>OY731400.1:8006186-8662224 GCA_963425845.1 Sphenostylis stenocarpa | reverse complement strand
GAACCTACCATTTCCACCGTCAGTTCATCACTCCCTCCAACCCTAACAATTTCCACAAGGCCGTTAAATGGTACGCTGCACCATCTCTCATTCTCACTCTTCTTTATCTTCCATAACCTCTTTCAATTCCTAATTCAACTTCTGCTTCTCTCTTAGGTCACCCGACGGTTCCTGCTTCCTCACCTCTTCCGACGACAACACTCTCCGCATCTTCGCGCCGTAAGCCTTCTCTTCACAACCTCTATTCCGATCTCGCTATATCTAATTCTGTTATTCCGTACAACTAATTCACTTCGCTTTGCTCTTCGCAGACCGGGAACTGAAAGCGACTCTCCCGTTGCTGCTTCCAACGACGGTAACCGCGCCGTTTCGAACAATTGAACTCGATTAACTGCGATATTAAATTCGAGTGTTCATTGTTTGTTGTTCTCCGCAGATTCCTTTACTGCAAACGTAGTCATGCATGAAGGAGAGTCTATACACGATTTCTGTTGGTATCCTTACATGACTTCCTCTGGTAAGAAAATATTTTATTTTCTATGCGTCATAATAGCTGATAGTGATGATGTCTATTGGTCTATGGTATTGGATATTTGCAGATCTTGTGACCAATGTTTTTGCGACTACTACACGCGACCATCCAATTCATTTATGGGATGCCACCTCTGGCCAGGTACCTTTTATGTTACTCATTTCTGTTTTGTGCTTAAGGTCTTTGACATGGAAAAATCCATAAAACAATCAACATCAGCCATTGAATGATTTGCCCTAGTATCGAAGTTAAAATGGGAATGGAATATTAAGGTGACAGATAAATGTAGTACATAGGGATATAGCTTTTCTTGAAGTGTAAAGGTTTTTAATAAATGGTCACGGTAACAATGTCAAGATTTTGTCACGGTAACAGATAATATTATTGACAGCTTGTAGATACATTATGGCTGTTGTGCTGCTATGTTGGTTTCTGATCGTTGCTTTTGGTGAAACTTGCAGTTACGTTGCACATATCGCGCATATGATGCAATGGATGAAATTACAGCTGCTTTTTCAATTGCTTTTAATCCTGCAGGGACTAAGTAAGCTATTTGTTTTCTTTCAAGGACCAATAATTTGCAAAATTGTAGATGCACAACACAATGTTTCTATGATAATTCATATTTCATGCTCACAAGTCCCACAATTTTTCCTCATCAAGCTTTCATAAACTTTCTCTACGACATTTAGGCTTCCATATGCTTCTAATCCTTATAAATATGGCTTAATTTGTTCACAGTCTTCCAATTTTTTTGTTGGAAATAAATTTGAAAAATGGTCTCTGCCAGACTGTCACCATTTAGTGATGACGTAGTCATGTTACATTAATATCCATTCTAAGGTGACCTGTGTACTTATTATGCTTAGTGTATGCTACACTATAAATATGTGGTGATAGGGAACAAAAACTTTATAGGACCAAAACTAAATAAACAATGGTTTGGAGCATGAAAAGCAAATTTAACTATATATACAATCACTAAAACATATTTTACCAGGACATTTAAATATACTTACATCCCTTGGGTTACTATGTTCAAACTACTATTGGCAAATAATTTTACCTTACCTAAGTAAGTTCACACTATTAAAAATTTTAGAAGATATGTCATGCTCAGGGGCAGTTTTGGGGATTGCTATCTGATTGACAATCTGGATCAACATTATATTCTTCTTTGTTTTTCAAAATGTGGTATGATTTTTGGTTTACTTTATTTGGATTGATGAGTGTGTTTGTGAAAGTTTTTAAAACTATTTGCCTTGTCTTGTAGGATATTTGCTGGATACAACAAATGTATCAGGATGTTTGATTTACACCGCCCTGGTAGAGATTTTGAATTGTATTCCACAGTGAAAGATAAAAAAGAAGGCCAAACAGGTAAATTTCAAATCAGGGCTGCTGAAGCTTTTTGTTTATTTCTTTTTTTTGACTGGAAGTTAGGGGTGGCAGCAGCAATGACATCTATAAATAAAATGTCTGGGAAAATTCTCTGGTACAAACAGATGCATATAATTCAGGTTATATGAATGCAGGTATTATATCTGCAATGGCTTTTTCTCCATTTCATTCTGGGATGCTAGCTTTGGGTTCTTACAATCAAACTGCTGCTATTTATAGGGAGGACAACATGGAACTCTTGTACCTTTTGCACGGTCATGAAGGTGGAATTACACATGTAAGTTGGGGTTACCTGCAAATATTGATTCTCATTATAAAGAAATCCTAAATTTTTCTCTTCTTCAGGTCCAGTTTTCGAAAGATGGAAATTATTTGTATACTGGAGGTCGGAAGGTAAGATTTGCACATTTTCTTCTCTAGGATGGACTGGTCTACGGGTCTTATTCTTGTTACCCAGTTGATTGTTACTTAAAGTTCAGTTTCTAACATTAATTGTTTCTTGAAGGACCCGTATATACTCTGCTGGGATGTGCGCAAGTCTGTGGATTGTGTTTACAAGTACTATTCTATCTCTTCCTTTGACTGTGGTTTATCTATGAATATTTTGTATGAATTGAAGAAAATTATTATGAATACGATGTTTGGGAACTTAAGTTATAGAAAATGATTTTTTTTTTACCAAGAGCTCCCTTAGGAAACTACAAAACGAAACTAATTTTCCCAAACAAGATAATCCTAACGTGCATTTAATATGAAGTATTCTTTATGATAAACAAAAATGATTCAAAGTTGTGATTCAAGAGAATAATGGGAGTAAAACCTAGTGTATACTACAGTATTGCCCTCAAAAAGAAGTGGTTGAGTTCCTCATCAAAATTTTCGGACTTTTTTTTTTTCATTTTTTAAGAACCAGAGGGAATGCATAGTAATTTGCCTTGCAAACTGAATACTTTGGATATTCAAGTAGAACTTATAAATTCCAAAGCTAAATTCCCACTAACTAACTGCTGATGTGTGCACTACATAGTCAATCCAAATATCCTTTTTTTTTTTTTGCGTGGTTAAGTTACTGCTTGCTACGATGTGTTTTTGTATATTTCCGTTATTATTTATTCCATAAGTATACATGATCGGAACTGAGTGGATGCATCTTTGCACCATGTTACTAGGTTATACAGATCATCAGAAAATACCAATCAGCGGATACTGTTTGATATTGACCCTTCTGGACAGCATCTTGGTACAGGTGGCCAGGTATCTTGAGCATTCCTATTATCTTGCAATATCAATGATCGTCAATCAATATTTAGTTTGTTTTAAAATGGTTGTTTTTTTGGTTTTAGGATGGTTTCGTACACATATATAATCTTCAAACTGGGCAGTGGGTTTCATGCTTCGAGGCTGCTTTAGGTACTCAAGTTCTGTATTTGATGCTTGTGTTTTCAATCTTGGTTTTGTATCTCATTTTTTCATGCCCATTTGTCTTACTATTACTGTCTCAAGTATTTTGCCTTTCCAGAACAACCTCTACTATACATTTATTCTCAGTTTGTGTTGCTTTAGTACTTCAAGTTATTTCTCACTTTATTCACCCTCTTACTATCTCTTGAAGGCCATGTTTAAACTATGTAACTTTTGGGAGTGCTGCAATTATATCTTTTGAGACCATCCCAATTGCCTATTCATTTTGTTTCAACTTTTAGCTTATCTACCACTTTGATAATATCCTTATTTTTTAGTTTTACTCAGGTTGCCTCTAGTTCACCTGCCAAATTCCATTTTTCCCCATGTTATGCTTGTGTTCTTATCCTCATCCTCATGTTTTTGACAAACTTAGTTATATATCGATCAAACTATTGATGACATTCTAGCAGTAAAATAATTTTTTTGTTCAAAGAGATGGTGATGGTGCTTGCTTTATCTGCTTGTGTTCTTAGTAATCAACTGGCTGGTGATGGTAATATGCTATTACGAGTTAGTAATCAGCAGGTGGCTGTAAATTATGTGTGCACGTTTCATTTTGTTACTGCAATAAGCTTTATTTTACTGTTTGTTGTGCAGACACAGTTAATGGTTTCTCATTTCATCCATTTCTACCCCATGCCGTCTCATCCTCAGGCCACCGAAGATTTGTGATTCCAGATGATGGCAATGAAGAATTGTGCTTGAGTGGTATTGCTATTATATTATGGACATGAAGGGTTTTCCATTTCTTTTATTTCATCGTTGGTCAGGTTTATTATTGGCAAGGTTTTACAGAACATAATATTATGTTATCTATGAAACTATAATTTCAGGAAATTACGAAAACATTATATATTCTGTGCTACTTAAGATAGTTTCACTAATTTTACTATTCTCCATTGATAACTTTAATCGTGTTTAATATAAATATAGGTCGTGAAAATTGCGTCTCAGTATGGACATTCTGTTGTGATTCAATGGAGATTGACTTGAAGAGCAATGGCAGTTTCAACCATCAGTCTGAAAGTAGTTACATGGACTGAAATTCGTTAATGTTTTGCGGCCACCTTGTACCGATCAGGTAAAACAAGTTTGATTTGTAAGGCTTGTTGCCAATGATCATAATGGTTCACTGTTTAACTGTTCCTTGTTTGACCAAAAAAAAAAAGAGCAAAGTTTTGCATATATACCTTATACGTGTAAAATTGTATTTTTCTAATTGAAGCAAGGGTTTGAACTTATTTGGTTGTTATTTTGTTGGTGAGATATATGCTACTGTTGTGAGCAATGATCATAATGGTTCACTGTTTAACTGTTCCTTGTTACACAAAAAAAAATTGAGCAAAGTTTTGCATATAATATACCTAATTGAAGCAAGGATTTGGACTTATTTGGTTGTTATTTTGTTGGTGAGATATTTGCTACTGTTTTTTACTTGCTAGTGAAGTTTCAGTCCTCTCTCTGGCCGGCAATACTTTTCTTCCCTTTTTGAGAATCGTTCTTTCTTTTAACAGTCACGTGAAAAGCCGTCTTCTATACTTGGGATTTGAGGTGGTCTTTGATTATTATAAACCACAACAAAGAAACACAGGTGGACTTAGACAAAAGAAACACTGATTGTCTTGTCTAGATGGACATGGACGTGAAAGTATTTTTGAGCGCCCTCTCATGAATAACCAGGACCGCTTTAAGAGCATCTCACTGCAATTAGTGTTTTGGTAATAGACTCGGAAACATAAAAAAAAAAAGTGGCAAAAGTAATTAATCCGGCATCTAGCCTTTTATGTATGGTAATATTTTATGCTGCAAAAGGCACCTATACTCTAGGTCACTTTCTAGTTTCCAAGGTCGGTGGAATCTGGAGGAAAGATTATCATGATTCATGATGGTCAGTTGTTCTAACTCAACGGAGTCAGTTGACTCTAGAATATTGCAATCACTATTAAACAGGATATGAAATGTTCTTCTGGGAAATCACCAGAGTGTCGCAGTTCTCATGTCTAACCATTCCTTTCTTAAATTCATATTATTATATTTTATTTTTACTTGCAGAAATGCAATTGCAAATCCGTCTCTCTGTCAGTAATTTTTTTATATTTTATTTTAATAAATTAAAATGTTATATATTAAATTTAAAATATAAACATTTATTCTTAAAATTATGCATTGGAGACAAATAAATGTGGGAAGGAGTTTTAAGAAGAGAAAAAAAGAGAGAAAAGGGAATAAAAAGAAAATGATTATTATTATTATTATTATTATTATTATTATTATTATTTCATACTTTATATTGAATAGAAAAATAAAAAGAAATAAGTGATCAAGGAGGGAAGGAATGAAAAACTGATAATTTTTAATTAATTTTATTTTTATTGAATAAAACACTTGATTGAAAACTAAAGAAGAAAAAGATATTAAATAACATTGAAAAATGACCATAAACATAATTCCTTTTATAGACATGCTTATGTTAAATCATAAAAGTGCCTTGAAATAGATGTTAAATGTAAATACTAAAAATTTGATAAATTTGTCAAATACTTAAAAAAATAAAATATTTTTTCTATAAATTTAAATTATTTTATATATAAATTAAGGTAATAATTTCAAAAAATTATATTTATAAATTAGTTTAGGCATAATTTAATTTTAGAATAAGGATTTTTTTTTCTTTTTTTAGAAAAACTTATAAAAAAAATTAAATGTTAGTAAAAGGAAAATGTTGAATTATTTATTCTATTTTTTAAAATAATAATAAATATAAAAATTTAAATTATTATTATATTAATGAAAATTATTGTTGATAAATTATTTGTTTAATAATAATTTTCAATATATAATTTTTCTAAAATAAAATTCTGTGCATAGGATGAAGCTAAAATCATTTAAGTAGAGTGGTCGGAATTAAAAATAATCTCAAATCTTTTTAGTTTCTACTAATTTTTTCTTTAATCTTAACTTTTATATAATTTTTAATTCTCTACAGACCCTACTTAGTTCTTAAAGACTAAACATAGATAAATTTTAAATAAAGAGTAATTAAATAAATATAATATTTTAGAAGTCAATAGATATTTTGAACATCCTATTAAATAAACAGACAAATAAGAAGAAAATAAAATTAATTTTATTTTAAATTAAAATGAAATTATACAATAGTTGATATAAACTCTTTTAAAATACTTTATTTAAATACTAATTTTCAATTCATGAATAAGTTAATTTAAATTTTGGAAAGATTTTTTTTCTTATTTTTCATCCTTTCAAATATTTATCATTTTTTTCTCTGACAAACCTACATAAATATTTTATCAATATTAATAAATTGCGACTTGTACGAGATAACAACAAATAGAACACTATCTTAACTAGTTCTACAAATACACTATTATCTATCTAGTCTTTTATACAAAGATAAATCATCACTCCTTCTAGGATGCCTTGGAATGATTGCAAGTTTTTGTCTTTTATCTTCAAATTTAGTTTGAAAATAAAAATAAAAGTAAAAAGTGTTTGATTAAAATTATTTTTAACTTTAAGAGACTTTTACCTTCATTTATAAATTAAAAAAAAACTGTGAAAATTACTTACTTTTATATATATATATATATATATATATATATATATATATATATATATAAATAATTAGAATCAAAATATATTTTATTTTTTAATAAATTAATACTTTTTTTAAAACATTAATTTTTATAGATTAAAGGAGCATAAATTGGATTATACCTTTTTAAAAGTAAATATAGAAAAATAATCTCTAACCCATCTAATGCGAGAACTGGTTTTTTAATTTTAAAGAAAAGTTGTCATCTCTTATAATTTTATGAGCAATCTTTTAAAATAAATAATTGAAAAAAATCTCCCTTCAAAGGCCAATGATATTCTCAAACAATTTTATTTGTTTTATATATTAGCATAACTCTGCTTTAAAATATTTAATATGTACAAACATGATCATGAATTTTTTTTTATTCAAAATTAAAAATAGATACTATTTGTATCTGTGGACATAACTCTAAAATGTTTTATTTATTTAATATATACAAAAAATTCATTTTTATCATTTCAAAATTAGAAATAAAAATTATATATCTTTCAATAAAATTGATAATTTATATTAATTTTTAAAAAATAATTATCTTACTCAAAATTAGTGTAACTATATAATTATTTTTCTATTTATTATTGAAAAGATTTGTAAAAGTTTCCACTAATAATTTTTTTATATAATAGTTAAATAACAAAATCAATCAAATAATAAGTTAATTAAAGGCAAAAAAGTTAGTAAATTGATTATAATAAAATATTTATAAATAAATTACATATATAAAAATAGATATATTACTCTTTATTATTAGGCAAAAAAATTAATTATTAGTAATTTTGATAAATAGTAAAATAAAAAATTAATTAATTAAACAATCAATTAAATAAAATCATATAAGTTAATTATCATAAAATATATTAAAATTACTGTATATATTATCATATTTTAAAATGTGAGATAATTCTATCTTAATGATTTAGATTTGATATAACTCTAAATGAATATAATTTGATCTTTATTTTTTTTATCATATATATCAATATAATTATATATATATATATATATATATATATATATATATATATATATATTATCAACTAAATTGAATTGAACACCATTTTGAAAAAAATTCCCATCTGGTAAAATATTTTATTTCAATCAAATTTTTGAATTCATTTATGATGGTTAGGAACAAATTAGAACTTTTTCTAATCGATTTTAGATGTATAATACCAATTAAAAAATATTTTTATATATATATATATATTTATTGGTTTACAATAATAAATAATTATATCAATTAAAAAAAATCAAAAGCTTTAATTTTTTATTATAAAAAATATTTTTATTATACAGTAAAAATTGAAAAAAAAAATGATATAATCAGCACATTTGAAAATATTAAGATTTTGTTTTCTTCTAATCACACTGTATCTTTTCATTTTGAAGCCTTTGTATGTATGACGTTCTCAAACAATTTTTTTTTTTTCACCAAAAAAAGAGAGATCAACCTATTAGTAAATATGCATGAAAAAAAATGTGATTAAAAAGAGTGTTTGCCTTACCTGTTGGTAATCTTTGCTAATAATTATTTATTGTACCAAGCAACAACTAACATCGTGCGTTGTGTATATCAATCGGATTCTATGGTTTTGACCAAACAAAGATCATGGTTGAGAAAACTCCAAAAAGTGAAAGACCAAAATAGCCCTGACATTAATATTAAACATGTTGCTATGTTGTTCTTTGCCCAATTCATATGATTTTGATAACGAAGATACAATAGTTGAAAAAACTAGAAGAAAAAAAAAAAAAAAAAAAACTTGCGCTGGCTGAGTTAACAAAACAACAATAGCCGCCAACAACCTAATAAACTCAGTGGAGACGGAGAGGTTGTTTTTCAGTGGGTCCCACTCCCCTCCATTCGGTTACCCACTTTTCACCGTGGATTAAGCCATCAAAGCGTGTTTTCACAAGCTGTGATCCACTGCAGTGACGGTCTACATACGCGTTTACTTAAGTATAAGGAACATCTTCCATAAGCTACCGACAAAGCCGACCAAGCACCACGTCACCGCCCACTTATCTCCCATGTTCTGTAATGTTTCCACGTGTTCTTTTGCAACGGCTAGTTTTTTCTCTCCACTCTATTTTTAACCGCCATAGTGCAGAGAGAGAGAGAAAAGTAACTCCTGTATTTCCCTCGAAGTTTCCCGTAATTTCCTCACGCGCTGTTTACTGTTAAATGTTAATAGCCAATAGAAAACAGAGAGAGAATAATAATTTTTTTTTTAAGTTTGTAGGTTTATATATAAACGGTCTATACCACTGATTGTCCCCAAATTCTTAAACAGAAGGGTGGGTAGTTGAGTTTATAACCAATTTCAATTTCCATTTCAATTTCAGTATCTGTTTTACTCGTTTGGCCTCAACAGCAAATAGCAACTCTCTTGTAAAACTAGGTGAGTTATTGTCTCATCTGTTTCTTTTCTTCTGCCTATTTTATTTTTGTATCCTCACGAGTTTTTTTGTTTGAATTGAACTGTATAGCGCTACCTTTGCGAGTAAATAATAATTTTTGTTTGGGTTTTGCAGATTAGATTCTCTTAATTTTTAGTGTGTTTGGTTCTCTGGCGAAGTTGAATATGGCTTTAGGGTTTGAGGGTTATAGTTATACAACAGCCCTTGGAAGGAAGAGGGTTGTTTTATTACATAATAAGGAAGGTTCTTCTCCCTTGAAGAGAATGTGCAGCGAGAAAATTACTATCGATTCTGAAAGGTCTCCCCTTGAGGCCCTTCCTTTTGATATTCTGGTGAGTATTTTCAATTTCAAAGTTTATATTTTTTACCCTCCCTGACTTTTCATGTATAACTCGGCAATGTGTATGCTGACATCTGGGTTTTTTCTGTTTGTTTGGATTAATTGTAGCTAAAGGTGTTATGTGGTGTTGATCATGAGGATTTGGAGCAACTTGTTCGTGTCTCAAAAACTATTAGAGAAGCAGTAAGTTTTGGAGTAATATTATTCAACGTGGTTCATTTGTGATTCAGATTCTATTTTTTGGTTTTGTAATTTATGGAATTTTGGGTTTTGCTTTTGCAGACTGTTATTGCTAAGAAGACGAATTTTGAGTACAAGACTCCAAAGAAGAAAACTTTTGCTATTCCTAGACCGTTTGGTTTAGAGGGTGGTAGTGAGTTTGAGGAAATTGAAGCTCCTAGTGCTCCATTGAGGAAACCAAAGTCAAAGCTGATTGGTAAGAATCTGGGTAGCATCACGATGGCATTGTTTGCTTCCCCTGAGGAATAACACCACCAGTGAGTGAGCCAAGGAAAAGGAGCAACTAACTGAGTGTTTCTCTCGCTTTGAATAGTTATGTAAATAGTAAGTAGTGTTGTTATCGTAGTAAGACTCGATACATACTTAGAAGAATTCACTAACTGATTTTACTGGTTTAGAAATCATCTTTACAAGTCATATCTTCCAATCCTTCATTGAAGATTGCTTTGACTTGTTTGCAATCTTTATGTACATTCACAGGCTAGTAGGAAGTGCTAGACATTCTAGTCATTGTTTGGAGGGAAATCCTAGGTCCTTCTGTATGATAAATTTAACTGTTCTCAAGTTGTTTGGGCATAGTCTTTTGTGCTTCTCTAATAAAATGAGTAAAGGTTCCACTTTGACTATTAAATTTGTTGTTTTACTCTGCTTTACTTTTGACAAGAGAGGTTCATTCTGCTTTGACGGCCTTTCATATAATAAATATTCATAAACTGTTCATAAATGTGGGGTATATTTCTCTTTTTGACAGAGAAAATGGTTATTAGTAGCTAATATATCCCCACTAGTTATCATTAAGTGGGGGGAAGCAATATACATATCAACATCCATCATGGTCCACCAAAATTAGAGGGAAATTTCGTTTGAGATATTTGCTTGACTCGGTTTGAACATCTGTTGTACTAAAAGCCACACAACTACGGTGTCCTTGGTATCAGAAACAATGAAAATACTTCCATTCTTTGGTCCAAGATTGACCCTGAATAATCTCTGAAAAATTTATCTAATTTCCAACTCATCAAAGTGGATTTCCTCGTTTGACTCTGAAAAGAGAATCTGAGGCCTCTTTTGTTCACCTAAATGATGTCAGAAACTTGTAAATTAACTATCTGACTATCGGTAGTTTCCCATTATGCAAGTAAATTGATAACTTAATGGTAAGGATATGTTTATTTTTCAAAAGGAAAGAGGGAAAGGAAAAATTATAATTACATGAAAACCATTTCATTGAGTTTAAGGGGGAGTCAAATTGTTTAAAAGCCAACCAAATATTAACTTTTCAGGTTCAATTTTTATACACCTGTATTAATCAAACCTTGAAATAATAACCACTGAATCAATGGGCAAGGTTCACAAATGAATCATGTTTCACCATGCAATTCTTTTTACCATGGAGGCTTCTCTCCTTTTACTTCATTGATTGTTTTTAATTCTGTGTTGTCTTGTATGCCCACCTATCCATCAGAACATTCTTATTATAGTCTAGTTAGTAGTCACATCTAGTCATCTGCTAACTTTATCATTCAATAAATAAAGATAAAACAATTAATCTTAATGAATACTTTTTTATCACCCATTAGAAAAGTTTATGAATTAATTTTTTGTGAATAACTTATGATAATTATTTAATCAATGATTAAAACAGAATTAGTGAAATGGAATTTTTTAATATTTTTTATATAAATTTTTTATTTTTTTAAATATGTTTTTAATTATATGTATAATTTTTAAATTCTTATTTATTAATTAATTTTTATTAAATAAATCAAATATATATATAATAAATTAATTATAATTAATAATTTAAATTTAATTACTTAATATTTATAATTTAAATTATAATATTATAATATATTTATATTTTCTAATAATGTAATATAAAAAATAAAATATTTTTAATTATAAATTTTTTAAAATGAATTAATTCATTCCGTTTCATATCTAGGATTAGATAGAATAAGAGACTAAAATTATTAATTTTTCCTATAGTATTTAAAGTGAATTAATCATTCGGTCTATTAAACCTAATTTATTTAATTATATACAAAATAATCATATTTTTAATAAAAATTAGATAATAAAATAAAATATAATGATAATATATTATTATTAAAATAAATAATAACGATAAGTAAGGTTTTGTGACAGAAAAATAAATTATAGTAACTATTGTCAATTATAAAATAAGAAAGTGTATTGATATTGATATCTAAGTTTTATTAATTGTATATATCAACCTTCACAATTTAAAACTAAAACTAAGGATAGAATAACGTAAATCATGAGTTTGACAATATATATATATATATATATATATATATATATATATATATATATATATATATAATTACAAATTTCAAAGGTTGAAAGAATGAAATAAAAAAATAACAAAACAAAACAAGGTGGTAGTTAATATTGATTGCTATAAAATGGTAATAATTGTTATAAGTAGTTCTTCTACTAATTTGGTGGTTGTATATTATAACTGTATCATCTCATTGTAGATATGATAAATAAATTAATAAATTTTAAAATTTGTAATTATATATATATATATATATATATTATAAGACAAACAAAAAATAAATATCTAAGCAATATAAATATTTAATTACTTATACATTAATAAAAAAAATCAGCTTAATTTTTATATCACCTAGTCCCATATAAGTACACAATTAATTACATCAATATATAAATAGAATAAATTTATTAATAAAAATTATTTCATATGCATAATTATTCATCATACTATCTTACCAAATGTCTGTATATATAATATGCTTATTAAAGTCACTAATAAATATATATGAATAATTATTGACTTCTAAAATATATAATTATTTATCACATGATGTTTATCTAAATGATTAAAAATAATTGTGAATTATTAATGATTTCTAAAATACTAAAAACTAAGACATTTATATTTGTATTATTATGATTTTTTTAAGAATATAACACAAAAGTATATATATATATATATAATATGCATTGATAATTTCACCTTTTGTGCATTGATAAATTCACCTTGTATTCTTGAATCCAAATCACAACCAACACTGATGGCCAGCATCACATCATTTTGGTTTCTTCTCCTCTCATCTTTAACCTTTCTGTTTTCTGCAACTTCGGATTCACCACCCTTTGAAAACTTCCTCCATTGTCTTTCAAACTATTCTAGCTCTTCAATATCAAAGGCCATTTACACCCAAAACCACCCTTCATTCTTGTCTATCTTGCACATGCACACGCACAATCACAGATTTTCTGCAGCAACAGCACCGAAACCTTTGGCCATTGTGACTGCTCTGGATGAGTCTCATGTGCAAGGCACTGTTGTATGTGCCAAGAGTAATGGACTTCAGATTAGGATCCGAAGTGGTGGCCATGACTGTGAAGGCCTTTCATATGTATCAGACGTGCCCTTTATTATTCTTGACATGTTCCCTTTTGGATCAGTTGATGTGGATATTGCAGATGGGACAGCATGGGTTCAAGCTGGTGCAACACTTGGTCAGGTTTACTACCACGTTGCTGAGAAAAGTAGGGTTCATGCTTTCCCTGCTGGGGTGTGCCCCACTGTGGGTGCTGGTGGCCACTTCTCTGGTGGGGGCTATGGAAATCTCATGAGAAAGTATGGTCTTTCTGTGGATAATATCGTTGATGCAAAACTGGTTGATGTCAATGCTAATATACTTGACAGAAAGTCAATGGGGGAGGATCAGTTTTGGGCTATAAGAGGAGGTGGTGGGGGTAGTTTTGGTGTCATTCTTTCATGGAAGATCAAGTTGGTTTTTGTGACCCCAAAAGTGACTGTTTTCAAAGTGAGAAGAACCTTGGAAGATGGTGCAAGGGATCTTGTTTACAAATGGCAATTGATTGCGACAAAATTTCCTGAAGAGCTTTTCATAAGAGTGATGCATGATGTCATCATGTATGACACTCAAAAGGCCAAGAAGACCATACAGGTTACTTTCATTGGTTTATTCTTGGGAAAAAGTGATAATATGTTGAGTTTGGTGGATGAGAGTTTCCCTGAATTGGGTTTGAAGAAAAGTGACTGCATTGAAATGCCATGGATCAATTCCACCCTTTACTGGTATAATTACCCAATTGGGACCCCAATTGAGGCTTTGCTTGATGTGCCCAAAGAGCCCCTTACACGAAGTTTCAAAACCATGTCAGACTATGTGAAGAGGCCCATTCCAAAGAGTGGTCTTAAATCCATGTGGGACTTTATGATTAAAAGTGAGAGTGTGAGGATGGAATGGAACCCATATGGTGGGAAGATGCATGAGATTTCAGCATCAGAAACTCCATTCCCACACAGAGCCGGGATCTTGTTCTTGATCGAGTACTTGACATCTTGGGGGCAAGATGGAGTTGAGGCAGCTGGTGATTACTTGAACATTTCAAGGTCATTCTATGAATTTATGAGGCCATATGTTTCACACTCGCCAAGGGAGGCATTTCTCAATTATAGGGACCTTGATATAGGTTCCAATCATCCAAGTAATGTAACAAAGATGGACATTGCTCGAAGATTTGGGAGCAAGTATTTCAAAAATAATTTTGAAAGATTAGTGAGAGTGAAATCCAGGGTTGATCCCCATAATTTCTTCAGACATGAGCAGAGTATACCTCCTCTCTCCCATTAGGTGGAAAATCATGCTTAAAGTATTCCTCTCTATGAAAAATATTTCATCTACACACGCAAAATGTTTATATATATTTAAAGAGAGATAGAATAAAAAGGAAAAGTGGTAGATTTATAGCAGATATGATTGGAAGTGTAGAGAAGTAAAAAAAAAAGTTTAATAAATATATATTAGAAAAAGGTGATGTATATTGTTATTTGATTTTCGTATATTATAATAAAATTTATTTAATTTATTATTTTATTCTTGCTTAAAATAAAGTTATATTATTTTTAAGGATTTAATGTAATTTATTTTGCATTTGAAACATTTATACTCATTTACTAATCTCTTAAATTATATATTATTTTTGATAATTTATTATTTTTCATTTATGAGCATTTAAATTCAAATTTTAGTATTTTTCTTCTTCTTATTATTAATATTATTATTTTTAATTCAATTATTAAATATAGTTTTCATCACCATATTCAAGTACTTGTATTTATCTTCCTTCATGAACAAATACATGTATTGATAGTTCTAATCAAATATATTTAATAGAGTAAATTATAATGACATCTTCTTTTGTATTTATGAATACTGTACCTTATATCCTTCTTCTTCTTTTTTATTATAATTTCATCATAGGCACTCTTCTCGTTAAAAACTCGTTAAGAATATTAGTTTTTACTATCAACGTGACATTTGATACTTTCTTAATTCCACAAATATTGTTATGTCTCCTATATGTTAAGCTCATATTAAAATGAAAGTTGTTGAATAAATTAGTGACAAAACTTTGACAAGATAAAGTAGGAGGTGGATTTTTCATTGTATTATAGTCATTATATAATATATGTTTTTTAGATTTGATTTTGTTTTAGGTTGATCATACTTGTAGATATGTAGAATATCAACTTTATTTGACAAGTTTCTGAACTCCTTATTTTTTATTTTAGGGTGTTGGTTGAAATGTCTCACTCAAAAGCAAGATTTTCTTCTAATGTTAATGACATTGAAATAAGAGTGAAATACTAAATAATATATTATTATTATATAAAAGATCAACATAAATTAAATACACTCGAACATATATCACTCCAAATTGACTTTTATATATCCAACAATCTCCTTGCGTTTTTGGAATTTGTCACTTAGTTTCATTTATATATCTAACTGACTTGAAAACTTTTGGGTGATGCATACAAAAAATAAGGTTATTTTGATCCAATGAATTAAAATGAGTAACATAACTTAATACTCATACTTTAAGGGAGTTTTTTTTTCCAAAGTGTAAGGATGTCTATTGTAATAATAATAAATCTTAAGAGAGATAATTGTAATTTACTCTATTTAATAATGATTAAATGTATTTCTCTTTGAAAATAAAATACATAAAACATAATATTAGTTATAAATCTAATTAAGTACAAAAGTTCTATAAAAAATTTGATTTGATTCACCTTCTATCATTTCTTTAATTAAATATATGTATAGATATTTTTTTTGCATCATTTCTTTAATTAAATATATGTATAGATATTTTTTTTGCATCATAACATCCAACAAGTGTCATTAACATAAAAAAAATTAAAAATAAAACACATAATCACATTATTTAAAATAAAGTATTTTCATATTAATGTTAATAAGGATTTAAATATATTTTTAAAATATAAAAAATAAAATATAAATATAAATTATGCAAATCATTCTAACCTTATTCGAATTTTCCTCCTATGTACTCCCATAATATAGTTACACCACCTTTGTGAGTTGAGAAATACTTTGTATATTACGGCAGTCTTTGCAAAAATATTTTCTTGTATATCATTTTCTTTCTTTTATTGTCTGTGTGTTTTTCTTTTTATTACTTTATATAAAAAAATAATAAAAACATAAAAATAAAAAATTAATAAAAATAATAAAAAGATTTTATTTTAAGCCTTATGATTATCTATATTCTTTTATAAATATTGCTTTACAGATGTATTCGTGGATCCCCTTATCCTTCTCCATTGATCTGCTGTTTTTTCTTCTCTCGATTTACCGCCTTTTTTTTTACAATTTTATTTTATTTTAAAAATTTTATATGTATAGATTTTTTTTTTTGCATCATAACATCCAACAAGTTACATTAACAAAAAAAAATTAAAAATAAAACACCTAATCACATTATTTAAAATAAAGTATTTTCATATTAATGTTAATAAGGATTTAAATATATCTTTAAAATAAAATAAAATAAAATATAAATATAAATTATGTAAATCATTCTAACCTTATTCGAATTTTCCTCCTGAAACGTGATATACTCCCATAATATAATTACACCAAACACAAACTAATATAAAAAAACTAATATATAAAAAATTCAACATATATAATAATATTATTAAAACAAAACATTCCAATACTTGTATTATATTTAATATATAATCTACCTCAAATACATTTTAACATTCACATCATCAATTCAATTGTCTATGTAACATGACAGAATCCATATGTCACACTTATATTTCTATCGTCCACCATACCAAATATTCTTAAAAGATACATAATTTGAACTTTAGAGACTTTAACCTTAAACAATGAGTTTTGATGTATTAGACAACCAAAACTAAGCATAAATGAGTTTATTTAAATGAGATGGTCAACAAATAATTTAGATAAGTATTTAGATAGTCTATTAAAATAAGTTATCAAACAAGCCTTTATACGCTCTATAAAGGTAAGTTATTACTTGATCTTAATAAATAAGTTTATTATACACATTCAATAGAAGAACTTAGTAGACAATATCATTAGATAAACTCAATAGACAAGTTCTTTAGATACTACTGAGAGTCAGTTAAAACTATTAGGATAAGTTACTAAGAGTCAACTAGAACTATTAAATGTCAAACAAGCTATTATTGTTAGTTGAAGTTACTAAGGGCCAAATGAGTTGCTTGAAGTTAGTTGCTATTAGATGACATCATCTATTGATAAATGACTTCATCAAATGATTAGTCTTAGATGACTTCTTACTAGTTGTCACATTATCAATTGATCTAACCATTAAATACTTCTACAAGTTATTATTGGTTTAATATCCTTGCTTCGTAAGATTTTGGTTTACATGTTTTGTTAATCTTCTAGTTTTTTTATAGATTTGATGATGTCAACATTTCTCACATGTGTTTTCTTTAGATGTCATATGTATAAGTAATTTTTTTTCTAATTTGAAAAATATCATTCAATGGCACAACTTATGAAGAATTGATGTGTGACTTGATTTTGTGAAAATATTTTTGAAAAATATTTTCAAGCCAAAATTTTCAAAAATCATCTAATACAATTAAGTATTAATATATCACTTTGCTCTTTACCCTTTTCTTGTACAAGCAGTGACTTCAAATGAGTTTTTAAATCAATTTTTTAATATAAATTTTTGAGATATTTTTTATATTGAAACTTTACACTTAAATAAGTTCTTTGAATTTTGTTAAAGAGAAAACAAGTTTTTGAAAACTTGTACTCCCTTAAGTTTTTCCAGGTTAAAGTGAAAAAGATTGATTACATTAAATATTGTGTAAGTCTTATAGTATATTGTGTTATGCAAACATATTCTTGTTAAACATATCTTTTTTATTTTTTTTATGTTTTCGGTCAACTTGTATGACTTAGTTGTGTTCTTTACTAGGTGATTAAGACTGTTATTTTTTACAATATTTTGCTAAATTTAATTCAACACAATGATTGTGTGGTCTTGTGGTATGCAAGATTGTTTTGTGTCTAATTAGTGTGGTAAAACTAGTTCTTAATTGTTGCGATCAAGACTAAATCTTGTGATAATGTTTCTAATCTTATAGAGTTCAATATTACTGGTTATGACTTGTTTTCTAGGTGATAAGGTAGGATATTTGTACATAATGTGAAAGTTAGTAAATTATCTAACTTGTAAGTTATATGATTAGACGATTGGATATTACTCTCAATCGGAGGTAAACTAATATAGTTCTTATGTGTAAAACTTCTCTTCAATATTTTGTACTCTTATGCTTACATATCAATTATACCCAACTTTATATTTTGTTCACATCATATATTCTTAGTCTTGGCTAATCAATTAATGAATACACCAACTAACAATATATTATTTTTTATTGTTATGTAATGTCATTACGTTGGTGAAACTCTTAAATAGTTTTTCTTTTTTTATAATTCAATTTACCCTTTTCTTGAATTTATTCAATTTTTTAAAATAAAAAATAATAATAATTACTAAAGTGAAAAATATTTAATAACACTTATCCAAATTCTATTACATAATATCTTACTATATGTCAATCTTACCTTTTTATTAATAATCACTTCATTCTCTATATCTATTAATATCATAACTCATACCCCATAATAAATTACTATTTATTATTCAAAATTATATATTTCAACATAAGCATATATATTAAAATTATAACAATTCACTTTAAACTATTATATGGTACAAGATAACTAATTTTGTCAATCACCCAATGAAATAGATATAACACTTAAAATCATGTGTAATATTTGTAATGACAAAAATGAAATTAAAATAAACTGAGAACACAAATGGGGACATTAAAATAAGCTTAACTTCGATGTGTCGAACTCGAAAAATAAGTCAAATTAGATCAAAATATTGAATCAAACTTATTTTTACTCTATTTATTTAAATCATTACTTACATGAATTTAGGTTAGGCTAACACGTATCTTTATAGGTTGACCATTTTATAAAATAATTTAATAAGCAATTCACTTATTCTAAGAATAAATATTAAAATAAACTTATAATAATTACTTATTTCAAAATTAATAATTAAGATTATTACTATTTTAAAATAATGAAGTAATAAAAAATAAATAATGATAATAAAAAGTAAAATTGTATTTTTTATTTTAAAATTAAATAGATACATTATCTTATAATTTATATATTAAATTATTTTATCTTAAATAAAAACTAATTTTATTGATAAAATTTAAATTTTTAAAATATTTTTTTTATCTTTTACTTCTATTTAAATATTTTTTAATTAATTAATTTAGTATAGATATTTTAATTTGTTTAAAAAAAAATTAATCAAATCAAAATTGATTCATTAATCATTAACCTAATATACTATTAAATTAAATTAAAATAAAATGTTTGATTTATTTTAAAATATAAATCAGGCTGATATAATAATCACTGAGATTAAATTAAGTTAGAACACCCATTTTAATAACTGTATGATATAGAAGATCATATAATCGACCATGTTTTTATATGGTATTTTTATTTTTCCAAATAAACTGCTAATCATAAAAATTTGATGGAAACAAAGTGGTAGATGAAAAATAGACAAGAGGGACTCCTCTGTTTTTAACCATGCTTAGTAGCTCCAGAACTCCTCCGTCACCGTCCAATTTTTTCTGTCTACCATCTCCCATTGCTTCTTTTTTTTACCACCATGGACCTTGGTTTCTTACGTGTCAATATGTTTTCTCCTTTTAATTTTAAACTATCTCTTTTATGGTGACTTTTCTTCTTTTTGTAAGTTTTTTAGAGAATACAACTTGGGCTCGGCCCATTTTATTTGAGAACCCAATTATTAATTATTAAGGACCTGGTTATGCATGGCCTATGTTCCTTTGCTTTTCTCGACGTAATAACACTACTATTTCGGTTTGCTGATATTGTTCAAGAACTACATTTTTATTTTTTTATTTTTTCAAGCTTTTATCTATAAACAGTGAAGGGTCTTTCACCCTAAATATATTTAATCAAGGTCACTTTCTATAAAAGAATAATAAATTTTTTTAACTGGTTTTAACCTGCTTTTAAATACATTTTACATTATTTTTTCTAGGATTAAATGCACATTGCGGATCTAACTCAGAAATAAAAAGTATTTTTTTCATTGTCTTTAATGATTAAAATTATATATATATAATAATATATTAAAATAGTTATATATTAAAAATATATTTAAATATATATATTTAAAATATATACTAAAATAATTATATAAAATGTTATCTAAAAAAATATATAAATATATAAATATATATATTTATTAAATTTATTTTATTTATAAAAATATAAATAATTATATTATTATATATATATATATATATATAATAATATATAAAAATAAAAATATTATTTTTACTTACTACAATTATTTTATATTAAAAATATATTTAAATAATATATATAATTTATTTATATAAAAAAGTTATCTAAAAAAATATAAATATATATATTTATTAAATTTATTTTATTTATAAAAATATAAAATAATTGTAGTAAGTAAAAATAATATTTTTTATAAAAATATGATAAATACATTTTTATTAATATAATATAAAATAATTTTAATATAAAATTATATATAAATATTTTATTATATTTTTATATATTTTTATAAATATGATAAACACAAATTTGTATTTTTTTATATACATTATAACTTTATTAAATATAATATATAATAAATATAAATATATACTTTTATATATAATAAAAATATATTATATAATTATATGTTTAATATATTTATATATACTTTTATAAATATATTTATATATTTATAAATATTATTTAAATATACTTATATAATATTTATATATGATAATATAATACTTACTACAATTATTTTATATTAAAAATATATTTAAATAATATATATAATTTATTTATATAAAAAATGTTATCTAAAAAGATATAAATATATATATTTATTAAATTTTATTTTATTTATAAAAATATAAATAATTATTTAAATATTATTATATATATAGATTAAATATATTTGTATTTACTATATTTATAAAAATATTTTAATAATATAATTATATAAATATATTTTTATTTTATATAAAAATTATATTTATTTTTATTTCATATATATATATATATATATGAAATAAAATTCTATAATATATATTTATATTTAAGTTATATTTTAAAAATTTCATTAATTTTTAACACTTTCCATTAAAAAGTGTGCTCAGGTAAATAATATCTACAGAATGCTATCCACGTATATTTACTTCAATTGGATGCTAGATTTGAAAAAAAATCTAAAGAAATACGGGTGTAATGAAGTTTTATGTAACAACAAATTTAAATTCACTTTTAATTTAATTATATAAAAATAATTTAAAATCATCTTAGACGTAACTCTAATTTAATTATTTAAGAATTAATTGCAAGCAGATGTATTTTTAATTTAGATGTCATAAAAACAATTAAATTAACATTATATAAAAAAAATTATGTAACTTTAATTTTTCATTATATTTAGAAATACATAAGTCACAAATAATTTATGTTTGAAAAAAAAATACTAAAAAATAATATTATTTTTTTATTTTAATAATATTTAATGTTATCAAAATAAATATATTAATTAAATAATAAGATATTATTCATTGATCTTAGTTATTTTTAAGAAATGAAATAAATAAATTTTGAAGTTATTTAATTAAAAATATGATAAGATATCAATATTTTTTCGTGTAATAAATTCTTATTTAAAATTTTGTATTACATGTTTTTTTTATTTTTTATTTATTTTTTAAAATAAATAATGACGAAATTTTTAATATTTTTTTCTTAATTTAATTTTATCACTTAGTCTTGATTGTAATACGTTTTCATTATTTTTAGATTTGTTTCGTTGGAGTAACTTGAGTTCCACCTACCTTTGGTATCTTGATACCAATATGATGATGACGGGTAAGGTGTTATTTAAATGTTACTATTATAACTATTATTATAAATAAATTCCAAAAACCACTCAATTCCTAAAATGATATAATATATATTTTCTTAACATTTCTTTCATTTTTTAGAGATGACAATCCTTTTGCAAAATTTCATGAACTCCATTCGTGAATTTTAAGTTTCTGACTTATACAATGCTAAAAAACACTCCACCTAGTCTCACCATCTCTCTCATATATAAATGTGGTAGTTTTACCATATAAATTTTTAAACTCATGAGTAAGAATTATGCGTACTCCATCAACCAATCTATTATCACCTAAATTGTATCATGTCTTCTCATTGAATATGACAAATAAGTAACAAAGTCCATGACATTGCAATCTTATTTCTATTGAGGAATATCTAATTGTTGCAACATTTCTCCAAGTCTCTAATGCTCTACCTTGCCCTCCCTCTTAACAAATTAAATTGATAGAGACATATTTATTACCTCTCTCATTTATTAAGTCACTAGAAGGACTCTTTCAGGTCTTGATGTATCCTAGTCATGCTTAGATGTAAACAAATTTAATTTTTGTGACCTTCATTGAAAATCATCTTCTTTAACTCCTTATTTGAAGGCACACACTTGCTCTTTAACCTGAGCACCTCATGTAATCCCATAACAAATTCCTTAGCTTGGTTAATACCCAACAACACCATGGTATATCTCAAGCTATGATTCATCGACTATTTTTCCTTAATCTATCCAAGGAAATCATTAGTTATAGTTAGTTTACTACAACTAATATAGTTAGGTGACAAATTTACTCTTAGATTAAAATCTAATAAATTCTTCAATCAATTCAAGCTCCTTTAGTATCATTACTAACACTTGAATTGTCTTTTTGTTAAAAACCACGTTGACTTTCTCTAGATTATACATCATTTGAAAATCATATTTCTACCTCATGTTAAGTTCTTTTTGATTCAACAAATACTTGTGGTTATTAAACACATGAAGCTGAGAACCATACAGATAATACCTCCAAACATTTACGGCAAACACCTAACTGATTTTTCTAAATAAGTAGGATGATTATTTTCATGAACTTTCAATTGTCTTGAAGCATAGAGCATAACTCTTCTCTTTTGTATCAACACACAATCAAGCCCCCTAGTGTGATGTATCGTAATAAACCTCAAATGGTTTCCTTATGTTAGGAATCACCATATTGGTTAACTAGTTAACTTCTGCTTTAGTCCTAAATAATTTTGTACACATTTGTATGTCCAAGTAAAAGTCTAATCCTTGTAAGTCAGTTGTGTTATAGGCGCTACTATCCTAGAAAATATTTCAATAAACCTCGTATAATAGTAAGTTAAACCTATAAAACTCTTTGATCTTCGTGACAACGTTAGGATATGTTCACTAAAACATTGCTTCCACGTTAACAGGATCGATAAAGATTTTTTTGGGTTGATAAAACATGTATCAAGATTGTATACAACAACTTCTTTTTCAAAATGCCTAAAACTATTCTAAGGTGTTCATCATGCTTTTTGTGAGTATATGAATAAATAAAAATGTTATTTATAGATAAAAGATTTTATTCATATAATTAATGAAAAATTTTATATATCACTCCTCGATTATCTATTACACTTATTCACCCAAATTCATAATAAACATAAAAACTATTAATGTAAGTATCAATTTAAGTTAAGTGTAAAAGTGGTACAAGGGAATAAAGTTTGAATTTTATTGATAAAATTTTTAAAAATTATATATAAAAAATTAAACTATTTAAACTTCTTTATCTTAAAACTAACATCTTTCTAAAACTTCTTTTCTTTGACTTCTTCTACATTTCTCACTTTTACCCTCGTCTTTTTTTAGATTTAAGCATATCATAGTATTCCTCGAGTTGAGTGGAACAATTCTATGTTGACAATTCAAGGACTTGATGTTGCACTTGATGAATATGAAGAATGGATTTTGATGATGATCCAAGAACTAAAGACTTAGAATATTGAAGATTGAAGATTGGTGATAATTGTATTGTAATAACTCTGTTTTATTTAAGATTGAGTCTGTATTTTTAGAGTCTAAGATAGCCGGTACATAGTCTGTAACTTAGAAGCTTCAAAATGCTCAAATTTATCATGCAGGCTCGGCTTTAATCGATTATATAGGTAAATAATCGATTAAAACAGTGAGAAAACCACTTTCTATACTAAGTCACTGTTTTAATCGATTAAAACAACAAAATAATCGATTGTTTTGTACTTGTTCAGTACGGATAATCGATTATTTCACCAAATAATCGATTAATCCGAGAGGTTTGGGTTCGACGTATTTGGCTTCTGTTTTAATCGATTATCACTCCAAATAATCGATTATTTCGATCTGTTTTTCATTTTAAATTTCAAATTAACCCTATTTTCGAAAACCCAATTACCAAGAACCCTAGTTTCGAAAACCCCAATTCCTAAACCCTAATTTCCCTACTTAAACTCTGCTTTGGCACTCGGAAAAGAAGAACAACTCTTTCCATACAAAAGTTAAGTGCTTGTGAGTGCCAGAGAACTGTTTGTTGCAAGGAAAGGGGGCTTTTGGAACCTGGTGTGAGGCTAGAAGCGATAAGAATCACTAAGTGGAGTTCTTAGTGGATTGTGTGCTTGTGCCGTCTCTAGGGAAAAGCTGTTCTTCATCTCTTGTGGATTTCAAGAGAGGTGTTTTCGTATCTTTATCTTTTCATTTGTAATCTGTTTGTAACAATTTGTTCTTAGTGACAGCGTTAATCCTCTTTTGAGTGATTAGCAACTGGACGTAGGGTCTTTTGATCCGAACCAGTATAAACCTACTGTGTAATCTTCTCTACTCTTCTCTATTTACATTTACGCAGTTTTTAATCGGTAAAATTTGGGGAAAGTTTTGAAAACCTAATTTTTATTAAGAAACCAATTCACCCCCCCTCTTGGTTTTTGTCCGACCACGCGAACATTCCGCTGCGCGATTCTAACATTCTAACTGATCAAAATTTCTAATAGAGTAAATTTTTCTTTATCTATTGTTAAAGAGCATTTGTATGAAAATTTGAGGGGCTTAAATATAGGGCCTAAACATCATGTATATGAGATTTGTCCAGTAAAAATAAATCTTGATTAGTGTAAAAAAATTGTGATATATTCAATTTATTTATTTGACTTTTCTAGGAGTAGAGATTGATTTTTTGTAGATTTGAGAGTTTTTAGGATTTTCTCGTGACAAGAGAAATTAAAAGGTAAGATAAACTAGTTATTCTACTATTTCTATAGTATTTTAGGTTAAAAGATTTGGATTGTTAAGATAACTATTTCACATGAGAAAATTGAATTATATGATTGAATGTGTTTAGTGTGTGCGGATTTTAATTGAGTTTAAATGTGATTTGATAATTGACTTTTATGATATTGAAAATGATAATGTTTTATATTATTATGTTGTATTTAGATTTAATATGGTGAAGTGGTTTTTAATTTGGAAGGTAGTATTTATATTTAATTTAATTAGAACATGGAAAATATAATAGTGGATAGATTATACAGTTTTGGTATTATCATAGATCCGCCTAATAAATTTAAGGTAATGTTGAAAGTGTTGAAATTTTGATCAACACTTTTAAATTTGCCCAATAGATTCAGGACAATGACGAAGGTTCAATTTTACCAAAATTTCACCAAATGAATGTTATTTTGCTCAATGAAAATTTGACAAAAACAAATACTTGAAGTGTATACATAATCCGCTCAACCTTCTAAATTTCACTCATTCTATTTTCGATTAACCATTTCGTAATATATAAATAAAGAATTTTTTCAAGATTTCAAGAGTTTTAAAGGTCTCTTTAATTGAATAAAATTAATTTTTATATATCTTTGCATTTAAAATGTTAAGTTAAAAGTCAAATTTGATTCGATGATATTTTCAAATCTACGATGAACTAACTATGTTGGAATTAGATGTATGTGTGTTTGTTTGGTACCGTTGTGATGATGTGTTATAATACCAAGAGGTATTCTCATACATATGATGTATAGTGTGAATGAGTATATTTGGACTCAAGGAAATTATTTAACTCTACTTATTACTAAAATCATATAAATGAAAATATTAGGTGATGAAAGTTGACGAAAATTCTTTTAATATGGAATGTATAATCATGAGTAACAAATCAGTAATAAAAATTTAACCTAGTCAGACGATACTGTGTAAACCAATGAAAATATCCTAATGTTAAAAACTTGAGAGAAATTATAGTGGAACAAATGTATAATTTTTTATATCTAACCAATATATAGTTTTTGAAAAATTGTGAAGGGTCTGTGTAACATGTAGTAGTAAACTTATCTAGATATTGAATAATTTTTGTGACGTGAATTAATGTCATGTATTACCTCTAAAATAAATTTGCATAATATTAATGTGTGTGAAAATATATTAAATTATTGTGTTATATTAAATTAAATTTAGTATATTTATTTTGTTTTATTTTAAATCATAATAATTGTACATTTATACGAGGATAAATGATATTTGGAAACTTTAGTAAGAATAAGATAAATTATTTATTTTAATTTATTTCTTTTATATATATATATATATATATATATATATATAATATTACTCCTGTTTTTTATATTGTTTAATAAAATCATAATGAATA
Source organism: Sphenostylis stenocarpa (assembly GCA_963425845.1). Classification (NCBI taxonomy): domain Eukaryota; kingdom Viridiplantae; phylum Streptophyta; class Magnoliopsida; order Fabales; family Fabaceae; genus Sphenostylis; species Sphenostylis stenocarpa. The sequence goes on along the minus strand of OY731400.1, from coordinate 8,635,130 downwards.
TAAAATTTCATATTTTTTAATGATAATTTATATATATATATATATATATATATATATATATATATATATATTTATATACAAATTTATTTTAAACTATATATAGGTAGATATATTAACACACTTTATTTTAATTTAATTTTATTTAAATATAAAACACTATTATAATAATAATAATAATAATAATAATAATAATAATAATAATAATAAACTTATATAACGAAAATATGTTTCGTAGTCAATTTTTTCGTTAACTCATTTATATGAAATACGTTAGTGAAAATATTACATAGCTTTTCAATCAGCATGTTCATCCATCCCTACATAATAACGGTAAAAAAAGGATATATATATATATATATATATATATATATATATATATATATATATATATATATATATATATTTTTTTTATCGTTTATTATATTAATGCATATAAATTCACAACAAATGTAAATATTATTGATACATCTTTTATGAGATTCAGATAAAAAAAATTATTGAAGATAAAATATATCATAAAACAATATATTTCTTAATATTATTTTGTTTTTTCTTTTATTATAATTGACTACACATAGTTAATATTCAATATACTATTGCCAGAAATGCTCACAAAATTCATGTTGAAGAGATTATTGAAAACAAAATTTCTTTGTCAACTTATTAATAAAATATTTCATAATTTATTCGTAAATTCAGACAAGCCATTGCACTAAATAAATATAAACTAGGCCAATATTTTCCATTAAATATGAATTAATAAAAAATTTCCCTAGTTACACAAAAAAAGCATTCTATTATAGGCAAAGTTTGATAAGGTATTTTTTACCATGAATATTAAATTTATTCAACCTTTTGCTGATTTATTATTTTTTGAAAGTTATTGTTACATATGTTAATTGTTGATACAGAGAAATTACAATTAACGGTATTTTAAATAAATATATTATGTATATTTGGGATTTAAATCCAATTTTAATTGTATTTTTAAACGTTACAATTTGGAATATATATATATAATTTATATTTATAATTTATTTGAAATAAATTTTAATTTGAATTGTCATATCAGTATTAATTATTATAATTTTCATTTAACTTATTAACTAACTGCTACATTATATGAAAGTTTATTAAATGCAGTATATTTTAAATTTTTTAAATATTAAATTTAATTGGTTTTAAATATTCATATAAATAAATATATAAAATTAAAAGTTTTACAAACAAGCATTAAATCCTATTTGAATTTTCATATCAGTATTTGTAATATATGTAAATTTTAATAAATCAAAGTGTTTTGGTAGGGACTTAATTACATAAGTTAAATATATATTAAATACTTTGCATTTATTAAGTATTAAATTCATTTGGGTTAAGATAATCTGTATATTTAATGAATAAATAAATTTAAAATTAACTGTTTCTTTTGTACAGAAACAATTAAAAATAGACTTAAATGTAATATTAAATATATTTATTTGATTCTCCGATCAGTATTAGTTATTATAATCTCTATAATACTTATATAATTAAATATATTAAAAAAATTGTTATATTCAATGAAAATTATTAACTAAAGTATATTTAATAATATAGTATTTTAAGTTTTATTTGAATTTATTTAATTTTAAATATACAGTTTGTTCAAAATACTTTTGAAAAGTAAAGTATTAGTTTAAACCAAATAATTGATATATAATGTAATATTAAATGTAAGATGAATTTTTTATTTAATTTTCCGATCAGTATTAGTTATTATAATAAATATTATACTTATATAAATAAATATATTAAAAAATAAATTTTTTATATTCGATGAAAATTATTAACTAAAGTATATTTAATAATATAGTATTTTATATAAATTAAAAATATTCTATACACATTAAAAATAAAAAATAGAAAATTTATGTAAAAAAAAAAAAATTCTTATACATTACATTATGCATAACTAGTTTTAACTTACGAAAAAATTTCTTTTTTTTCTAAATGTATTTATAGAAAAAATTTCTAAACTATCCTTAATCAATATTATCTTATTTAATAAGTTAACAAGTTATTCTAAAATTAAATTTGGTGTAGAAAATTTACTTTGAGATTAGCTTCCTCATACCTCAAAATTAGGAATACCAAAAATCAAATTAATGACAAAATAACTAAAAATCGATAGTAAAAACTAATAGCTAATAAAAAATACCAATAGAACCAAAGACTAATACTATTGAAATATAATATTATTTATTTTAAGTTAATTAAAAATGAATTAATTTTATAATAAGACTTTTGAGGGATTGTTTACGAATTGTGTCATATTTCTATTGCTTTTTTATTTTATTCAATATATATATATATCACTTATTTTATTATTATTATTATTATCATTTATTTATTTTATAATTGAATGATTAAGATAAATTATTAGATTAAAAAATAAATAATGAAAATGAAAAAATAATATGTAACTCTTACTCTTTTTTTAAAATAAATGGATTTCTTCAGTTATTTATTGGTTTTTGATAAAAAAAATTATGTGAATTAATAATATAGAATATTAAATTACAAAAAATAATAAATAATAATAATTTTTTTAACTCATATATATATATACAAATTTATTTACTATCACTTAATTTTTTTTTATGTTGTATCTGTCTTCATTCAATGCAGACTGTAACTTCTTTCTTTCCTGGTTAATCAACTGATGTTGAAAAGCATTTGCTTAATAAATACACAAAACAATATTAATTATTTTTTGTTCGAAAATTAAATGTTGGAGATCCTCGTATCGTATCACACACGGTGTGTAACATAGGAGGTGGCATGACTATATATATTAAGTCCAAATGCTGGGCGAAGAAGGCACATTGGTATCCCATTCTAATTCTACCGTTAAAACAATGGGGTGGTTCTCTTTTTTCCTAGCCTCTCTAACGATAGTTCTGTCTGTTTCGCAGGCAAATTCACACTATCAGCCCCCAAATACCAAACAATTCCTGGCTTGTTTCGAAACTTATTTATCATCAAATGAAAGCGTGATCACCCCAGGAAACGCCTCATACACCTCTCTCTTAAACCTGCATATTCATAACAAACGATTCAAGACACAAAACACACCAAAACCTGTTGCCATCGTGCTTGTCCGAAGTGAATCTCACGTCCAGGCAACAGTTAGATGCGCCAGATCAAACGGCATTCAGGTTAGAATCCGAAGTGGTGGCCATGACTATGAGGGTCTTTCGTATGTCTCAGACGTGCCCTTCGTCATTGTTGACATGTTTCCTCTTAGTATTGTTAATGTTGACGTGGGAACGGGCAATGCATATGTTCAGGCTGGAGCCACAGTTGGTCAGATTTATTACGAAATAGCACAGCAAAGCAAGGTGCATGCTTTCCCAGCAGGGGTGTGTTTATCTTTGGGTGCTGGTGGCCACTTTTCTGGTGGTGGATATGGCAATTTGATGAGAAAATATGGTCTTTCTGTGGATAACATCATTGATGCAAACATGGTCGATGCCAATGGTACTTTTCTTAATAGGAAGTCCATGGGAGAGGATGTATTTTGGGCCATAAGAGGAGGTGGTGGGGCCAGTTTTGGTGTCATAACTTCATGGACGATCAAATTGGTCCCTGTGCCTCCACAAGTGACAGTGTTCAAAGTGAAAAAATCTGTGAAAGCAGATGCAACTGGTGTTGTCTACAGATGGCAAGAAGTTGCACCAAAACTAGACAGAGATCTCTTCATAAGGGTGGAGCCTGAAGTGGTGAATGGAACAGTGATAGTCTCTTTCATCGGCCAATATTTAGGCCCAGTTGAAAGGCTTATTCCTTTGGTGAATGGGGTATTCCCTGAATTGGCTTTGAATAGAAGTGATTGCACAGTAATGCCTTGGGTCAATTCCACTCTTTTCTGGGCTGATTTCCCAATTGGTACCCCTATTCAAGCTTTGCTACCAACTTCTCGGGAGCCACCAACAATCTACTCTAAGGGCAAGTCAGATTATGTGAAAACCCCTATCCCTAAAGAGGGCATAAAAAAAATTTGGGATTTTATGACTAAATATAACAACATTTGGATGCAATGGAACCCTTATGGAGGGAGAATGGGGGAGATTTCGCCATCAGCAACCCCTTTTCCTCATAGGGCAGGGAACTTGTTCCTGATTCAATACTTTGTGTTTTGGAAAGAAGATGGTCCTGAGGCCTATAATCGGTTCATGAACTATTCGAGGTCGTTCTATGAGTTCATGACCCCTTTTGTTTCTAGGTCTCCAAGGGAAGCATTTCTCAATTATAGGGATATTGATGTTGGTGCCAAACATGCAAGTAATTCCACAAGCTTGAAAGATGCTAGCCTATATGGAACCAAGTTCTTCAAGGAAAACTTTGATAGATTAGTGAAAGTCAAAACAATGATTGATCCAGACAATTTCTTTACCTATGAACAGAGTATACCACCAAACTCCGGCTAGTTTAAGCTGCGAAAGTGATAGGATATGTTAATTTCGTGAATCAATAAAGATTAAATTGTTTGGCTATATGTTCTTCTATTCTTCTGGTATTTTCATTATTCTTCCATAGTTTTTTTTTTTTGTCATAACAATAATTCTACTTCTCAAAAATTTGAACTACGCGTGAAAATTGTTGATATAAACAATTTTTACTTCCTTAAAATCAAATCAAACCTCTATCACTTTGATTAAGCGTTTCTGATTAAGTTTATGGATATAAGTAAAAAAATAAAAAATAAGTAAAAAATATTGAGAGAGATTATTTTCGTTTTTCCGTTTTAAGAGAGATTAATTAGTTTTTATAGTACATGATATTTATATAGACATTAACAACAAACAGTTATTTACAATAAGTTGTTTTATAATAGTTAATTTTAAAACTATCTAAAATTTATTTCTACTGAATTGATAATATATGCCTATTAACCTCTATATTAATGTTAGGTTACATTTTTATATTCATTTTCTTTTAAATAACAATATAATAGGTTTAATATGCTCTAATGTTAGCTTTCTTTAATTGACCTTCCATATATCAAAATCTTTTCCTCAATAATCAACTGTCAATAAAAATATTAAATTAAATTATTTTAGACTTTTCTTGAAAATAATATTAAATTATATATATATATATATTTTTTTTTTTACTTTTAGTCATATTCTTTTAAAAATTTTTCTCTCAAATATAAAATAAATAAAAAAAATAAAAAAACATAAGTTTTTTTTACTTACTCAGTGACATATTTTCATAACTCCTCTTATAACTCTATCCTCATTTATCTCAAATAATTCAAATTTTAAGAATAAATATTTATATTTTAAAATTAATATATATATATATATATATTAATTTTAATAAATTAAAATAAAATAATAATAAAAATATAGATACACACATTTCCGCTACTGTTATAAAATATCATATATTTAAAATATATTACTCCATTGGTTGAAAATCACGCGTGGAACTCATGAATTTCAAAAGTTTGACTAATATAAAAAAGTGTGTTATTAATATATATTTTAAATAATTATAGCAAGTAAAAACAAAAACAAAATAAATTGTAAAATCGGAGTTTAAATAATTACAGTATTTATTTTATTGTTGTAGATAGTAGATTAGAATGATAAAACTAATATCTAGTTGTATTTAAATATACGTAATTATATTACATACTAATAAACATGATAATAAAAATGGGGTGAATTAAAAATAGAAGTAATCTAGTGGTTAAAATTTTAAGCTTTATCATTTAAGTTAAAAATAATTATAAATAAAAAATCTTAATCATTTAAACTTATTTTTACTTAATCATTATTTCTCTTTATGTATTTTTCTCAGTCTCCTTTTTAATTTTCTCACTCCATTTCTTATACTTTTCTAAATCAAAGCAGATTTTAGTAATTTTGGAGTAAATGGGAACAATTTTAACCTATCAAAATTTTTAGTAGAGTAAATTTGAAGAGCTTTCATGTGAGGGTTAAGGTTAGGTGGATTGTATCGAATAAAAAAAAATTTGACTAATTTAAAAATATCATAATATGTTTGATTTATGAATTAATTTTTTTTTTAATCGGATATGACTTTCTAAGAGTTTAGAGTTTTTAGAATAAGAAAAATGAGAAAATCTTTCATTTTCCTAGTACTCTAGGTTATAAGATTTAACCTATGATGCTAACTTAGTGCCAAAAATTCATTTGTCGTATGTTTTGTAGGTTTGTTTTTTTGTATATTTTGCTTAAATGATAACTGATTATTCAAGTAAAATGTGTAATAGAGATAAAAATTATATATTTTCACTTAAATGAAAAAGTTTCGCTCAAACGAACAATTTTTCTAAAAAAGAATATGATTCTTCGGAGAATTTTCCTTGCATGTTTTTAATTCAACCTCTACAAACCATAAAAAGAATTAATTTATAAAAGAAAATAACTTTTATTATATAAAAATATTAGTTTTTGTCATTTTAAATATTTTTATTTTTTATTTCAATGAATAATTTTATTAAATACTAATATCTTGATAAATTTATTAGTATAAAATCCTACAAGAATTATTAAGAAGATTGTTATTTTATCTTAGGAAGTGATAGGAAATATTTCATGAATATGACTTAACTTATTATATTGGTATAACTTTTTTAACCGATATGATTCTTATAATGACTAACTAATATAATAAATATGTATTATATTAATCATAAATTTAATCGATATATAAAATATAAATCGATATAATATTATGTTGATTGAATTTTATCTAAAATAATAAATACTTATAAAATCAATTACTAATTAAATTAATATAATAAATATTTATTATACTAATTAAAAATTTATTTTAGATTTTAATGTTGTGTTACTCGTTTTTCTTTTCACTATTTTTCACAATCTTTTTATCTTTGCTCTTGTTGACATTATTGTTCGTCGTTCTTCAATTCAATCATCATATTATATTATTATAATAGTCAATTTTAAAATTTGTGGATCTAGAAGGAATAATTTGTGCAATGCTTTGCTTCTTGTATCCTCACATTTCACTAATAATACACATCCAAACTAGATATTTACCATGTTGATTAAAGTAGGTTCACATATTTTTATTTTTGAGACGTAAAAATAAATCAATCGTGCCCAAACTTTCTCACATAGGCAACATATTTTTATTTTTGACACGTAAAAATAAATCAATCTTGCCCAAACTTTCTCACATAGGCAACTTCGTCAAAACAAGGTAAGTCTTGAAGCATTTTCTACATATTATGAATTGGTTCAAGCTGTTATGTAAACATTCTAAATTGGTTTTATCTAACAACTTATTTTTTTTAAACTACAATTAACTTTTCATTTACTTAAACATGTCTCGATGATATACATATTAAAAAATAAATTAAAATTTATAAAACATGCTACAACCACCACTCTCCCTCCCTTGCAACCGACACACGTCCATGCTAATTTTGAACTCACTCTTAAAGCATAACCCATTCAAGTCTTTCCACTACAATTAAATCAAAACTAAACCTATTGAATCTAGATGACCACCCACTAGTACAAAATATATAAAACACCTATTTTTATAATTATATATGAAATTGTTAAAAAACAAGCAATGATAATTATAAAAATAATTTTTATTTTTTTAATAATAATTATAAAATAAATTGTTATTATATATCCAAAACAATATTTTAAAATGATTATTTTATAATCTTCATGCCATATTTTGATAATTGTAAAATGAATTATTGTTGAACATTTTATAACAAAAATCGCATAGTATATTTTGTTATATTTTTAATTCATTTATTTTATTTATTTCTTCATTACGTTCCCACCTTATTCTTTCTTTCTCTGTTGTCAATTATTCTCTTTCTGTTCTCTTTGCCTACTCTTCTCGTCCTCTCTCTCCTTTCTGAAATGTTTTTCTCCTTATGAAATTTTTCAACATGTCTAACATCATCACCATATTCTTAGACAAGTTAAAGGGGAAAGCTAATAGAAAATTATTCCACTAAACACATACTACTAGTATATGTCAAAATATTTATTCACCACTACAAGAAATATTAAAATTACCGACGGTCAAAATCCGTCGGTAATAATTTTATTATTTATTATTAATTATTTCACCATATTATATTTTTATAACTTCGAATTATTGTCGGATTAAGAGAAATGTTATTAGCAAGATTCGAACCCAGTACCTTAGAGTCGAGCTAATACTCCAACCACTAAGTCTACTAGAATTTATTGATAACAATTTACAAATAAATTATATTTATATACAAATATACAAATATATTTATATATATTTATATATTTATATATATTTATATATTTATATATTTATATATTTATATATTTATATATTTATATATTTATATATTTATATATTTATATATTTATATATTTATATATTTATATATTTATATATTTATATATTTATATATTTATATATTTATATATTTACATATTTACATATTTACATATTTATATATTTATATATTTATATATTTTTATATATTTATATATTTATTTTTTTTATATATTTATATATATTTATATATTTATATATATATATATTTATATATAATTAAATATTTATTTTTTAAAATTATTTAATTTAATAAATTATTATAAATTAAGCTAATTATGATTAAATTAAATTATTAAATAAAAAATATTTTATTTTTTAATTAGGTGAATAATTAAATTATATTATATAATTTTACCGATCGGATTTATCCATCGGTAAATAATTGTTAATTTACATATGAATTTACCGACGGATATATCCGTCGGTAAATTCATCTATAATTTACCGACGGATTTACCGATCGGATATATCCATCGATAAATTCATCTATAAATTACCGACGGATTTATCGACGGATATATCCGTCGGTAACATCAAATTCCAAAAATATTTTATATCCTTCGGTAATTTCCGTCGGTAATGATTATTTTCCGACGGCTACAAATCCATCGGTAAATATCCGTCGGTAATACGCGATTTTCTTGTAGTGCACACAATAATAATAATAATTAAAATTTATAGATTTACTATACCAAAATAACATTGAGAATCTTTAACCCATGATAAATATTTTTATAATTTTTGTTATATTGATAACTTATAATAATAAATCAAAATGTTTAACTTGTTGTACCAACTATTAAAATCATTGTGACATTTTAACTATATTATAATAACTTGTGTAAAACGGTAACAGATCCTCACTATCTTCAATCGTCACCATCCCGCAATAATTTAACCCATCAATTTCAAGTGCTACAAAAATTAGTCTATTATTTAGATAAATAATGGTGGTAGTAATGTGATGCAGATTAGGGATGACAAAATGGGTTAGCCCGCTCCGTTTGACCTTTTTGTCTTTGGTCCGCCAAAAGCGAGGTTGACGTGGATCGACCGCTATAGTCATGACGGACTTTAGACCTTGGCCGTCTCGCCAAAGGACGGGTTGGTTGACTCGTCATAATTTAGAAAAAAATAATTTATTTTTTAAAATCAAATTTTTCAATAAATTTAATAATAAGATTATTATTTGTTTGTCAATAATTTAATATATATATATATATATTTCAATTTAATAATATAAATAAATACATTCTTTTAAGAAATTATAATTTAGAACAATAATAAAATTTACATAATAATAAATAATAACAATATATATATATATATATATATATATATATATATATATAACGTTAAAACTTATAAAATTTATATTTTTTATATTGAAAAATTCAACTACTTATATATTTTTTATTTGATAAAACTTCACATTATTCTCACTTGAGTAATTATTACACCTTTAATTCAAGTTATAAGGATAAAAATAATCGAGTGATTAGGATGAACATGGAGAACAAAGAGAAAATATTGTGTTTCGAGTAAGAAGAATATTTTATTTGAGAGTGAAACTTTTTTAATTCTCTTTTAAAAAAATTTAATTGTATATATTATCTTTATAATTAACTTCATTATAATAAAAAATTATTTTTTATTAATTAGGCGGGTTATGGGTTGGCTCAACAGGTTGGCGTGGCGGGCCAAAGCAGGTTGGCGAGTTGAAACACCAGATCCAGCCCTATCATATTATGACTGGTCGGCGGACCAACCCGCCGGACCTAACCCGTTTTGTCATCCCTAACACGAATTTAGTTGTCCATCTTTGAAATTAAAGAGGAATTAGATGTTGACAAAGGAGATAATTATTGTGTGATGTATGTGGCAAATGTATGATTGATTAAAAAGATATATTATATGAAATTTGAGTTAAAACACATGATTTTATTTTATAAAGATTAGTAGGTTGAATCAAATTATATATATATATATATATATATATATATATATATATATATATATATATATATGAACATGATTATCTAAGTAGTTCAGTCCAATATAATTTTTTACGGGAATAAATAAAAAAATCATATCCAACCTGACCTATATTTTAAACCTATATTTTAAATCAGGTCATATTTTTAGTTTAATCTGATTTTATATTAGACTAATGGACTAACGAGATAATTTTGACTTGATAAAAAATTTAAAAATATTTTTAAAATTTAATTTGTATTAGTGAAATTAGTTTTTATTTAATGATTTAGTATAAAAATGATAAGGGAAGATAGTACAATTCTAAAATAAAAATTAAAAACTTATTATTTATTATTATCATTCATTTTTAATAATTTATTGATATATAATAAAAACTAATCTTAACTATTATATCTTAGAATAAGTGAGTTTATTATCAAACTAATTTATAATACATACGTTAGACATTTGAAATCAGCCATTAGTTAAACCTATTTTAATCCCTCTAATTATAAATACATTTGAATATTATAAATATAAATTAAATATAGTAATAATTTTCCGTGATATATATATATATATATATATATATATATATATATATATATAATAAAATCGATAATAATATTTTATTCTATGGGTTTAGAATATCTTTCTTTGAATGTATTTTGTTGGAAACATTACTGAACACACCTCTTTGATAAGGAATTAAATTTTCATCCATCTCAAAATGAAAATTTAACCTTTTTTATTATATCCAACCTCATTAAAACATCTCATATTTGACTGATTTGCCATATGTTCATGTATCTAAATACCCAAATATTTTATATATAAGATAAATTCTCGTATGAAACCTTAAGTTAATAAACATTAAACAAATTATTCAATTTATTTCACTTTTTAAAAATAAAGTTATATCTGATTTTGAATGGAATTAACACATCTTATTTTATTTAATAATATAACTAAACATATAATATAAAAAGAAATTAGTGATAAATCACTTGGTTAAAGCCACAATAAAAGCATGGTGTTTTTTTTTAAATAAGAATAATATATTATTTATTATTCAAATGGGGGAATGATGTAAATTTTGATCCACGTCATTATAAAATATTTAAATGTAAAATAAACATTCAATTCTATTATATTCTAATTCTAATTCACTTCACTGTATTAATTTTTTTTATTTTTTTCCTTATTTCATTCAGTGTTTTACAACTTTCTCAATTACATATATAAGGGGTTAATGACTTAGTTTGGTTTAACTTTTTTCTTTATTATTAAAAATTATTCAAATCAAACATAAAAATTAAGGATAATTTATTTTATTTTAATATAAAAATTTAATTAATTGAATTAATATAAAAATTTAATTTTATCACTGTCTTGGTGAAGATAAGAATTGAAAATGATTATACATTTTCAACAACAAAGGGGAATGATTGATTATTCTCTTAAAGCTCTCACTTTAATCTTTATCACCCATCGTCCATATTTTTAAAATTCTATAGGATAATTATGGTCAAAAAATGAAACTTACATTTGGGGAAACTTTGAAACATATCCTTTAGATGATAGCTACAAAGTCAGTTGACTAGACATCTTTGTGAAGTCAATAACTATCATCATAGACCAGTAAACACCAATCTTGTCAGTTCATCCTAAAGACCACTAAGTTCTTATGATCATTCCAAAAATATGGTTATCAAAAGATAAGATTCTTCAAATCAACGACTGAGATATATGTATCTAAAGAAGAGTTCGAAAAAGTTGAATATTTGACATATAATTATAATGAAGAATTAATGGAAGAAATGATGCTTCACAAAATAATATATATTTACTAGGACTCACTACACGAAGTATGACAAAGAGTGAGACACAACAAGAAAAATTGATCTAATTCTACTATATCTCATTCGAAGTAAAGACTTTAGTTAATGACTGTCATCATGACAAGTTACTAAAACAAGATTATCTTATCTTTTTACACATGTTCATTGCTTGTACTGCAAACGTCTTAAAAGAGATAAGAAAAAATCTATTTTACTTTATCCAAAAAGATAGGTTATCCTATCTTATCTTATCTTATTTGTAAGGTCATAATAGGTGTGAGACACAACTTTATCCTTCAATTCCAATTTGTATGATATTTTTTGGTTCAAATTTCAATTTAGTTTAGTGAAATTTTTAATTCTGCTTCAATGGTGTGACTATAAATAAGAAGGATTGTAATGTTTCAAGACATAATTAATTGAATACAAGTTTTTCTTAAAAATGTCTTCTCTCTCTGAAAGTGTGAAGTATCACCACAAGAAAATTTATAATTAGTTAGGAAAATTTGCTACAAAATTTACTTTTAACTAATTTATAGCTAATTAACTATGGAATAGTAAAAGAATAAGGTTGTAGCTAATCTGTAGTAAAATAGCTAGAAGACTAATATTTTTGAAGTTATTCCCTCACTTAATGAGAAAAATAATTTAGCTAGAAAATTTTTTGTCACTAATCCCTTGCTATAAATATTAGCTATGTTACTTTTTAAAACTATTTCCTAACTAAATTATATAACATACAATTATAACTAAACTATAGCAAATTTATAACAAATATCAAATTAAAAAGAATATTAAGTTACTTGGAAATCATTCTTTCACATCTTCAATTCAAATTTACTAGATATTTTTTTATATATCTCTTACAAATAAGTCAACTTTCTACTAAAAATTATTTATTCTCTGTATTGTTTTTTTTTTTTGCAAAAAATTATTTAAAAAAATACTTGTAAATTTCTATGAAAATATATAATTATAAAAAATAATTTTGATCTTTTTAAAAAATATCAACAAAAATTAATTGTAATTTTTTCTTAAAAAAATTATATTTAAATTAGTTAAAGTTTTTATAAATAATATTTTTTTATAAATTTTATCTAAACCTTTAGTACTTATCTATTTTTTATATTAAAACACTCTCTTTCGCTCCTGGTGTAAAGTCAAAACTATATACACTCGGCGCACAGGCTAATGCTCACATTTTCCATGGCGGTCACTGGCAACGACAATGACAATGGCATCATCTATATTCATGGTGGTGACCTTGATTTGAAAATCATCAAGGCGCGACAGTTGCCGAACATGGACATCTTCTCGGAGCATCTCCGTCGCTGCGTAACATGTGACACTATCAAATTCCACTTTGACGACGTCTCCGCCCACAGTGGAAGCCAGCGGACGCGCCACAATAGGAGGATCATCACGAGCGGCCCGTACATGACGGTTTCAGTGCCGTAGGCGACGGTGGCACGCACGCAAGTGCTGAAGAACTCCTAGGACCCTGAGTGGAAAGAGCAGTTCCACATCCCACTCGCGCATCCAGTTGTGGATTTGGAGTTTCGAGTGAAGGATGACGACGTTTTTGGCGCGCAGACGATGGGAACTGTGAAGATTCTGGCGTGGCTGATTGCTACTGGCCAGTTAATTTTCGACTGGTTTCCTATCATTGGACCGTCCGGGAAGCCGGCGAAGCGAGACACAACGTTGCACATGCAGATGAAATTCATGCCGGTGGAGGAGAATTTGCTTTACCAGCGAGGCATTGCAGCGGATCCGGAGCACTGCGAAGTGAGGAACACGTATTTTTCAGTGAGAAAGGGGAGTTCAGTAAGGTTGTATCAAGAAGCGCAATGTCCCGAATCTGGAAAAGGGAAGTTACCTGAGGTAAAGCTTGAGAATGGAGAGGTTTATAGGCACGGGAAGTGTTGGGAGGGTATTTGTTATGCCATATCTGAGGCTCATCACATGGTGTATTTGGTGGGTTGGTCGATTTACCATAAGGTGAAGCTTGTTTGAGAGCCTACTAGGACGTTCCCATGAGGTGATTTGACGCTTGGAGAGCTGCTGAAGTGTAAGTCTGAAGAAGGGGTGAGAGTGTTATTGCTAGTTTGGGATGATAAAACTTCACACGATAAGATTTTACTCAAGACGGTTAGGATTTTGCTCTACCTGGCATTGGCATTTTACATTCTTTCCTTTTTGTAATCGGTCAGAATGCTTGATTGGTTGCTGATTGCTCTGATACGTTTTGTGCAAACTGGTGTGATGCAGACTCATGATGAGGAAACCAAGAAGTTTTTTAAACATTCTTCAGTAATGTGTGTTTTGTCGTCTCGGTATGCCAGCAACAAGATGAGTTTCTTGAAGCAACAGGCAAGTGTTTGGATCATTCAGGGTTTGATTCACTTTGACTCTAGAACAAGTCAACACTACTCAGGGATCATTATACAGTTGTTCCAGAGGATGACCCTTCAGTATGGGTTTCTAGTGAAAATGATCCTGAAAACTGGCATGTTCAGGTTTGACACTGCAAGCTTAGTTCTGAGCAAATCTTATGCTATTCTTTCTTGATTTTAGATATAATTTGTTTCATTACAATGTTTTCCAACTCTTACAGATCTTCTGCTTCATTTGACTCAGGGTCCCTGAAAGGATTTCCCAAACATGTTGATGTTGCTCTGTCCCAGGTTTATCAACCAGCATTATACTTTCTTATTTATAGAAAACTCCAAATATATTAAGTGAAACTCTGTACTACATGCTTCCAAATCAAACAGTATAGGATCTTATATATGGAATTGATTGGAACTGTATCCCGCATTTTCTAATTAACAATTCTTTTGTGCAGAATCTTATTTGTGCTAAAAATTTGGTTATATACAAAAGCATTCAAACAACATATATTCAAGCGATCAGATCTGCTCAACACTTTATTTATATTGAAAACCAATACTTCATTGGATGACATGGCCAAATTATAAAGATGCAGGTTAGGCTTCAATTCTTGATTTTTAAAAGCAGGATAGTTGTCTGTATTTTAGTGAGTTAGTTTACTTTGTTAGGCAGAAAAAAGACATTCCGTAAAATTTGATTCATTGATCTTAGAGGGGAAAAAAATAAAGTTGAATGCAAAAATTTTAAATCTATATTTTTTTTTCAGTAGCTGATCAGGCAGAGCAAAGAAGAAGCTGGTGCAGTCACCGAAACAACTATAACCCCTTCTTCATTTAAAGTTTAATTTTTAAAACTTTTAATGTTTGTTCACCTGTGAATTTAAGCAAGAAATGTGGGTCCTAGAAATGATATAAGACATTATAAAGTTATTTTAAACTAGAGTTACAAATTTTAAATGAGTTTATATATATATATATAACTTCGTCTATGCCTCAAAATAAGTTGTTTTTAATGATAATTATTTCAATGAAGATTCATATCTAGTTATTTTTCTTTATATTCACAATAATAATAATAGTAATGTCTTGCTAGTAATATTACTTCAAGCACAAACAAAAAGATGTATTCTAAATTATTATTTTGTTTTTCCTCAGCATTGTATTGTATTATAGTGAAAAACATTGGTTATTTTATTTCATACATTTGGACTCAATATAGCCATCATCTTTTAATCATCTAGTTGGTTATGATCTTTGGATAAAGATTGCTGGTAAAAATAAAAAAGGTAAAATTTATAGTATAGGTCTGAGTTTGGATCTTGATATTTTACATGCTTCATCTTTCACTACCTTAGTTACACATGTTGGAAAATTAATAATAATAATAATAATAATCCTGATTTTGATTCTAACAATCAAACATAAACATAATCCCATATTGATAAACATGCTGTAAACTGAATGCGAAAGCGTACCTGAATTAGCCATAACGATGATGTCTTTGTAGAGCACTATATTGATCTTATGGTCTTCCACCTAAAGAGCACTTGTATTTCCCTCTTGATTTTCTCTCTTGATGGGGATAGAAAGAAAGGAACGGGACTGATACTTGCGTTCTGTGTGTGTGCTCTCAGAAGGGGACCATGACCCTTTAGATAACCAGAATTAGGTTAATTACTTAAGTTTTAGTATTTCCAATTTGGCCCCTCATCAAATTAGAAATTGCTCTATGGTCTTTACACAATTTTATTTTCATGACATATGTTTTTAGCCAAAACTTTAATTTAGTCAGATCACTTTATTATTTGGCTTAATAAATAATGACCCTAACACATTTAAATATGTATCATATATATACATGACCCAAAATTTGCCAACAATCTCCCACTGGTCACAAATATATATGTCTTTACAACCTTACAAATGTGTTAGACTTTATGAGCTCAAAATTGTCATTATATTCCTTTAGCATATTCCAAAAGTCCTGTCCATTAATCATATCAGGATATAGAACCAAATCAGCTTTTCATTGGATCATCGCAACTAAAACCAACAAGATTACTCATCCTGACATAACCAAATGACATGGATTCATCATGAAATGTGTAGCATGAAAAATTACGTGAAGGTGATCTGTACACGTCTATTTTCAACTGGTCCAAACTTTAACTTATCGAGATCGATACAATAACCTTAATGTACAAAGTGTAATGAATGAACAAGAAAACCGCATATCTATAGATAACCAAATATGTCCAAAAAACAATGTATACATATATAAAATTAAACATAGAACATAAAATATATGAAAATGACAAACTCCCACTAAACCACAAATTCCTCAAACTGTAAAATACCCATGTGAGCAACATGCTCATGAAAGACCTTGGGCGGAAGTCCTTTAGTTAGAAGATATGCTATCATGGAGTTTGTCCTTAAGTGTTCTATGGAAATCTGTCCACTTTGTACTCTTTCCTTAACAATACAGCTGATTTATTGTCACAATATAACTTAAGTGGTCTTTCAATGCCTTTCACAATTTGCAGCCCTGTGACAAAATTTCTCAGCCATATTCCATGATTTGATGCATCATAGCATGCTACAAATTCTTGACATCCTGCAAAATATGAGTCAGAAAATCCAGTGATCTCCAACTGGTCTGACCTCCTATTGTGAGCATATAATCTTTTGTTCTCTTTAAATATCTTATGACCCTTTTTGCTGCTTTTCAATGGTCTATTCCTGGATTGTTTAAATATCTTCCTAGAACCCCAACTATATATGCTATGTCTGAATGCGTACATACTTGGGCATAGATCAAACTCCCTACAACTGATGCATAGGGAATCTTTTGCATTTCCTCAATTTCCAAATTCCCTTTGGGCACTGATTGAGACTAAACTTGTCTCCCTTTAAACTTGTGATACATATAATCATCAACAATATTCATCTTGAAGCCAAATGAGTTTCATACCTTCTGGTAATGGGACAAGTTCCCAATAACCTTATTGTCTTGCATGGACTTATACTTATCCTATTGCTTCAATCCACTTTTGAGATTTAGAACCTTATATAGCTTGACGGAAGTTAACTGGGTCATCTTCCATTATATCATTATTTTCCTTATGTTCCTGAAGAAATACCATGTAATCATCCGAAATAGCACTTCTTCTTTCTCTAGTGGATTTCTGCAAAGTTATTAGCTCATGATGCACAGGTTCTTGAGGATCTTGAGTTTGTTCTTCATGAACAACCAAATCATCTTGAGTGAGGGGTTCATCAACAATGCCTTGTGGAGGTTCCGAACTTACTTTATCAAAAGTAACTATTTGAATCGGTTCTGAAATTGTTACCGATTCTTCCTCCAAGATGAAGTTCTTAATCTTATTCTTCCCCCCAAACTCAATATCCTCAAAGAACGTAGCAGTTCCCGTCTCAAAAAATTGTCTTTAATGTGGGATCATAATATTTATATCCCCTGGATCTTTCAACATAACCAATAAAATAACTACTTACTATTCGGGAGTCCAATTTCTTTTCATTTGGCTTATAAGGCCTTGCCTCAGCTGGACAATCCCACACATGGAAATGATTCAAACTAGGTTGTCGCCCAGTCCAAAGCTCATAAGGTGTTTTGGTAGCTGCTTTAGTTGGTACTCTGTTTAGAATATAAGCTGTCATATTTAGTGTGTAACATACTCTCTACCATATCTTTAAGAGTGTAACATAAGCCCAAACGTTACAATTTGATGTTACCTGATTCTGCATTAAGGGTTTCATTATAGGTGGCCACAATATCAAGTAAATACTGATTATCATAAATTAAAAGTGAACCAGTTCCAACAATATCTGAATTAAAAGACAAATTGAACTTATTGTTTCCAAATGAACATAAATAACCTAATTTGTCCAAATAAGAAACTGAAACCAAATTCCGTCTAAATGACGTCACAACAAAAGTGTCTTTCAAATCCAAATAAAAAACAGTATTTAATAACAATTTAAAATGACCTATAGCTTCCACCTCTACCGATTTGTCATCTCCAACATAAATCCATCTTTCAGAATCAATTGGCTTCCGGTAGTTTAGGCAACCCTTTCTTTTCACGCCAAGCATGGTATTTAGCACATTTCTTCTTTACGTGTCCAGTCTTATTGCAAAAGAAATATTTGTTTTCTTGAATTTGTTTCTTTTGTTCTGGACCCTTAGCACCTTCTTTCTCGAGATCCTCTGATCTCTTTCTTTTGCCCTTAGCCTTGGAGGTGCTTGCAAAAAATGAGCACTTTCTGTCTTGTCTTGCTTTAGTCTTTCCTCATCTTGTACGCAATGTGAAATGAGCTCATTAAGAGACCATTTATCCTTCTGATAGTTGTAAGATACCTTAAATTGATTAAACATTGCAAGAAGAGAAATCAGCATCAAATGAATGAGCAAGTCTTCTGAGAGTTCAAGTTTTAGTGCCTTGAGTTTAAAAACAATATTAGACATGCTATGGAGATCAAGTTCGAAGAAGAGTGCTTGTCTCCGCCTTATCGCTTTTTGCAAAGCGCTGCTCAATTTCAAGCAAGGAATTCTTTGGCACTTGTGATGTTTTCGAAACAATGCCCCTAAACACCTCCGGGATGCCACGCTTAATGATTATTAGACTCATGCGATTTGAGTGATCCCACCTCTCATAATCTCTTTTACGTTCGGAGGTACTTGAATCCGTAAGAGTAGGGGTTTGCTTAGTCCTTAATGCAAAATCCATATCCATGCAACCAAGAACAATATCAATGTTCTCTTTCCAAGTCCTTAAAATTTGTTCCATTGAGGACCGAACGCAATTTAAATTGGCGAGATATAGAAGCAATTGTAGTTGAATTTAGAACACGAGAAATAAACTAATTATGCTCACATTATATAAAAAATAAATAATATATATTCAAATAGTGGTTTAACCCATCTCAAGATACCCAATGCACCAACAATATCAAGTCTTTGGACAGTAATATTAACTGCTAGAGGTATCTTGTTGTAATAATCAAACATTGACAATAAAGCACGTCCAACAACAAACTAGTCTTTGGATTGATTTATCATCGACAAAGCAAATCCTTATAATTATCACATGTTTATCATTACAAGTGTGTATGCAATTCGGCCAAATATTAATCTTCCTTTGGGTAGAATAATACTCGCATGAATATACACAAACACTAACATTCAATATTTTTCATGAACTGCCCAATTCAAGAGAAGTTACTTTGGTGACTTCTTGACTCAATTTGCTCACAAAAATATTAAACTACCAAAAATTGAATATTTTATTTATATAACAAAACCAAATATTTAATATTTGCAAACTAATTCAAAAGAGAATCACCTCATTATAATTCTACTAAGGATGAACACCTCCCTAGAATCTCATTAGGGATGAACACCTCATTTGAACAAATCAAAGGATGAAAAAAGGCATCATTTTCCACCAATACATAAAGGATGAACATCTTCCTAAAATCACACTAGGGATGAAACAGAGATAGTTCTGAGTCTCTTTAGCATACTGCTCTAAACCCTAAAAGGGAATTAAACAGTAGTCACTCAGACCCTAATTTAACATCAAATTTTCCTTAAATTCCTAGGGGATAGAGGCAATAAAATAATAATAGCCAAACATGTGGAAACATTCATCATTTACCTAAGATTCTCTGTGTTGGGAACTCCACAAACACCACCCCCAATTCCAAACCCATAAAGTTAAATAAAAACAAAAGATTCAAAAAAGAACAGAGAACCCAATACAAGAAAAATTGAAATATGAAACACTATTTCTTTCTCAGTAAAACTTGAAACTTAAACTGAAACAAAAGTGAAAACGAAGAAGAAGAATCCATAGCTTCCTCCACGGTTCCATCAGCAAGCAGAATCAGATTGGGGATGTTACCCCCAAATTTAAATTTTAGGGTTCACAAAAATTAGAGATTATCCTCCACTTAGTGTTAGAATCGCGCAGCGGAATGTTCGCGTGGTCGGACAAAAACCAAGAGGGGGGGTGAATTGGTTTCTTAATAAAAATTAGGTTTTCAAAATTTTCCCCAAATTTTACCGATTAAAAACTGTGTAAATGTAAATAGAGAAAAGATAGAAATCTTACACAGGAGATTTATACTGGTTCGGATCAAAAGACCCTACGTCCAGTTGCTAATCACTCAACAGAGGATTAACGCTGTCACTAAGAACAAATTGTTACAAACAGATTACAAATGAACATATAAAGATCAGATAACACCTCTCTTGAAATCCACAAGAGATGATGAACAACTTTCCCTAGAGACGACACAACACACAATCCACTAAGAACTCCACTTAGTGATTCTTATCGCTTCTAGCCCACACCAGGTTCCAAAAGCCCCCTTTCCTTGCAACAAACAGTTCTCTGACACTCACAACACTGAACTTTTGTATGGAAAGAGTTGTTCTTCTTTTCTGAGTGCCAAAGGAGAGTTTAAGTAGGGAAATTAGGGTTTAGGAATTGGGGATTTCGAAACTAGGGTTCTTGGTAATTGGGTTTTCGAAAATAGGGTTAATTTGAAATTTAAAATGAAAAACAGACTGAAATAATCGATTATTTGGAGTGATAATCGATTAAAACAGAGCCAAATACGACAGAACCCAAACCTCTCTGGATTAATCGATTATTTGGTGAAATAATCGATTATCTGTACGGAACAGTACGAAATAATCGATTATTTTGCTGTTTAATCGATTAAAACAGTGACTTTGTATAGAAAGTGGTTTTCTCACTGTTTTAATCAATTATTTACCTATATAATCGATTAAAGCCGAGCTCGAATGATAAATTTGAGCTTTTTGAAGCTTCTAAGTTACGGACTATGTACCGGCTATCTTAGATTCTATAATTACAGACTCAATCAAACTAAAACAGAGTTATTACAATACAGAAATCATCAATCTTCAATCTTCAATACTCTAAGTCTTTAAGCTCTTGGATCATCATCAAAATCAACATTCTTCATGATCATTATTTGCAACATCAAGTCCTTGAATGTTCAACAATCTCCCCCTTTTTGATGATGATCAAAATTATCTTTTTAAAGCCCTTGTAATAACCTGTTTTATCTGTCATACTAACAAACACATTAAACATACCAGATAAAATTAATATTGAATCATAGGCTTTAAATTTTTCTTCCCCTATTTTGATTATAATCAAAAAGAACTCTGCAACATCAATCATAAGAGCTCCCCCTCAAAATATGCATAAGTTAGAGAAAGCTCCCCCTCAATCATAGCATGAAAGAAACGTCAAATTTTATTTCATAATCATTCATTCATTACAAAATAAAGATATTAAAAAAATAAAATCTAAAATTCTTCACTATCCTCATCATTAAAGTGAGTATCAAATCTATTTTCCAATCTACCCACTCTATCATCTACATCGGATATACGGCGAATAATTTCATCATGCCGTACACCAGAAAGATTGAAGAATGATTGCATTCTTTGATTCATGTCGGAAAGCATATCTTCCATGGATTGTCTTGATTCTTGATGAGAAGAGGATGTTCCTATACTTTGGATTTGGGTAGAGGGAAACTCAGCTGCTGGAGGCATATCTTCATCAGAGTCTTCAATTGCATCACCTTGATTTTGGACGTCATCTTTATGAACATAGATGTCATTGACCCGCACCATTTGTAGATGAATCAATGTGCTGTCCAGCATGCGGTTCAAGTTAGTAGTTCGGACAACTTGTTCACCTTCGACATTGACTCCTTTATATTCAAGAATTCGGGATACAAGAAGAGCATATGGAATTTTGAATGTTGGATGACGTTTGGCCTTTAACATTGTCATTGTGACAAGAACACCCCAATCTAAAGGTTCATTATTCATTATGGCATGAATAATGCGAAGATCAATAGAAGAGGATTGGGCATGATTTGTGGCCCGGGGACATAAAATCCAGACAAGCAAATGAAGAATCATGCGTTCTTCCTTCTTCAAGGGTCCAGCATGAAGAATACGTCCAATCTCCATGGAGGGATTCCGCAGAAAAGATCTATAAGCTAGGAACCTGTCAAAATCATCTAGCTCACCATAAACGTTAATAGCATCTTCTCTAATTGGGAAGTGAGCAACATTTTCCCAAATATCATCATCTAGAATTATGGTCACCCCTTTGACACGGGATGTAGCAATTTGATCCCTAAACTTAAATCTAGAAAAGAATACCCTAACTAAGTCACGATAGTAAGTACCTTGCATTTGGATAAATGGGAGAACTCCTTGAATTTCAAGAAGATTTGGAAAATTAAACCCTTTATGTATAAATTGCTCACCAATGAGAAACTTAGGAGAAATGATGGCACGTTCCTTCCAGTACATCAGAAATTCTTGTTGCCCTTCCGTATCAGAAATCCATCCTTCAACAGAATTAGGACGGGAAAGAGAAGAAGGTGCAGATCTTTTTCTTGTAGGAATCTTAGGGCGAGAGGATGAGGCCATTTGAAAGAATAGATGAAGTATGAAGAAGATTTGGAGACAAGTGAGGGAAAATGAGGCAAAGAGAGTATAGATTTCAAGAAAACTTGATTACAAGAGTTAGAAGTGAGTATAATTGACCTAGATGTCTCTATTTATAGAGAAAACACTTCCAACGGTCATATAGAAGAGATTCCATGGCAAAATATCCGTTGGCAACGGCTAGGAGGCAAACTGGTCGTATTTAATCGATTATATTTCAAGATAATCGATTATTCCTATATCAGACAGCTTTAATCGATTATTTCTAGCAAATAATCGATTATCAGAGGCATTTAATCGATTATTTCACGAAATAATCGATTATTCCGGAGGAGAATACCCTGTTTTGGACGTTTTGAGGAAAAATAATCGATTATTACTTCCAAGTAATCGATTATTCCGAGGCTATATCAAGTTTTTGAGATTTATATGCATAATAACCTATGAACATGCTACACCACGAATTTTAACATAACAATCATCCAGAAACAGTCAAATTAAGCAGAATTTAAGCTATTTCTAATATCCCTAAGTCTCTTCTAAGATCATAGAATCTATCCTTGGGTAGAGGCTTAGTAAATATATCTCGCTAATTGACGTTTAGTGTCTACATACTCTATCTTACAGTTTCCTTTACTTGATATGATCTCTTAAAAAGTGATGTCTTATTTCAATATGTTTAGTCCTAGAGTACATTACTCGGATTCTTAGTTAGGTTGATTACACTCGTATTATCACACATTAATGGAATGTTATTTAAATATATGCTATAATCCTCTAATTGTTGTTTCATCCACAGAATTTGAGCACAACAACTACCAGTCGCAATATATTCAGACTTCAGTGGTAGATAAAGCTACACATGCTTGTTTCTTAGAATGCCATGATATTAAGGATGAACCTAACAAATGACATGTCCCACTAGTGCTTTTCCTATCAATTTTACATCCACCATAATCAGCATCGAATATCCTAATAAACTAATACAAGCATCGGACGGATACCACAAGCCAAATCCAAGTAGTTCCTTTTAAGTATTTTAAAATATGTTTTACCGCAATTAGATGAGATTCTTTAGGACAAGCCCGAAATCTAGCACACACACGGACAGAATGCATAATATCGGGTCTACTTGCGGTTAAGTATAATAGTGATCCTATCATACCTCTATACATAGTTTGATTAACTTCCAAACCTGATTCATCCTTGTCTAGATAGCATGAAGTTCCCATGGGTGTGTTGGCTTCCTTTGAGGTGTCCATTCCAAACTTTTTGAGAATCTCTTTGCAGTATTTAGTTTGAGAGATGAAAGTTCCATCTTTAAGTTGCTTGATTTGAAGTCCAAGGAAGAATGTTAATTCTCCCATCATAGACATTTCAAACTCTCCTCGCATAATCTTAGCAAATTCTACACATAACAAACTATCAGTTGATCCAACAATATCATCAACAAGTAGCACATCCTTGATCTCCAAAGTGTTTGCACCGCAGTTGCTTGATTGATTGCTAAAGGATGTGTGAAAACTTATATTCAATGTGTGTTTAAAAAGTTCAAGCCAAACTGTTTTTATAGACGATTTTCAAAACTGCTGGTTTAATTAATCTGTTAAAAGATTCTTTTAATCTGTTAAAAGTGCAGTTTTAATCTGTTAAAACGTCTTTTAATCGATTAAAACGCAGTGTAGAAAAAAATTTTAAGTTGTTTTAATCGATTGAAACGAGATTTAATCGATTAAAAGAGTTCTGATCGGTCATAACTAAATTCTGATCGATCATAACTGATTCTGATCGGTCATAATTGCATTCTGATCGATCATCCTGACCCTTTAAATGATTTTAATCGATTGAAACGTGTTTTAATCGATTGAAAAGAATTTTGATCGCTTATAATTTGATTTTGATCGATCATCCTGACCCTTTAAGTGATTTTAATCGATTAAAACGTGTTTTTAATCGATTTAAAAGATTCTGACCGCTCATAATAAAAATCTGATCGATCATAATGAGTTCTAAATGGTTTTAATCGATTAAAAACAAGTTGTATCGATTAAAATACTGTAAAAACACTTCTTTGAACATTCTAAGTGATTTTATTTGGTTCTTTCAAAACTGCATCGCTTAAAAACATGTTTTAAGAAAACTTTTGTAAAAATACTTTGTTTTTAGTTGTTTAAAACAATTTTAGAGGCTTTTCGCAAAAATCTTTAAGTGAAGAACCTTCATGCAATAGAAAAGATAAAATGTTTTTACCTAATCATTCTGTTTAAAACATACTAAATGATCCATTTTCTTTGAATAAATACAAGATACAAATAGATTTATTTAACAATTGGAACCCAAATATATTTACCTTTAGGAACACCAAAATGTTTAATTTTACACTTATTTGAAGTGTGACCTTGTTTCATACAATAGAAGCATGCATTTGGAGTAGCTTTAGAACAAGATACATTATTAACATGACATGCTCTAGTTCCTTTTTCTCCCCATATTCTTTTCTTTTTAGGTTTACTCTTTTTCAAAGGAACTCTTTGATTTACATTATTTTGAGCAATTACCATTTCATGCTTCCTAAGATCATCAATTTCTTTTTCGGCTTTGTCAAGCAAATGGTTAAGAATATTTATGTCATATTCATGCTCTTTACAATTTGCACAAGCTAAGTCCTTATTCTCATCTAAGCATACAATTTTCGTATTAGCTACCTCCTTTTCTTCTAAACATGCAATTTTCAATTTTAAGGACTCATTTTCCTTTTCGGATCTTCTTAGATTTTTCCTTACAACTTTAAATTCGTTTTTCATATCCATAAATGCAGTAAATAACTCATTATAAGCATTTTGCAATTCATCATGGTCATTTTCTTCACTAGAGGATGAATCGGAATCACTAACCTCAAAATCCGAAGAAATGTTGTCATTTGCCATTAAGCAATTGTTTGCTTCTATTTCCGAGTCGCTTGATTCTGAATTTGAATCACTGTCATCCCAAGCAATATATGCTTTCTTCTTGAATTGCTTTTTGCCCTTGTGTTCATCATTTTTCTTGTTTGGGCATTCGGTCTTTATATGCCCTGCTTCACCACAACCAAAGCATTTTATATTAACGGAAGAATTTTCTTTTACCTTTCCCTTACCTTTGAAAGGATGTCTTCCTTTTGCTTTCATCATCTTGGTGAACTTCTTTATAAAAAGACTCATCTCTTCTTCATCAATTTCGAGTCTTCTTCTTCTTCTTTCTTATTTTTGCTTTTTGAAATCTCGGTCTTGAAAGCTAGGTTCTTCTTTTGATATTGACCCTCTTCCTCATTTAGTCTTCCAAGGTCAAGTTCATGCTCCCTAAGCTTTCCAAATAACGCCGCCATAGACATAGTGGCAAGATTTTGTGACTCCGAGATGGTCGTCACCTTTGGTTGCCATTTCCTATCCAGAGATTTCAAAATTTTAACATTTAATTCATCAACGTCAAAAATTTTACCTAGTCCGGTAAGATGGTTCACGATATGAGTGAAACGTTTCTGAACGTCGAAAATCGTTTCGCCGGGTTGCATCCGGAACATCTCGTATTCTTGGATTAGGGAGTTTTTACGTGCTCTTTTGACGTCGTCGGTTCCTTCGTGGGTCACCCTTAGCATTTCCCACATTTCCTGTGCACTTTTACAAACCGAAATTCTATAAAACTCATCAAGGGTTAGAGCGAGATGAAATAATGTTTCTAGCCCTAACATCAAATTGTGCTTTTCGACTTTCTTCTCGAGTCTATCTAGAAATAGGTTTAAGAACGTCAACACCGTTCTCGGTAGTTTTAGGAACAAATGGACCATTTAAAATAGCGTCCCAAACGCCTCTATCAACGAACTCTAAAAAGATTTGCATTCGTACCTTCCAAAAAGGATAATTTTAACCCGCAAAAAGTGGGGTCTCGTTGATAGACGCACCTTCGGCAAAAGTTTGATTTTGTCCGGCCATTTTCGAAAAGTTTGAATGACTATCAAAGCAAGCTCGATACCACTTGTTAGAATCGCGCAGCGGAATGTTCGCGTGGTCGGACAAAAACCAAGAGGGGGGGTGAATTGGTTTCTTAATAAAAATTAGGTTTTCAAAATTTTCCCCAAATTTTACCGATTAAAAACTGTGTAAATGTAAATAGAGAAAAGATATAAATCTTACACAGGAGATTTATACTGGTTCGGATCAAAAGACCCTACGTCCAGTTGCTAATCACTCAACAGAGGATTAATGCTGTCACTAAGAACAAATTGTTACAAACAGATTACAAATGAACAGATAAAGATCGGATAACACCTCTCTTGAAATCCACAAGAGATGATGAACAGACTTTCCCTAGAGACGGCACAACACACAATCCACTAAGAACTCCACTTAGTGATTCTTATCGCTTCTAGCCCACACCGAGTTCCAAAAGCCCCCTTTCCTTGCAACAAACAGTTCTCCGGCACTCACGAGCACTTAACTTTTGTATGGAAAGAGTTGTTCTTCTTTCTCGAGTGCCAAAGGAGAGTTTAAGTAGGGAAATTAGGGTTTAGGAATTGGGGATTTCGAAACTAGGGTTCTTGGTAATTGAGTTTTCGAAAATAGGGTTAATTTGAAATTTAAAATGAAAAACAGATCGAAATAATCGATTATTTGGAGTGATAATCGATTAAAACAGAGCCAAATACGACGGAACCCAAACCTCTCTGGATTAATCGATTATTTGGTGAAATAATCGATTATCTCATGACTGAACAAGATCGAAATAATCGATTATTTTGTTGTTTAATCGATTAAAACAGTGACTTTGTATAGAAAGTGGTTTTCTCATCTGTTTTAATCGATTATTTACCTATATAATCGATTAAAGCCGAGCTCTGAATGATAAATTTGAGCTTTTTGAAGCTTCTAAGTTACGGACTATGTACCGGCTATCTTAGATTCTATAATTACAGACTCAATCAAACTAAAACGAGTTATTACAATACGTAAATCATCAATCTTCAATCTTCAATACTCTAAGTCTTTAAGCTCTTGGATCATCATCAAAATCAACATTCTTCATGATCATTATTTGCAACATCAAGTCCTTGAATGTTCAACACTTAGGGTTCATAAAATTGGGTAATCTGAATTGTTTAAAACAAAATTAATCCTAATTTTCATAATTAGGGTTCTATAAATTAAACAGACATGAATCAAATATGGGCGGCTCTGATACCAATTGTTGGAAAATTAATAATAATAATAATAATAATAATCCTGATTTTGATTCTAACAATCAAACATAAACATAATCCCATATTGATAAACATGTTGTAAACTGAATGCGAAAGCGTACCTGAATTAGCCATAACGATGATGTCTTTGTAGAACACTATATTGATCTTATGGTCTTCCACCTGAAGAGCACCTGTATTTCCCTCTTGATTTTCTCTCTTGATGGGGATAGAAAGAAAGGAACGGGACTGATACTTACGTTCTGTGTGTGTGCTCTCAGAAGGGGACCATGACCCTTTAGATAACCAGAATTAGGTTAATTACTTAAGTTTTAGTATTTCCAATTTGGCCCCTCATCAAATTAGAAATTGCTCTATGGTCTCTACACAATTTTATTTTCATGACATATGTTTTTAGCCAAAACTTTAATTTAGTCAGATCACTTTATTATTTGGCTTAATAAATAATGACCCTAACACATTTAAATATGTATCATATATATACATGACCCAAAATTTGCCAACAACACAGATATCTAATTTGCAAAGGCAGATGAAAACACAATTGCAGACACAAACTAATATACAAGCACAAATGAAGACACAAACAAAAATGCAGACACTCATGCAACAACAAATGCAAGAAGAAATGCAGTCTTTCAAGAGATATTTATTATCTGCCTTAAAGAAACAATGATGAAAACGTACTTTAAACTTTGTTTCTATTTTTAATTGTGTTATACAGAACTTTTTAGTTGAAATATTATTTTGTTATGTTTTAATTGTTTGAAACATCATTTTAACTATATTTAAACAATACTTTTATATTGAAAGTTGATAAGTTTGTCTTCTTTTTTAAGAATATGAGTAATAATTTAAATCTTAAATATTTGATATTATAAATTTTGATAAAAATTGTGAGGGATTAGCTATGAAATAGCGAGAGAAACATTGCAAAGGATTAACTACGGATTAACGATGAAATAATTGCGAGGCATTAACCACAAATTAGCTAGAGATAAATTGTCAGAGATTAGCTATAGATTAGCGAGAGAAAAATTGCGAGGGATTAGCTACGAATTAGCGATAGTAAAATTGCGAGGGATTAACGAGAGAGAAAATTGCGAGAGATTACCTATGAATTAGCGAGAGTGAAATTGCGAGGGATTAGCTACGGATTAGCGAGAGCGAAATTGCGAGGGATTAACAAGAGCGAAATTGCGAGAGATTAGTTACGGATTAGCTACAAGTTTTGGGAGATCAAATTAGTTAGAGATAAACAAAATTTCATCATTTAAATTAACGAGGGATTTAGCGACAGTTTAGCGATAAAATTTGCTACAAGTTTGAGAGAGAATACATCTGTATCTAATTAGCTACTTGGATTTAGCTACAGATTATTCCATAGCTATTCCGTAGCTAATCTGTAGCAAACCATACCAGCGAGAGATTAACTATAAAATAGCTACGAAATGTGTCATAGTTAATAGGTAAAATTCTTGTAGTGTATATAATTCTTATTATCTCTTATTTACTCAGATGCGAGCATGTTTTACACTTGCCTCTTATGAGGATTTGTGTATCAAAAAACTTCCTATCCCTAAAGTCATTTTATATAAGAGTTCTTTTCTTATAGAAAATATGAATTTGAATGAGCTTTTAAATAATAGTGACGCTAGTATGCTTTAAGAAGGTCATGTTGTCTTGATGAGAATGAGGTATTTGTCCAAAATGGTATTCTTAACTATTTTCTAGAGGAGTATGATAATAAAAATTATACCGAGATAATTTATTTATTATAAACTATTATATTTTTTATAAAAGTAATAAATATTTTATAATAAAAAGTTATTAAATAAAATGATATGTCATGAATTTATTTTTATATAATTATTATTTTATATTTGTAATTTCAACTTTATTTCATATAAATAAATTACACGATTCATAATTAAAAACTACATTACAAATTTATTATCAGTCATGTTTTATTAGTATATTATAAATATAGTATAATCAAACCGTATAATAAACTATTTAATCTGATTCTTAAATTTTAATTTATAATTTGAACAAAATTATTTATTTGATACAAAAAATGAGTTTTATTTATTTTCAATTTTCTATGTATATATGATACTGTTTTGTTTCGTCAATCATTTGCTGCATTTGTTTTTCGATCAAAATAGGTGATGTCTTATCTTACTTTCATTATTCTGATCCCTATTACATTTTCGTCGTAGTTTGGTTCATGATGAACGTGTCAATCGACACATTAAGCCACGTTTAAACCACATAAATGCAAAAGTATGAAAAAGAAAAAGAAAATACGTAAAAGTTGATGAGGGTCGGAGTGTATGGTTTTGATTTGACATGCATGTGCATGTTTCCAATATGAAGATTTAGGTAACACTAACACTACCTGTAGAACATAGAACCAGAGATCTAACCTTGGATTTTGAGAAGCAAAAGGGGTCCCAAAGCATGTGACTAAAGCTTTGCAAAAGTGAAGTTTCCTCCAGCACCTTCATGGCTTAGGGCATTGAACAGATAGATAAACTGTTTCCCACAACATAATGTGGCAACCAATCCATCAACTCTGTCTTTGAGGCAGGGCTTCCTTCCAACAAGTAGATTATTAGTCTCACCTACTGTTCTGTCCTTCTAGGTCCTTTCCATTGAACAAGTTTCTCTTATTGGGAGGACAATCAAGGAATACAACTTGGAGGATAAAAAACGAAGATCGCTAGGGGCATGAATTAGCAGACAAAAGTCTTGAGTTAACTATGTCCAACCCTACCTTCCTTTTACTTCAACCCACAACATCCTTGTCAGATCTAGCTAACATTGTTACATTAAATTAATGATGCTCTACTTTCTTGTAAGCAAAGTTAGGGTTTGTGGTATACCCCTTTTCCCATTTTCGTGATTTGGAATTTAGATAGCTATAGTGTAAACTTCCATTCCCATTTGTTAACTATACACGTTCAATTGGAGACTGACTTTGGTGAAATTGAAATGCCCTTTAATTTGGTTATGTGAATGTATGCCAAGCAAACTAAAATACAATCAATTTAACGATGACTATCTTAATAATAATATATTGTGTTCCAAACTTTAATTAGATAGAAGATTTTTTTTTTTTTTATGTTGGATTTTTTTATGGTATAACGTTAATATAGAACATATAAATTTATGTGGGACGTCAATTTATATTAGATAATAGTTTTAACTGACATAAAAGTTAGGTAATGGTTACCATTTATGTTAAGTAATATTCTATTTGATATAAGTTCTTGCACTTTTTTTAATATTGATTTGATTTCTGCTTATAATCATACATATTTTCAATACAATAAAATCCAAAAAATTCAAAATACAATACTTTTATTTAAAATATCCAACTAAATAAAAGATAAATTACTTTAAAACTAAACTACTTCAAAACTAAACTAATTAAAAATTAAATTACATAATTATTCAATTAAATCACTTAAAATTCAAATAGAATTATTCTAGAAGTTAATTTACTAAACTTAGAAAATGAGTATTATATATTTTGAACAAAAAAATATTGTTCATTACTTACTTAATTGTGTCATATCATCTTTCAACTATGAAAATGAAGTTGGAAAGACTTAAAATATTAATTTAACTTCCATTAATATATAATATTGATATAAACAAATAAACTTAACAAATATTCAAATGAAATTACCTTCATCAAATAATCAGTAATAATCGCATAAACTATAATTTTCATTCATCACTAAGTGAAAAATAAAACACAATGTTATTTTCAAAGTTTATATACAAACAATAATTATAACATTTAATAAATAATTTTCTAACCTTAGGATAAATAAAGTGCAAATTCTTTATTCTATTATTTCAGTTAAAATATTACTTCTAGACGTGATTTTAATTGAAATAAAGATAGATATTAGTTAATATATATTTAGACTTTTAAAACTTAATAAAAAGGGGTTAAGTTACCTAGTAATAAGTTTTTCATTTCTTGAATAGGTTTTAAGTACAACATAGGAAATCACACTATAATGTAATCCCCGATATTAATTACAATTAATTGTCAATAAGACCTATATTGTATGACAAATACATTAGTTATAAAATTGACATGACTACACAAAACAAATTAAAAAAAATTAATCATTCAATGTATGAAGTTAAGTATATATATCTTTGTGAGTCACTTATCTATGTTTGCATATATTGATGGATTTGAACCTTCGTGTTTCCTAATTTTTGGATAGATTGAGGCTCAATAAATCCATATACTTTTGATTTTGTTTACTTCACACTCAATTTGTCAATGTACTTAATATAATAAATTATAAGTTAAATATAAACACAAATGAAAATACGACTTACATGACCTACAATTGTGTAATAGAAATGTTTAATATGTTGTTTCTCCCAACAATCTCTAATATGTCAAGCAGAAAAATGTAGAATGACACGATAAAATTATCAATTTGAAAAATTTTGTTCTTCCTCTATATCTGAGTCAGCCTTTTCCTCAATCGTGTAATATGATTAGAAGCTTAAATATGAGATCATCCTCATCAATAACAAGTTCTCTTATAACCTGCTTACCATTATGATTAAATCCTAAATAAATAATTAAAATTAGTTAAACATTGATAGAATTATAAAAATACAAAAGTGAGGGAATGACAACATATATTACTTTTACCCGTACTTAAAGAGACATAATCAAACATCTTAGTCAAGTTAAGAATGCATCGCTTGTTTGTTTATTATTTGAACCTTTTGTATTAGGCAGAGATGTTAGAACAACATCATGGATAATTAAGTTACTAGTGTAAAATAGACTTTTTATGTCACCTAATTCTCGTTGGACCAAAAAACAATTGACTTAAAAAAATACGATAACATTTTTATAAATAAGGAATGCTACTTTTACGTTGGACCTCTTAAAAATCGATGTAAAAGCTACGTTTTACGATAGGTGTCTCCCTAACTGACATAAAACGTGATTTTTACGTCGGCCCCTATGAGGTTTAACTAAAAGTCGCGTTTTAATCGCTTCAAGACTTCTTTTTTCTTCCCTCCACGCGTAAGAGTTTTTGAGTAACGATGGCAGCAACGACCACAATGAATGACAAAAACACCTACATTTTGT
Source organism: Sphenostylis stenocarpa (assembly GCA_963425845.1). Lineage (NCBI taxonomy): Eukaryota > Viridiplantae > Streptophyta > Magnoliopsida > Fabales > Fabaceae > Sphenostylis > Sphenostylis stenocarpa. The sequence continues at coordinate 8,601,616 of OY731400.1, read as the reverse complement.
CTCATTTATGGTGGTGGATGTTTCTCCCTAATTGAATTCAAGTTTTAAAGTGTTTTTTTGTATATTTGAGGTTAATGTTCTATGTATGTGCCTCCTCTTTTATATTGAAATTGAATCCGTGATTGTTTTTGTAAATCTCAATCACGTTATTGCATAAATGTCTCCACTGGATTGTTATTGAAATTGAACTATTGTAGTTTGTGATTATCTCTTTATGCGTTTGTGAGTGGATTTATGGTTTATACACTATATTTTTATGTTTTCATGGTTTAAATGTTTGAATTCTTAAGTTTTTTTGTTGTTTGTAGTTTGAATTATAATATGTAATGATGTGAAGAGAATATATTATAGTATATAGGGATTTAGGTTTTATGATGATGAAAAGAAAACATAAAATATTCGAAGAAGGATAAATTTTAACTCCAATGTCAGATTTGTCCTACGAATTTTTTTCAAAATATACTTCTAAGCACATGTAATAGACAAAAATATGTTATATTATGTTATAATAACATTATGTTTTGTTTTTCAATTCAATTAATAAGCATGGTGGAATTGGATGAGAGTCATAGTTTATATGAATATAACTAATTCTTGAATAGAGCTAATTGTTTTCAACATTTGTTAAGTTTATTTACCTTAATTAATATTTTAGGTATTTCAATATTCATCCATCTCCACTATCAGAATATGATATTACACAAATTAGAGAACAATGAACAAGATTTTTCGTTCAACATTTGTAATATTTAGTTTGTAGGTTATTGTTTGTATTATATTATGTAGTTTAACATTTAGGTAGCTTAGCTTTTGTATTAGTTTAGATTTTATATTAATTTAGTTTTGTAATGTTTATCTTTTAAGTAGTTTAGTCTTTATATTAATTTAATTTTGTATTATATTGTATTGTTGTATTTTTGAATTATTATTTATTAAAATGAGAATTGACTATAAGACAAAATAAACCGAATATTAAAAAAAAGATAAAATTAACATCAGACTTATTTCTAACATAAAAATATCAAAATAATAGAGGTTAAAATTTCGTTTTTACCGGTTAATCATTTTTAAAATCTCATATTATTTGATACTAGAATTGTAGAATCATTTTCAGTATATAACTTACACTAATTTGATATATTGACGTGAGAATATTTCTCCAAGACTATCTAAGCACAACTCCAACATTGTGCAACTTTATATCCATGGCTATCCATTAACAGGAAACTTTGTTAAGAGAGAAATGGTAGGCACTACATAAGGTTTATAAAGATTGTGAAAGCATGTCTGTGTTAGAAAAATGTTTTTATCTAGAATCATAATTAAGGTTGAAATTTAGTTTTATTCGAATGACTTTTTAACATAAAAAGTGCCACACGTTTAACATAAAAATGTCTAGTTAAATAAAATCATAGGGTCTAGAAAATCCAAAAACTTGGCGTGATTAGTTAATGATGAACTGAGCTTTGTGCAGGAAAAATATTATAGAACCACACATTTTGTTCGATTCTCCTTTGCCTGAATTAGGTGGAACCTCCACTTCATTATAATTTTCATGGCTTTTTCTTGATTAGTGTGATCTACTTTACGTAAACTCATAATCGTCTTTACGTTATCCTGCAACCCAGGTCGTATGCAAAAGAACGAATATCATGGGCTAATAACTTTGATATTGGATATTTCTTTATATAATGATGAATAAATCTTTGGTATGTGTTTAATGGGGTAATTATGGATGTGATGGAATGTGTAATTATATTACATATATATTTTGTGATAATTTCGATTCAATGTAAAGTAAGCTCAAGAAAATGTTTGGTGTAGTTCATCCTGTATAATGTGATATAAATTAATAAGTTTTAGATTGATAATAAACAAAATTTTAGTAGAATATTATTCTTAGCTATTGATAATTTTAAAAAATAAAATAATAATTTAATGATAATTATATAAAAAAAATAGCAAGAGGTGAAGAAAAATCTTAAAATTTTTCGTTACAAAGCTCTCATTTAATACATGTTCTACTTTAGTTTATAATTTATAAGTTAAATTTAAACTTTTATCAAACGAAGAATACCGTGTACAAAAAAAAATTACAATAATAATAAATCTCTGGCCATAGAAAGGATGAAGAAAGTCACCAAATCAGAAAGGGTATTCTTAGATATAAGGACTTCCAATCCAACTTTTTCCTTTATATATATATATTATCTAATTAATAATACAGTGAATAAAGATATTTTGATCCCACTATGAAAAAGGGGACAGAAGTTGTGCCCATAATGAACATTGCTACATGATAAAAGGTTTTATCACGCAAAAGTCTATGACAAAAAAGTGAGACATCATTTTTGTAAAGAAAACACTTTGATTGTTACTAAGAAACCACTGTTATATCTCCATCACTCAATAGGATTTTTTATATCCTTTTGTTTTTACCTCACATTTCAATTGCTATTTTAAGTACAACGGCGTTTTCTGGTTTCTCTTTCTAATAGTAAAGAGATTATGGATCCTATTTCTTAACCTTCGAAAATTGAATTAATTGGTAATTATCTCACATTTCAAAGAATATAATTTTGGTAAATGTTAAGATAAAAAGATTTTTACATCATTAAATTCTATTCGTAACTAAATAATTGATACTTGATAGTAAACTGGATAATTTTATAATAAAATTATGTAAAGTTATGGAGCGAGTTTAATTGAATACTTCAGAACCTCTCTCCTGTGGAGTTATTTGGATTCGTCAGAATTGAAGTAACCAACAAAATAAAAAGAAATATAAACGAGTGAAACATAATATTACAAATCATAGTACGCTTCATTATTTTAGTTGATGAAAATGATAGAAAACGACACGGTTTCTTTAGACAAAGGAAAGAAAATGATAGGCTCATAATATCTGTATCTTCTATTTTTAATTAATTATTTTAGTTGGAAATCATTTTTATTGATTTTTTTTAATAATGTGATACTTTGAGACATAATGTACACTAAGAAAATTAAATAAGTTTCTCTTATTAAAAATGTCTTTACTTTAAACATGGTTATATTTCTAACAATACATCAAATCATAATATAATATGCCATATTATCGATGCTCAGAAATAATAGGTATTTATTTACCCACAACCCTTTTTGAGAACCAGTATTACACTAAATAAATGTGAAAGAATGGGTATTTCGTTAACATGTTTATTTAATTTTAACTTACAACTAACATTAACCAAATTAATATATATATATATATATATATATATATATATATATCACCAATTACTTAATATTAATCGAATCATATATAATAAATATATTTAAATAATTATGCTTGAAAATTTTCAAGTTCATCGTCTTTATATTTTTTAAGAATTAAATATAAAAAATAATTTTTATATATTTTTCTCTTTTAATTTAATAAGATATTTTTAAATACAACATTAGAATTTAAATGTGAAAAATAGTTAGAATATGATAATTAATTTTAACAGTATTATTTAAGGTGAATATGTGATCACGATATTACATCATTCGTAGACAAAATGTTTTATATGGGATTTAAAATAGAGTTTTCATTCACTTTTACTTTTTTGTTCTCAAATATTATATTTTCATCCACTCATAGTCTCACATCATTTTAGAGTGAGATCATATATAAATTATATACATTATCCTCTTTCAATCACAAAGACGATGAACATGAGGTTGATATATTATATGTCATTTATAAATAGAACATTGACGTTTACTATGAGGTTGAATATAAAGTTTCAATTTATTTCTACCTTTTAGTCCTCAATTGGAATTATGTTCCAATATATACTCATAAGTCTTATATATCTTAGGAGTCAAGACCAAAGTTAATATATATATATATATATATATATATATATATATATATATATATATATATATATATTCTTCTTTTAATCTACGAAGATATCTTTAAAAGACAAAATCGATGAACTAAAATTTCAAAGTGAACAATATTTTAACATATGGTGACTGATCTTAATGATATTATCATAACGAAATGAGATAGGAAAACTTCGTTTCTATACACAATATTGATGTCCATTCTAAGATTGAAAATAGAGTTTTGACCCTTTTCTACCCTTTAATCCTCAATTGATAAATTATTCTTGTATATACTTATAAGTCCTATATTAATTAAGAGTTGAGATAAATGATAACTTATATATATTCACCCTATATCTTTATATTTAATCCTCCACTTGAAGACTATATTTTTAATAGTAAATAATAATTTATATAAAATTTTTATTTTAATCCATTAAAAACTAATCACAAAACATAAAATACATCAAGGATATTAAACATGTTATTCTCATTCTTAAATGAAACTGTTCTAACCAAAATTATATAAGAGCTTTAACTAGTGAAAAAACTACATTGAATCCCAACCCTCCGGTCCTTTTATGAAAAAAAAAATGTAACTATGACTATGAGCAAAGATACTGGAATCACGTGATTCCCACTCCAAAACATAACAATAATAATCTTTTTATAATAATCTCAATTGTATAATTGATCTGTTTTTTTTTATATAACAATAATTTCGTTTATATATTAATTGAATACCGGGCACGTGTATGGCCTAGTAAGTGCAACACAGCTATAACAACAAGAATTGTGAAGATATATTGTGATTATTAAAACCGCTAACACACATTAAGTGTTTTGATTCATATAGCTTGCTTCACTAAATACACTGTGTGTTAAGGTTTTTAGTCTAAGACTGGTTCATATAGCTTGTTATACCAGTTCTGATGCATTACATCTTATATGAGACCCAAACTTTTTATTATTTCTTTTATCTCCTTTTGTTTTGCAATATGCGGGGGATTGTTGTAAATTAAGGGGTATTGCAAAATAAAGAACGTGTTCTCACACGTTACATATGACCGTTTCAGAGAACGTGTTCTCACATACGTTGCAGAAGACTGTTTCAGAGAACGTTGCAGAAGACCATTTCAGAGAACGTGTTCTCACACACGTTGTAGAAGACTATTTCAAATAAAGTTGCAGAAGACTGTTTCAAAGAAAGTTGCAGAAGACTGTTTCAGAGAACGTTACATACCCACTACCAAGTCTTCCATAACTGTTACATACTTTTTCTTATAAATAGATACCACTTCACACTTTTCAGAATACACATATCTCATCTTCTCTTCTCTGATCTTCTTTCTGTGATCCTGGGTTAATTTACTCTTTTGAGAGTTTCTTGCTAGTTTTGAGATCCTCGGATATTCCGAGAAGTTCTTGTTGTATCCTGAGGGACTTGCGCAATACACCGCGGATAAATCCTTACGGACAGTGATTATACACACCTCACAAATAAAGAATAAAGTTTGTTCGTGTTTCTGTCTACTTTTTACAACTACTATGACTATGAACAAAGATTCTGGAATCACGTGATTCCCACTCCAAAACATAACAATAATAATCTTTTTATAATAATCTCAATAATATAATTAATGTGTTTTTTATATGACAATAATTTCGTTTATATATTAATTGAATTGAAGTAACTTATCACTGAATTAATTAATTAATTAAATATATATATATATATATATATATATATATATATATATATATATATCTTTTTAAGCTTTAACTTATTTTCGTTTCAAAGTAGTTAATGACACTATTATTTATAATTGCGTGTTTGGACTAATCTCAAACACGCATATATACTAATGAAATCACTTTTTTTTTTTAAAAGAAGAAGATAAAAACGAAAGAATATTACTTCTATTGAAACACAAGGAAAAAAATTAAAAGAAACAAAATCATACATATTAGGTTTTAGCTTCTAAAATATATTTTTTTATTAAAAAAAAACAATGAATGGATAAAAAGGAAAAACTAAAGGTGATTAGGCTTTAGCTTCTTTGGATCTAAACTTTTTTGTTTATTTTTTTTTTAAATGGGGCCAAAAATGAGGAAGTAAGTGTGACATGTGTGGGCACTTAGTGACCGACTTACCCTAAAAGAAGAGTCCAGGCTGCATCTCATGTGATCTTGGTGAAGTTTCACATTCCGAAAAGTAAAATACAACTAAAAGTGCTCAACAGCTTAACGCCATTTCCACCTTATATCAACGTCTTCCATTGGATCCACATCCATCGCTCCTTCAAACTCACTTAAAAAGGTAATTAAAACACTAAAACGTGAACAGGTTCCATGAATAAATGAACAAATAAAACCCTAAATCCGAAGGTCCTCAAATTCATTGATTGATTAAGATCATCGATTTTATTTAAGGCAAAAGGAAAACCACTTTTTAAGTTTTTGGTGCACACAAGGTCTTCTAGGTCACTGTACCCTGTACTTCTAGGTCCACACCCCCATTAGCTTTATTATTCCACGCCTTCTTCTCACGCCATAAACCCCACAATAACACTCTTTCTTAAGCCCTCATGCATGGTGGTGGCCCTTTAAATCCCATCAATTTTTTCTCCTTTTTCTCATCATCCAAACACTGCCTAAATCTTCATGTTTTCTATTCCATCATGCCCTTGATTTTCCTATTTTCATTCCCCTCCCTCCCAACCATAGTTAATTAGAAGAGGAAAAAAGAAAATGGATGAAACTACGTTTCTCTTGGAGTTGAAGTTCGTTTCTTCTTTGTGTTTTCATAACTTCTTCAACCTTCTATGCGAAGAAACCGTTTCCTTTCTCTCCGTGTTCTCTTCGGATCCCCTGTTTCATTGCATCGTGACGTTTTGCACCTTAGTTTTCCTCTACTTGCCACACCTTTTCTTGAAGATAGTGCTGTCGCCGGTTCTCATTCTCACCGCGATTCTCCTTCTCTTCATTCTCCGCCTCGGTGCAATTCAGAAATCACAACACGAACGCAGGGAAAACAAAGGGAAGCACGAGGAACCACCCATCATTTACGAAGAGAACAGGGAAAGCAAATGCAGGGGAGAGAAACAGAGTTCGAGTCCCATCGAACCCAACGAAATAGAGAGGATAGAAGAAGTGCACCAATGGGTCCGTTCGGAAACAGAGGCCGCTTCCGACATGGGTTTTGAGCCAAGCTCGTGTTTTTTCGAGTGGAACGTAAAAGCGCCATTGGAGGTGATATATGAGGAGTATGGTGAAGGTGAAGAAGCAGGGAATGATGCAAACGAAAACGTGGGAATCGTAAGGTACCCTTCGTTGTCGCGTTTTTACCCGGAATCGGATTCGGATAGCGAATCGGAGAGTGATTTTCCGGTGATCGGAGATTGGGACTCGCCGGAGGACGCCGAGTTCAGGTGGGGCGAAAAAGAAGAAGAAGAAGAAGATGAAGACAGAGAAGGGTTGATTGAGATAGCTCTTGATGGATGCAAGAGGAAGAGAAGCATGTTGTTTCACTTCGAAGAAGAGAATTTGATTGAGATTGATATTTCGCCGTCCAGGTACAGAGAACTTTCCGGCGACGAGGAACTGTTTTCCGGTGAGATAAGTTGCAACTAATTGACATTAATTCGAGATTGACGTAGTGGATTATTGTGTTTTTTGGGGTCGGTGAAAAGGAAACCAGAGAATAGAAATCTGTGTCATTTATTTTTTTTAGTTTTTTGGTAGGGTTTTGGTGCTTGCCTGTTTCGGACGTGGTTACCGTGTTATTAAATTTCATGATCCATGTACAATAATTTACTAAACCCCAACTTCAAAGGTTTCTTTAATGATGTATTCTTGTGTAGGGTTGCTCGTTCCACTTCCTGGATCCCTCCTTCCACACCCAAACAGTAATAACAAAGTCTTGCAGCCAAATTTGCAGATACATACGTGGCAGTTGTTCTAGATTCAACTGTTCAACCATGAAACTCCATCTAATTGAAGTGTTATGCATGTTCATGGAGTCTATTTTTGGAAAAGTTTAAAGACAACAAGGCACAACGACACATGTACATAGCAAATTATGGGTAATGTTAGATGTGTGATATGATGATACTAATGCATTAAAAATGGCAACTTTATATTTTTTTTTTATGGAATTAACTTATTTTAGGTTAGGTTTAACATGCAGAAGAGAAAATGGGCTTTAAGTTCTTCGAACTATACATTTTTATGAAGCTTTATCTCATCTCTAAGTTAGAACTTCATGTGATCGATCATCTTGGTTAGCCTTTAACTTTCCATTGGTACATTCATTCTATAAAATACTCGCAACATTATTTATCTATAAAATGGGTAAAACCATTCATACTTGGAAGATAAAAATGTAAACTTCAAAGTAATTGCCTATTACTTTCATTATATTTGAATGCAAAAATAAAATGGGAAAATAAAGAAAGAATTATATAGATTTGAGAAAGGAAATTTTCAAGAAAAAGAAAGTGGTTAGTTTTTTTTTCTTGCTTGGTTAAATAAGGGAGGAGAAAAATACAATTATATTTAATACTTTTATATTGTTATTTTACTATTGATATTGATGAATAGGTGTGTGTTTAAACTAATTGTCAAAATTAGATAATTTTCAGTGTAATCGATTATTCGATGAAAAGAAGTTTTATGTTAAAACATGTTAGATAAAAAGTAGTTTTAAGATTTGTTTGTATTTTCAAAGAATAATTTTTCATAATAAAAAACCAGTGCATTGGTATCTGGTGTAGTATTCCAATTAATTAACTGTTGAGGAACAAAAGTTAGCTAAAAACTAACTTTCTAGATTTTAATCATAAACCCTAAAGTTTATTTTATTATGGAAAAAAATTTTCATTTAGAATACAATATTTGATGATTTTTATAATATAAATTAAAAAAAAATGAGATTCTCATTTTTCTCATTCTATCTTTTTTTTTTTAATTACATTCCAAACATGATCTCTATAAAAGAATCCTATCAATCACGTGCTCAATCATTATTTGTTATCTTCATTTAAAAGTTTACTTTCAATAGTTTGTAAAAGAAATTGTTTAATATTTATAATATAAATTAAAAAAAATGAGATTCTCATTTTTCTCATTCTATCTTTTTTTTTTTAATTACATTCCCAAACATGATCTCTATAAAAGAATCCTATCAATCACGTGCTCAATTATTATTTGTTATCTTCATTTAAAAGTTTACTTTCAATAGTTTGTAAAAGAAATTGTTTAATATATAAACATAAATTTAGATAAGATTTTTATGAAATTCAAAACATAATATATATATATATTGTAAGGGTGTAGAGTGTGTAGTAGATGCAGCCGAAGCTGCAGCACGTGGTATGATAATTGATGATTGGTGTAATATTTTTTGTTATGGGTATTGTAGTGTTTCAGCATGCGGTTTCTTGGTTAATTAAGGTTTTATAGGACATTTTTGAAACCCAATGAGTAACCACTCTATTTTTTAAAAACATATTCAATGAAATAACATATTATACATTTTTTAAAAGAATAAATATTCAATGATTGTTTTTTAATTTTTAGCATAATAAATACTTTTATTTTTTACTTTTATCATATGTATTGGAGTAATTTCGTGTCCTTTTATTTATTCCCTTCCAAATTGCAATTCGTGCTTTGCTATGTCTAAATGTATTGAAAAATTATATATTGAGGGATGTAAATGGTGGAACTAATAATTTTTACCCCCTAAAATGGTTTTTGGAATTGGATACTGTAAATATGCAGCCATAATTCTGTGAACAATACCTTAATATTGTTGAGTTATATCTAGCACGTAGAGCTACCAATTAGAGGACTTATTTCAAATATAAACATTTTTTATTTTCTTGAATTTGGAGTATGATATGGAGAGAAACCTTTACAATAGACATATTTATTGAAGGTTAGATCAAATATCCCAAGTGACATTTAAAAATATATCATTTTACTAAGCTTTTTATGTGGCACAAATTACCTTGATCTTTGAGATGAAAAAAAATAAATCAAACTTGAATTTGTAATAATATAAATTTATGGTTATTATCACGTAAAATTGAAGTGATAAAAAGTAGTTTTTGCATCACGTTAAAGAATTTACACTAAGATATATAGCAAACTTTCATGATAAAAATATTCAAACATAAAAATCATTTTAATCAAAATCCACATTTCAATATTAATTTCATTTAAAATCAGTTATAAATTATTTAAATGGAACCAAAAAGCTTTGAGCAAATATATAGAGAAACATGGTGGAGCCTGATGTGATAAAGGAAATTGAAATTCATTAACAAAATAAACTTGATTGTATATGTAAGAGTAATCCGTTAATGTGATTTATATACAAGTTGAAATCCAATTAAATACTAACTTCAATCTTATTAACTACCTTCCAACGGGTATGCATTCACTCAACTGATATTTTCACTAGATGAGATCCTAACCCTTTCACATGATTTATTATATAATTATTTTTAGTATGAAATGTTAGATTAATAAATAGTGGAGATCATCCACATGACTTTCTCAAGTTTTTTCTCACAAGAATCCTTTCCGACTTTCTAACACTCCCCTTTTCTGGCCAACAGTGCTCAGAATATTATGTTTAGTGCTAAAAGGTCTTTCCAGTTCATATCCTTAATTTTACTAATTGCTAATATCGGATACATCAAACCATCAGTTTCTTCCAAAATATTTTTACTAAGTCCTAAGAAATTTTTATGTTGTATTGTTGGAAAATGAAACTTGCACATGCATAGTAATAAAATATGATGCGGCTTGTCAGAGCGTTAGGTTTAGGAGAATCATAGACACTGACAGCTGCAGAGTTGCTATATACAGGGACTTCTTGTATAATAGAGAGAAATGCTTGGTATTCAAGATAGGAGAAATGCAAAAAGGAATAGAATCCATAGGTGAAATACACTCAAATATATATTAGCAAAATTGGGTTACAAATGAAACTGAACTTCAGCTATTAATTGATTTGGGAGAAGGGGGACAAGGATACATCATGATAATTGGCATAATACTACATATTGAAGCTGTTGTTAAGGTCGTTTTCCAGGTGCCAGAGTAGCACTTGTTTCAAAATTACACTTCTGTCAGATATGTATGTTGGATTTATAACACTGTTGACCACACTTCATGATACCTTTCGAGAAAGGTTCTTCATGCCATAACCAATACACTTGAGAAAAACTGACTGTGAGTTCGGCTCTGGTTTGATAATGAACTTCAAATTTAGAAAATCCCTTATGTTTCTAAGAGTTTCAACCCCGTGCGGAGAAAGTTTTCCAACGCGAACCTTGGAAACATCTTGAGGGCATAGTGCACAAAGAAGAAATAGCAAACCCTACAAACCAGAACATTAAAAAAAAATATAAGGGGAACCCAAGATTCAACTAATGGAATTAAATTTCATCCTATACACAAGTCCTACAAACCCACGTGCATGACAATAAAATTGAACTAATAGCTACAGCACCAAAAGCTTTTGAGTCAGCAGCACTCAGAATACTTCCTGGGAGACTGCATTTTCTTTTCCTCCAAATTCCATCTATTTTTCCCTCTAATGTGAGGAGCCTTAGTTCTGTACTCTATCCATTACTAGCATCAATCGACTAGAATCATAGTTTTTCACTTCTGAAAGAAGTTTCTGTCCATATTTCTATGTGCTTTATCCCATTATCTATCAATGTAGTGACATTAAGAGAAGCAGAGAAAACTGCTAAAATACTAACCTGATGTGTTGAATCTACCACTCCACTTTGAGCTATCTCACCCAGTAAAGCATTGGCAGTCCCCACACCAACATCCTCTGGAGGCATCAGGTCTCTTTTTGCGTCATCTGCAAGGCTAGAAGCATCTTCATCTCTTGAATGAGAAACAGCAGTGTCAGCAGAGATAAAGCAACCAGAAGTAGTTTCCGCAACCAGCGAAATCCCATAACCAGGAGAGCTGCACCAGCATATGACAAATAAAAGGAGTTACATTTCAATAGTTGGACTATCTCTATTTGTACCAAATTTATTTCAAAACTGATTCAATATTCCACAAATTCCACTGAATGAGAGGAATCATACTTTCCAGCCTGTGGACCTGATCTGTGATCAGAAAAAATGTGCACATCAGAAACCAGCGGATTGATGATTCCACGGGTAGCTTTAATCATGCTATTTTCAAATTGAACAGATACTCTCGTTGAAAAGGTAATTCCTCTAATTTTCTTCACAAAACCCTCATCAATCCAACTAACAGCCTGCCAGGAAGTACAAATAAGATAACAAACAAATTCAAATAAAAGACTGAAGACTTGTTTGGACGAACTTCTCCATTAACACTTTTAAAAGAGAAAAACAAATTGAAAATGATTTCTCCATATACTAAATTTAACTAATAATTAATAGAAGATCTCGTATAACCAACTTAAAGTACAGAAGTTAATTTTAACTACTAAGAAAAACTCTTTTTTTTTTTCCTTCTTATTTTTCACTTCAATAAGTGATTATGAAGTAGTTCGTCTAAATTATCCCTAAATCATCAGAAGAGATCGAAGCTTAACAGTTAGACTCTGAACAACAGGAACGGACAAAAGAACTTCGCCGCCACCATTGGGAGGTAATCCACGACTCTCTACTTTGAGCTCCAAACCTTCAGATGGAACTCCAAAGCGTTTCAATAAGGGTAAAGCAGTAGACTTGAAGGTATCAACCGATGGATCCTTAGAATCATTTGTAATTCCTGGTAAACAGAATTACAAACAGTTAAAAATCTAAATAATCCAAATATCTTCTAAATGGTCCTTCTGAGGTATATTTCGTAGAAGAATCAAACCATAATAATCACTATACCTTTGAGCCTAATGGTGAGAGGCTGTTTGGCAAACAAACACAACACAATGAGCGGCTCCAGAAAATAGCCAATGGAGCGCGAGACGCCGCAATCGTGCGCACGGTGTTGCCTGCCACCGATGATAGTTCCAGGTTTGTACTTTAATTTGGTACCTGTTCAACCAAAATAGAATGAATAATCAATTTCTTGGTGGTGCTAGTGTTGTTACTGCAACTAAACTTGATTGATAAATAAATAAATAATTGAAATTGAAAAGAATTACCGGTTTCGTTGATTTCGACGTGGCAATCGTCGCAGACAGTTTCGAAGAGTCGGAGAAGTGAAATCTCGTGGTTGCGGAGGCCCGGCCAAGTCTCGTCGGCACGAATGTCTTCGATGAGAATGGGAGTGGAAGAGAGAGTGGCGAGAAGAAGGCGTTGCCGGAAGCTCTGGCTTCCCAGCAACTTCTTGTATGCCGTTTTACCCATTCTATACAAACACGTGCGTCGATAAAGCTGCAGATTCTGATGCCCCTGTTATGGAATGCAGAACGGAGAATTTCGGGTTTATGGCAAGAGGAGGAAGACGAGGACGAAAAACCCTACTCAACCTTGGGTTTATTGGACAGTTTTGGGCTTTAATTTTACAACTGAAGCCCGGGATCTAATAAAAATTGGTACGCTTATGTTGCTATTTAACATCCCAAAACCAGCAAAAAGACTATCCTACCCATTTAAAAAAAAAAGGGTTTATAAAGAAAGTTAGAAAGTTAGAATTATAAAGAAAAATTTAGAAATACGTAACTTTCTAAAAATGTACATATTTTGTTTTTATCTTAAATATGAAGAGAAATTGGTGAAAATATTAAATAAATTACTATTTTTTAAAATTACTTCACTATCATTTTTTGTTTAAAATAAATTAATAAATAATTTTATATTATACAATTATTTATTTTTAACATGTTTATTTTTTTAATTACTCTTCAAATGAACAATATCTTTTTTATCTTATTTTATTTTTCCTTTTTCATAGTTTCTATCATTTTCTTTTTGAACTAAAATAACTGAAAATTCAGCCAGGTAACTCCCTGAATTTTTTTTTTTATATTTCAAATATATGACTGTAACTTGTTTTCATTGTACATGTAAGCGCATCTGAAAACTTGTTTTCATTGTTTACCTTAAGTTAATTTTTTATTAAAAATTACATATTATGTTTTCTATTTTTATTTTTAATCCATGATTTTAGTTTTATACTTTTGTAATTTTATTCGTTAAATACTAAAAAATAGGAATTTTTTTTATTTATCTGATTAAACTTTATGTTAAAATGCTCATTTAAGATAGGATTAAAAAATAAAAATGTGTATGCAACATTAACAATTGAATCAAATTTGAAAATTTTCTAAAACAATAAGAGTGAAACCTTATTATATTTCTTTAAATAATAGTAAATGTTCTTAAAATGCATGGTACTCAATTTTATTTTGTTGCATCGTACTCAATTTAATTTTGTTTAAAGAGTTCGAGGCATAAAATAAAGTGTCAACATTGATTGAGTGAATCTGGCTTACCACATGTTTGAGTTGGGGTTATTATTTTTATTTTTACCAAAATAATTATTAAAAATAAATTTGGTTCACTTAGTTTATGGGTTAGGTAGGTTTGAGTCGGATTATAGTGGATTAAGCGGGTTTCAACCAGATTATGGTGAATTAACTCGTAATTCATTATTTATTTTAAATTGTAAAAATAATTATAATAATTTAGTAATCTTAATTTATGTTATTTTTGTTTATCCACATCTATTACATGTCGTCTTGTATCAATTATTTGTTGCACTACAATTATTACTTGTTATCCTTCTGTTATACCACTACGTCATAGTATTCGTTGTATTTATCACACCAATGTGTTTTAATTTAGTTATAGTGTTTGTTGTATTTCAGTCTCGTATTTCATTTGTGTCATAACGTTTGTTATGACAGCGCCACAATATTTTAGTCTCATATTTCAATCGCATCACAGCACTACATTCGTTACACTAATACATTCATCACGCACTATACTATCATGTTTCAATTATATCATAATATTTATTGCGTTTAAGTTGTATTACAACATTTGTTATATTACAGTGTCATTACATTTTAGTTTCACGATTTAGTCGTGTTTATTAGAAAAATAAGTAAAAAATATGGGTTAATAAAAATATCTCTGATGAGAGTTACTGCCAAGAATTACTTAAAAATAAAAATAAATATTTTATTATAAGTCTCACATTTAAATTGTTTAAAAAAAATTTAAAATAAAAAAAAATATTTAAATAAACAACTCTAATAATATTTTAAACAACTTAAATATAAAATTTATAATAAAATATTTAATTTTATTTTTAAACAACTCTACGCAAAAATTCCTTTTAAAAATATTTTAATAAATAAAATAAAATTATAAATTTTTTAATTCTTCATAAAATAAATCACGTTGAATTTCCTATCTTGATGGGCGTCCGTGGTCACCAAGAGCACTCGGCTCACGACACCCCTGTAAACCTTAAACGTATGTAATGTGATGTGACACGTGCTTCTTGATCTTGGCTGCCAGCAAATAACAAATAATCAATCAAATACTACATGGCATTCCGTGCTAATTAGATTTAAACTTTCCATTAGAAAAAATCGACCTCTATTCGGTAAACTTTTAAAAACATTTTTAACATTTTATAAAAAGTAATTTATTTGAAAATCATTTCTCTTTCCTTAAAATTAATGCTGATACTGTAAATACTTTATTTATTATTTTTTTCTAATGTAAATAGTGTACTATAATTTATATATACTGTCTTAAAAAAAATTACCTTTTGTCATAATAATATAACTTTTTTACACTATATATCAATCAATTAAAAATTGTTATAAATATTGTTTAAAAATAGTTTTATAAATGTCATTATTTTTGTTTTATATATCAATTACTAATTAAACAGTATAAAATAATTTTCATATAAAAAATCAAAATTTTAATCTTTATTATCCATTGACTATAATTTGTGGCCAACAAAACAAATACTTGAAAATTCACTACATGAAAAATATTTTAGTGTGATCCTTCAAGGAGAGTAATTTCTTTTATAAAAATATTATTTATAGTTTTCTAAAAAGTAGGATTATATAAAAAGACACAATATAATTATTTGTGCATTAATAAATTATGAAGCCGGTGGCGGCTCCTTTAGTTCACCTACTATTTAAAAAATAATAATTAAAAAAGAGGTTTTAATATATATATTTTGTTTTTTCCTTGGCAACAACATAATTTCCATTAAAATATTATTTTAGTTTAATTAAAAGTATAAGATTGAAAGGGAAAGTCGTCACGAAAGGCATCACCGCCTACAACACACGCGGTTCCTGCTTTGTAACTTCCTCTCTGTCTCCGTCATCTCTGGATTCTCTCTGACCCCATTCCTTTCATTCACGTACTCTTTCTCTCTCTCTCTCTCTCTCCCTCTCTCTCTTCCCGCAATTTCGGAAACTCCGTTCCAAGCCTTACTGTAACAAAAAATGCGGAGTTTCACTTTCTTCGAACGAGTTTCTAGAGCTTGCCGTGACCATGGTTCCAACTTCAAGCTTGTACTCCTCTGCACCACCGTAAGGTACTATCAACTTCAAACTTCATCTTATTCTTTTCCACAAACACAATTTGTTTTCACTCTTCATCGTGATTCCTTTATATTCTTTTCACCTCTACTTCGCTGAATTTTGTTTTCAAGTCAGATCTACGTATAGCTACAAGAAAACAACTTTTGAAGGCGTATTTTCAAAACTGTCTTCAAAATTATTTTCCAATCCTCTGCGTCAATTGTGCTTTGTTCTGTAACCACGTTATGACTTAAATTGAATATATAGATATTACATGAGCGAATAGATCTATGCAGAACTGTAGAATTGGCACACATATTTTGTATAATTTAATTCATTTACATCCCGTGTAAGAGAATTGCGAAAATGCAAAGGCGTGTTTAATTTTGATTGGAAATTATTACATGATCTATTTTATGATGTAATCAATCTTCAAATTGAATTGAACATGCAAACTTTTTCTTGTAAATTAAAAATCTCGATTATATAGAGTAAAAAATAATTGAGACTATTAATAAATCATGCGATCATTTCTGTCAGTGGTCTGAATTCACATAATTTCTGAATTTTGACACATTCAGTGAAAAAAATAATTATCCTATAATAATAAAATTAAAACGATCATAATTTAACAGAGAGTTACAAAAGAATGGATTTTAATAAAATATTTACAAATAGCCGTGTGTATTTGTGTGATTTGTGAGTGAATGAAGAGGTGAATGGTTTGGTTGAGGCAGTGGTGGAGGGCTTCTGGCTTACGGAGATTCTGTAGGGACATCTGAAGCGGTGGTGCCAGAGAAGAAAAAAGTGGTGGTGCTGGGAACAGGGTGGGCTGGCACGAGTTTCTTGAAGAATCTGAACAATCCCAGATATGAGGTTCACGTGGTCTCTCCTCGCAATTACTTTGCATTCACTCCTTTGCTGCCTAGTGTTACCTGCGGCACCGTCGAAGCCCGCAGCATTGTGGAACCCGTCCGCAATATTTTCCGGAAGGTGATCACCTGTTTCATAATATTGCATTTCGCGATTGTTATTATTTTTTTTCCATGGAATTGCTGATTATTTTTAAAGATTACTTATAAATGATTAAAATATATATATAAGAACGATCTCTGGACTGGTACGTAATTTTGTAGGAGAGCCACCATAATTGTTCTACCTTACTTGACTTGAATTGAAATAATCGGTTTGTAGTTGCCCTGTCAGCTGTGGTTGATAATATAGCTCCTCTTTTTTCTTTTCCATTTTTAAAAAAAATTATGATTTTTCTATCAATTAAAAATAGAAAGTTTATTTTAAAATAATGATTATATTTAAAGTACATGAATAATAATTATATTAGATTAAAAAAAATGTTTATGATTTATTGGCCTATGCACTTCCAATAATTTAAAGCCATTCGCCTGTAACATTATTTACTACGGTTGATTACGGTTAACAGTTAATCATAAAGTGTTGGATTGTTGGCCCATCCATCGTCTCTTGTTTGTAAAAGAAGCACAATGGAAACTATATGGGAACGCGCATGCATCCACTGTGTTATATTTTCCGTGAAACCGAGCTCTATTCTCATGTCATGGATCATGTCTAATGTGACTGAAGTTTTCCTTTCATGTTGTAACGGGAATTTCTGTTTTATTTGAGAATGGGTTTATCTGAATCACATTTATGAGATTGTACAGCGTAGTGAATGAAAACATATATTGGTGTGATGACGAAATGCTACTAACCACTAGGAGATACATATTCTGGTAATTAGATTGCCATAATATAAATTTGCTTAATTATTAGTGAATGCAATGCAACTGAATGGTTTTTCCCTGTTATCTATCCTCCATGCAGAAAATGGTGGACATTCAATTCAGTGAAGCAGAATGTCTTAAGATTGACGCAGCAAACAGGAAGGTCTACTGTCAATCTAATATAAGTAATAATTTGAACGAGAAAGAAGAATTTGTTGTGGACTATGACTACCTAATCATAGCCGTGGGAGCAAATGTCAACACATTTAACACTCCCGGAGTGACAGAGAATTGCCATTTCTTGAAGGTAACTTCATTTATCATTATTGAGCATCATATTATCAAGTAGTTTTGGTGTAATTTTTTTCTCAAAAAGGAAAAAAAAAAAAAGTTTTTCACCTCGTTAAAAAATAGTGAGGTGAGGAGACGGGGTCACAAATCCAATGATGTCTTAGCTGTGTTTCAGTATCGCTTATGCTGATGACATGTGTTTGTGGCTTTTAGTTATCTTATGGTCATGAATGTATACTGTGCAGGAAGTTGAAGATGCGCAGAAGATTAGAAGAACCGTTATTGACTGCTTCGAGAGAGCAAGTTTGCCAAGTGTAAGTGAAGAAGAAAAAAAGAGAATTCTTCACTTTGCTATTGTTGGAGGTGGTCCAACTGGAGTTGAGTTTGCAGCCTCACTACACGACTTTGTCACTGAGGATTTGGTCAAGTTATATCCTGGGATAAAAGATTTAGTTAAAATTACGCTTCTGGAGGCTGGAGATCATATTTTGAGCATGTGAGCATAAAACTCTCATCACACCATTACACCTTTCTCCTTATTAATGATAGGCTTTGCTGTCCCTTATTTAAGAGTAGCCAACGTTTGAAAGTATTAGATTCAATCGTGGATTTTATTTATGTGGGTGGGTAGTTTTGTTTTAAAAATGTTTTAAAATAGAACGTAATATGGACTTACAGGTTTTTATTCTTATGCTCGTTTTTAGGTTTGACAAAAGAATCACTTCTTTTGCTGAAGACAAGTTTCGAAGAGATGGTATTGATGTCAAAACAGGATCCATGGTTGTGAAGGTTTCTGATAAAGAAATTTCTACTAAAGAAATGAAAAATGGAGGAGAAATTACTACAATTCCATATGGAATGGCTGTCTGGTCAACTGGTATTGGCACTCGTCCATTTATAAAAGATTTTATGTCACAAATTGGTCAGGTATGTCATTGGGAAATTTTCCATTTTAGTTGTTCTGATTCAATATTCCAAATCATGTTTCTGTGGTAGTTTTATTTATTCTTCACTAGTTAAATTTGACTTTCATATATTATTTACTTGACTTTGATTATTCTGAACAGACTAACAGACGGGCCGTAGCTACTGATGAATGGTTGAGAGTTGAATCAACTAACAACGTTTATGCACTTGGTGATTGTGCTACAATAAACCAGCGAAAAGTCATGGTATCTTTTATACTATTTCTCCATCATTTATTTACTTAATATTGGACATCGTTACTAGTGCGTGTTCTCAACTGTGTGCAACACTTAGGCTATATTCCATTCTTACAGAGAATTGTTCGAATTAATACTGTAAAGTCTGTAACATTACAACTGTTTTTTATTTTTTTTATTTTCGTTATTGTCTTTCATTAGAGTAATGTATTTATTTAATTTTGATTAAAATGTAAAATATTTGTCATATTGTTGATACACTTATCACACTTCTTGGTTAATAACTCTGTACTTCATCATTTGCCAAGGTAGATGAATGTTGCATAAAGCTAAATATATCGACGTGATGTGTGCTATTGCAATTTCAAATGTTATCTTTCTTCCTGTTGTTGATTATTAATTTGGGTTTTGCCATTTTAGGAAGATATTGCTGCAATATTTAAAAAGGCTGACAAGGACAAGTCAGGAACTCTTACTGTCAAGGAATTTCAGGAGGTATTGGATGACATCTGTGAGAGATACCCTCAGGTGGAGCTATATCTAAAGAGTAAACAGATGCACGACCTTGCTGATTTGTTGAAAGAGTCCCAGGGAGATGTTGAAAAGGAATCTATCGAACTGAATATCGAAGAACTCAAAACCGCACTCTCTAAAGTGGATTCTCAGATGAAATTTCTTCCCGCCACAGCGCAGGTGCATATCATGTTATTTGCAAGTTGTATTCTGTTATCTGCTTATGTTTCTTTAATGATATGACTTCATGTTTCTTAAACTGCATATCAGGTTGCATCTCAGCAAGGAACCTACCTGGCCAAGTGCTTTAATAGGATGGAAGAGTGTGAGAAAAATCCAGAGGGTCCCATTAGGTTCAGGGGAGAAGGGCGCCATCGCTTCAAACCTTTTAGGTAACATTATCATATTAATTTAATAGCTCTGGTTTTAAGTGCTCTCTACCTTGACATGATGATGAAATGATGAATAATTCTAGAATTTTCATTGGTTGGTCAATGTTTTCCTCATTACTACGTTGTCGATTGTTCCTCAAGGTACAAGCATTTAGGTCAATTCGCTCCTCTAGGAGGAGAGCAAACAGCTGCACAACTTCCTGGGGATTGGGTTTCAATTGGACACAGCTCTCAGTGGCTGTGGTATTCTGTCTATGCAAGGTAGCAGTTTTCCTTTTTCTAATATTATATTCTTAAAAATTTAAACTAAAAAGACTACTCGTAATTCGTTCTGATAAATGAACATACTAAAGCTTCATCCAATGCTTTGAACAGCAAGCAAGTAAGCTGGCGCACAAGGGCGTTAGTAGTATCAGACTGGACAAGACGCTTTATTTTTGGGAGGGATTCAAGTCAAATCTGAAAGAGTTTCAATATTTGGCAGAAGTCTTGCAGTGACAATGTTGCAGAGCTCGTCAATCTTGAGTTGATATATATAAACGAATAATTTTTCCAATAGCCAATTCTTTGAATAACACAAGCAGACTCCCAGGGGGAATGTCCCTGATGAGATTTGTTATTATGCTTTCTCCGGATTCCACATTTTTTACACTTTCTTTCCCCTTTCATCATGCTTCTGGTACTGGAATTGCGGTTTTTGAGAATCTCCCATTGCCGATTTATTTCGGAGATAGCTTTTCACTCCTAACCATTCGAGTTATATTGGATGAATACTATCTTATGTTTTTTCAATTTCTGATGGAGGAGATGTATTTACCAATAAAGTGTCATATGATTTGCTTGATCGGCAGATACGGATATTTCTTGGAAGACTGGTTTAATAATCTGGGTAATTAACTGTGTAACTTTTCTATTATTTTAATTTAATAAAATAATTTCGTAAACTGTCATCTAAATTCTACAATTGTGTATGTTTATATAATAAGAATATTGTGTTTATTTTGAACAACAGATTAATTGATCAACAGGATGAAAGAGACTGCTCGACACTTTAACAAAAAGAAAGAAATTGGTTAGAATATAAAAAATACGATAAATATAAAATTAATTTGATAATCATTTACTGGTAAAAATAAATTAGCTTCCTTTAGAAAATTAGAAAAAAAGTATGCAGATGTAAAGAAATCCCAACATATTCATATGTAAAAATAAATTATAGATAATAGAGATTAACTAATAATAGAATTTCTGTGTTAAAAGTTTTCTTTTGAAATAATTATATAGGAAGAAGATGATTATTTCATGTAAGAAATTTTGGTTTATTTTTAAGAAATATTTAAAGTTAAGAGATTTGATTTTGTTGGAGGGCATTTTGAAGTGAGTTTGAAGAAATGTTTAACTGGATTGATTAATTTAAATCTTGAGTAGAACATACGTATAATTGTGTTGAGTTGATGTATATATGGTTGGAATTGTGGTTTGATTTCAAAATCTTGACGATTGAGATTTGTTGATAAAATTGTTGGAATATATGATGTTGATTTTGAATTGAGTTTGACTGTATGAATAATTGATATAGAAATGAATAATTGATGATTGATTGAACTGAAATAGATTGGTGCTTATGGGAGGTTACGTTGTAGAAGTGGAGTTCATTAAATGGTGGAGGTTATGAACGAAGATGTAATGATAAAATTATTATAAGAAAGATTGGTTTTATGGGCGGATTGTTTTTGTCAGTGACTAAAACAAAAAGTTTATTAATGAATACATATTTAATGAATTATATTTATTGATAAAAATTTGTTGAAAATTATGTTCCTATTAAAATTTATTGATACCTCGATAATTATTGAGAGATATGTTAATAAAAATATGTGGTAGATGTTGTGATCCTTACCTTTGGTAATTATATAAGTGTTGTTTTGACGATATTCATTGATGAATATTTGTTAGTAACATCCGTCACTAAATTTATTCCTATTTTCAACCATCATTTACCACATAATATATATGATTTGTATAATATGATAATCCAATTTAATACAATAATATAAATAATAACAGTCATATAATTTTTCAAAAAAGGTCTAAATAAGTAAAATTTAAATATTATTCTATTATTATTTCTCCAATTCCTTGATTTTGTTTTAAATCAATTCATATATGATCAGTTTACTTATAAATCAGTTTAACTCATATCCGACTAATATTGTTCGCTAATTTTTAACATAAAATTTTGAGTGTACATGAACTGAGTGATAAAGTCACTTAGATTAAAAAAAAAAAAAAAAACTCTAATATGAAATATATATTAATACATGAACTAATTTTATGATATGAGGTGTTGAGGATATATTTGATAAAATGTATGTGGTTTTGTGGTGCAGGAGTTCTGGAAATTTAATTGGGCACTGTAGAAAATGTAAAAAATGAGAGTTGTTGGATTTGTGATAATATATGAATTAGAAATATACAAGTTTACGTTGAAGTTTAATACTTAACGTATTGTAGAAGTTTTGAATCAAGTTAATTAAAATAAGTCTGGTTAGAAGTTAAACTGAGGTAGAGTTGCATTTAAATAGAAAAATCATTATTTTGGACAAGTATATGGATTGAATTATGCAGTTTCTGAAAACTTAGATGTTAGAGTTGCTTATAACATCACATCATATTTGAAAATTCAAATGCAAACAATTAAGCAACTCGTTTTTTCTAAACAGTATTTCGAATATTAAAATATTGTATCTGAAAATAATCTACAAATCTATTTACATGAAATATGATTCTATTGTCTTCGAATTGATTTAGGCAGATTCAATCTAAAAGTTAAAAAACACTGGCATTGAACAAGTCACAGGTGATCCACTGGTACAGAAAATTCTGCGTACTGAAAAGCACAAAACCTTTCACGTGATGTCCAATGGTTCATGTAAAGATGATCAAGATAGCTCCATTCTGAATACACAACAGCATACATGAATAGTTAATGAGATGGTGAGGTAAAAAATGAGAAAAAAAGTTGGTTCCTACGTACTAAAGTGGGTGCTACTGCTAGATTGTGTGCTTCTTTATGGTTGGTGCATGAGTGATAAGATACAACACAGTATATAGTTCTCTCATCCTTAAAGGTGCCAAGAAAAGAAACTCTAGCGTTACCGACAAAGGATACACCCCCCGTAAACCATGAAATATGTTGTGCTATGTTCATACATGGAGCTGAATTGTCTGTCCACTTGTAATGTAAGGCCAATTTTGAAAAGAAGAAAAGGAGCTAGAACACAATTGACGTTGATAAATGGGGTCTTGTCAATCACAAATAGTGGGATATTTAAGCATGGATGGTGATGAGGAACCAAGAACAAGGCTTCTGCAGTGGATGGTCAATGCACATACAGAATATTGATGGTGTAGAAACTTTAGAGGCTGTTGAAACTGCTTGGACCACTGTTTCACACAGAATCCTTTTTGTGGGGAATTATTTTGAAAGGTGGTTATCCTAACCTATGCAACCACTTCATGAATTCATGCAAAAAAACAAAACAATGAAAAATTTCTGGCCTAAGAAATTCTTATGTGCAGTAAGTTTGTCTCACCCGTCATGTTTCTTTCCAGAAATGAATGTGACCATTCACATTTGTTTGTTTTGCTATATATGTCATAGATCAGATATATATATATATATATATATATATATATATATATATATATATATATATATATATATAATGCACTCTGGGAATAAATTTTTTTGTACAGTGAAATGACAGTGAAAGAAGGAGGTGTATGTATGGTTTGTCTTGAGAGACAGATATTGTCAATGGATAATGGTGCAACAGCCCAATGCCACGGATCCATGCAGGCAAATGATGCAACGGATCAGCCCAAATTGTCTGCTTCGTAAAGTCATTCAAGTTTCATTAGATTTTTAGACAATAGAAAACAACTGCAACATAAAATTATATATCACAATCTTCAATCATTAACTTCTTAATAAAAAATTATATATATATATATATATATATATATATATATATGCAGTTTATCGTCAACAAGTACATATTCTTCCACTTGCCTGTTAAAAAAGCTACATTCTTTCACTTTAAAGAATTTGGAGCAGTAGAAAAGGTATAACTATTATGATCCTGCGCTCTTCTTTGATAAAAAGACTCGGAAACAAAACATATTGAAAGATTGAGTGTTCCTGAATTCTAATTTCTAAGCATGTTTAAATTGATGGCCTTACACGTCAAAGCCATTGATGAGGATGGGTGTTTACATTAATTTATAGATATTTATGTCAGAAAAACTGGATGCACAGCAATGATATTGAACACCCCATGTGCTATGAAATTACCATTAAGACAATTAATTAGACCCATTCAGAAAACGATGTAAACATTTTTTTTTTCTGTTTTTCTTGGAGGCATGAACAAGTTTAGTAGTATTTGACATGAAGCAATGCCCAGCTCATGGCCCACGTTGTGCATTCAACAATTTTAATGGTTATGTTTACAATTGGTTGTTTATCATTCCACCAATTATATTATATAATGGGTTCTCTACGATAAACAATATATTATCAACGTAACAGTTCAAAAATATTCCTATCATGTATATAGTTAAAATATTTCAAAATATATTTTTTCTTACGCTGAGAAATATATACCAATATATAAAATTTCTGGTCATATTCACTTTTGTTTAGATCAATTACTTGTAATATTTATTCCCAGATAAACACAATACCGCTCCGGTGAAGAGTAACACAAAAGTTAGCAATCAAATGACAAATAATTTAAATAATTCATAAAACTATTCATCACCCAATATTCATGTAATTATATATTATATCGTGTTCATATAGATGCTCTATATCAAGTTACACAAATATTTAATTAGATATTAAATTAGACCTATAAATTTATACATATTATATTCCAATTTACTTCAAAACTTATTTAATATAAATATTAATATATTAATATTTAAGTTATATAAATATCTTTCAACTCTCATAACCTAATTATTCTATTTATATATAATTTCAAATATAAGTAAAATTCGAATATTTCATTCAATTTCCAATTCAATATTTATTTATATTATACCATATATATATATATATATATACGAGAATATCCAACAGTAATTCTCATGTTATATAACAAGTTGTTGAAATATAACAATTAAGTTTAGCATTAAAAAATTATTTAAAAACATGTTATTTAGAAGCTAGAAAATACCTTGTCCATACAATCACACATATGTTACATTTGCTCACTGAATTAAATAAACGTTGTATTCGTTCAACACATGTTTTGTTCGCTCAACGGATAAACCTTTCATTCAACAACTTTTTAGTCACCAAGCTACCAAATATGCCTCAAGTTTTTCATGGAATGACTTTCGCTCAATGTTGTCCAACAATCAAAGTTTTCAAGCTTAGTGAGTAAACAATTGCTGACCATTATGTAAAAAACAATTTTACAAAATTTTACAATGGGCAAAAAATTGGGTTCCAACTCAATTAAGTTATTTATCTCAAACTATTGTAACTAAGTCATCTTAATACATTTCAATCTTCTAATTTTATTTCTCTTACCTTATTTAAAGTGTCTTCAAGCTTGAAATTTTCAAATTTTTAAATTCTCAATAACTAAAATCCTACTCATGAAAAAATTTAATTAACAAATTGAACATGACACAATACTCTTAAACTAATTAAAAATCATTTTTTTTCAATAAAGTCTACGTACTCACGTATAATCCTAAGCCTCACTATGCGGACAATACTCTAAAAATGAGACAAGTAGAGATGTTAAAACAAGTGACTTGACACGATGACTTATATTTTAAAGTGAATCATAAATTTTTTTGTCTAAATTGACTTATGTTAGGTTAATGGACTAACATACCAATTTTTTGCCGGATTGAAAATAAAAAATAATTAATTTAAAAAATAAAAAATATATTTTTAAAATTTAAGTTTTATTAATAAAACTAATCTTTATTTTTAATATAATGATTTAATATATAAATTACAAAAGAAGAAATTCATTGGCTCCAAAATAAGTTAAGAATATACTAATTTAATGGTTAAAAATAATAATTTATTTTAACTATTAAATTATGAAATAAGTAGGTGTTAAAGAATTATTTTTATAGTTACTCATAGAATAAATTAATATCTTATTAAATTAATTTATAATATATTTTTTAATATAATAACTATTTTTATTTTAAAAAATATTATTTTATAAAACAGAATGATTTATAAACCTTTAGTTTGGTCTAAGTCCATATAGACTATGACCTAAACATGTAATTAAAGTAAAAATTAGTCTAATTCAATTTAAGTCATAAATATTTTTATCTAATTTGACCTATTTTTCAGATCTTTCAAATTGATTTATCGGGTTTAGCCTATTTTGACATCTTTAGGGATAAGGAAAAACTTACTTTTTCTAAAATTTTAATCAAATAGAATTGATTTTCTCTATTCTAAGAATACTAAAGTTCATATAAAAAAAAAATGAAGAGAGTGAGAAAGTTAAAGTGAAGATAGGAAAAGAAAATTATAAAAATATTATGATTTTATGAAAATAAAATTGAAATAATTAATTTTTCTATTTATAATTTTTTTAATTTAATTATTAAAATATTTAATTTTATTCTCACTAATTTAATTCTTAATTTATTTAATCTACCTCACAATTAACTCATTATTTTTTATTAGTAATAGATAGATATTTGAGATGTTCAACAAAAATACTCTTTCTATCTCAGTTTTTTTTTAAAATATTTTTCTATCTTGAATGCAAGGCTAATGGTTATCTCATTTAAGTAAAAAAAATAAAAAAATTTCTACCTCATTTTATTTATTATTTTTAAAATATTTGTTGGTATAACTTCTCTCTTTCAAACAAGAGGTATTTTCTATAAATAGAAATAATAAATATTAATAAGTTTTTTGCTACGTAATTACTACCACAATAAATAAATAAATAAATAAATCCGATAATGCAATTTTTATTGTAAGAATTTGTTTTTAATATAATGATTTTTTTTAAAATGTATAATTACTTTCAGTTATTCCGTCACAATTTTGTGGTTTTTTGGCAAATATTTACTCAAATTGTCGTGTTTATAAATTAATAGTATGAGTTTAATTAATATTTCAAATCCATGTAAAAAAAATACTAAAAATGAGAGTTTTGCATGTTATCCAACGTTAGGACATGAATTCACTCAAATTAAAAAAAAAAAGAAAAAAAAGACGAATGTACTAATATTTGATATGCAAGACTAAATGAACAGTTTTGGAAACAACACGTGTGTTTGGATTGAGTTTCCAACGCATATTTTATTAATTTTCACGTCAAATCAATATAAAATCGCAGAGGCCACATTGCATTGCTGGCTTCAGATGAACGCGGTTCATTATCGACAACGTTGAACCAGACATACACACAAAAACCTCCCAAATAGATTTAACTCTTTTCCTTAAGATGACATCAGAATATCAGATATAACCTCAAGCAATTAGTGACACAGGATTCACCAAACAAGAACTTTGTCAGTTATTAAAGAAGTTACGCGTAATAATTAAGAAAGATAGATATATTTGTTTAATAGCAAGGCTTTGAGAATTGCAAAAAGAGCACAGAAAATGGACGTGTGAGTGAATAGCGGTGAAAAGTTGGACATGAATGAATGTTGGGGTCCTGTTAATCCTGAAGTCAAAATGTCCACGTGTTATCCCTGAAACTAAATCACATTCTAGGTAACAGATGGATTGGATATGATATGGATTGAAAGAAAGAGGGATAGTTGGGCAGAAGGAGAAGAACATGGGGTTCTTTAGCTTTGGGGAACAAATGGGTAGGGGTCCATTCCATTGAAAGTGAACCACAACCTTTACTTTTCAATAATTTGTACGTGCTACTGTTTTCAAGCTTATTGGTGTTTATGGCTAAGGTCAAGAAATTGATTCAATATACCCTTTCATATCTTATCTTTTACACCGAACTCAAAAAGCATTGGAGACTCAACCAAAAGCTGGGCCTGATGATATCTGCAACCACCAAGATTGCGAGCAAACATTAGTGAGTTGGAATTAGACTTGCCATTACAACTCAATTCAATGACCTTATCCCATTGTGTTGGTGAAGACGTTTTTCCATTGTTACCTAATTCTCACTCAAACCTACAAATAACAACAAAACATGATGCCAATTCCAATCAGTCAGTGAAGAGAACACAGGCTTTTTTGTCACCACTTGCGTTCCCTATAGTGCTTTAATTAATTAATTAAATAATCTCTACAACAAGTCACAAGAATGATTTGATAGCAAGGATATATATATACACCAATATATTGACCACCATTATGGTGGAGGTCCAACTTGCAAATGGTTAAGCGATCAGTAAGTGCTCATCATTTTAGCTTCAAGATCGCTGACACCACTAAGAATTTACCCTAAAGAAATGGATATATGAATTCTGATATGGATCTTTCCATCTTATAGGAAAGAATAGAATTCCAAAGAAGGTTGGGTGCATGTGCTTTCTTTAACCTAACCCTACCTAATTCAATGGGGATCCAATTGAGAGAGAATTAGTCCCCACCACACCCACATGAATTCACGTTGCATATGGTGTGCCACAGTTCTCAGTACCCTTTTCTTTTTTCTTTAATGGAAGAATATTCAACTTTCAGTGCCCTAATTTTTTATATTTAGATGGATGATGTGAACCTTTTAGTAGTTCAGCTGGCCATGTTTCTAAGTTTTATCGTTTTTCTTCTTCTTCTTCTTCTGTATTTTTTAGAGATTGAAGTAGATGAGACTATTCAAATAAACCAATTTGTTTTTCTTTTTTCTCACATTTGTCACAACTACATTTATGACACCACATCAATGTCGTTTAATTGAGATCCATCTCATCTCGTTTGTTTGTATATGTTCAAATTTTAGGAAAAATAAAATCAGGTTTCTTGATATATAAAGAGAGACAAGATTTGTTTACATCAAGCATAAAAAGTTAGTCCAAAATTCCATCTTCTATGACTTTTTATAAATAATAAACTTAATCAATTTAACAGTTGAATTTCATGACTTACACTAATACAACAAGTGCTATTTATTATGTCGTTTGACCACACTTATTTTTTAGAACATGATGCGCTTTATAATTTTAAATTTTATTTTATTTTTTTACAACGGTTGCAAATAACTACTACCTAGGTAAAATAACACAAAGATCATGAAGTTTTTGTGTGACTTTTGAAAATATTACATCGGACCGAAGCAAATAAAACCAAAGCCATGAGTCGGACAAACCATGCAAATATTTTTATTTTGTTATATATATTTTAAGATTATATATGTTTTTGTGTCTGTATTTTTATTTTTCAAACTTGATTTTGTTCTTTTATATTTAAAGAATATTAATTAGTTCTCTAGTTTATAAAAATATAGTATTTATTTTTTTTACTTAAATTTAATATTCAGTAATAATATTTTAACTTAATATAATCGATAAAAAGATTAAATGTGAAATTAGTTTTTCTTTATATTAAAATTTAACATCTAATAAGTTTATATAATTTTTAAAAAGTTAAGGACTAATTAAGTAATTTTTAAATATAAAGAATAAAATCAAATATATAAAAATTAGAGAAAAAAACTATATTTAACCCTATATTTTATTATCACTACGTGATTTATACTAACTAATAATTATAATCTATTAAAGAATAAATCTTATGTGTTCTGTTAACTTTTAATTAAATTTGGAAATATTATTTTACATGAAATTTAGAATATGATTGTTTAAGAAATTATTGTTAACAAATGTATCATAAAAATAATATTTTAAATTTTATTTTTAAGGTTTTGAAAAATTCCTTAAATACTTGTTAGGTTGTTTTTACAATATTATATGTGACTAAACTTTGTTTAGCAGCTATATATCACGATTTTTTAGCAGCATTATATATTAAATATTTATTATTATTTTTAATCTTTGATAAATTATTAATTTATTTTAATTTTCAATTGAAATTTTAAATCCTATTACGTTGAATCAAGTTGAGATAAGAATTATTGTATATTCATCAATATTAATCTATTCATATATTAATGGGTACAGCTAATAGCCTGGAATATCTATGATTAAGGATAATATAAACTTCGTATTATGAACTTTCATTTTTTAATCAAATAATTTGTTCCTGTTATCTGCAGCTAGTAGTGTACTTTCTTCTAGTTTAGCTGGACACACGTGGTGTTTTCCAAATACAAAAAGCTGGAAACACGTGAAGCTCAACTCAAATTTCTTTTCCTATTTTATTCATTGCAAGTAACTTTATCTTATTAATTGTAAAAAAAAGTTGTCATTACTAATTAAGTAAGATTCAATTACTTATTTAGTTATAGTTACACAAAAACTATCTTTTGCTTCTCTATACTTCAAAATTATCAACTTATTTAATCCTAATATTTAATATTTTAACGTCTTAGTCTTGGTTGTTTAAAGTTATAGGAACTAAAAATATTAAATACAAATTATAACAAGACAAAAATTAATGATTTATAAGTGCAGGATTAAAAATAAAACTTGTTCAAATATATGAGTAATTTTACTAAATAAATATCTTCCTAAATCTAATATAGTTATAATTAATGATAAATGAATTTTATTAAATATATGGGTTTTATTTATATTTATAATAATAGTAATAATAATTTAAATTATGATTTTATTATTTTAAATATTTATTTTTTAAAACATTATTTAATAATCAAAATTAAATAAGTATATTAAAAAAGATTAATAAGTAATAAAATCAAATGATGATGGTAGGCTTCTTTGTTTTTAATTGACAAGCGCTTTGTAATATATGAAATAATGAAAGAGTTTTCATTCTTTTATGAAAACACAAATTACTTGATAAAAGTTGTATTTATCATTTCGTCTAAGTTAAAATCTTTTTTTTTCAAATGAAAAAAATTTTAAGAAAAAAATGGAGTTGTATTAAATTATATTAACGTTGGTTAATTATTTAACAATTAATAGTAATTAATGATTATGTTGGAAGGTTAGGTCTAATCTTTCTATTTTTTATTATAAATAGAGTGTAATGTATGTATATATTTATTTTGTTGTTTGTTTGCTGAACGAATCCATAAAAAAACCCAAAATATTTCTCTTGGTTAAAATAATTTTAAAATACATAAAAATAACAATTGATTATAGTATTTTATTATCAAATATTGTATATCAGACGATGGACTAAAATTAGTAAGTTATTCAAATTCAAATTAAACTAGTAATAAATTTAGATAAAAAAAATTGTAACATAAGTCCTTAAATATTTAAAAATTAAAAAAAAATTTAAATATAAAATTGATTATTAAATTAAAAAGTTAGGTTAGTAAATAATTCAATAATTAATAATAATCAATAATTATTTTAGGATATTATACCTAACTAACTTCTATTTTCTTTTGTAAACATAATACTCAGGTACATTTCATGATATAGTGTGTAAAGTAATAAATATAATACTCATATAACGTGTAAAGTAATAAATTCATATTACTTTTATTCTTTATGATATTTTTCTTCTTGATATTATTTTCTCTTTTAGTATTCTATCTAACACTGTTTTCGTTAAAACAATAATATCTTTAAAAAGAAATATAAAATCTTTTTAAAAAGGACAAAGAGTATTAACAAGGATTTCAAAAATAATTGTATAAATAGCATTGCAAATAACTATTTTAGATTATTCAACTTCTCTTAAATGATAAAAAAAATGAAAAAAAAAGTTATTAGCCACCGTCCCTAATTATGCATCGACTTAAAGAAAAATAATCCTAAATTCGATTAATTCTCTTTTGTTTTGTTTCATGAAAACCTTCATTTATTGGAGACATAATTAAGGGACAAAAAAATAGATTAATTTCAAGATCTCGAGGGTAAATTTTGATAATAAAAAAGATACAGATGATATTATAAATAAAATGTTATTATCAATTTTGATTAGACGACTGAGAATAGATTCCATTATTGGGAGAATTTGTGTTGGAAACAATTATGAGAAAGCAACTTTTAAAAATTGATTATGCTTTTGATTCTTTCTCTATTGCATTATTCTTTATGCAAAAATGATGTTTATATTATTTTCAATTCTAAATGTTAAAAAAAAAAATCTGAAGTATAAGCTTAGACCCATAAAAAAAAAACACTTAAGCTTTAAATCACAAAAATATATTTAGTCCTGTAAAGATAAAATAAATTAACAAAATGCTAACTCTAATCCTAATGTCTTATTATAAAACTGAATTAATTAAATTATTATTTCTAAAACACCATCTTTTCTCAAAAGATTTCCTTCTGTAACCACTTTGAACACAAACACATAAATTATATAACTTTATTATTCTAACACACTGCATCATCATATATAAGTGTCCATAGTGGATGACAAGTACGATTCATTTTATCTTTTAATAAATTTACAACCCACAACCTTTTACAATGTTATTAAAAATGTTATTAAAAAGTTTACAAAATGTTCTAAACTATATACAAACATTGAGATATATTAAAAGAAAATTCTAGTAAAAATATATGTGTATATATATATATATATATATATATATATATATATATATATATATAATCATTTGTTGATTAAGAAAATTACAAATAATATTAAAAAATAAAATGTCTAAATAAAAGTTTTATTTTTTTCATTTTTTTAAAATAAATATAATTTTTTTTATGTCAGTTTGTCTTCAAAACAATATACTTTTCATTCTCATAAATCAAACATTAACATAAAATTAGATTATTATATTGTAATTTAATAAATTTGGCTAAAAATTAAAAGTAAACAAGTGTAAAATATTTCATTTTTTTCTTCCAAGTTCAAATTTCACAATTAAGAGTCACCAGACACCATTAATGTTAGAAGAAGAATGTAGCTAGTCTCAACTGGGCAACGTGGCTGGATCATATAGAGGTTGATAATTTTATTTAGAGTGTGGTAATATTTTGAGACTCATATTTTTAATCTATATAATTCAAAATAATAAAAATAACAATAATTATAACTAAAAGTAATAATAAAATAATAAATAATATTATTATAATTAAAATTAGATTATGTATTTAACTATTCTTAAAATTTCATTTCTCATATATATATATATATATATATATATATATATATATATATATA
The DNA here is from genome assembly GCA_963425845.1 of Sphenostylis stenocarpa. Classification (NCBI taxonomy): domain Eukaryota; kingdom Viridiplantae; phylum Streptophyta; class Magnoliopsida; order Fabales; family Fabaceae; genus Sphenostylis; species Sphenostylis stenocarpa. The sequence goes on along the minus strand of OY731400.1, from coordinate 8,567,885 downwards.
TATATATATATATATTTAAATCTATCAAAATAAATAAATTTAAAAAATTAGAAATTTAAATATGTGATATTATAAAAGAGAAATTCACTATTTTAGAAAATTATTTTATTTTTTATTTTTAATGATTTTTATTATTATTATATTTATTTTTATTAATATAATAAAAATTATTAGTATTCTTAATATTATTATTTTTTATTTTTTATTATAATAATTACATTAAAACAAAATAATATTATTAATTATAAATATAATAATATTATTATAATATTTATTATCATTAAGATAATTATATTTATTATTATAATAATAATACTTTTAAAAGAATAATAATTATTAGTAAAAATACTGATAAAAAATATATAATTATAATAATATTTACAATAATAGTAATAATTATCATAGTAAATGATAATATTAATAATTATAATAATTAATAATAATAATAATAATAATAATATTTATAATTATCATTATAATAATATTCAAAAAAAATTATTAATATGATTATTATAATAAAAAATTAATACATTATAATATTAAAATTATTATTATTATATTAATAAAAATAATAAAATTATTAAAAATAAAAAAATACAATTTCTAAGAAAAATATTAAGTCTTATTTCATTTAATATAAAATTTATGCTATAAAAAATTACTTTCTATTTTAAAGTCTTGTTTCTTATGACTTATTAAATTTACTATTTGTTCTATAATTTATTTTTTAAAATTTATCTATTTTCATAATTTAAAAAAAAATCAACATATACACACGAAAAACTCATGGGATAACATAGAGCTACTCAGATTTGGTGACCTCCAGTTTTGAGCTTTTCATTATTAAAAGATTATATTTTTACATATTTACTAGTATTTGTTCTTTCTATATAATCTTTTGGTAAAATTAGGGAGAATGATAATGATAGTTGACCCATGTGTAGACTCTTACAAAAGAGTGCCCAAAATTTTCAGACTATAAATTTTGTAGTTGTTATGATTTATGTTAGATTTGTGAAGAAAGAAGTCCCACATCGGTGGGAACTTCAATTGGGGGGCTCTCCTCCCTCTTATAAAAGGAGCCCCTCCCTCCTTATTTCAACATCCCAAAATTTCTTTCCTTCTCTAAGTATTAGAAAGTGTTGTCATTCTTAGGACTAGAGAAGAGTTGAGTTCTTGTGCAAGTAGTCTGATACCTAACAGTGGTATCAGAGCTGCGTTCGAGTCCCGTTGCGCTAGTCACTAGAATAGTGTTGGTAAAATTCTGAGTATGCTCTGTGGTTGCAGTTTAATCTGATCTTCCACATCAGAAAGGAGTTGTTACTGGAAAATGTGTGGTAGTGTGAAAGTACTATTGAGGAAAGTTCTGGCTAGGAAAGACTTGGTACTTAAGCGTGTCCATTAGTGACTCACCTCTCTTTCCTGGGAACCTACTTGGTGTACTGGTTCACGGTTTACTACTATTGTTCCAGTAGACAATACTATTCATAAGTGAGAGTTGCATAAGTGGAAACACAACCATGGCAGCAAAGTATGAGATAGAGAAGTTTAACGGGAACAATTTCTCGTTATGGAAATTGAAGATGAAGGCAATTTTGAGAAAGGACAATTGTCTTGATGCAATTGAAGGAAGACCCGCAGAAATGACGGATCAGAAGTGGAAGGAAATTGACAGCAACGCTATTGCAAATTTACATTTGGCAATGACGAGACTCGGTTCTATCCGAGTGTTGCGGAGAAAGATTACGCAAAGGAGATTTGGGATGCCCTCATTAAATTATATGAGGTGAAGTCACTTCACACAAGGATATTCTCGAAGAGGAAACTCTATACTCTTCGGATGAGTGAGTCCACATCGGTGACGGACCACATCAACCAACTCGAACACCTTGTTTGCCCAATTAGCGGCAGCAAATTTCAACATAATTGAGAATGAGCGTGCAGAGCTTTTACTTCGAGCTTGCCGGACTCGTATGATCAACTCATCATCAACATTACAAATAATAATATTGAAGGACAACTACATTTTGACGATGTTGCGGAGCTATTCTAGAAGAAGAATCCAGGCGAATGAATAAGGTAGAAAGTTCTAAACAAGCGAAGTTTTGACGATGATGAGAGGAAGATCAACGAAACATGGCTCAAGTGGGAGTCAAGATCATGACGAGATCGAGCTCTCGAAACAAGAAGACTTTCAAATTTAAATGTTACTACTTGTGGCAAGAAAGGGCACACGAAGAAAGAGTGTTGGAAGAGGAAGAATGAAGAATCAACCTCACGGGGTTGCGTTGCGAGTACTTCGGAGGAAGGAGTAATTCTAGTAGCGAAGCAGCAATCGGCTCTAATGGCGGAAACGAATTTCATGACAAGTGGATAATGGATTCGGGTGCAACTTGGCACATGACCCCACACGAGATTGGTTTCAAACCTACGAGCCTATCTCGGGTGGATCCGTGTTCATGGGAAATGACCATGCATTAGAGATTGCTTGGAGTTGAGTACTTGTCAAATTAAAAATGTATGACGATGCTATTCGTACAATCCAAGAAGTACGACATGTGAAGGACTTGAAGAAAAATATATTGTCTATAGGGCAATTGGATGACCTCGGCTGCAAGATCCATGTTGAAGGAGGAATCTTAAAGGCGAGTGAGGGGAAACATAGTTGTCATGAAAGCGAGAGAAAATCATGGCAAACTTGTATGTGCTTATGGGAGACACCTTGCAAGAAAATCATGCAACAAGCTGCGTCAACAAGCCAAGAAGAAGCGGCGGTAACGTGGCACCGTAGACTTGGACATATGTCGGAGCGAGGTCTGCAGATTCTTGCGGAACGTGATCTCATACCCGGGCTCAAGAAGGTCGATTTACCCTTATGTGAGCATTGTGTGACAAGCAAACAACACGGGTTGAAGTTTGCAAGAACCACCACAAGGAGTAAGCAAACTTTGGACTTGATCCATTCGATGTCCGGGAATCGCCGGAATTATCTCTTGGAGGAGCAAAATATTTTGTGTCGTTCATCGATGACTACTCGAGGAGATTATGGGTATACCCTATCAAGAAGAAGTCCGAAGTATTTGCGCGGTTCAAAGACTTCAAAACACAAGTAGAACTTGAGGCCGGAAGGAGAATCAAGTGTTTGAGGACAGACAATGGAGGAGAATATGTAGATGGAGATTTTCTAGCATTCGCAAGCAAGAAGGAATTGTGAGACAATTTTACGTTCCTCACACGCCTCGAGCAGAATGGTGTAGCGGAGCGGATGAATAGAACTCTTCTAGAGAGAACCGAGCTATGCTTGCAAGCTGCGAGGCATAACAAAGTCTTTTTGGGCAGAAGCCGTGAATACTCGCTGTTACTTGATAAATCGGTCTCCATCAACGACGAATTGGGTTGAAAACTCCTATGGAAATGTGGAGTGGAAAATCAACCGATTATTCTTCCTTACATGTGTTCGGTTGTCCCGCGTACGTGATGTACAACACCCAAGAAAGGACGAAGTTGGATCCAAAATCCAGGAAATGCATCTTCTTGGGATATGCGACAATGTGAAGGGGTATCGCTTGTGGGATCCCACTGCCCATAAAGTTATTGTTAGCGAGAGATGTCGTCTTTGCGAGAAAATGAACTGCAAAGCAAGCGGATAAATGACAACTCGGAAAAGGACAAGACTATAGTACGAGATAGAGAAGAAGACTTCGGAACATTCCTCCGAGTCGGAGGAGGAGCATGAAGAACATGAGCCAAATGAGGTGGAAGAAGGAGAACTCCGACGATCAACAAGAGAAAGAGTCGGACCATCTTGGCATTCACAATATGTGATGACAAGTCATGATGCGTATTGTCTCCTAAGTGAAGAAGGAGAACCTTCAACTTTTCAAGAGGCTGTGAGTGGTTCAGAAGCTCCTCTATGGATGGCTGCTATGGAAGAAGAAATTGAAGCTCTTTATAAAAATAAGACATGGCATCTTGTGGAACTTCCAAAAGGTCGCAGAGCCATTGGTTGCAAATGGGTCTATAAGATCAAGAGAGATGTCAATGATCAAGTGGAAAGATATCGTGCTAGGCTGGTGGTAAAAGGATATGCTCGGAAAGAAGGCATTGATTTCAACGAGATATTCTCACCGGTTGTTAGATTGACAACAATCATAATTGTCCTAGCGATGTGTCTTGCATTTGATTTACATCTTGAGCAATTGGATGTAAAAGCTGCTTTTCTTCATGGAGAACTTGAAGAGGAAATATATATGCTCCAACCAGAAGGCTTCAAAGAGCAAGAAAACTTGGTTTGCAGGTTGAACAAATCTTTATACGGTCTAAAGCAGGCGCCAAGGTGTTGGTATAAGAGATTTGATTCCTTCATTATTAGCCTCGGATACTACAGACTATGTTCGGACCATTGTACTTACCACAATAGGTTTGAAGAAAATGATTTCATCATATTGTTGTTGTATGTGGATGACATGTTGGTGGTAGGCCCTAACAAAGCTCGAATCCAAGAATTGAAGGCACAATTGGCTAGGGAGTTTGATATGAAGGACTTGGGACCAGCAAACAAGATTTTAGGGATGCAAATTCACCGAGACGGAAAAGATAGGAAGATTTGGCTTTCTCAAAAGAATTATTTACTTAAGATCTTGCGGCGCTTCAACATGCAAGATTGCAAGCCAATTTCTACCCCACTTCCTGTCAACTGTAAGTTATCCTCAAGTATGAGTCCTAGCAGTGAAGCGGAGAGGATTGAAATGTCTCGAATACCGTATGCATCAGCAGTGGGAAGTCTTATGTATGCCATGATTTGTACAAGACCGGACATTGAACAAGCAGTGGGAGTGGTTAGTAGATTCATGGGGAATCCTGGTGGAGAGCATTGGCAAAATGTGAAGAGGATCCTTAGGTATATAAAAGGAACCTCAAATGTTGCATTATGTTATGGAGGATCGAAGCGGTTGTTAGAGGCTATGTTGATTCGGATTTTGCGGGTGATCTGGATAAAAGGAAGTCTACCACTTGGTTATGTGTTTACCATCAATGGAGGGGCACTAAGTTGGTTATCCAAGTTACAAGATGTGGTAGCTCTGTCTACTACGGAAGCTGAATACATGGCTGTCACCCAAGCATGTAAAGAAGCTATCCGGATTAAAAGAATAATGGGGGAACTTGGTCACAAGCAACAACAAATTGTTGTGTACTTGTGATAGTCAAAGTGCCTTACACATTGCAAGGAATCCAGACCTTTCATTCGAGGACAAAACACATAGGAATAAGATATCATTTTGTTCGAGAAGTAGTAGAAGAAGGAAGTGTAGATTTACGGAAGATCCACATCGAGAAGAACCTAGCGAGATGTAATGATAAAGCCGATTAATGTCGACAAGTTTATACGGAGTCGATCCCTCATGGCCTATCGAAAGCATAAGCAACATGGATGTGAGAGAAGAAGACATAGTGTGAAGATTTGATTAATTTCATCAAAATCTTCAAGTGGGAGATTGTGAAGAAAGAAGTCCCACATCGGTGGGAACTTCAATTGGGGGGCTCTCCTCCCTCTTATAAAAGGAGCCTCTCCCTCCTTATTTCAACATCCAAAAATTTCTTTCCTTCTCTAAGTATTAGAAAGTGTTGTCATTCTTAGGACTAGAGAAGAGTTGAGTTCTTGTGCAAGTAGTCTGATACCTAACAAGATTTTTATAAAATAAACTTTAATTTATTAAGTGAGATTGAAATATATGTCAAAAAATAATTATTTATAAATTTAATAAAAAATTGTTTGTAATAATCTATTTTGAAAATCGAATCAGTCTTTATGGATAACTAGTTTTGGTCTTTTATTTTAAAATAATTGAATTTTAATTAAATTAAAATAAAACATTAAAAAAATAGATAATTGGACTTTGGATCAAATTATTTATAAAAAAAATTAAAATCAAATTTTTAATATTATTTTTAATAAAAAATATAATATATTTTATTTAATTAATTTTTATTATAATTTAAAATATTATTATTTTAAAAGCATTATTATTAATAAATTTATTATATATTTATTATATTATAAAAATATTATTTTATTAAATTTAGTTAGAGCTATTACATTTGAATCTTTAATAATTTTTTCGCTAGTTAAGTGTTTAATCCGATTTTAGAAATATTAATCACATTATTAAAAAATTGCTATTAAATAAATATTTAAAATTTTTAGTAAGTATTATTATATAATAATATTTTTATGAATTAGTATTTATTTTCAATTTTATATTTAAAAAAAACCTGTGTCTATTTATTGTTATTTTCAATAATAAGAAATATCAAAATGTTTTGACTTTACTAGTAATATTGGGTTGGAGTTCAAAATATAGAATTCAATTAAAACTGGAAAAAAAATGTTTCTCATAATAATTATACTTAACTTGAGTGTAAATACTTTTTGTAGATGAAACATGCAGTCTCAACAAAAAGAAAATTATGATCAACAAAGACACCATTTTTAATACAAGTTTTTAAACCAGTATAAAAGTTAATAAAATGATCACATTTGTTCTTTTTTTAACAAAGTATTTTTCTAATAATGAATACATTTCAATTAAATCTTTAAATTAATTTATTAAAAACAATAAATAAATAAAAAGGGAGGGATACAAAAAATCCGGTTTGTGAATGAATTTAGCTAAAATACTTTCACAATCATTAATCAAAAACTAATTAGAGATTTCAATCAATTAACTAAGTCTTAAAAAAATTCTGGAAGTGTGATTAGATTGTTGATCACTTCTTTACAAATTCGTTTGACTAGTTTATTCATTTTTATAAGTTATTTCCATTAATTTATTAAAGTTACTACAAGTTAGTAGTTATTTATTTATTTTTATTTGTAGCCTGAGTTTTTTTTTTTCTAATACTAAACATTTTCAATTCAATAAATCAGCTTATAAATTTTTAGATAATTTAGTTTCTAAATTTTCAATTCAATTAGCTTTACCAATCATTTAGTTTTTTTTCATCTATTGATATATATTACCAAGTACATTAATAACTTAAGTTTGGTTCATAATAATAATTTATGTTTATTAAGTTGTTTCTTATGGATGATTATACATGCGAGCTCTAAAAGAAAATATGATTTAATCTGTAAAATTATAATATTATTATAAAATTATTAATTTAAAACAAACTTATTTAGTTAGTGTATTAATTAAATTAAAAATTCTTTTAACTAGATTAATTTATAAATTAGAACTTAAACTGATTTTTAATAATAATTATTGAGATTTTAGCTATTAATTTTAAATTATATTTTAATTTAATATAATTTTTAATTAATAACTAAAAATCAATAATTAAAATCAGATATTAATCTAAATTTTAATTCATAAATTAATGTAGTTAAAATAGTTTTTATTTTATTTAATATAATGACTAAATACTTTTTAGAAATAGTTAATATTTAATAAATTTGATGTAGTGTAATTTTTAAAATTATTATAAGAACTAATATATATATATATATATATATATTTATTTATTTAACGGTAATGTACATTTTTTGAAACAATTAATACACTTCAACTAAATTATAGATATTGATATAATAAATTATTTTATTAAAATATATTCATTTCTCAAACTAATAAATAAAAAATAAAATAAAATCATGCTTTACCAATGGATTTGGTTAAAATGCTTTCTTAATTATTAATAGAAATTTAATTATTAAAACTCTTAAAAAAAAAAAACATACATTAGTTATTGAGATTAATGAGGGAACTTTCTAACATCTTTACAATGACAACACTGAATATAAATCTAACACCAAATATTACTCTTTCCCAGTAAGCAAAATTTATTACCATAAATTAACCCCACACTCAACAGTAAAAACATCTTTAGTAGGTTTCTGTTTTTTTATCTCTATTTTATTACAGTTCTAACTAATTCAATCACTTTCCTCTTATCTTTTTACATTCTCTCTCTATCTTCTTCCTGATTGCAACCAATCTTCTTCCAAGATAAAAAGTTTATTTCTTGGGTCTTTTTCTGATCCTCTCCTTTTGCTATAATACGCCATGGGTGACCAATGCCTGTGGTCGTTGGCCTCATCACTCATCACAAGGTAAAAGTGATTTGAGAGCTTGGGTTCAGGGGAAAAGATCCCAATTTTCAGTGACCCTAATATTTTCTCACTCCTTCTTCCTCTCACATACACCCATATAAATTTATAGCTTCTGGATCTTCTTCCACCTCTTAACGGATCTCAGATTCCAACATGCCCTTTTGGGTGTCCGAATTTTTATTTCAGTTCTGAATCCCCTTAAATTCTGTGTTTTCCTTGTGTTCTAAGAGAAAACATGGCTGAAAGCAGGTACCTTTGTAGTCAAAGCGTGAAGGGTACATAGCAGCAGGTTTTCAACTTGGGAGAGTTCACCTAGCAAATTTCTTTCTTTTCTTTCACTGCTTTACCTTTTTTTGGAAATTATTTTTTTGTCATTCACAATTTGCTTCTCTCTGCAAACCCTTTTCCTTGTACCTTTTTCTTTTTCTGCACCCTAATTTCACTTTGTTCGAGTCTTCTTTTTTCATTCGTTCGCTTTCCGATAATTTGACAAGGTGGTCGCTTACAAATCTCATAGTTGATCCATAAGGGTGCTTGAAATTTTGGCTCTTTTTTTTTTTTTGTTTTTTCTTTGAAGATGGAGTGTAGGAGAAAGAAGGAGAATCCAAAATCAAACTCCACTTTTCCTGATGAGGTGTTGGAGAGAATTCTCGGGATGTTAAAGTCTCGGAAGGACAAAAGCTCGGTTTCTTTGGTTTGCAAAGAGTGGTACAACGCTGAGAGATGGTCAAGGAGGAGTGTGTTCATAGGTAACTGCTATTCTGTGTCTCCTGAGATTCTAACTCGCAGGTTCCCAAACATTCGAAGTGTCACACTGAAAGGGAAACCTCGTTTTTCTGACTTCAACTTGGTTCCTGCAAATTGGGGTGCTAATATTCATTATTGGCTGGTGGTGTTTGCTGAGAAGTACCCTTGGCTCGAAGAGTTGAGGCTCAAGAGGATGACTGTTACTGATGAGAGCTTGGAGTTTCTGGCTCTCTCATTCCCCAATTTCAAGGCCCTTTCCCTTCTCAGTTGTGACGGATTCAGCACCGATGGGCTGGCTTCAATTGCCACTAATTGCAAGTAAGAATCATTTGTCTTTAAACTCTTGTGTGATTTTGGGTCCTATCCAGAAAATGCAATGAATTTTTTATTCTTTAAGGATTTTAATTATACTCTTGGCTATTGTTAATCTTTAGTTTGTAATATACATGGTTTGATTGGTTTCCTGGAGAGAATGGTGGTCTTGTAATGAATCACTGGTGGAGTTGGCATCTTTTCTGTTAATGCTTGTGTTTCTCTTATCACTTTGTACCCATCTGGTGAGATGAATTGGTGATTCTTAAAGGATTATAATTATACTTTAGTTTGTAACATACATGGTTTGCTTGGTTTGCTGGAGATAATAGTGTTCTTGTAATGAATCACTGGTGGAGTTGGCATGTTTTCTGTCAATGCTTTTGTTTCTCTTATCACTTTCTATCCATCTGATGATACTGTTTTGATATGAGATCTCTGCTTTTAACTTTTGGATGATGCAATTCAGTTAATTCTTTGGTTTACTTTTTAACAGTTTTAAAAATTTGACTTGATTCCCCAGATTAGATTGGCTCTTTTAAACAATTCTAATAATATGTCAGGCTATTCAAGCTATTTACTCTAAGTTTACGCCTGCAAGTTTTTACTGCCCTTTAATTGATTCATTTTTTTTTTAGTTTTTTTCGTCGTAATTGCCTTCTTGTTTGACATTTTCATCTGTTGTGCTTTGTTACGAAAATTTAGTGGTGAGATGTTTGTGAATTTTGTTGCCAGTGGAAACAGAATCCCTCTACAGAACTGTTTTTTATGAGGGCCACTTCTTTTTTGTATGACGAAATTAACATTTGAGCATCAATTGAGTGGTAGCATGGTAATATTCCTTATTTATACCATAAAAAAAGGCAGGTAAGACACAGGGAATCGATGGACTTTTATTTCTCTAGAAGGTGGCCTTCTCATTTATGCTGCCCAGTATGAGCATAGACTTTTGCTAAGATTGGTTGTAATTGTATGCCTGAGATGCTATTTATTCTTTAGTTGGAGAAAAGTTGATATGACTATTTCACTATGAGAAATTCTGTAATGCATGTTCAGGAATGGGAATTTCCCATTAATTCATAGATTAGTTTATTGGAATTCACTTATGCATCATGTGGACATCGCCTGTGTTCTCTGAGTGTTAAGTAAATAATTACTTTTTGCATTGAAAAAAAAAAAAAATACAGTGCAATTGTAAAATGCTCTGCAGAATTTGAGTTTGCACTGTTACATATATTATCAAGTAATAGGGCATTCTTCAAATTCTATGTTCAGACGTTTAACCATAAGTGTAAATATGTTAGCAAGGGATCTGTGCAAGTAGAATAAATTTATAACTGGAAGCATAAACAGTGTGAAAATTGTTGATTGCCTTAATTAAAACTATATCTTTTTGGTAGCTTTATAATCTTTGTTACGGATTTCATAATCTAAACTCATGGTACTGCATTATCGAGGTATTGTTTTCATTATGATGGAGTTCTTAGCTCACTCTTTCCTTTGACCAATAGATAATCCTCTTCATTCTGCATGAATGCAGGAATTTAACTGAACTCGACATACAAGAGAATGGTATTGAAGATAAGAGTGGCAATTGGTTGAGTTGTTTTCCTGAAAGCTTCACATCATTGGAAGTATTGAACTTTGCCAATCTTCACAACGATGTAAATTTTGATGCACTTGAGAAACTTGTCAGTAGGTGCAAATCATTAAAGACCTTGAAGGTTAACAAAAGTGTAACTCTGGAACAGTTACAAAGGCTTCTTGTTCATGCTCCTCAGTTAGGTGAGCTTGGTACTGGCTCATTCTCACAAGAGTTGACAGCACAGCAGTCCTCAGAGCTTGGAAGTGCATTTAAAAATTGTAAAAATCTTCACACCCTTTCAGGGTTATGGGTAGCTACAGCACAATATCTCCCAGTTCTGTACTCTGCTTGCACAAATCTAACTTTCTTGAATTTTAGTTATGCTCCTCTTAACAGTGATGATCTTGCTAAGCTTCTTGTTCACTGCCCTAAGCTTCAGCGCCTCTGGGTATGACTTTTCATTGTGTTCTTCATTGCATGGTTACATTGACATTGAAGTTTCCACAAACAGAAGCCCACATGTTTAAGTTTTAGTTCAAGCATTAGGTAGAATTGAAATTTTTTCTTTCTCCCACATGGTTCACATGATTACCATCTATGAACAAATCTAGACTCATAAATATTTGGAAAGAATATTCACTTTCTCTCCCTAAATTTGTAATGATATTTTAGGAACCATTTAATATTTAACTTAAAAACAAATAAGCGTTGATAGTTCTAAGTACTAAAATCCAAATAGATATTTGTCAGATTGTGCATATGCATGTTGAATTTAGCATGGTTGTGATTACAAGTTGATGGTGCATGGGGTAGCAGACATTTATGAAATTTCCTTTTCCAGCCAATGAAAATGTATTGGAACATGTACCTTACTCATTAAATAACTGACACAGGTTGTGGACACAGTTGAGGACAAGGGGCTAGAAGCTGTTGGATCACACTGTCCATTGCTTGAGGAACTGCGTGTTTTTCCTGCAGATCCCTTTGATGAGGGCATTGTTCATGGGGTTACTGAATCAGGGTTTATTGCAGTCTCTCAAGGGTGTCCTAGACTTCACTATGTTCTCTACTTTTGCCGTCAAATGACCAATGCTGCTGTTGCTACTGTTGTACAAAACTGTCCTGACTTTACTCATTTTCGACTGTGCATCATGCACCCTGGTGAGCCAGATTACTTGACACAAGAACCCATGGACGAGGCCTTTGGAGCTGTTGTTAAGAATTGCACTAAACTCCAGAGGCTAGCAGTATCAGGTTATTTGACTGACTCAACTTTTGAGTACATAGGCAAATATGCAAAAAACTTGGAAACTCTTTCCGTGGCTTTTGCTGGAAGCAGTGATTGGGGCATGCGCTGTGTGTTGGACGGCTGTCCAAAGCTGAGGAAACTTGAGGTAAGGGACTGTCCATTTGGCAACGGAGCTCTTCTGGCAGGTTTGGGGAAGTACGAGTCAATGAGGTCGCTGTGGATGTCAGACTGTGAAGTAACCATGAATGGGGTTAGATTGTTGGCCAAGCAAAAGCCTAGGTTGAATGTTGAAGTCATAAAGGAAGAAAGCTATGACACTCAACATGCTAAAAAAGTTTATGTTTATCGTTCTGTTGCTGGGCCAAGAAGGGATGCCCCTCCTTTTGTTCTCACTCTCTGAAATGCCATCTCTACTCCTACTTTGAAGCTCAAAATGTCCTTGGTAATAATCTCTCTATCAATTCCAGACAACCTTGCTCTTACATTGATACATGCATGGAAACTGACAGCTACCCGTCTTAATTAGAATCAGAAACCTATTTTTTTTTATCTCTAGAATATGATTAAAAGAATGTCCTTGGTGTCTTGTTGCACTGTAACTTTTTTTTTTGTCAGCTGCTTTGGTGTATATAGATATATGCTTATATGAGTTGATCACCAGTGTCTGTTAGGCATCATTGCTTAACCAACTGCATTACTTGATAGCTTTGTATGATCAATCCACAGCTAATAGAAAGTAGTGTCTTTTACTTCTAAAATTTATGCGGTCGCTACATTGGAATATTGAACCTTCATGACTCAGTTGTATTTTCTACTAACACTTGTGTTAAATCGTTTTGATGTGCAGCCTTTGGTTACCTCCACTCACAGATGCCGAAACCCTTACTGATATTGGAGACTTAATAATATGTAAGGTGGGAGGAATTAAAGGGAGATTCTGCATGATTCAAACTTCAATCATGTTTCCAATGCTTGATTTTTTTCTCTTGGTACATCATAAATCCAGCTTATTTTCACATCCTATAATTGCAAATGATACTAGCTGGACCCACCGATAGAAATAATGAAACTATTCAGGAAGTCACAACAAATGTGAGCTTAATTTACTGGTCCCTGAGCAATTACTGTGACCAATATCCATATGCGTGCAAAACATGGCATTAATTAAAGACAGAAAGTTCTATAATTTCAGAGGATCATGGCGGAAGTCTGTACTTATCTGTGCTATTTTGCTGCTTATTGAAGACATTATTTTGTTCTGATTGTAATATGTATCCAAGAAAATGTAACATTCCCATCTGAAAATGGCGGAAATCATGGCAATAAATGAGATTAACAGAAAGTGGGCTCGTGTTTTATTGGATAAATTGCAGCAGCATTTTTATTGACATACAGATAAATTTATTTGGATTTTGATTTTTAAATAAATTTATTTTAATAATTTTTGTACAAGGTATATATATATATATATATATATATATATATATATATATATATTCATTATTATTATTATTATTATATATACATTTTCCAGTGTCTCACCTGCACAAATAATCTCCTAACAATGTCTAACATCAACTATTAAAGTTACATTTCATATGGTTTGCATTTTCATGGATGCTTGATAACGTTTTTATTCATCATGAACTTCTTTACAAACCTTCATAGTAACCGTGCATAACTGAATAACCTATCTACAATTTCCTTTGTCAGTTTCATCAAATTTAACCTGATCTTCAATTGGTTTATTATTTAAATTTTGTAAACATAGAGATCCTTATATATTATATGAAATAAATAAGTAATTTAATTTTAATATTTTAAAAAAAAATCTTGTTATATAAGATGATTGGATTTCTCAGTTCGGATTTTTTTATTGAACCTATGAGATCGATTAGTTGAGTTTTAATAATACTGTTCTTATAATGAAAATGTACAAGAAAATAGAGTCTTATAGTAATTAATTTTGAACACTCTTTACATTTCAGAATGTATTTTAAAAAATACACTCTGATTTTCTTAACATCTCATAAAGTATTTTTCGAAACATGAAAACCAAAAATAAATGTTTCCGAGTGTACTTTTTAGATAGTAATAAAGAGTGTTCCGGAAAGAACTTTCTAAAACACATTTTAGAATGTACTTTTCGTAACATTTTTTTTTATTAACATTTTGAAAAGTATTTTCTAAAACAAAAATTTATTTTCGTAACAGTCGAAAAAGTAGAAAACGTGAAACGAAACGGAAATAAAGATGGATACGTGATTTTAAATAAAAGGGGAGCGAATTTAGCAAAAGGGAGTGTAAATAGTAGGGTTGTATTTAAAATGGTCAGCCCAAAACGACTCCAAAGCATAACTGGGCCTGTAGTGACAGTTAGAAGGGTTGAGTTTGATCGTTTTTTGTAAAATAAGATTACCTTGTAAGAAGGAACACGACGCACAAATGGCTGTTAAACCAAAATTTACGTTTAATTGCACTGGGCCATTAATCATGCAAAATATCTACTTTCTACTGTTACTGCACAAGTATTATGAAATTTATTTAAAATATTAACCATCAAATAATATATAAACATTGTCCTACGGAAATAATAATTTAAGAAAAGGGAAGAAAACACAGAATAAGATAAATGTTTGGTAATGTGCCCATTGCTTTATAATCATATCAGAATGTGGCCTCGTTCCTTTTTTTGATGATCATACATTCGGTCACAAATGTTATCCAAGGAAGCGTGGTTTCAAATGCTATTTGGAATAATGTACTTTGCTTTGTGAGATATGCTTAAATGTAATGTAATTATAAAATATTATATTATAGTATTTTGTGAAAGTATTTGTATTTGTAAAAGATGTGTACTTTTTTAATGGTTTATCTCTTCGTAAACAATTATGAGCTGATTTAGAAGTGTATTTTTTTTTTATCAAAACTCATAATATATGTGTTATGGAAAGACTATGTTTATTTAAAAAAAATGTGTTTTCTTAAAGAATACATTTATTTATTAAAATAAATTATAAATATAATTAATGAATATAAATAAATTATAAATTAAGTTCAGGCTGGATCTATTATGATATATGAAATTAGAAAATGTTCATTTTAATATTTTCTTTCTTTTTTTTACTTTTATATTTGGAAATTGTAGTATTTTGTCCTTTTAAAAGAGAATGATGATGATTTTTAAACTTTTTCCATAACATTTTTTAATTGTTATGTTATTGGCATAAATAATTTATCCTAATAACTAAAGAAACTTTAGTGTCATATATAAGATGAACACTTAGACTAATTAAAACTATTTATTATTAGGGGTTTCACTAAAAGTGATGGGAAGATCAACATATTTTTTTATTTATATTTTCTCTTGCAAATCCAACTAAATGTTTCCATATGATATATAAAATATTAGTCGAGTTTTCTTGATCAATTACAACTTTTTTTTCTTGTTTACTTTGTCATATGTATCTTATGATTACATGTCATCTTGATGTGGATCTATTACGACAAAGTCATCATCCATGAATTAGTACCATGGATCTTTTAATAGAAACATGTTAATTTCATAATAATTTATGATATTGTTAAGGTTTCAACTTGTCAAAACTCCATTCATCATTTTATTTTTGAAGAGAGAATCTATGTCAATAATTATTTTCTAAGCTCAACATGTTTTTCTATGCTGATGTAGCATGTTATCTTGTTCTTAAATCATCCATTTTGATAGGGGCAATTTTGTTTAGGATGTTACCAAATGAACATGTTTTCAATGTTAATGTAATCATATGTAAGGACTTGTTCGAATTGAGATATCAAATCTTGATTATCACTATAATAAATATATCCAAAATTTCCATCAAAGGTTCATCTTATTATCACTATATATAATAAATATATATAAAGTAGACCCGAGTATACTTACACGAATTCCATAAATATTTTAATAATCATGAAATCATAAAATTTCCTAGCGAAACTACCTACAAAATAATTCAACTTCCAAATTAATAATGAAATGATAAAATTAGTGTAAATATGTTTTAAATATAAATTTGATATATAAGAAAATATTTTATTTTTAAGATTTTTGTGTTTGATACAATAATAACTGTATTACTAATGTAAGAGATATATACTTTTTATAAAATTAGTTGTCATTATACAGAAATTATATATAATCTCGTAATTAATAAATTATATTAATAATAGAGGATTTTTATTATATTTTAGCTTATTTTAAAATTTTCTAACACCTGAAGAAAAGCAATCTTTCTGACTTGTGAATTGGTCAAGAAAGGCTGAAAATATACAACCTCTGCAAAAGAAAAAACTTTTATGGTTCAGTTTGTGAAAGTAACACTCCTCCTCTGTATGCAAAAATTTAAGAATATTTTTTCTAGACCAACAGGAGCAAAAAAGTAGATTTTGACAGCAGCAAATTAACATGTTAACCTTTTGTCAACAATGGTCTTTTATTTTCAATCTCATGAGAATAAAACTCTTCCCCAAGTGTATTGCTGGTAATTCATGTATGTATTCCCATGCCAAATATATACTACAAATACATACTAATCACTATTTATTGATTGAACCACTTTTTATAAAATGATTACTTGTGATGCTTAGTGCATACAGGTGGTGTTCATTTAGTTGATTCTCTGGTCTGGCCCCATATTTATCACTTCACAAGTCCCATTCTCCAACTCCAATATAAGGCTATAATAACTTCAAAGTGATGTTTGGTAAGAGGTCTATTTTTTAGGTTTTTTTGTTTTCTATACATATTTGTATTTCATCATGCATCAATTAATTATCTATAATAAATTGATGGAGATATCTTTAGCAAGATGATTTTTTTTTTTTTTATAATTTAATGAACTGTTATATATTTTAAATTAAATTAAAGGAACCTGTTACTTTTATTTACATATTTTATAGACTACAGGAGAGTCCTATTGTTTGTTAATTAAATTAAATTAAAAGTAAATATACTTTTATCTATATATTTCATGGATAAGTTTATTTAGGAGAGTATTATCCTTTTTAGATACGAGTGATTAAACCAATATATGTTTTTTTAGTTTATTAAACTAAATTAGAACCACTATATATTTTCAGAGGCCAAATCAATATTTTATTTCTGTAATATCTTTAACAAAGTAAGTTTTGTGCAAAGAACTTTTTCTGTGAATTATGACATGTTTGCAAAGTTCTGGTAAGGTATCCCCTGATGAAGATTAGGGTTATGCAGAAGGACCAATGCATGATCTCCAAGGCACATCGTTTTCTTGCAGTATAAGTAGTAAAATCAAACACTGAAGCTAGTCCATACTCATAGCCATAATCAAAGCAAGGGAATTGGTCAAGATAGTAAAAAGGAAAAGGGTCTCAATCACATTCTGCTCTTCCAATCGACTCAATATTTTTCAGCTTTAGTGGTTGGACATCATGCTTGCTTCACGCATATGCCAAAATAGGGCAAATAAATCAACCAGAAAAAAAAAATAGAAAAAGGCTCCTTTCTAATTGTTCTTTTAGCTAAAATGACAGTGATGATAAATTATTCAAATACCACCTTTGTTATTCATCATAAATCATTATATAGTTTTCATCCATTACATGTGTATGATTCTGAACAGTTTTTATCTGACATAGATTTCAACTTTTTAATTGATAAATTATATGCCATATCAAAATTAATTAAGACTCTGATGATCTCAATAATTTTAGACTTAAATTTGAACTGGATTCACTGAAAAAAAAATTAAGGATTTGAACCTCTACTCTCTATAGTAGTATGGAGTCAAAATTCTTAAATCAGTTTAGTCAGCATTAATTTGTCTCAGCGATGTTTAGTACAGATTAATTACCAGTGACAAAACTTGAGCAATTAAAGTATGAAAATGCATTGTCATTTTGATAATTGCGGATTGAAGTGGACAATAGAATTTATTTTTCTAATTGAATTGTTAGAAGTATGTAACTTGTGAATGGTCCATGTGAAAGTGATAGAACAGAAACTTTCAAAATCTTTCAAATTGCTATATCATTATGACAAGCACTCATCTCAATTTTATACCTAAAACACTAATCTATTACTAGCCGTGTATATTTCAGAAGTGTTGAGCAAAATTGTTGAAATAGTTTAGTCAAATTTTCTCTCTATAATGCTTGGTACAATGGAATTAGAAGATAACAAACTTTATGGAGTAAAATATGAAAATTTGTATGTTGATTAATCTGGGGATTAAGGCACATAAGTGGTATATTTTGGTTTTCTAGTTGAAATGTTAAAAAGCTAGTTATTTTGCTTAGATTATGCATATGAAAGCTTGTTACTTACAACTGTAGGCTTTATGTAAGGAAAAATAAAGTAGGAAATGATGAGGTTGTTATTGTCTCTGTTTAATTTTTCAGGGAGAATTTTGCAAAATTTTCCGTTATTGGATTTAAAGAATGTTGCTATCAACAAAGTTGTATGCTTCATTCCCTCATAATTGTTCTCCAATCCCTAAAATATTGAATGGTCGAAAGTGATGGGGTACAGAAACTGTAATGGCGAAGAGATAACAGACTTACGCTATCACATGACAAAAGAAATAGGGAATTGCGCTCAAATTATAAAGCTTTGATCAACATCCTTAAGAAAAGTCATTTAAGTTTTATTACAAATCATTGGCGTTTCCTTCAAACCAAATTCGATTGCTTGAACCCTAAAACAGATTCATAATGATAATAATTAACGTATTTTTGTATAATCCATGTTCCATGATACGCGGAATGATTATTGACATATTGTTCCTTGTGTAGTATTGCTGTTTCCCATTTGTTATATTGGTTAGGATTTAGAACTCATGTTGGCCCTGAATATAGTTGATGAACATGAAGACATTATTTATTTTATACCTACTTTTCTCTTGAAAGCTAAGACATTTTCAGACTTTTCTACTGTCTAGAATTTCGCTTCTTCCCCACTCAAAGGCACCACCATGGTATGGCTTTAGCATATGAATGGCATTTTACACCTAACATGTTATAAAGACAGAGGAAAAAAATTGCACTGTGCTTTTTGACTCAAATGGAGAAGGTTGGCAGTAACCCCTTTTCACTGCACAGTAGGTTTGAGACAAAACTTATGAAAGTGTTCATGATTACAACTTAAAGTGGAGTGGGGAGCTAAAATTGAATTACATCTAGATCCATTTAGTTTGATTGAATGTAACTTAAGTAGGAGTTCACATATTAACAAAACAACAATATTGGAGCAAAAGATGCCACATGCTTCCATTAATGGAGTGACATACATGCAAGATGGGGGATGCTGACCCCTGAATTGAGGCATGTGTGCTAATTGCAGATTACAAATTGCAATTATAAACTAGAGGAAGCATTATATAAATTAATGGAGTAGTTTCCAATGAATGGTTTTGGCTCAACCAGCACGTTGGTCCTATGATCACAAATGTAATTACTTAGCTTTGTAAAACAACCAAGTGAACTATTTTGAATTACTGCATAAGATAAAAAGTCCGTGACCAGCAGAATAATGATATTTTGACCTTTAACCTAACAGTGTTTGTAAACAAGTAAACATAAATTGACATGATGGGTCATTCGATTTTGTTTTGCCTTAGTATTAGTATCTGATTTATCCTCTGTACCATTCTTGTTTTCCCCAACACAGCCCCATAAATTCTGGGAAAGTTCTTATTCTACGTAGGGATGGTCAATATTTTAATGCTTTTAGTCGGGCTTGTCATGACAAGGGACAGCTTTACTCTTTTGCTTTGAGCCTGAGTTGTGGCTATTACTTTTATTCATGGTTTCTCGTGAACCCTCTTTTGTGTCTCGAAACTATGCACACTTTTTGAGATTTATATGCACCATTTGATTGGAGGTGATCGTGTGGGTAAGATTTGATTGCAATATGGAATTGCATGTATGGTAGCTGTTCCCCTTATTGGCTTTTGTAAGACTCTTCTTTACAATATGTTTAGAAGCCACATAAAGTGTTGGAAAAGAAAGCAACTTTCTCTCAATTAGTTATGTGATTCACTCCCCACTTCATATTCAAAAAGGTCACTGCTTGCTCAAGGCATCCAACAAAGGGTTTCACATGGTGGGGTGTGTCAAATGTGGCCGTGTCATTTCCATTCCAAGGGCATTGAAAGCTACCACCTTTTATTCTGTTCACGTAATTAAAGCCCTGTCCTCATTAAGCTGTGGTCCATCTGCACTTTCATCTACTCTCTCAGTACTGATTCACCCCTCTGACTTAGCTTTTGCTCTTATTTACTATCAACTGCACCTTAAACAAGATTCTTATAGCTCTCTCATTGCTTATTCTCTAGGGGCCTCAAATCCATTTGCAGTTGCCCAGTTGCTAGCAATAAAACGACAGGAAATACAAACATTATACTTCACATTTACTCATCAATTTTCTGGGAAAAACGCAGTAAAAGAAATTTGAATATGGTGTTGGATTATGATATGATATGAACTGTGGAGTTAGATAGAAAAAGAGTAAACCTTGTACTTGTTTACTTAAAGTCAAGCAACTAAAATGTTATCCAAATTGTTAGAAATCTTGCGGTTTTCAAGAAAAAATGAGCACAAATCATAAGCTAATAAAAAGTCATACATACTTGTTAATGGGAAATAAATCAGAGGAATGAATATAAGGTAGGAAGGGGCAGACTTTAGTTATGCATCATGTTTGAATGAAAATTCAATGCCTTGGACATTTTTTAAAATTATGATGTTGTTTTTAAGTAGTGTTGAAATTGTGAATTGCTAACTATTGTGAATCTAATCAATTGCAAGATAATGCTAGGGCCCGCCTCCAAAATCCCATTAATTGGACTCGTAAGCCAAACTGAAAAGTTGGTTGATTAATTTATATTGTTGACGTTGTGTTTAATTTAGTGTACCCAAAGTTGAAATTGCATCATGTTTATTATGCCGGGTCCACGAATTGAAAAAGAGAAGAACCACTTTTTAATAATGGTTAACGAAGCTTATGAGCATGAATACACACACCATTAAGATTTTGGTTCATTATTGCTAATTTGTAATTTCCTACTTATTACTCAATATTTAAGGTAATTAGTCCAATTACTAAAGATTTCATAACCAATTTCTTGACCCCTCCACCCCTACCCCAGGTTTGAATCGAGATCAGAACTCAAAAAACTTGTCGAACTTTGAACACAAACTCAAGAAGTTTCAGTTTGAATGGTATAATACAATGATTTAGAGTGCATTAATTATGTGAAACTTTTCATTAAAGAAGGTAAAAGGAAAAATGGATGATTAGTTTCTGCGGCAAACCTATGGGCTATGGCTTCTGCTAAAACAAAGTAACAGTTAACCATAATAACTGATGCTAATTAAAATATACCAAGTTCTGTAATTCATGCCTTGCTTCTACCTCACCTTTTGTTTGTCCTATGTTGAAGTATTATAAATTTTTTGATTGTATATACGGACAAAACTATGTTTAGAAACATGAACTACCACCGATATGATTCCGTCTAAATAGCCACTCCTACACACAACCTCTCTGGGCCTCTCTTGTCTCCCTTCAACACACCTCTAACTTCCCAACACTGTATCAACTGCAATGTCACAATTGCACATTAACACTACATAAACAAAAGCAGTTTCAGAAGGGTATTTCCGTCAATTCATATCATAAAGTCCAATTGGACCTGTTCTGTATCAACTGCAATCTAAGGATAAGCATAGATCTGCAAGAACAGTGTTACAGTGAAACTTCCTCTCTCTTTCTTTCTTTCTTCCTTTCTCTTTGGTTTGATATCATAAGATCGTTGGTTACTTAGATTCCGAACTCAGTAACGTGTTTGGCCGAAATATTCCTTTGGGAAATGGGGTTTCTGAAAACCCACTGAGGATTAACAAAAATGGGTGATGGAGAAGAAATGGCCGGGGCTTCGGGTCTCCGGCGAGTGGTGGAGCTCATCCTTGCCGTGCTCTCTCTCTCGCACTCGATTCGTGTCTTCGCCGGAAAATGGCAACTCATTCGTAACAAGCTGGAGGAGCTTCACGGCGGTTTAGTCGCTGCCGAGAACTGTGACTCCGGCGAGAGCCCGTCGTTTTCGCGGCTGGTGGCGGCGGTGGAGGCCACCGCGACGGAGTGTTACGATCTGTGTCGGCGCTGCGTCGATGTTTCCTACAGCGGGAAGCTTCTGATGCAGAGTGATTTGGACGTGGCGTTCGCGAAGCTCGATGCGCACACGAGGAAGCTCTCTGAGATATACAAAACGGGGATTTTAACAAATGGGTTCGCGCTCGTTGTGTCAAAGCCGAGTCTTGGCGCTTCGAAAGAGGACATGAGGTTCTACGTGAGGGACTTAACGACAAGGATGAAGATTGGAGATTTGGGGATGAAACGACAAGCGTTGCGGAACCTTCTAGAAGTTGTATTGGAGGAGGAGAAGTATGTGAAGGTGATTGTTGACGTGGGAGACGTGGTTCATTTGTTGGTGGGATTTTTGGGTTCTAATGAGGTGGAAATCCAGGAGGAGAGTGCCAAGGTTGTTTCTGTGGTTGCAGGATTTGATTCTTATAAAGGGGTTTTGGTTGGTGCGGGGGTGATTGCTCCTTTGATTAAGGTTCTGGATTGTGGGAGTGATTTGGGGAAGGTTGCGGCTGCGAGGTGTCTGGTGAAGTTGACTGAAAATTCGGACAATGCTTGGTGTGTTTCGGCTCAGGGAGGGGTTAGTGTGTTGTTGAAGATTTGTGGTGCTGCTGATTGTAGCGGTGATTTGGTTGGACCTGCTTGTGGGGTGTTAAGGAATCTCGTCGGTGTTGCGGAGATAAAGAGGTTTATGGTTGATGAGGGTGTCGTGTTAACTTTCATTAGGCTTGTGAGGTCCAAGGATGAAGCGATTCAGGTGAATTCGATTGGGTTTATTTTGAGTATTGCCTCTGGGGATGAGTTGGTTAGGCAGATGGTGATCAAAGAGGGAGGGATTCGTGCTTTGTTGCGTGTTTTGGATCCTAAGTGGTCTTATTCGTGTAAAACCAGGGAGGTAGCAATGAGGGCTGTCGAGGATTTGTGTTTTTGTTCACCTAGTTCTGTGGGTATTTTGATGAGTTATGGCTTTGTGGATCAGTTGGCATATTATATTCGAAATGGGGAGGTTTCGATTCAGGAATTGGCATTGAAAGTGTCGTTTAGGTTGTGTGGAACATCTGAGGAGGCTAAGAAAGCAATGGGGGATGCAGGGTTTATGGCAGAGTTTGTTAAGTTTCTCAACGCAAAGTCATTTGAGGTTCGAGAAATGGCAGCTGAGGCACTCTCTGGCATGGTTATGGTGCCTCGAAACAGAAAGAGATTCGTGCAGGATGACCATAATATTTCCCTTCTTCTGCAATTGCTTGATCCACAGGAGGGGAATTCTGGTAATAAAAAGTTCTTAATCTCCATATTAATGTCCTTAACGAGTTGCACTAGTGGGAGGAAAAAGATTGTCAGTTCCGGATATGCCAAAAACATAGAAAAACTTGCGGACGCCGAAGTTTCTTCTGATGCCAGAAGACTTGTGAAGAAGCTATCAACAAGCCGGTTCCGCAGTATGTTGAGTGGGATCTGGCACTCGTGAATGTAATTCTTTTTTCTTTTTTCTTCACCCTTTTTTAACTGTATATTTACATAAGTGTCTTACAAGTTTTGCTAATTTGTGTTCACCTTATTGATATGCTTTTCTGTTTTATTTCATTGGCCTTGCCTTCAACAAGAGTAGCACAGCTCTATCTTGATATTGTAACCAGGTGTAGTGATAAGTGATACCATAAAAGCGATTGTTGTAGATTTTCTTGGGAGGATACTCTGCCATTGCTGTTAGGCCATTAGCTATGGCAGATTGTACCAAAGAAGTAAAGAATTATATTATATTATATTATATGGAAGAAAAAGAAGAATGTAATTACTAGTTACATACTGTTATTCTTAATTTCTCATTCAATTTCTATCTACCTACCTACCTCAGTTTTTGTCTGACAATGTTCCAGAAACATAACAGTGTGTGCATTTCTGAACTGTGTGTGATATACCACTTGGCAAAGACTTCAATCTTTGGCAAGCATGTGAGTAGTGTAAGCCTTGCTTTTCTCTATCCAGCATTATATATAAAGAAGATAGCGATAGATGAAGTTTCCATCTGTATTGCTTTGTCTTCTAGTAAGCACTGTCTTTTGGCTATAGCTAGTTCCTAGTTGTTAAATGAAGAATTTGCACGTGGCAGGTGCCAATTGTTGATATCATGTTGCCCGATAACTCTTATAGATAAGGGAATAAAATTATCCCCTTTATTCCCTTTTGTTTGTTCTTCTGTTTTAAGTGCTTTCAAGTTATAAAAAAAATAACATAGTGAAAGTGCAAGTTCCTAAAACTGGGTAGAAGATTTAAACACTTGGGTTCCGTGAATGAACGGATATCTATTATCTTGGTTTGGTTGTGGTGGTGGTTGGAAAGTGTTGGCTCTCGTTCTCATGTTGTGTGTGTGCCAACCAATTGTAAATCACTGCATAACGGGAATCATGTGAGCATGCAAATCAATTAGGCTGATATTGGAAAATGTTAATGGAAGCAAGCAAGGAAACCACACCAACTCATGATTCTTCTATTTCCATGTTTCCTAACTCAACAATTTCACTAATTGAAGCCTTGAAAAGCTCTCTGGTTCAACATTCAACCTTCTATATGACATTTACTTTTAGCATTGTAGGCTTTGACTTGTTCTAAATACCAAGAGACCAATATCAATGACGGGGAATAGTCATTTTTATTTGAACTGTTAGATTATGACAGTTGCAAATTGTCTTATGCTAAACTGTCATATATGCATGCAGTGGAGGTTCTTCTTTCGCATTCATTACTTTTGGGTGAAAATGTGAATGTGACTTTCGTTTAAAGGATTATAAATAAAATAAAAAAGGTTTCTTTTACGGTTACACTAAACGTACACAGTTTTTTTTTTTTTCGTTCAACTTTTCATATATGTTTAGCAGAAGAATTATAAAGTGTTTTCATGTCAAAAACCAAAAGACTAAACAGCATTTTGCCACATTAGATAAAATTTGATGGAATGGACCCATTAATCAAAGAAGCTAACAAAGGTTTAGCTAAATTTATTTGTGGCCCACCACTGGTCCATAAGTTAGCCCACTAAAAACAATAAGTAGAAGTTATCAAGACTTAATTGAGATTTGGATGT
This sequence comes from Sphenostylis stenocarpa, assembly GCA_963425845.1. NCBI lineage: Eukaryota > Viridiplantae > Streptophyta > Magnoliopsida > Fabales > Fabaceae > Sphenostylis > Sphenostylis stenocarpa. The sequence goes on along the minus strand of OY731400.1, from coordinate 8,542,638 downwards.
AGAGAGAAATTAACTTATACATGAATTAATTTATTCATGTAAGTTATTATTTATTTTTTCAAAATATGGTTTTTTTTTATGGATAAATTAGTTATATTAGTTTTAAAAAAATCTTGTTTTTTTTTTACTAAAAAATATTATAGAGAATTTTGATCTAAAAAAAGGCTCAAAATGCTTTCGAGATTAGTATTCATTTGTTTTTTTACCTCTTATGACTATTCCTTTGTTAGTTATAAAAAAAAATACTCATTTATCTCAAAGGAAAAAAAAATAATGTATATAAAATTAAAATTAGACCAAAATGGAAAAAGTAATTTGTACAATTGAAGAACTTAAATCGAAAAAAAAAAGTTTGAGGATCGCGAATAAAAAATGAAAAGATTACACAGAAAATGTAATTTATGCTTGTTTTTTCAATATTGAAATGTTTCTTTTTTTCTTGTTTTTTTATATTCTTTTAATCTTTAAAAAAATACAAAAGTTTTGGTGTATGTATTGAATTTCATTTGTTTTAACAAAATTTGAAAGACACTGTTTGATCTGGACAACAAAATCAGTGAATTAATGTTCAATCCTGTGAAAAAATTATTAAATAAAAATAGTCCATTTTTATATTATAAATTAGAATATACAACTAAAAAAAGGTTAACTATCACCATTCTGTTAGACATTTTCAGCATTATCTTTTGTTTTCAGGTCATTTAGATGTTTATTTGGAATAACTTCTGCATAATTAAAAAAAATCCTTAACTATTTCTTGCAACCATTTTTTTATTTATATTTATTGTATTGTATACTTAATAATTAACTACCTATCATATTTTACTTTTTTGTCTAAATGAAATTTCAATAATTTAAAAATATATTTTTTTTACAATTAAATTATTTATCATGTATCTAAAATATAATTTATATATATTAAAATAAATTTTAACTACGAATTTTTAACATAATATAATATATTATATTTATCTATTAAAAAGATTTATATTTTATAAAATAATATTTATTCGTATAAAATGAAGACTAAAATAGTAAAATGCATATTATATTTCACAGCTAAAAAACTAATAATAAGCAATAACATTTGTGGGCATATAAGCCACAGCCATCTGTTTGGAAAAGGGCTTGAAGTTTCTATTCAGCCCATGTCTTCTCTGCCTTTGGGCTTTTTGCTTTCCACATCTTTTTCTATGTTTAAAAAATATATATATATATATATATATATATATATATATATATATATATATATATATATATATGGGTCTTGGGTTCTCATGGACTCTAATTAATCTATTATTATTATTATTATTATTATTATTATTATTATAATAGATTTGGATTTTCTTTAAAAAGTTGTTTATTGTTTGTCTTCAAAGTCAACGACATTTATTATAATTTTTTTTTGTCAAACATAAGTCAAATAAGTCTGATTCTTTTTATACTTTTATGGACTCTCCTAAAGTTTTCAAAACATTAAATGTATTTAATTTTCAATTTATACTTTCTTATAAATTAAGTACTAAAAATGTTTACGAAAATATAGTTATAAAAAAAAATGAGTCAGATGTCTTTAACTAGTTCCTTATCAAAACTAAAACTGCAACAATCTCAATCTCGTCGTCCTGAATTAGATGTCTGTGCATTGGAGGTTTTGTAAAACAGTGCTGTCGAAAAAATTTAAGCTCGGTTTATTATAGTTTTCAGAAATTACTTTAATTTTTCAAAAACAAAAATAACAAATATGTTTGGAAATTATCTTTGGCATAAGTATTTTGAAAGTTGTTCCCAAATTTACAGGTCTGAAAATGTTTTTGTATTCTTAGTTTTGAGTTTTATGATATTCTCCGAATAAATAAATAATTAAAATATTTATATGATGTGTTGACAAACGTTGATATCTTATTAATAATTCTTTTAAAATATTTTTTTCAAAATTTGTATTTATTTTTTTCAAAAATGATACTGAAATTTATTTTTATAAACTATACTCATAATAAGTTTGGAAATTAAAAATTAAGAATAATATAACTTCCATTTTGAAAAATTAGTTTCTTTGCAATTCATTTTCTTTTTGAGTATGTCTCATTCATTTTGGGTCATTTACTTAAAAACTCAATGTTTGGGACCATCCATTTTCATTGGGACCTTATAATACAAAAAATTTCAATTGAATTTCAGCAACATGTGAAATTTTATGGATAATGAGTATAGCAAATAAATATATCATTATATTCCTTTCAACCCATTTAGTATCCCAATAAAAAAAGATTTTGGTCTCTGTATTCTTTTTTATATATATTTTATTTGATTTTTATATTTAAAATTTAGAACTAAAAAAAATATTTAGCACTTAAAAAGAAACTATACTAACCAATAGTTACTCACTAATTCAAATAACTTCTTAGATATTCATTAGAAAATATGAATAATTTTGTGAATTTACATATAAGCATTATAATTCCTAAATAAAATGTTGATTTTTGTTACATTGAATCTAATTCTCAAATTCATTTTGTCATTTTTTATGATATATAAATTACATAGCTTATGTTAATATCTTTAAAATTGACGTCAAAACTAAGGTCTCTCTGATAAAAAATAAGTTAAGGATATGATGGAATAGTAAAAAAAGTTATAAAATTGGATAAAAATGTAGCATTGTTGACAATTCTTCACCATCAAATAATATGCAATCATCGACACCATGATCATATACTCATTTCAAAGCTTAACACTTCTCTTATAATTTAAATTATTAATTGGGTTTAACCTAAAATTAATTGTATATGGTAAATGATAATCTGAATCCGGTTTCTAGAATATTTATCCACGTGTCAGTTAAGCTTTTTTATTCTGTGCTTCCCTCTTTTGCGATTGTGCATCACGTCACATCGCACGTGAGTGAATGGGGACAGAGGAAACTTCGTTTCGTCTTTCCTTCACCCATTTTGGAAACCATGCTTTCATTTTCACTTTCAAATGTCCTATCTTTCATGGGCCATGCCTCCTTCATGGACCCTTATTAATGGTCCTGCTTTTAACTTTCATTGGTTCATTGACAAAAAAAAAAAAAGGAATCATTGATAAAAGTCAATATTAATTTGAAGAATTTGTAGTTTCAAATACTTTTTATGCTGTCATTTCATAAAGTTAAAATATAAAAAAAAAACTCAATATTTATACTTAATACTTTTGTATAATTTTTAAAAATATACAGTTGAATCCAATATTAAATTCAATTCATCAAAATGTATTTCCTTGCTCATAAATTAGCTTTTTCTCACACTATTTTGTATTTGCACGTAGTTTTGATTTTATATATAAAATGGTAAAAAGCTTAAATAATAATAAATGTGTTTTCCCCTTTTCAGTGTTTTCTGCAGCAACGTGGTCAGAGAATTGTATTATACGTCGTCGGCTATGGTTGCTGCCAATATGAGTGTCCATCACTCACTTGAAGTAAGCCAAATATTCTAAACATTAAGATGTTGTTAATAAATATTACAAAAGTTATAATGACAAAATTAATAACATTTTAAAATAGTTGAGTATATTTTTAATATCTTTATTATGTGAAAGTAGGGGTTAGACATGATTTACTCTCTTATTTCTAGTTCTTACTATAATCTATTGCATGACAATTACAATTTAGTAATTTTCCACAAATTAAAAACAACAAAATATATTACTTTTTAAATAAAATATAAACATGGTTTAATATATGTAAAGTCAACTGCTTTTAGCCTTGGTTCTTGATAATATTTTTTTTAACCCTCTAAAATTTTATACAGCTTATAGTTAGTTCACTACATGTTTCAATTGTCTATGGCAGTTAGCTGTCAAAATTTTTAAAAATAGCCAAGTTGTTTCATTTTTATATGTGCATATGCTTAATTATTGTCCTAGATTGCATGAACCAAGTCCTAATTAAAAAGATAGCAATACATCTGTAAATGATATATATATATATATATATATATATATATATATATATATAAATTGCAGTGGAATCATACATAATTATCTATAAATTATACTACCATAGGAATAAATTACCATGATCACGAAACTAGTACTCCTCTTGTATTGCATGTTGCAAATTTTGAAGTCAACTCAACCTCTACAAATTGGGTGACCGAGTCAATTATGAACGTAAACTTAGTATAAACACCTTTTATTTTGGCTACTTTCTTAGGTGTTGCTGGATTTGGAATGTTGGCCTTTATATATATATATATATAGAGAGTAATACTTTTATAATGGATCTAACATAAATTTTGATATATTCTGTGTAAAAGGGTTATAATTGTCCCTATTTATAGATTTATTTTGACACTATTTTTAAAGCTTGAGTTTTTTTATGCAGTCAAATATGGCGGATTTTCGTAACTAGTTATGACAAGTGAGGATGGAAGAACATCGAGTGTTGGTCAAATTTGGAACTGCAACAAAATTTCAGAGCGCATTCATTCATCTGGTCTCAAAGAATCTAAGGGTGGTCCAGGGCAATTTTATTCTTGTGATTATGGACCCTACACTTAACCTTGTACGTTATATGACATGATTCTCCACAGTATGTAGAATAAATTAAATGCAGTTTAATTTGTGGTGTCAACGCCCATGTTGTACTGTTGTTGTAAATATGACCTGTTAATTTCATTATGGTACATGACCTTAATTCTTGGAATGCATGGTCCTTAATTCCCTGCTAAGGACACGGTACTGGAATAGAGGATTCAGTATATGCAAAAACATTTATGTCATACTCTGTTTTTTGTATTTACTATATATTTTAATTAATCGTATGTAACTATCTGTAATGATATGGCATTTTATTGATGGAAAAGTGGTCCCTTCACATGTGAACATTTTTATCTATCGTGATTAAAATATTTATTATACCAAAATTTAAAAATCATTCAATATTTCATTTTAGTTAAGTTAATTTAATATTTTGCTACGATATACACTCATGCACACAGAAGATATATCTATAAAAAGATCCATTTTGTCTTCTTGGGGTTAGTTAGCAAGTAGACAACTAAAAGCTGCAGAATAGGAATTTCAAGTAGTTGTAGTGATTACATGTTTAAGATTATATTCAAAAGAAATAAAAAGTTGCTTCCAGTATTCAATTTGGACGTGATTTTAAGTGTCATAATAGATTTCCTTTGATACCCAAACACGTTCTAATTAAAACAGCTTCTATTCCGAGTGGTACTTTACAACCATCAAACGACTGACTCATCAGAACTGCGTGTTAACACTCCTTCAAGTTTTCAATTACATTTAATAAAAACAAAGCAGGAACTGTCATGTTCCATTATCAAAATGTTGGCTTCTTTTAGGATCTTAAACACAACATATTATGGTGGAAAAATCAAGACATGATTAAATAATGAAACCTATAAATACTTGAACGAGGTATGAAAAGACAAAATAAAAGTTGAAACCATAATCAAGTTGGAATATTTTTATATTATTTGGGTATTTATCCGCACATGATTATGAAATAAATTAGTGAGTAACGTTAGGGTTTCTGAGATATCTTTGAAATGCAGTGGTCATAAACGTTCTCTTCTCTCTAAAAAAAATTAAATATTATTTGCGCACAGCAACGTCAAAACACCGTTTGTTGAAAAAAAGAGTTTTGATATATCTAATATATGACGCTATCAATTAAGTGTAATATAAAAAGGGAAACAAATTAAAAGGTCATCGTGACAACCCCGTTGTTTTCCATAGAGTAATAGTTTCTTCTTATTTCTTATCTGTCTGTCATACGTAAACATTACGAAGATAAATACTTGCGTTTACATTGAGAATAATGTGAATGAAGTTGATTATTAAGTGACCGTGTGTGTTTTGATAATGTTGTTTGAAAATAAAATTAAACAATGTCATGAAAATAGTATTGTTTAATTTCCTTTCACTTAAGTTTGTTGTTTGAATTTCAGGGTCCAGTAGGGAATATAAGAGAGTTAATTTGAGTAAGAGATAGGAATTATAATGGTATCAACTACCCAAATTCTTGTATATTTTTGACATGCATGTGCACTTAATTGAATCGTGTTGGCGCATTTAGTAACTCATTCTGGCGTTACCCTTTTGGTAGTGTAGAAAGAAAAAAGGACTTAATATGGCAAAGGATGTCGCCATTTTAAATATTTGTTTCCTAGTTCTCTTTTAGTCTATGGGATGCATCAAGTTTTGTATTATGTAGGAAAAAAATATTGAAAGAAATGGAAATAGAGAGATCCTATCCCCATATAAAAAATAGGGTGTAGAATTATGATTTGTAAATAGAAAAGTAGATGGTTGCTAAAATGGAGGGTGCCCTATGACACAGCATTAGACCTAGAATAGAAGGGATGAGTGTTTGTTCCTCCTACTTTGGCAAGTCAATCCGCAGTTCCGCACACATATTGCCTCCTTCGTTCAATCTCCCACTTTGACTTTTATGTCCTTCAGGATAACATCATCATTCATATATGTATATATAAAAGGATTGTTCAAGGTTAACTTTGACATATTTTAACTTGTGATACTGCATGGAAGAAAATATCTGATATTCTCATTCTATTCAATTCTTTATCTATTCTTTTTTTTTTTTTTTTTTTCTAATCTTTAGACACATTATAATGGAGTGTTTTAACACGAAATATTCATAGTCAACCATAAAATATTGATTAGTAAGAGACTTTTTCCTTAGTCTCGATAAAAGTGCATTTTAAGGTATTATTATTATTTTAAGTTATTTATTTGATTTAGAGTTTTTCTAAAATAGGTATTGTTTCGAACATCGGGTTGGAGCCACTGTTTAATTGGTTATATATATTAGAAACTAAAATAGAAATCGGTCTATTACTTTAAAATAATTAGATTTTAATTGAAATAGATAAAATCGAAAAATTTGAAATAAAATTGATAAAACTAAAAAAACCAACTAATTTTTAAATATGAACCATTTTAATAATAAAAACAATATTTAAAATCAATTTTTTTATTTCTTGTTAATTACTTCAACTTTAAATATATTTTATATTTATAATTATTTATAGTAATTATGATAATAAATTTTATTATTTTTGTTTAACAAATTATTATATATTTATTATATTATAAAAATATTATTTTATTAAATTCGATTGAATATTTAAATATTTAATCTATATTTTTTAATGGTCTGAGTTTAAAAATATAAAAAATAAATATAAAAAAATATTTTTCAAGATAAAGATCTTGGTAAGGTGTTTGTACGTACACTATAGTTTGATTTAAAAAGAGAATGGACATTTGTTTGTAGACTTAAAAAGTTCAAAACAAATATTTAATTCACATCATCACCTCTTTTAATTAATAATTTATAATTCTTGTTTTATATATGTTCACCATATTCTTGTGGCTAGTTAGTTGACCATAAGATTAAATTGATCTTAAAGTCACTTTGATACGAAATATTTTAGTAATTCTTTCCATTTTTAGGAATTTATATTTATCATGATAAGTCACTTCAATCTCTTAAAAAATAGGAATAAAAAAATTTCAACTTAGAAGAATATCATGTATGTATAAAAAGATTTTCCTAATGAGTTTGAAGATAATTTTAGGTTAACATTTTAAGGAAAGTTTTGCAGAATAGAAACAATCAATTAATCTTAATTTTCATACATTATATATAAATCAAGAAATTCATAAAATACATATGAATTATAGAACAAGAAAATTTCAATTTAATTTCATGATAAAAACAAGATAAATATATATATATATATATATATATATATATATATATATATATATATATATATATATATATATATATATATATATATATATATATATATATATATATATTCTCACATCACACCTTAATGATTCAAAGTTTAGAATAAAAACTTGAAGATTCAATGTGTCATCATCCTTTCTCATCATTTCTGACTTCTGAATCTTTTAATTTAATATGGTTTGTTGTTTTATAAGAATTTTTTACTCTATTTTTAATGGTTTCTCCCAGCTTAAACTTGTTAAGAATTATGCAGGTGTAGCATTGCATGAAATAATATATTTATGTTTCTGACTTGTGTTAAATCACTTTGTTTATGTTGACACCAGAATAGTACTTCAAAATACACTACTTAAATAAAATTAATTTATAATGATATATTTATAAATATTATATAATATATATAAATACATAATCTATAATAATTTTATTTATATCTATTTGTTATATATATATATATTAAGTTTTTTATATATTAATAATTTATAATTAAACTTTATATATCAATTATTAACATAAAAAAATTAGATATAATTAAAGTTATATTATATAACACAACTTTTGTTATATTCAATAATGAAGTCAAACTATATAATTAAACTTTAGTTATATTATATTATAACAGAAATTTTTCTATAGTACGATTTTGGTTTAAAGAAAATGATGCTAAAGTTATGATATGTAGTACAATTTTCTTATATTTAAAATTATTTTACAAAACACAATTTAAATCTCGTGTAAATTTTTAACAAGGTGACTCAATCTGGTGAAATTAGAAGAAATTTATCCCTTTGATGAAAAGTTGCAACGTCATTTTTTTCTTTATATGATGAGTCATGTTTTATTTGTGAAAATTTTCTTGTAATTAGCCTTCAGAAAAAATACGCAACATGCATATATGATAAGAGGAATTTTAAGTTAAGGAAGGTAGGTTGAACTAGGATAATATGTAAAAAATAAAGATAAAAGAATTATAATTCTTAACAAATTTTACCATAAATTAAAAATTTTAAAAATTCGTTTTTATTTAGAATTGTGTGATAATTGGACAGTGAAAATATAATTTTTAGATTATGAACATTGAAGTCAGATATAGTCAAATTTAAACTAATTGTATTAAAAAATAAGAATAAAAAAGTTTATGTGTGGAATAATTGTAGGTGAAGTAAATAAGAGTTGGATTTAACTTTAATAGACTTTCAAACACGCAATTACTCATCATTTTTATTTAATTAAGATTATGTTATCATCAATAAACAATTTTTTTCAAACCTTAAAATCTAGAGTGTTATATATATATATATATATATATATATATATATATATATATATATATATATATATATATATATATGACATATATATATAATTATGACGAAAATAATATGTGAGATATATATATATATATATATATATATATATATATATTAAATTTTGACAAAAATAATATGTGAGATAAAAATAGTTTGTATATAGAAGTGCAAATTATATTACTATTTTTTTTATATAGATTATGCAAATAAGAAGGAATTTTATTTATTTTTAATTCTTTTTATTTTTATAACTATTATATATGTATTTACATTGATTATGGGAACAAGTTGATTAAATGATTATGGTAAATGATAGAAGACATATAGAAAGTAATCACTATTAATCCGTTTAAAATTATGAGAATTTTTATGTCGGATACAAATGTCAAAATTGATAATTTCATCTCTTTAAAAATGATTGAATTATCAATAATGTTTGTATTTCAAGTAATCCCTAAAAAGAGGAGATGATATATATATGCGAGAGAAGAAATTTGGAAGGTTTAGCGCCTTCATCTACTCTAAGTTGATATTTTTAAATATAATATGTACAGTAGGTCATAATAGAGGAATGAAAACAATTATCATATAAAATAATATAATCTTAAAATGCTATATAAAATCTACTTTTTAACTTCATCATCGTACAATTATTTTATAATATAAATAATGACTAATCAAGATAAATAAGTCCAATGTTAATCACTTATTTACACATTTCAATCCTAAAATTCAACTTTTATTTACAATATTATCAAATCTTCATAAATAAAATATTTTATTCTTTAAGAAAATTAAAACAACAATCCAATAATATAAATATAAATTAATAAACTGAGAATAAATATAAATATGAGAGAGGACCAATTCGTAATTAGAGATAAAATAAATATGATTAGTGTGTAACCAAAATAAAATAAGTAGGACCAATACGTAACTAAAAATAAAATAAATAAATAAATATAGAATAGGACTAAATATAAAATAAATAGGATAAATGTGTAACTAAAAATAAAATAAATATAAAAGAATAAATAGAACGAGGTTAATACACTTGTAACATCTAAAAATTTATCATGTAAAAAATTTAAATAAAAATGTATTAAAATATATTATTGGATAATTTAAATATATTTATAATAAAACAAGTATTTATTAAAAAAATATTATTATTATGAAATTATTATAAATAAATATTTATTAAAAATGATTATTATTGTTTAATTATAGAAATAAAAGAAGAAGAAAAATATTAATTATTAATAAAAATATATAAATTAAAATAAAATTAATTAATTAAGAAAAAAATTTTAATTAATTAATTAATCAATAAAAAAGTTATTAATTATTAAAATTAAATAATTAATTATTGATTATTGTAAAAATATATTTATAAAAGAGATAGATAAGAGTTCTTAGATAATCTTTAAATATATATATATATATATATATATATATATATATATATATATATATATATATAAACTTATCCACGCATTAAATACTAAAAAAAATGAAATGAATGACTATAAATAAGAGATGTTATGGTAAAAAAAAAGATAAGAAAAGGAGAGAGAAAGGGGAAGGAGAGAGAGGGATAGAAAAGACAGAACAAAAATAATTTTACAAACCAATTTTAATGTATAATATGTAAATATTAATATAGTAGATAAGATATTTATTATTATATTTGTCCATTTTTATTTATGGTTGTGGAGTGATTTGTTTATAATATATTAGTGTTGCGTTATATTTATTTATTATTCAGTTTTACTCGATCCTATCTTAATTATCTCAACTTAGGCACTAATTGTGATTTATATTTATTTAGTTTATCTTTAATTATAAACTAGTCTTATTTTATATTTATTTATTTTATCTTCAGTTACGCACTTGATATGTTTTATATTTATTTATTTTATTTCTAGTTATACATTGGCCGTGTTTCATATTTATTTTATTTTATTTTCAGTTATGCACTTATCCTATTTTATTTATCTTCAGCCACACACTGATTTTTTTTTTACTTTAATTATGCATTGGTCATGTTTTATATTTATTTTATTTTATCTTTATTTAAGCATTAGTCCTATCTTATTTATCTCTAGTCACGCACTCGATTCTATTTTTTTAACCCTAATTACACACTAGTCATTGTTTATTAATTTATATTCATATTATTTAATTGTTTTAAATAATAATATTTATTTATTTATTTCCAGTTAAGCATTGATCATTCTTTATATTTATTTTATTTTATCTCCAATTACGTACTTGTCTTATTTTATTTACTTTAATTGCAAACTAATTTTTTTTACTTTAATTATGCACTTGGTCATGTTTTATATTTGTTTTATTTTATCTCCAAGTATCATATTTTATTTATCTCCAATCACACATTGATTCTATTTTTTTAACTCTAATTACACTTTTTGTTTATTAATTTATATTCATATTATTTAATTGTTTTAAATAATAATATTTATTTATTTATCTCCGAGTTAAGCATTAATCCTACTTTATATTTATTTTATCTCCAGTCTTATTACACTTATTCTATTTTATTTATCTTCGATCACGCACTAATTATATATATATATATATATATATATATATATATATATATATATATATATAACTCTAATGACGCATTGGTCCTATTTTATATTTGTTTTATTTTATCTTCAGTTACGCGTCAGTCCTATTTTATTTATCCCAAGTCACACACTGATTCTATTCTTTTTAACTCTAATTATGCACTATTTCTTGTTTATTAATTTATATTCATATTATTTAATTGTTTTAAATAATAATATTAATTTATAAAGATTTGATGATATTGTAGATGGAGGTTCTAATTGTTTTAAATAATAATATTAATTTATAAAGATTTGATGATATTGTAGATGGAGGTTGAACTTTAGAAATTGAATTGAATTGTTATCACTTAGAGAGTAATTAAAATTAAATTCATTGATCCTCACTAGTCACTACAAATTTAATGCAAATCTTTATATTATAAAATAAATAGAGTATGTGATGAAATTGAAAAACTATATTTTATATTTTATTCTAAGATTATATTATTTTACATGATAATTATTCGCACTCTCTATCTTTTGTGTATGTTACAATTAAAATATCAACCCAAATAAATTGAGACATCAAGATGAACGACAAGTATTATTGATAAATCAACCATTTTAAAAGAAAAATGTTTACTAATTTTAATAATTATTTCTAGTATTGAAATCATGTAAACTTGTAAAATTCATATATTTATACGTATAAAAATAAAAACATTTATTTCATTGTCAAAATCTAATGAAAAATAATTATCTCTTAAAATATACTTAAATTAATAATACAATAAAAAGAACATCTCAATTCCTCATTCAACAAACATAATTGAAAATAACATAAATAAAATGATAAATATTTCCTCTCATATCTTAATAAATACAAAAAATGATGAAAATACTTATATATTTTTTTTCTCTTCTCTTTTTTAGTGTCATTTTCTTCTCTTTTCCTCATTTTCTTTTCTTATGATCTTTTTTTATTATTATATTTTCACCCTCACCCCTTTTTATACTTTTCTTACTTTTTCTTTTTTATTTTTTTTATTCTGTATTTAATACAGACTTATTTCTTATATGAAAGAGATAAATCTCTTATCAAAAAATTAATTAATGTATTATTTCATTTATTATTATTGTTACTAGGATTGGAGAGAGAGTCTAAACTCTTTTAGAGAAACCAATCTCACTCTTTTATGGAAATTGAGCTTTTATTATTATTATTATTATTATTATTATTATTATTATTATTATTATTATTATTATTATTATTATTATTATTATTATTATTATATATATATTAATTATAAATGGATCTTGTGTTATAAAATATTTAAATTACTAAAAAAATGTTATAACATAATATAATATATTGTATTTGAAAAGAAATTGTATATGATTAATTTTTTAGGTGTTTATTCTACTAAAATTAAGGGGCTTGCTTTAAAAAAAAAGTTTTGACAATAATAATTCTTTTATCCTATCATTAAACATAAAAATAATTAGTTATATTCAATTCATAATTAAACAAATTCTCAATTACAAATGAAATTATAAAATTATACAATTTATCTATTTTTTTATAAAAACAAAACATTAAGCTAAGAAGATCAATAATCAATCAGTATTGATTGAATAAATAAAACAACTATTTCAAAGTAGATCTAATTATATTAAATCTAAAATAAAAAATTAGTTACTCATCTTCCAAGAGGAAAATGTTTAAGAAGTTTTTTTTTTTCATCTAAATCTAAATAGATTGTCAAAGTTTGCCTTATATAGAAATGAAGTTATATATATATATATAAGATTTTTGATAGAGACACCTACCTAGGTTATCCAAAAATGGATCATGATTACATAAACCTATGTCTTTACTTCTTAAGTTTGTCATAAGTTGTTTAGAAATAGATTTCTGAAACACTCACATTTTTTTTTTCAAAGATAAGGTTAATTCTGGACAGCATAATCTTATTTTTCTTTTGACATTAATAACTTAACTTCCTCCAAATTTGTTCCTTCAATCAATATTTTTAAAACTAAAACAAAAATAAAAGTCAAGTGTAAATTATAATAAACTCCAGATCTAGGTCAATGTTTTGTGACCTATCCTCGTCCAGAATATCTGCATTATTATCTCATCACCAGTGATTGCTTCGACCATATGAATGCTGCAGTTTGACATTTTGCATTGCTATTATTAAAAACAAAACTCATATTTAAATTTTCTTCTATAGCTTTTTATAGAAGATTTTTGTGTTCTTGACCTTTTTCAAGCTTATCGCTCTCACTCAGCATTGACCTTATCTGATGGCGCGGTTCTCTCTGTTCCACCCACTAATTCTAGTAAATAAGAACTAACTGTGTAACAATTTTTTTTTCCTGAAAATAAGATAGTTATTATATTCAATTTATTTTTAAAATAAAATAAAACTTTTATCATTTTCAAAATATTAAAGTATTCAATAACACGTGTGAAATGGGTGACTTTACGTGGCAGTATCGCAGTGGACCCATGTACTCCAAAGGAGATTGACTTAAAGCCCTCAAAATGGGCACAAATGTTTTCATACTTTGTTTTAGTCTTCCGTGTTTGAACGGATTATTGGTCGTTGAATAAATTAGGTTCAAATGGATAAAAATTGTAGATTTATAATAATATATAAGTGAGAAAATAAGAGAAGAAAAGAAGAAATGTGATAGGAAATAGAAGGGAAGCTACATAGTGAAAGAAAGCTTAAAGAGAAGGTTGCGTTGAGGAAGGATATAAATAGAAAGATGAGCAGAAAAAAAGTATGTGGTCGTAAAAGAAAATTATCCATTTGGTTGGGATGCTCTTTTGCTTTTGAATCAACTTTTGTTTTGTACACATCTTATTTTTTGAGACGCTTCTCATGAGAATTTCTTTTACCAAGACAGATTCTCATTTCTTTTTTTACTTTTGTTAAAGCACCAAAAATCCTCTCTTACTCCACGATATGAACTATATCTGTTAAAACGGTTAAACTGTCTTACTACTCCACATATTCAAAAACTCAACTAACCCATATAACCAACTATCTTTATTTACTAGAAAAATTCAATTCCAATGTTTTGGATGTTGACTAACGTTTTATATTCGTTACACCGTCACAAAGTTTCATAGTCTTCAAGAGACATTTTCTGATAAAAAATGACTCAATCATTTGTGTCCGTATCATTAACATCGTAATACCATTGAAGAGGATGGTTGCTGTAAAGGAACCGAAGTCACGCGTCCTACTCCTCACTTTTACTATCCACACCGACCATTCCCACCAACACCAACTGCTCTTCCATTAATCCAACATTATCCATATACCAAATGCTCCCTCCCTTTCCTTCTTTCCTTTTTTTTTAACTCCAATCAATTTTATTCTTATTTATTAATTATTTATGAAACTTAATATCATATTAATTATATTCTAATAAAAAAAATGATTAGCACATATACAATTGGATGAAGTTATAGTAAAAAAATCTCTATTAATTTTGTTTTTGAAAATGGAATGAGTTTTCTTCCTTTCTAGTATAACCCATGACTTTGGCACCCATATCCCTACAATAAATACAATCCCATGGATGTTAAAACAATACATTAATTGCACCAAGCCCTCCCAACAATCTGAGTATTATCTGACGTGTGAAATCCACCAACTCGGTGACTTACAAAATTCAAAACCTTGCGTTTTGGGGAAAGAGATTTCTTTAAAAGGCCTTTTAATTTTGTTTTTTCCATCCTAGTCCCTTCACTCCGTCGACTTCACCTCTCGTCGGTTCATCCAACGGTCTCTATCATTTTCAATATTTCTAGTTAATCCAACATGATTTAAGGATGCTCTTCTCAACGAGGTACTTTCTTCATATACATAAAGTCTTTAAATTCAAATATCAAAATATTCTTCATGTATAAATATCACAAAATAATCAAAACTTCCATAAAATTTACGCATATCCATTTAAAAACGTTTAATTGTTTTATTCTGAATATCGTCTTAATTTTCAAAATAATTATTAGAAAAGTAAAAAGTGAAAAACTTGTTATATATAACAATCCATGATTGGATAAAAATTGTTTGAATTAAATTCATTTCTAAAATCCAAAAAAATAAACAACTATTTGGTTCATGAGAATAATTTACATTTAGAGATTGCGATGTCTTTATGTCTCTTGCTCCAAGGAAATTTTGGATATGCTCCCATCTATGTGTGACAAAAAAAAAGGTTCCATATTTATTTATCATCTACCCAAACAGAAATATAGATAATATTTATCATTTTAAAATCAATACGATATAATTTACGTGGAAGATTTAAAATAGGATAAGGTTCTGTTTTTTTTTTTTTTTTTTCGTTTTGGTAAGACTAGGATAGGCTCTATCAATAGATAAAAGGTTTCTAGTAGTTATTTTTACATTATAATACATTTATCTTGTTTGTTCTATTTTAAAATGTGGGTTATTAATAACTGAAAAAAAAATATTGATTAATATTTGTCTTTTTTGGATTCAAGCTTTAACGCTTTAGTTGGTTTTTAGAACATCCTATCCTGTGAAGAAATATAAGCAAATAAATGGTTTGGTAGTTTTAATTAATTTCCATTATTATTATTTTATTTATTAATATAAACATGAATATAATCGCTGACAAATATATTGTCAATAATAATAGAAAAAAAGTAATAAATAAGCTTGACTGGTATCTGTAATAAGTGTAAAAAATTAGACATATAATTGAAATAATAAGTATTTATTAATTAAACATTTTGTGAAATTAAAATTGAATTAAACATTAATTTTATAGATAAACATATGTTCATATTATACCATCCTCATAATCATTGACAGCTCATCATCCGGTGATCCGAAAGTAAGGAAATCTTGCTATATAAACACTTCCTACTCTCCATCGAAAAGCACCATATTGTTTCTATTACCTCTCTTTCTTCTTCTTCGTCTTCTTCACTTTCTCTCTTATATTTTTCTCTTTTGTTCAGAGAGAAACGGCCAAAAATGCCTGCGGTAGGAGGAATAAGCGTCGGAGGGGGCAAGGCGTACCCTGGGAGCCTCACTCCTTTCGTGACGGTAACATGCATAGTTGCAGCGATGGGTGGTTTGATCTTCGGCTACGATATCGGAATTTCTGGTACTCATAGTTCATATGTCGACACTTATTATATTAGCGGTTTGTTTTGGCTTATGATTTCTGTCTCTGGGTCTGTGTGTGACGTTGTTTGTTTTAATGTGTGGGGGCTATGATCAGGTGGGGTCACGTCCATGGATCCGTTTCTGCTAAAGTTCTTCCCGTCGGTCTACCGGAAGAAGAACTTGGACAAAACGACGAACCAGTACTGCCAATACGACAGCCAAACACTCACGATGTTCACCTCGTCGCTGTACCTGGCGGCGTTGCTGTCGTCACTGGTTGCCTCCACCGTTACGCGGCGGTTCGGCCGAAAACTCTCCATGCTTTTCGGAGGTCTGCTTTTCCTCGTCGGTGCTTTCATAAACGGTTTCGCCCAAAGCGTGTGGATGCTCATCGTGGGTCGGATCTTGCTCGGGTTCGGTATCGGGTTCGCCAATCAGGTATTCTCAATCTCTGGCTCTTCCCTTGTTAAGTAAATAAGTCATTGTCAGTTCAAGCCCTTGTAATAAAAAATTTCCATTATTTACCCAACAAACTATTTTTTTCCTCTTTTGATGCGGACCAAAAATATTATTTTTTTATTTGGTTTTGTTGAATTTTAACACGGGGGGATGGGCATGTCTCCGATATTCTCCCTCTGTGTAGAGGACATGTCAAAATCTCTGCCTTTTTCAATTTTCCAGACACAAAACCATTATGATCATTTTGATACGATTTTTCCTTCGTTGCCGTTTTGTTCATTTCTTTCCTTAATAATTGAATCATACAACGTGTTGTCGTTTAATTTGTCCGTTGTGCACTGTTTTACTTGATTCTGAACTGAACCCTTTTCCCAGATCTACTTATCATTAACTATAGTATTTATTTTGATTAATTTTTCATAGGGAGTTACTACTGGAGAAAGGGACCGTTATATCTTAAAAAATGAAACTCTCTGTGTATATTATATGCATACGTTTTATTTACTCTGACAGAAAGAGAGAACCTTTCGTAGAAAAGAAAGTTGCTGACACGTAGTTAATATAAGGCTTCTCAATTTTCAGGCATTCATTGGGTGTGATTATAGTTTTTTATTGACTCAAAAAGTCGTCGTCGTCTTCAATCCAACTATTCATTTCCCTACTTTACTCTATTTTGGGGCTATTTTTCTACTCTACGTATGAAACTATGAATTATTTCGGCTAATTGCGCCTCTACCAACCCTTTCAAACTCAGCAAATTGGACTTGTTTGGTTGTTTGTTATACAAAGAGTCTCCACTCGTTTTATCTTTAGCATGTGTTGTTGAGAGTGATAGCTGGATTAGGAGGATGACATAAATGGAGCTTGGTTCCACTAATTTACCAAAAGCGAGGATATCTTCTACGCATGTGATATCCTCGCTTCTTGTTCCCATGTTACATCATTTTCCACGGGGTTTAATTAAAAAAAGTATTGAATTTATGAAATAAAAATCTTACTCTAGTTTTCCAAGTTACTTTTCCCCCAAATAAACGTTACAAGTTGGGAAGAACCCGTGGTCCCACACGTTTTTTTAATTGAATTCCATTACAACATGTGAAGTGCTACATGTTGATGAGTCAAAATGTTATCAATGTTTTTTTTTTTTTTTTAACCTTTTACTGATCATTATTTTACTAGTCTGTGCCTCTCTACCTCTCTGAGATGGCTCCATACAAGTACAGAGGAGCATTGAACATTGGCTTCCAATTGTCAATCACAATTGGAATACTTGTGGCCAATGTGTTGAACTACTTCTTTGCCAAAATCAAAGGTGGTTGGGGATGGAGGTTGAGTTTGGGTGGTGCAATGGTCCCTGCCCTCATAATCACAGTTGGATCACTGGTCCTTCCAGACACTCCCAATTCAATGATTGAAAGGGGTGATCGTGAGAAAGCCAAGGCTCAGCTTCGGAGAGTTCGTGGTGTGAGTGATGTTGATGAAGAGTTCGATGATTTAATTGCAGCTAGTGAAGCTTCAAGCCAAGTAGATCACCCATGGAGGAACTTGTTGCAAAGAAAGTACAGACCCCACCTCACTATGGCAATCATGATTCCATTCTTCCAGCAACTTACTGGAATCAATGTCATCATGTTTTACGCGCCTGTGCTCTTCAGCTCCATTGGGTTTAAGGATGATAATGCTCTAATGTCAGCTGTGATCACGGGTGTTGTTAACGTTGTTGCAACTTGTGTCTCAATTTATGGTGTTGATAAATGGGGTAGGAGAGCCCTTTTCCTTGAAGGTGGTGCTCAAATGCTCATTTGCCAGGTACCTTTTTACTTAAATCTTCAATGTACCAATTAATTGTATGAGTTATTGAATGAAAATTGAGGTAGCATATTGCTTATGAAATGCTAATGTTGTGTATGTTGGTGTGTATAGGCTGTGGTTGCAGCTGCTATTGGAGCCAAGTTTGGAATTGATGGTAACCCTGGTGATTTGCCAAAGTGGTATGCAGTTGTCGTGGTACTCTTCATTTGCATTTACGTAGCAGCATTTGCCTGGTCATGGGGTCCCCTAGGTTGGTTGGTGCCTAGTGAGATCTTTCCATTGGAGATTCGTTCGGCAGCTCAAAGTATCACCGTGTCGGTGAACATGTTTTTCACTTTCTTGATTGCGCAAGTCTTCTTGACAATGCTTTGCCACATGAAGTTTGGCTTGTTCATCTTCTTCGCCTTCTTTGTGGTGGTGATGACATTCTTCGTTTTCTTCCTTTTGCCTGAAACCAAGGGCATTCCAATTGAAGAAATGGGCCAGGTTTGGAGGGCACACCCATTCTGGTCCAGATTCGTGGAACATGAAGATCATGACAATCGTGTTGAGATGGGCAAAGGGGGCTATTAAAGTGTAGTTCATCCTTTTCTTGTTTTGTTTATTTTTCTCAATGGCTACCCTATTTGCTTTTGTTGGTAAATCATATTATATACTATTGGTGTAGGGTCAATGTTTGGAATTGTTCTTAAATATCAAAGGTTTATTTTTCTCACAACTTCCTTGTTTCATATGGATAGACTTTACGATACCTTTCAATATCAATCCAATTCCACAAATAAATTGGTGTGCGCTTTGAAAACATCAACTTGGTTTCATATTATATTAGTATAATTTACTTTACATACATGTTTCTCCCTCATGCATCTTTTATCCTTCTGTATTGGAATCGATGCATATACCAGTGGTCCAATACTTGAGGCATACATGAGCAATGGGAAAGTCCAATGGTTCATCATTGTTAACCGTTGAAAGCAATGTTTCCTGCATATAGAGTGCAGGGATCAGAAAGAATCAAGAATCATGTATATGATACAGTAGTATAAAATAATAATATCCTCACACACATTGTTCAACGTTTTGCTTTGTTTTCATAGGAAACTAAAATTATTAAGAATAAAAAATGTTCCGTCCAAAAACGATTAAAAGTGTCAAGTCCAAATACAACCTAAAATTTTCAATTTGATTTTTTTTAAAAGGTATAAAAGTTTTAAAATTTAAATAAAGTAAATATTTTTTAAAATAATACCTCATAATTATTTTTAATTTTAATTATTTTTTACTTATTATAATTAAAATATAATTTAATTGTATTATTATTTACAAGCATATATTTAATATTGTATTAAATAAAAACTATTTGTAAAAATTATTTATTTATTGACATTAAAAGACTTGTTAAACAAACATAACACGCTTGAAAGAAAAAAATACACCATGTTTGAATAACCACTAAAAGGTCTAACAATTATACACCATGTTTATGCCTAATAAATCAAAATATCTATCTCAACCTATTTTTGTATAAATTTATATTTTTAAATGAATACTTTTAAGAGTTATTTTTAACAAGAACAGCTTTAAAAAGCATATATTCTTTAAAGAAAACCTTTCTAAACATTTTTCTTGCCATCTTATCTTTCAATCTATAATTTTTCACCTTTTATTTCTAAATTATATTTTATTTTAAAAAAATTCAATAACTCAAATAACTTTATATTATAATATAGATTGTTTATCATAAATTTAAAACATAATTTAAATGTTCAAAGCTATTGACTAATGTTAATATAATTTATATATTATAAGTTTTAAAAAATTTAAAGGAGATGGCTTATCTAAGTGCATTTAGAGAATAAAGTACAATTCTAAAAAAAAAAATTATAAGATAAATAAAGCCAAACATAAGGGTATTATAGTGTAAGGGTTATAGTGTTGGTGAATTTTAGATGTATGATCCCCACATTCAGCATTTGGTAAGTTATTTCTGAATTTCACATGTCAAGTTATTATTTTTCATTCTTAAATGTCACATTTTTTTTCTATATTTGTGGTAATTAAGAAGATAGATTAGTAACTACTAAAACAGTGGAGTTATGTAAGGAAATCTAAAAATAGGAGTTTGTTTCCTTCATTTTTGCATCTCCTATCATCAGCTTGTAAATAAATTATGAACTAAAATTACTTTTCGGGATGGGTTGGTGAATGGACAAACTAACCCTAGAAAATTTTTTTAACAAATTCATTCAAATAATGTAAAATATATTAATAATTTAGTTTAATTTTTGTTTGAATAATTTTTTTATTAGTATTAGAGAAGATGTCGAGTTTATACAATAAATTAATAATAATATCATAATAAGTTTTTATTTTTTTTAAGGATATTAAAAACTTTTAAAAAAATTATAGTGAAAAGTTTTAAATCTAAACATTTTGGAAAAAAAATGAATTGGGTAGATGTACTCCTATTGGTTGAATTCTCAGGTTATATAAAACAAGTTAATACAAATTTTAAGTCACAAAATCTAATCTTCAACACAACGTATGTATCACCCTATGTCAAAATCAGTGTGTAATGATTTTTTTTTATATAGTTTTTAAAATCATAAGGATTTTTGTAAAATATTGTTAGCTATAAGTGCTTAATCAAGAACTTTATAATATTAATACACTTGCACATTAACTTAAGTTCAGTATTAGTCAATGTTAACATCATTATAAGAAAAACATGCTTCCAATTCACACTTTGAGGCTTCACAAGTTTTATAGCATAATTTGTATTTTTTGCAAGTCATGAGAAAAATATCAAACATCTTTTTAAATTTGGTCAAATCTTGGACACCTGGTTTAGTTTTAATCACACCTTAATTAGTGTTGTTGGATATATGGTTTAAAACCTCATCACATAATGCTTATGATTTGCCTGATACTGTATTCTATTTTTGTCTTTTTAAAACCAGACTTTCTATGCTCAGTGCACAAATGTCCGAACAATTACCCATATATAATTCGAAATTAGTGCTTAATTAGTTAATCAATATTATTGAATGCTTATTCAGTAATCAATAATCTTTCTATAAGAAAGTACTACATATTGGAACTTCCACTTGAAAAAAGGTTTACTTTTCCAACCACAAATTATCAGAAAACCAGAGTCATCCTATCACCTTTTCCAATTTTTTCTCTAGTCTAATTACATCATCTAAGACTAAATATTGGCTTGGATTATTACCTGTTGAAAATTCTGACACCACTTTTTTTTATTTTTCTATAATGTCAAATTAGAAAAAAATATACCATTAAAAAAATATATAAACATTTTCTAATTATATTTGAATATCCTCTTTTGTTTCTTTCTCTAACACAAAAAAACCAACTACTCTTTCTCTCTGTTTTGTGCTACATTACTTCACCAACTGTTTTTAAAAGCTATTTGTGAATATCTGCATAACATGAATAAAGTTTTGAGCACCATTTTTTGGTTGTTTTTCTTCTTCTTTCAATATTTAATAATAATAATAATAATAATAATAAGAATAAGAATAATAATAAGAATAAGATTGTAAGAGATTTCGGTGGAGAAGCGTGACAACAAACAAAGCAATGATGCAAAAAATCTGGAACACCAAAAGGAGAGGTATCTGTCACGGTTTCGAAGGAGAAAAGCATGAAATCAACACTTTCCCATTTATTCTGGGTCTTTTCTTTTTGTTATTATTATTATTATTATTATTTTATATTTCTAAGGGTATGTTTTTGGATAAGATGAAATTTATTTTCTTTCTTATTTAAATTAATACCCTTATCTCTCTCTTCCCCTTTATTATGAAGGTATCATATGCCAATTTTTTTAAGGGCCCTCCCACCACTTTAGTTACATGTTGGCCACTTCTTTATGCGTGTTCAAAATTCCCTCCTTTTATTTGTTATTTTTTCTCAATTTTCTTAATTATGATTTTTAATGTTAATTTAATATCAATTTTTTTAAAACGAGTTAATATATTACTTTTCTTAATATAATTAAACTGTATAACGAAATTATACTTATTAATATTTCATTAAATATATATCATTAATATATATATATATATATATATATATATATATATATATATATATATATATATATATATATATATATATTAATTCACATCAATAAACATAATCACATTTTTTTAGTAATATATTAGATATTTTTTAAAAATTTAATGATATTACCAAATGAAAATTCATTGACTTATTTTAAAAATAAATTAATATTAAAGATAATAATAATAATAATAATAATAATAATAATAATAATAATACAACAAAATTAAATGAAATAGTTCATTTATAATGAAGATTCCATGTAATTAGATATGATTTCAAAAAATAAAAGCAATTATATTAAAAATAATATGATAAAAGAGAAAATCACTTCTATCCTCTCATTTATGTGTTGTTTAGTTTATTTAACATAAAATAATTATTAATATTTATTCACACTAGAGTATTGGGGTTTTATAAATATTTTTTGGCATAGTTTTGATATAAGTTAACCAACTGATATAGTTCTGAAATATATTTTGTATTGAATTTATAGTTAATTTAGTCTATTACGTTAAAATATTTGCATGTAAAGTAAATTGTATGTGTAAATCTCTTTTATGTGATAAAATAATGATTTATGATGATAAAAAATTATAATGATAATAAAAAAGGATAATTTTAAAATAATTTTTTTTTAATAAATCACAGATAATTACAATAAAAAAGATTAGATCAATTTAGTCCAATCGAACCGTTTGGATTAGTATTGTTTTTATTTTAAAAATTTAAATAAATTTAATTAAAATAAAATAGAAATTGGGTGTATCTACTTTTTACTTTTGGTACGTTTCATTTTGCACCTACGGCCTACTATATGGGCTTTGACCCAAATTAAAGCCCATTCCACTCAATGAAAAATCCAGCCCAGAAAATACTCCAAATATCATCCAAAATCTGCACCCATTTTAACTGCAATGGCCCGTAATATTTCTTACGATTTTAGCATTTTTTTTACTGTTATTCACGAACAAAATTTGAACATGGCTACCGCAAGCCCAATAAGACCTTAGCCCCTTTCAAAGTTTTAATTTTTCATATTTTGGAAATAATTTAAAATGTTTGTTAATAAACTTAATGATAAGATTATGTGATTTAAAATTATGCATCCCCTGAATATATTATTTCAGGAGATTTTAATTTCTCCTCTGATGAGAAAAATCAGTATACATTTTATTTAAATTCAAACAAAACAAAAAGATTAAAATATATACTGAGATTAAATTTCATAAAACTGTATAATTAATGATAATTTTTTTTATAAAAATAATAATGACAAAATCACAGTTCAG
Organism: Sphenostylis stenocarpa; assembly: GCA_963425845.1. Lineage (NCBI taxonomy): Eukaryota > Viridiplantae > Streptophyta > Magnoliopsida > Fabales > Fabaceae > Sphenostylis > Sphenostylis stenocarpa. The sequence goes on along the minus strand of OY731400.1, from coordinate 8,518,140 downwards.
TTAAACGTATTGTTTGCTTATAAGGATTATAAACTAATAATATTTGTAAGTTTTACATAGGGATGGCAAAACGGGCTAGGCCCGGTGGGCTGGCCCGCCAGCCATAATATGGCGGGGCGGGTTGGTGTTTTCAGCCCACCAGCCCGCTTTGGCCCGCCTCGCCAAGCCCGCCAACCCGTCGGGCCAAGCCCGCGGACGGGCGGGCCAGCCCGCGCCCGTCTAGTTAATAAAAAAATATTTTTTTATTGTAATAAAATTAATTATAAAGATAATATATAAAGTTAAAAATTTTAAAAAGAGAATTACAAAAGTTTCATTCTCACGGAAAATATTCTCCTTCCCGAAATATAACCTTCTCTCATGTTCTCCTTATTTATCCTAAGCACTGATTATATATATCCTTATTACTTGAATTAAAGGTATAAGAATTACTCAACCAAGAATAATATGAAGTTTTATCAAATAAAAAAGATATAGGTATTTGAATTTTTTAATATAAAAAATATAAATTTTATAAGTTTAACGTTATTTATATATATATATATATATATATATATATATTTATTATTATTTATTATTATGTAAATTTTATTATTGTTCTAAATTATAATTTCTTAAAATAATGTATTGATTTATATTATTAAATTGAAATAATATATATATATATATTGAATTATTGACAAATAAATAATAATCTTATTATTAAATTTATTAAAAAAAAATATTTTTCTAAATTATGGCGGGCTAGTCCGCAACTCGCTAATCCGCCCTTTGGCGGGCGGGCCAAGGTCTACAGCCCGTCATGACTATATCGGGCTAGCCCGTCCGGCCCCGTTTTTGGCGGGCCAAAACGGAGCGGGCTGACCCGTTTTGCCATCCCTAGTTTTACACTATCAGTTTTTTAACAAAATTATCTTCAACTTGATATGATAAACAATACTATAAAACAGTGATCCGACGAATAACCATAAAAATTAGATGTTGTGCTAACTTGCTTAATTTTCAATTTACAAATTATAAATGAAGATAGTAAAAGAATGAATAAAAAATAAATTGATAATTACTCTCTTGAGGTATGTTTACACAAATATCTAATTTATGAGAGTATTTTATTTTAATAAAAACGTGAGGCTTATATAAGCATGTATATAAAGACTGAACTATTGCATAATGCATAACAGTTACATATATATACAATGAAGAATGACACTAATATAGGAGAAAATCCTGTAAATGAATAAAGACTAATTCTCCTATAAAATAAGAGATTTATTTTAAAACATTAAAAAACCCTCTTAAAAAACAAACAAACAAATATTCCGTCTCTTAAGCTATATGCATTGTTGCATTTAACATACTTCACTAATTTTGACAACTCCAAGTATGCGGTGAAATCTTTTAAACTGCTTAAACTTCAATGCTTTGTTCATTATGTTAGTTACTTGTTCTTCTGAGCAATAATAACTAAGACAAACAATTTGATCTTTAACTAAATCTCTAAGAAAATGAAATCTCACTGCAATATGTAACAAGATTAAACAATTTAGAGGCTTTATATTCATCACTTACCCCCAAGAAAACACACTTTTGACTTTTATCATCCAACTTTCTTCTATTCTGATTTGGAATGTGAGCATGTGCAATACATTTAAACGTTTGAAAACAATCAACACATGGTTTTGACCCACTTCACATCTCTTTTGGTGTTTGATAATCTATAGCAGATGTAGGGCTTCTATTTTGAACATGCACACACCACCGTACTGCCTTAGGCCAAAAAGGTTTGAGAATCTATTTTTCGTGTAAAACAACACCCACCACATTCATAACGGTGCAGTTTTTCTATTCAGCGACTCCATTCTGCTCTGGAGTGTAGGTAGTTATCGATTGCCTGGATATACCTTGTTGAGTGCAGAAATAAGAAAATTCCTTAGAGGTGAACTCTCCTCCTCTATCAGTTCTAAGACAAGTGATGAAGGCACCAACTTCCTTCTCAATGTTGACTTTGAAGCTTTTAAAAACAGTAAATGCTTTGGATTTCTCATGTAAGAAATAAACTCAAGCTTTATGTGAATAATCATCAATAAAATTTAGAATGTACCTTTTCTTACTATGAGAGAATGGTGAGATGGGACCATAAATATCATCATGAATTAGCTGGATTTTTGTGGAGGCTTGCCACGTGCTATGCTTTGGTAAGGTATCTCTGTGTTGTTTACCTACTAGGCAAGTAGTGCAGATTTCTTTGGGTGGTTTCAAAGGTGGTAATCCTATCACCATCTGCTTCCTTGCAAGCATACCAAGACCCTTGAAATTAAGATGTCCAAATCGTCGATGCCATAAGTGCGTTTCTATTTTGGAAATTTCTTCAATTTGAAGACAGCAGGAGTGTAGTGAAGCCGATAGATAGAACATTTGGTTTCCCTTCATATTGGTCTATATAATGAGACCTCGCTCTGGATGAAAAACTTTGCACATGTCGTTTTGAATTAGGATAGACAAACCTTTCTCTTGTAGTTGTCCTAAGCTCAAGAGATTAGTCTTAAGTTCAGGCACACAATAGACATTTGATATAAGATGAGGGGTTCCATTAATCTCAACTCGAACGCTCCCTTTTGCAGTGTCAACCAAAGTTGAATCACTGCCAAGTTTGACTATTTTATTAATTCCTTCTTCTTGTATTTCTATGAACCATAGCTTATTTTCGGTCATGTGATTACTGCAACCGGAGTCTAGGAACCAATCCTCCTCCTGTACAGTTTGTGTTTCCTCATATGCAACCAGCAAAAGTTTTTCCTCCACTTCTACAACTTCTTTAATGATACGTAATGAGCCTTTTTCTCCAATTTTGGACACTCATATTCATAGTGACCTAATTGTGACAGTGAAAGCACTCAATGAGCGCTTTATTCTACGTGCATTTTCCACGTTCACGACCATTTCTGCCGTGACCTCGACTAGCTGCTGATTTATCATCATGAACGACCTTCAGCACCTGCTCATTAGGTTGACAGTCTTACATCCTTTGCTCATGAACAAGTAGGCTGCCATGAAGTTCATCAAGGCTAAGGGTACTCAGATAATTGAATTCTTCAATTGAACACACAACGTAGTTAAACTTTAGAGTTAATGATGTGAGAATTTTGCTAACCACCATGCTTGTGTTTATCACTTCATCATTGAATTTCATCTTATTAACAATGCTGAGTGTACGTCCCAGATAGATGTTCACTTTTCACCTTCTTTCATTTCCACCAACTTGAATTCATGGCACAATGATTGAAGCTAAGCGCGCTTGATTGTGGATCCCTGATATTTTTTATGCATGCATTGTCATATGGCCCGTGACATGCTCTTGTCCAATATAGTTTCAAGAATTTCCCTATCAATAGTTTGAAACAAGTAGCTTTTCACCTTCACATCTTGAAGGTTGGCCTCAGACACACTCTTCCATTGTGCCTCCGTAAGTCGTACAAAGTTTTCCATCATCATAGCCCATAAATCATAGTGGTCATCAAACCTTAGGATGACTGGTTGCACAAACTTTTCAGACATACTCTGTAATCACTCTGAACTTGTACACTCTCCTACTGATTTCACTCGTGCACACTCTATATCAAGTCCCTTACGGAGCTCTGATAGATATGTTTGTACAAATATTTAATCTCAGAGAGTGTCTTATTCCAGTAAAAATGTGAGGCTTATATAAGCCTTTATACAAAGACTGAACTACTGCATAATGTATGACAATTACAAATATACAATGAAAGATGACACTAATGTAAGAGAAAATCATGCAATTGAATAAAGATTAGGTCTTCCTATAAAATAGAATATTAATTTTAAAACATTAAAAAATCTCTTAAAAAATAACCTAACTATCAGTCTCGAGTAAATAAATTAATTATGTTAGGTAAAGGAATTCATAATTTTTTTATTAGATTACAAATTTTAAAAAAATATGAACATGTTTATTTTAAAATAAATAATTAAAAATATTTAAATAAAAATTATATATTTTTGAAATTTAAGTTACTAATAAGATTAATTTTTATTTTAAATATAATTATTAAATACATAAATTATAAGAGAAAAAATTATTCCTTTTTAAAATAAGAATTAAAAAATGATTTTTTATTATCATATTTATTTTTTAATAATATAATAATCTTAAATAATAATTTATATTAATTATTATTTTATAAAATAATTATATGTTTAAGACTTATTTTTAAAATAAAAGAATTTTTATCAAATCAATTTATAATATATATATATATATATATATTTATATATAATAAGAATAATATTTTTTCATTTTTTAAATAATTATTTTTTATAAAATTCTTAAATTTACAAATTAATCTAATCTAAATTTATTGATTACAAATATTTTAGTTTTATCTAACCTATTTCTCACGTCTTCGAAATTTATTCATCGTATTACATTTATTTTAATACTTTTTAAGCAGATAAATTCAAAGCACAATTTTGTCCCACTCGGCATGGATTTTAAAGATGGCCAGGTCATAAAAGATTGTTAGACTGCGTTCTGACAGTAGTGTAACATTGGAGTGTTAATGACAAAAATTAAAAATGATAAACCAGATCAAATCGACCCCTCTTACAAAGTCCAATTAATTAATAAAATAAATATTTTTATTACAATCAAAATGAAAAAACAGAAAATAGTGTATTTAATGATAAAAATGTAAAATCATGTAAACATTGTAACATATAAACGAATTTTTTAAACTATATTTAGGATAAAAAAAATGAAACGATAAAAACTAAAATGAGCAGAATTAAAATTTAAGGAACAAAGGGCGAACTAACTCTAAATTTAAGAAATTAACAGTATATTCAAACCTTTATAGTCCCCTTTGTCCATACCAACAAAGGTTCATGTATGAGGTCTACCAATGTTCCAATCTGTGTCAACCAGTAACCTAAGCCCAGAATAAGTAGAAAATCCACAACCCTAAACCTATTGTTTAATAGGCAACGAGGCTTATAATTGTGGTCATCATCTTTTTGCAACAAAAACATGAAAAAATTGTTAACTGAAAGTATTAACTGTGCAAATGTTAGTTCACCATGTTTAAGAAAAAATATTTGTATTATCCACTTTATGACCAATATGGAAATACCAAACTCATCATTAATATCAATACCTTACTTCGTTTGTCCAGGAATCTCAGCCACATCTGCATCTGAATGAAATCATAACAAACAGACTAACAGCAAATAATTGATCACAAGAGAAATTGAATAGAACTATTTCACATCAATCCATCAAAATTATTCCCACGACAAAAAAAAAAAAAAAAAAAAACCTAAAAACAAAATAACATTTATCTACATAGAGAATGATCAGATCACACATCCACGCATAGTTTTCTCCAAAGTACACTTGCCATTCACCTGAAAATTTTCTACGAAAAAGACGCTGTAATTTTAATCACTGTTTCTCTTAATATGACATTTTCCTTGGCGGCAATATCATTTCCTATAGGTATTCCAAACCAGACCAACGCCCTATACAGAATCTACAACCACTTCACCCTGCTGCTTTGCGAGATATCTTTCCCTCCTCTCTTTCTGAAAACATAATCATAGGTTATAATTAACAGATGAAGCATTTGCCAAAAGTAACATATTGCACGGAAAACTTCTAATAAAAAACTATGTAAACATACCCATTCGTCTATGACGAGCCCTTCCCCGATAATTTTTGGACCTGCATCTTCCACAGGTTTCTTACGTGCCTCAAGGGCAGCATCAGCATCAGCCAGTTGTCGATTCAGTTTTTCCAAAGCCTTAATGAGAAAAAGATAGACCCTTGTTAGCATGCAATCAGTTAAAGCATTATATGCAGACATCTGATGACTCACCAACATCAATTGTTCATACTGAATGTCTCATCCACAGTACCGCAACGGGTATATAAATGAATGAGTGAAAAGATAAAGGAAATGTGTCACTAGTACTAACATTGCCTCAATATACAAAATGCATATTGAAAAGAAATACATTCAGTACTTACAGGACATGGACGCTCTGGATCCAGAAAAACAACTCGCAGAATCTGCTCCACTGCTACTTGGTCCTTCTGCTCATCAAACTGTTTCCAGGGAGAAAAAAAAAAGCATTTTAAAAACAGATAAAAAAGTTCGCACAATGTGGAAGATATCTTCAGATCAAGCAGAGATTTGGAGATGCTAGAGTGACTGAAATGAAATGAGCATATATAAAAGACACTCAAATTTGATTGTGCACAAAATTTTATGAAGTGTATGTGTGTGTGTGTGTGTGTGTGTGTGAGAGAGAGAGAGAGAGAGAGAGAGAGAGAGAGAGAGAGAATCCATATAGATAAGTGAGCTTCTCATTACCAATCACAATAAAAAAACCCTCATACCTCATAATACCATGCACATGAATCTACGAAAAGGCCATAAAGTTTTCAAAATGACAATCTATATGCATAGAGTAATTAACAAAACCAAAAAAGAAAAAAAAATCCATCCTTTTTCCAGGTTGCCAAACTTGAGAATCTACAAAAACTCATGGAACTTTGGTAGACTCAACACGTAGATTTGATTGGCAAATTTCTAAAAGTTTACCTAATAAAGACAGTAATATTAAAAATCTATTAATGGCATATATGCATAACATTATACTTTTAACACAACAAAATCCAACATTTAAACTTCATAGTAAAGAAAAGTAGCAAAACTTAGATATGATTAAACTTACAAGTCATAATCATATATAGATTCTTAAAAAAAAAAAAAAGAAGAAGAAGAAGCTCTTGAAGTGAAAAAGATTTGAAAAAGGAGGAAAGTTCTTTAAATAGTTTGAGTCCTACTAAAATATTTTCCCGATTGGGTCAAACGAAGGAAAAAAATTACATTGATTTTAAACTCATTAACTCATTTCTTGACTTGAAAGATTATACAAGTCTACCCAAATTTAAAGAGTTTACCTGAGTTTACTCAAAAAAGAGTTTGACTGCAAGTAAACAAGTTTCATCTACCTAGGGTCATAAACTCGAAATAGTTTAAGAGTAACTCCAAAGTTTGAAAACCTTGTCCTTTTTCATTCATATGTTACTAAACCTAAGGAACAGAAAATTTATTGCAGTAAAACAAATACTTTGCATATAATATCTGAATGCGTGTGATAGGTAATCAAATATCCACAGTTAGAAGATGTTAGATGCATGTACAATAGAATAGTGACCACTCAAATTAGGTAGGCAGGCGAGACAATAGTAGTGATGAAATTAAAATCAATAGCAACAACATTTTATCTTATTCATGGAAATAGTAAGTTTTCAGCCAAAATAAAATTAACTAACCAGTTCAGGGACGTAATCAATTGATCCTTTCACCTTCAAGCTCATGATTTTAAATTTGAGTCCAGTTTTTTCAGGCTTTTCATTATTTTCTGGTTGCTCTACAAACTTGAACACTGGCAAACAAAAACACTTACTGGTTAGATAACCGGACCTTGTGATTATGTCATCTTTTGTTACAAGAAGGGACGTAGACAGAAATCAAATATTGTTTACCTGTTGCTATGATACTCTCACCAGGTGCAAGGATAGCTCCAGGAGGACGCATGAAACAGCTTTTGGGAGCAGTTGTTTGAAACTAAACATGCATATATTTAATGACAAACAAAGAATTTTAGTTAGAATAAATAATATAGTTCCATGGCTAATATATTAATAGGTGATCTCAATAAGTAAATGACATTCTCCTGCAAAAATGTAACATAGTCACAGAAAGAATAGATAGTTTAGTTTGAGACATTATGGAATTACCTCAAACAAAAAAAAAGTCAGAAATTGCAAATGAGGAAAAGAAAATTATAAAAACAGGTATAAATAAAAGGTATACATGTTTCCCCATACCTTGAAAGCTACATGAGATTTACTGGTGTTTTTAATCCTGATGGCACTCCTAACCTGTTTGCCCGGCTCATCTGCACGAAATAATAAGGAAATAAGTTACAGGATATATAAAATAAGAATAAGTAAATCACACAATTGTACCCACATATCATACCAAATAATAGAATAAAAAGGTTATAAAAAATAAAAGCCAGGACAAGCAAAGAGAAATCTGTGTATATATTTCTGCTTCCACAATTGCAATCACATGAAAAGCCAAGAGAAGCAAAGAGAATTTTCATCATATTTTCTCCTGTATCTCCATAATTTGGCCAATTACTTTCAAACTTTATGATTGTCATGCCATTGACACTTTCTTGAAGGCTAGCAAATTTAATGTGGCTATATTTGTAGTCTACATGCAAAAGAAACTTTTTCAAGAAAGGAAAATATTTGGTAAGCAGATGCAACACTTAACTTCCACAGCGTGCAAAAATTAAGATGTTAATGTTACCACTCAAGGTCAAATACTTAATACAGAGAAAATGCAAAAAGCACTGAAGCATGCAACTAATAAGTAATTAATCTTCAGAAAATAATCCGTTTTTTGTTTGAAAAACTTGTGAATTCAAGACGTACACTTCTCTAGTCTGGCTTATTGCGGTCAAAGCAATTTCAAGGGAAATGATTAAAAAGCTATAAATGAACAAAAATTGAAATCAGGAGAAAAGATCACTTTCCTTGCTATCATAAGTATCTTCAACACTGAAATCAACAAAACTAGGCCTGGCACTAATGTCAAACCTTTTCTTGGAACAATTTTTTCGCCTCATGACTTTCCACCTAAGCAATAAACTAGACATTTAAATTTTCCACTCCTAGAATACCAGTATCCACTTAAACAAAATTTGTAATCAGCATACTCAAAAACCATCAACAGCAACAGCTATCAACATTGAATAGCCCTTGTTACTATAGTAATGTTTAAAGAAACTTTTCCATATGTACTTATAAGAGGGAAAAAAAAGAAAAAAAAGTAAAAGGAATTGAACTTCCAACTTTCCTCCTAAGCTAAAACCAATTTATGTACATAACTTTCTATAAAAGCTATCTCATGTAACTACTTTCGAGTCCCCAAAATCGAAATGCACAAGTTGATTTCTATAAAAGCTATCTCATCTTCTCCTTAAATGTTCACAGAAAAGTTTATCTGAACAAGGCCTATACCCAAATTTCATCTCCTCCTAACTTTCAATTTTGGAAAGAAATGGACTGTGATTACTAACAGTGTTACCTCACAAGTCACAAATGAATGAGCAAGAAAGGAAAGTACAGAATAAACAAACGTCATTTTTCAAACCACGTCGGAACTACGGGCAATTATTTTCACCCAAACTAAAGACTTCCATTTATAGCAGAGTACACTTAAAGCGTTAAACGATCCTTAATAAATTGCAATTAAAATCAGTAAATGGAAATTTAGGCAAAATACCCAAATTAGATTACGATCAAAGCAATTACTGAATGCAAGCAGAGATAAATAACGAAAAGTGACCATGCATAAAAAAAACTAAAGGGGAAGAGGAATTTATACAAGGGAAGTAAAGCTTGTTGGAGGGATCGAGCTTGAGACGGCGTCGCGTTGGGAGAAGCGATCTGGCAACAGAGGAAACGGAATTGGAGGTGTGGGAAGAGGAGCCCTCGAGGGGAAGATTGTTAGGGATGTGGTGTTGGTGGTGGTGAAGGTGAAGGTTAGCAGACGACGACGTCGTAGTGGCGGCGGAGGCAGAATGACGAAAGGGAAGCTTGAAGAAATTCCAGACCTTAGGTTCGGAGTGAGGCTTGGGGTCAGCTAAGGCCATGCTCTCGTCCTCTCCGGCTCCGTAAACGCGAAAGAGTAGAAAAGGAGAGAGAGGATTGACTTTTAGTTTCAGAGAGCAGAGAGTTAATGGTTTTAAACGCCGTCGTTTAGTCCGTCTTGTGTTTGAAAGCGTGAAAGGTGTTGCAGACGCGGATGTGAAGAGGATTATGGATTGTGGTGGAGAAAAGCGTTTTGAGTCCACGCGTTTTTGAATTTTATTTTTTGTTATTTGTTTGTTTAACCGTTAGTTTGTTTGTTTGGTTTTGTTAGTGCAACAAATAGAAAAATGTTTGGGAAGAGCCAGGAAAAGATGGTGGGTCCCTGGCTTGGTGAGTGTTTTTTACACGCTATGGGTTGACTTATAAGTTTCTTTCACACTTCCAAGTCTCCTTGTCAGATAAAAAAAAATAACTATTATCGGATAACATTGCCTAATTTTAAAAACTTAACGAACCAAAGGTTTATAGGACTACATTAATAGCTATGGATTTAAGTAAATTTTGTTTAATTTATAAAAATTAAGCTCGGATTAGGACAGTAACCCATATATTGCTTAACCAACTCAATTAGATTCTTTGAAAAATAAGAAAATAAAATACGTAATCATGTATGTTATGTTATCGCTGTCTTTTATACAAATTTAGGTGGTAAAACGACAGATAAGTAATCGTTCTCTTAGCGGGAAAGGAAAATAAAATAGTACGCAAATGAGAAAAAAACAAAAATGTGGCAATTATTTTAGTATGAAGATTATTAAGAAACTAGTAAGACAGAAAAAGAATCAGGTTACATATAGAAGATTTGCTTAATTTATAACTATTTATATTATTTTATGAATATGAGAATTCGTGTAAATTTTTTGGACAATTAATAAATTAACATGATATATTTATAAGTTTTTTGTTTTGAACCACTAAATTTGGTTAAGAATAATATGAATGAAGTCATAAATTTTAATTTCAAGTTGTCTTCATTAATAAGCCGTTTATACCCATACTTTTCTTTAATTATATTTTATAGTTTTTTTTTAAAGGGAAGTGTGTTTAGCAATAAGGGGAGCTATGAATAGTAGATATTATGTGGTTTGCTGCTGTTGGGCTCAGTCCAATTTAAAGAAATACAAATTCGGCCCAAACCATTTTTGTACAGTACATGAATACTCTCACTGAGCTAAATGTTTAGAAACTGTACCAAATAAAAATAAAAGATGAATAATAATAATAATATAAAAATTAATTAATCCATATCTATTGAATTCAATTACTAATAATTTCCTTCGTCATTTTTTTTAAACTGTAGAAAAATGTTAATAAAGTATCTGATAAACAAGTTTATTAAAGTAATTTGAGATGTTACCTCTAGTAACATTTTTCGTTTTTTTTCTTCTACTAATTAAGTCCAGTTTTATACTTTTAACGTATTAAAATTATTTTGAAATGTGTTAATATAGGCGACAAAAATGTTTGCCACTGACAAAATTAACGGTTATAATAATAATATTATTATAACAATATCATTACTGATAATAAAAAATGTAATTTTTTTTAAAATAAAAAATTCTTTATTTTTTAAAAAGTGTATTTTTTTAACTAAAGTTAAAAAAAAAAAAAGCATTTTAGTCAAAACAAGTTTGTATTAAAAATTAAATTGATTCGGTCAAACTATCTTATTTTGTTTATTTAAAACATAAAGATAAAATGTTAAAAATTAATAAAAAATAGGTGTTTTGTTTATATATATTCCCACGAATACTTTTTTGAAATTATGTCATATTCTTTTCATACAAAAACAAATAGGTTACTAGTAAACCTAATTTGAGTTGATCTTATGTTTTAGGAATATTATTAGAAATGATGTTCCAAGTATTTTTTACAAATTTTGTAAATATACACGAGATTTTGCTTTATGAACAGAAATATTGATTCGGGCGAAAAAGTTATAGGATCTTATGCAGTTGTAGTTTGAAGATAAGGATGGATAAAATATTCTAATCATTCTTAAATACAAAATAATTAAACATTGTCTTAAAGCATAGTTACTTGATTATAGTTCAAACTTTTTATTTTTATTTTTTTTTATAAATCCAGTTATAGTTTAAATAAAATGCCCTCTGGTTACAAAATATGTATATTTAACTAAAAAGAGCTTAGTTAGGTTTGATTTGAAACTTCAACAGGTTATTAATTGTCATCGTGTTTAAGAAAAGAGACAAAATCTAGGGTGAAAATCTCCGTACATGATTAAATTATTGTTTGACTTTTTATACCTTGGTGAATTAGGCAAGACAAGTTTCCACGTTAACTTGTTGTTCATGCTAACATCGAAAGAAAAATAAAGAATAAGGTAAAATTGAGAAGAAGACACTTTTTGGTAAAGGAACATTACATTATAGCCATGTTTTGGAGTTTCGATGAATTAAAAGTACGATAGAAACAAAAGCATCAACATCTAAACGGAAGGCACTTGACCATAACAGTAATTTTTTAACTTAAAAAACATAAAGAAACAAATGTTGTTCTTTAAAGTGAGTGATTTTTCAAATAATTTGAGGTCATAGACGCCAGCTTCACCGCAATAGGCACAGGACAAATCAGAAAAATAGACGTGAGGAATTAATTATAAAAGAATAATTTGGTATTTTGTAGAATAATTAAGATTTTGATAAGCATCACGAGACTCTAAGACGTTAGATTTGGTCACGTGGCAGCTTCCAAATCAGACGATAATGTGTGACGTTGTCTTGTCTGAGTGTTGGGAGTGGAGAAGTGAGTCCAGCTTATTGTTTGACGACACGTCTCAGATTTTGTGATATCTCAATGCATCACGCAAACAGAATTAGGTGTCCCCCTAAACTCTAACATTGCCCATTCATTTATCATTACTCATCTCTTATCAAGTAGCGGTAATTATATTTTTATAAATTATGTTTCTTTTCAAATTTTATGAAATTGACATCAACTTTTACTAATACATTATAACCTGCTTCATTTAATCTTTCTTACCAGAATATTCATATATTTTACGATAATTTCTCTATATTAATTATTTTATTAAGAATTGAACTCAGTGACTTTAATTGTCATATATCAATTATTGGATCAAATATTTATTAAAAAATTATAATAGTCAGAAAATGATAAATATTTTCTGAATGTTCATGTGTCAAAAACATTTTTGTCTGATATATATAGTACGTTTGGCATGGGAGGAAGAAAGGAAGAAGAAAATAAAAATAGATTATTTATTTAGAAAAATAAAAAATATAAAGATATTTTTATTTTTCAAAAAACAGGGGAAAAATCAGTGACTTTTAATTTATTATTTATAATAAAAATTAAGTTGAAAGAAAAAAATATCTATTTATCGAATATCTGAATGGTTTAATAATTTCTTAGTTCGTGTCTCTTATCTTTGAAAGGAGATCAGTCATTTTTAATAATAAGAACATACTTAAAATATAATTTAAAAATCTCAATTATTTTTTATTATATTTATAATTAGTTATAGGATATGTAATTTTCAATAACAGCAAACTATATATTGATTTATGGTATTACTCATTTACGGGACTGTGTTTTTTGTATTGTTTCAAATATTTGGACATGTAAAGGCTGATACTGAAATTTTAAAACTAAAAAATATATTTAAAAATATTTTAAATTAAAAAGTGAAATTAAACTTAGTATATATAAAGAAACAGTGTGTGTTTTAATGCGAGCGTGAATATTCAGGTATGAAAACAACAGAAGGAAGATGTGAAATGAATTACGCGCATGATTAATCTTTTAAAATATAATGATTTTACAATTTTGTAGAGAGTTTAAGAAAGATAAGAAATTATTTTTGATATAAAATATTGAGAATGGCACAAGAAAACATCAAACATGAGTTATTAATGGAGGATGTATGCTTCCAAAAGGTGAGGCCTGTTGGATGCACTTCCTTTTCTCACCCGCACATCCTCTTGTTCCAGTTCAGACTGGGAACTCAGAAAAAATAAATTAAAACGTGTTATTTAACTTCCACAGTCAAAGACAATCACTACTTTTCTAATAAAACACAACCCCAACTTTGACCACGCCAAAAACAACACATCCATCTATAGGGGGCAGTGTTCATACTTTACATCACATTCTCTTCAAATATTTATTCACTTCATATTCAGATCTCTACAATTCATAAACTCACTTTTGTCAAAACATTTTTATTATATATCATATTAACATTCACAATAGTACACTACCATCACTTCCCAATAATCTCATTGTAGCTTACATACTTTTATACTATTCTTGGTCTAACCAGAAATTTAAAATAACTTTACTAGTTTGAAGTAGTCCTCACATTGCATACACAAAGTCAATCAAGTTGAGTTCATTTCAAGACTTCCATCCCATACAACCAAATCAATTAAGAAAATAGGTCACAAAAACATGTTTTTAGGTGATTTCTTTTAGAAATGTTAAATAATTTATGCTGCAACATCTTTTCTTTCTTTTTTTTCTATCTTTTCTATTATTCTAATATTTAATAAACAATGTCCACCCTTTTCGTCCACACATGCATGCATGTTGCCATGCATATTGGCACACAATTTAATCTCATAAATTAAATTAGTGTAAAACTAAGATTTCTAACCTAAAAAAGAAATATTACAATTGTGTTTTAAAATAAAACTTCAATTTTAAATATGATTGGAAATTGTTAAACAATATTTTAAATTTAATGTTTTAATTATATTATTTTTATCCTTAAATTTCAGCATAATTACTTTTCCGTCCGTGAGTTATGAAACACGAGACCTTATTTATAAAGAGATCGGGCGTGTACTACATGAACAAAAGAAGCTTAATGGTATTTTAAAATTAATGTAATTACATGTATGTAATTATACATTTTTCAAAAAATATTATTATAATTAAGTGTAATGAGAAGTAAATAAGAAGATTTCTTCTATAAGATGGAATCCGAAAGAAAGACATGTGTTGTTGGGGTTACGTGGCCTGCGATGCGTTGATTACAGCTAATATGAATCCAGAAAGCTTAGGGGTCACACTTTCCGGAAAACGATGGTTTGACTCTCGGATAATGTTAGAGGTAAGGTAAATTATAAATGTAACAATATATCAAGCACATATATGAATTCAAATACAAACCTCAAATTTCAGTGTATGATGAAGGTAAAGATCTTATTTTTCAGTAATATTAATTAATTAACTCTACTTTTAATTTGCAATGGAAGGTAGAAATATAAATACAGAAACGACGTAGAGAAAATTTATCAAACTATGAAAAGGGGACACGTAGCAAGAGATAACAGAGGCCGGCACCAAATCCAATTGACTTCCCCTTTTTCTTACCCTTCTTCTTCTTAATTGCTATTTATACAACAACAAGTGTCTCGTACAAAACATCATACTTTACTCCAATATTTATCTCCTTCTCTGTTTCTTTATTTTCTCACCTCACCAAAACTTCTCCCCCTCTCCCATCAAGCAAACACGTTTAGCTAGCATTACTAATGGGTAGATCACCTTGCTGTGACAAAAATGGCCTCAAGAAAGGGCCATGGACGCCAGAGGAAGACCAGAAACTTGTTGATTACATCCAGAAACATGGCTACGGCAATTGGAGAATACTCCCAAAGAATGCTGGTGCGTCATATATCTCCATCTTTTGTAACAAAAATTAACATTATTTACACTTTCTACTTCAACTAAAATAAATGGGTTTTGCCTTTTTCTTACTGAGTAGGGTTGCAAAGGTGTGGAAAGAGTTGTCGACTCCGTTGGACAAACTATCTCCGACCAGACATAAAGCGTGGTCGATTCACTTTTGAAGAGGAAGAGACCATAATACAACTACATAGCATTCTTGGCAACAAGTAAGTCTCTTGTTTAATAGTTGCGACATGGGTGAAGTATTATTATTCAAGGAAAGAGGGTTTTAATAACTTGGTATCTTTGGATTGTGTAGGTGGTCAGCTATTGCTTCTCGTTTGCCTGGAAGAACAGACAATGAAATCAAGAACTATTGGAATACCCACATTAGAAAAAGGCTTCTAAGGATGGGAATTGATCCTGTGACACATAGGCCAAGGCTTGATCTTTTGGACCTCTCTTCCATCCTAAGTTCATCCCTCTATGGTCCAACACAGATGAACATCCAAAGACTGCTTGGTACACAGACAATGGTGAACCCTGAGCTTTTAAAGCTTGCTTCATCGCTCTTTTCTTCTCAGCATCGGGAAAACCTCAACATGTGTTCGCAAAACTGTGAAGAGAACTTGCTCTGTGATCCCCAAATTAACCAAATCCCACACTTGGTACAAACTCAGGACTTTGCTCAAGAACCATGTAAAACACTATGCAATACAATGAATCCCCCTTGTTCTTCGTTGCCATTGCCTTTCACTCAAGAACAGTTGGTTGAATGCAACATGAATCCGTACCCTTCAGTCTTCCATGACTCTTGCTTCCAACAACATTCTCAGCCAAGTGAGTTGCAATGCAACGGAATTGATACAAGTTATGTTGCTCAATTACCTAGCTATAACTACCATGGCTCTGATTATGACGCAAATCCAATGTCTGAATCCTCAACTTATAACCATTCCCATAACAGCAACCAGAACTTCAGCTTCGCTTCTGTTATTTCAACGCCTTCATCAAGCCCAACACCTTTGAATTCGAATTCGACGTATGTCAATGGAAGCAGCAGCACCGAGGATGAGATAGAAAGCTACGTCAGCAGCAACTTGTTGAGATTTGAAATCCCAGACATGTTAGGTGTGAATGAGTTCATGTAACTATAAATGTATTCACATCATGAAACAATCGTCGCAAACAAAATTGAATCACCGAATGATTCATTAATTCCTCACATTGAATTATCTGGGCTGCTAGATGATTGAAATGATCGATTGTGTGATACTTGTAACATTTTCTATGTTTTTAATAGTATTGATAGTTGACTTTCTTCTTTGAGCCTTTGGATGTGTTAGGACGTAGTAGTAGTAGTAGTAACAGTAAATAAAAGGTCCTTATCCTCTTCCAATTATTTATGTTTGAAGTTTCTATAATTGCTATGCTAGTATGCATGTGTCTGTTTTCTTCCAAATATTAGCAATCTATTGATCGGATTATATATACAAAGCACCGAAGCAGAATGAATTACGTAGTCACTTCAAGGCAAGGAATGAATATTATGCTTAAATAGAAAGCCACACGTAATCACTGTTGTGTTATTCCAATAACCAAATTAGATTATTATACACCATTTTTTAACATTTAACGAAATGATATATTTAGCATTTTATAATTACTAAACTATTCATTTGGAATAATTTCCTATTAATTTAATTGTATAAGAAATTTAATTTTAATATATTCTCAATTAATTAAAATGATCTTAAATATAATTTTAAAATATTATTATAAAAATAAATAAATAACTTAAAATATATTATCATTCATAGAGGATTGTGTAATTTTTTTTATGGAACATACTTTAACTAATATCCTTCCCTTCCCTCTTAATTAAAACTCTTAATTACCAGGTTTTAAAAAATGTTGTTCTTATTTATTTTGTAATTTTCAAAGTTCAAAATAATATTAATTTTTTCCTTCTATTTATATAATTATTTTTTACCTAATTGTTTTTTATTAAATTAGACTTACGTATTTATATTGAAAGTAAAAGTGAAAAAAAAATTGAAATCTTAATAAATATTATATTAAGATGAAGAAAAAATATTATATTTTGTTTTTTATTTAAAATTTAAAAGATAAATATAAAAAGTAATATATACATTATAATTTTGAAAAATAGTACATGTTGTCGACTGAAAGGTTTTAAATGTATGCGTAACATTTTTATGCAGTATATCTCTTGCACAAGAAATACTTTTTCTGTATTTTTCTAATGTGATTCCTAAGTGCAGTCAGATTTGTATTATTTGGTAGCAGTGAATGATTGGTTTTACATTCAATTAAAATATATAAGTTCGAGAAACTTAGATTTTAGACTCCAAGCACACATATAGAGTGTGTAGTAGGGAACACAGAAAGAGAAAGGTATATTTGATCGGACAGATTGGGACAGCGAGTTGAGGATGCCGGCGAAGTGGCCGGATAAAGACGCCGGAGCATGTGAGGTGGACACCTGTCCGTGACACGTGTAACAGGTAACTGTCTTCTCTCGTAGTGACAACAAATAAAGTAGTAATAAAATATGATTTTGCATGGGGTTTGACCATAATACAAGCGTACGTGGCCAAGAATAAGCGGTGTCACTGCAAACAGGGGACCCACCAAACAGGCATCGATTGCTTTTCATTGAAAATCATGGCATGCATCTTGTGCTGCTGTTTTTTTATTGTTTTGTTTTGGAAAGTTAGCTTGAATGGGAACATACTAGATACTATTAATTGCGTCAGCAATGGGGACACGTGGGCTCAATAATAATACGAAAAGGCACCGGTTTGGTACTTTGGTAACCGGTTGGTTCGGGAACAGGACAGTCTTAATATCTCTTATTTATCCATTTTGACTTGAGTTTATTTTCAAATTAAATCTCATACATTATTTGTCTAAAATTAATAAATTTTAGTCTTTATAATCTTCTTTTACGTTATTTTAAAAAAAATCATTTTCTTTCATTCTTATAAAATTATAACTGAATTTTCATTTTTCATTCCTGTAAAATATTATTTTGTTCATCTTTTCATATATCAGATTAATTCTCTTTTTCTAGGTTTCATGATGTTATTTTCTTAAAATTTTAAGTAACTATAGTTTTGATTTTCCATTTTTTTTAATAAGTAGATTAATTTTATTTTTCAAAATTAAGAAATACAATGTGCTTTATTTAAAAAAATAATATTTTTTGAAATAAATGTATATACATACATTGACTAAAAAGGCATAACATTTTACTACCAATGACACGCTTTTATGTGATGGTGTATGTACTCAAGAGTAATGTCGTTGTTGAATTGATTCTCATATACAATTAATTTACATGTTTATCCTTACTTTTTCATATCAAAATGCACCAAAAAATTAAAATATGAAAATTAAAAAACTTTAATATTTATTTTTATTATTTTACTTATAAAAATATATTTCGGATTGAAAATTTAAGAAAGAAAAAATTTTACATTTTAGTCACTATAATTACATATAATGATAGGTACATCAATTATCTTATTATCTCATAGCAAAGATTGGAGTCACCATTACACTAATAAGTAAAAAGAATTTATAACTTTATATTTTTATATAATTTGGCTTACTTTGTCTTGTTCACACATATAAAAGTTGTATCATTTAATTAAATAGTTTGAATTTGTTCAGAAATTTATGTACGGGGTTAGAACTTTGACAGAGGTCATAACTACAAGAAAATTTTACAAGTTTAATTATGATTTTAACTGCAATCAAAATTAAGGTGTGAAAAATATACAATGCTTTAAAAATTAAACCACAAATAATATATAAAATTATATTTTTTCGAGCCTTTTACAATCTAATTCTGGATGTGAACAATTTAACTCGAGTTCCACATACTAACACAAACACTTAATTTCTCATAGATTTTTTTTTTTTAAATCTTTTGCGGAAAAGGATTTTATTTAGCAAATTTTATTGCACTAATCTTTAAAAAACTGAAACGTTCAGTGACTGAAAAATTAGTTATATAGAAATATTTGTATGTTCTTGTAGAAAAACTCTGAATGAGATAAAAAATTTAAATTAATTTAATTA
Source organism: Sphenostylis stenocarpa (assembly GCA_963425845.1). Lineage (NCBI taxonomy): Eukaryota > Viridiplantae > Streptophyta > Magnoliopsida > Fabales > Fabaceae > Sphenostylis > Sphenostylis stenocarpa. The sequence continues at coordinate 8,498,615 of OY731400.1, read as the reverse complement.
TGATACCGAGACAATAAAAATCGTGTTAGAGTTAATTTAATATGATTTAAACTTCTTATTGTTTATTTGTATGAGCATTGTATTAATTCAAAGAGATTTTTTATTTTGAAAAATAAAATAATTCAATTTAAACTTAATAAAATTGGGAAAACAAATTATTTGTTGAAAATAAATATTTGACTGAAGAATATAATAAAAGGCACGTTTAAGTTTTATTTGCGTGTGTCTACATGTGTTCCATGACTAGAATAGACGAGAAAAAGGACTAGTTGAGCAAACAAAAAGTGATGGTTGCATATGTATGGTTGGTCTGCGTGTTCTACTTCAACCTGACCGACCGCTGCATCTCATTTTTCCAACAATTTTATGGTTATCTGTCAAGGAGTTCCGAAAAATCTTCTACAGTTTAATTATACACCATAATAAAATATTCGTAAATGGAACATAAATTAACTATATAAAAAATATATAAATATAACATCGTTTTCAGATTATAATTTCTATTTATTTTAATATTTTATTTTATTTATCTATTTTAATTATATTTGACTAAGTTAATTGTCAAATGAATAAAACTGTTAAAAGTAAAACCAGCTTATAAGATTAAGAGGATAATATTAAATATATATATATATATATATATATATATTTCTTTAGAAAATAAAAAATATATAAATTATAATTTCATTAAAAAAAAAAGTAAAAATTTTGGGAGCCTCTTGACACCGTCATTAAATACTCTGTTACCATTGAGGATTGTGTAAGGACAGATTTAGAGGAACTAGAGGGATTTTATATATATATATATATATATATATATATATATATATATATATATATATATATATATATATATATATATATATATATATATATATATATATAATAATTATTTTTAAAAATAAATAAAAAAATTATAAATATAAATATTCTTTTTATTCTAATTTTTTATTTATAATAAATATTATATTTCGTTTTTATAAAATTTCTCATCTACACTCTTTTCTTTTTCTCTTTTATCTTTTTTTTTACATTTTTATTTTCTCTAACTTTTTCTATCATAAAATTACTTTTAGCATTTTTTTTCTTTATTCATTTTTATATTATTCTCCTTTATAATTTCACTTTATAAAAAAAATTATATAATTATTTTTAGTTTTTAATTTTTTTTATAATTTTATTTTTATAACAGAAAAATTAAAATTTTCCTTTTAATTTTTGAGTTTTTTTGTTCTTTTATTATTATTAAAAATATAAGATAAGAAATTAAAAATAGAAAGAAGATACTCATAATAATTTTATTGAAATATAAAAATAATAAATAAATTTATTATTTATTATTTTTATTATTATTATAACACGTTAGTATAATGTAAAAATATGAAATATTAATATAATTTTTTATTTTTTATACATTAATTAGTTATTTTAGGGTTATATGTTGTTAAAACATAAAAAAATAAATAAATTAAATTTTAAAAATGTCTAAAAAAATTATAAATTTATTTTTTAAGAGAAGAAAATGATAAAATAAACTTTACTTGATAAATTTTTTATATAATAACTAATTTTTATATATTTATCTTCTTTATTTAAATTTTTTAATTTCATTGATATTTAAGAGATTATAATATTAATTTCAACTAAAGAAATTTATGATATTAGATTATATGTTTTGAGATATCCAATTTTTTAATCTCACTCGAAGTATCCGCTTATACAATTTTTATACCAAATCTAGGGTGAGACACAAAATTGGCTACTATTTTTCTTTTTACCATATACACTCAAAATTCGTTGCTAAAAAATGTTGTAATATTATATAACTTCAAAATTCATAATAACTAATTGTTTTGAGGGAATTTAATTCATCTACTTTAGTGAGATTTTTCGGCAACTATTTTTTTATTTACAAAACTCAAAAATATGGTTTTTTTAAGGTGCAAGTCTAGTTTTTCTCTAATAAACTTACTTTTAAGAAGGTAGTGGAGGAAAGTAAATTTATCTTAAATATGTTTAGTGTATACCAATTGTTATACCTACGTTGATGATTGTATATGAAATATATATAATTTATGAAGCCAAAAAAATGGAATTTCCACCATTGAAGATTGAAAGAAGTATTACAATAATGCTTGAGGACTCATGCTTTATTTCTGTCTGTCCTTCGTATTGTAATTAATTTCTTTTCTGAATCCTTGTTTCATTCATTTAGTTATTGAATTTATTCTTAACAATAATGTATTTTTATTAATGACACCCATTAAGAATTATTCCCTAACATAATGTTGCAATTGGGAATTTTGACTGTTTTAACTTCCTAAATTTAAATAATAATTTAATATATTTTATTTATCTAAAAAATATTTTAATATTTTTAAAATCTAATTTATATATATATATATATATATATATATATATATATATATATATATTATTCGTTATGTTTTTAAAAATAATTTTGTGTTACAAAGCATAACTTTGGTTTATTTATTTTTTGTTAGATTAGAATTTATGGTATATAGCATAACTTTAAGATAATTATTTTTAAAATTATGATATTTAATTTTAGGTTTAAATGAAATGATTTGTAAAATTAATTTATTTAAATAAAAAATAATTTGTTTATATTAATTCAAATAGTAATTTAAAAGGAAGGTGGGCTTTGCAAGACAGTTTATTCTTTTTGAAGTCATAATTTTATTAAAAAACTCAAATCCGCAATTTAAAATACAAATTATCATATTTTGATGTGTTGACCAAACAATCAAATGATAGATGAATAGTACAAAAATACGATTTTCTTTAAATAATCATATACATAAATTAATTAATATAGTGTTAACAATTTTAAGAAAACTATAAGATACTCAAATTTTATTGTTCTAAGTAGCCACTGGTTTAGAACGATGAAGAACATAAATGTAGGGTTTTTCTCACTGTTTCAAATCATCCTTGAAAGACCCAGTTACGTTACGTGCAATAGATTTTGGTCAAACATACATGTTCAACCACATATTTTGAAGATATATGGTTGCCATTAAATTGCCACGAGTCACCTTAAAGGATTAGAAGGTTCTCATTGTGGCTGGGTTACCGATTCCGCAGGTAACCAAGCCCATGCATGTAAGCTCTTCGTCATTTTTGCGTGTACAAGCTTCATATACGTCGTATTCATCTTTGAAACTTGAAGGATCATATTCTTCTTTCTCTACTTGTCCCAGAAGCAAACCACACTATTAAATAGAAAAACTATGAATACATTCTTAGAGTATTATTAAGTTGGATCATAGTAATTTATTGGTTGAAATTGAAATTACTAAAATAGTAAAATTGTGATTAATGAAGATTAAAGTGTGAGAATACAATAGAATTAGAGGAATAATTAACGTAGGACAAGGGCATATGCTTGTGTTGACCTGCAACCGACCAGGCAGAAATGATGAAGCAGAGAGAAGAGGGTTTGTGAGCTTCTCTCGCTTTCTTTCTCGACCGTCCAAAGAAAAAGCTGCTTCAGAGGTTTTGAAAGTAAACACAAAAGTGGGTTTATGTCTTTGTTTGAGTTGCTATCTTTGTTACTTCCTTCTTTCTCCTTGTTTTCTTTCTCTCTTCTTCTGCCTTCTTTCAGATGACATTATCACATGACCATATATTGGAGAAAAATTTGCATTTCGTCTCCTCCCCAAATTTTCTCTTGCGGCATTACAGCCTTAATTATTGTGTGTCTTTGTATTTATGTAACCAGCACTCGTATTAACCCCTCTATTTTATATAATAATAATAATAATAATATCAATTCTATTTAAAAATCTGTAAATAATTTTTAAAAATAATTGTCATCTCATCCGTAATCTTTTTCTTGAACTTTTCTATTTCGATCAAGAATAAAAGTGGCCCATTTTCGTGTTTATTTATTATAGTAGGGTCAGTCAATTTTTATATTTGAAATATGGTCCAAGTTAAAAATTTAATTCATTATAATTTTATTTTTAAAATATATATCGAATTAAATATATATATATATATATATAAACTATTATTTACCAATATAAATTTATAAACGACAGAAATAAAATCATATTTTTGGCCCAAATCCAACTTTTCTTCTTCCCTCTTCCACCCCACCTGAAACCGTACTCAAACCCTTCATTTTCCCTCTCCAACTTATTCCCTGACGCACACTTAAACCCTTTCTTCACTAACAAATAATAACATAATAAAACACCTGATAAAAAAAAAAAACTCATTTCTCAAACAAATGAAAAAAAAAATGTTTTTTAGTTTTGTCTAGAACAAGAACCAATGTTACCTTGTCAATGCTATACAGGTTAAATTGGGATAACATTTCATGATGGGTTTCGTGTTTAAAGAAAAAATTTGATTTTCATTTTGGGAAGAAAAAAAAAGGACGAAGCAGAATTCAATGAATGAAGGGTGTAAAGGGAAGGGGAAGAAGAATGGGTTGAGTGTGATGAATGGAGAAAAAAAAGAAAAATCCGTTTTGAAACACTGTAAAAACATACCAAACTGAATCAATTTTTTTAAAGAACAAAAATAAAGAATTTAACGGAATAAAAAGTAAAATATAAATGACTATTTAAATAATTTTCTCCATAATGTGTAAAATTTTAAGTGAAGTGAAAATATTAAATATATAAATTTTATATAAAAATTAAAAATCATCTCAGGGGTTGATTGATCTCAACACACACATATATATATATATATATACACACACACTCGTAGACACTCATAAAAAAATGGAACTTTATCTTTTTTTTCTATTTTTCATTTCATTTGCCACGTGACAGATTAGTTATAATATATTAACAAAAAAATTCTAAAAATACATATCAAGAAAGAGAGGTGTATCAAGAGAGAAACCATGAAAAAATTGAAATTGTATATATACTGTAAATTGGATCATATAACTATAATAAATACTATAGAGTCATATTATTTATATAAGGAAATAAAGTTAATTAGACTAACTAATATAACTGAAACTAATTATTATATAATGGTTGAATTATTAACCCAATATTCTAATTTAGTAATTGATTTAATATTTAAGTTTTTTCTCAATTATTTAAATATTTGATTATTTAAAGGCTTCATCATAATGTTTGTCAGCGGTTTCTTTATGTTACAACATTTAAGCTTTAACTTTTTCTTTTTTAGTTCATCTCTGATGAAATGAAATCTCAGTCTAATGAGTTTGCTTCTCTCATAATGAATTGAATTTTTTTGTTAAATTAATGATTGACTTATTGTCAATCTTCAGTGTCATAGTCTTTTCTGATCTTTCAAGGATTCGATTAACCAAACTCTCGATCCATAATACTTACAAATTGTGTAAATTAACAAGCAAAGTAATTTTACTACTTGTAATCAACAAATTATTGACATATAAGTAAACAATTAACACATTATCTCCTTCGATCTCCGAATAAATTCAATACTACCACTACAAGAAAAACACCAAATAGTGACCGAAAATTCGGTCACTAAATGTGCAAAATCGGTTACTAATTAAAATAGTGACCGAAATAGTGACTAACTGGAATCGGTCACTATTTCCTTGGTCATCGATTTTATATATAACCAAATCGGTCACTAAATCAATGAAAAAGTTAACCCATAACAAATTTAATTATTTTTATTTATTTACATTTTTATTATATCTATTATTTATTTTCCCTATCTCTTAATTATATTATATTTTGCTTATTTAAGTTTTTATTTATATTTATTTAGTTTGTGGTTTATTGTCATTGTCAGGATTCGAACCCGGTACCTTAGAGTTGGAGGTTGAAACTCCAACCACTGAGCTACTAGGATCTTTTAATAATAACTTACAAATAAATTATATTTATATACAAATAAATGTATATCCGTATAAATATATAAATATAAAATCTATAAATAAAAATATATTTATATATTTTAATATATATTTAAATATTGATATATTTAAATATTGATATATTTAAATATTGATATATTTATATATTGATATATTTATATAGCATAATGTATATTAATATATGAGGGGAAAATATTGATATATTGATATATTTGTATATATATATATATATATATTTATATTTATATATATTTATATATTTATATATTGATATATTGATATATTAATATATTTATATATTTATATATTTATATTTTTATATTTTGATATATTTATATATTGATATATTGATATATTTATTTATATCCTTATACATTTATATCTTTATATATTTATATATTTGAAAAAAAAATATTAAATTTTAAAAATAATATTATATTTTTAAAAATAAATATTAGAAAAAGATTTAAAAATATATATAAATTATATTTACATTTACAAAATATTAAAGATATATGTTTATATCTTTACATATTTATATATATTTATATGTTTATATTTTTACATATATTTATATCTTTCCATATTTATATATTTATATATAAAGATATTAGTTTTGTATACAAATAATATTATAATATAGTATATTATACTATTAGTATAGTATACAAATAATATGTTAGTATAGTATAGTATACAAATTATTAATTTTGTAATTTATATACAATGAAAATAATATAATGGTATATTGGTATAGTATATTTGTATTCTAATTTTTAAATAAACTAAAATTACGCTAAATGTATAATAATATATGAGAAGATAATAAATTTAATCCAATTACTTTTATAAATATATAAATATAAAATCTATAAAATATTAAAAAATGATATTATCTTTAAATTCAGTAGTTAGAAACTAAAATTATAGTTTCTCTGTTTTAAATAATTAAAATAAATATTTAAAAATAAAAATCAAAACTAGTATTATCTTAAATTTATTAAAAGTGTAATTAAATATCTATTTTCTTAATTTTATTTGTTTCAAACTTCTCAATTCTACATTTTTGTAAGTTCTATCATTATATTATCATCCTCATCTCCTCTCATGTTCTACTTTATCTTTATAATAGTCAATATTCTTAACTAATTTATAGTTTTAATTATAATTTTTTAGTATATATTTCAGAAATTAATCAATTCTAATCTATTATTTGAAAAACTAATCAATTCTAATCAATAATTTAGAAAACTAATTGATTATAATTAATTATTTGAAAAAATTATCAAATATGATCGATCATTTTGAAAATATAATCGATCAGAATCGGATTTCGCTTGAGCGAGTAGTCTCGCTCAAGCGAAATACACTTCGAATATCGTATAAGCCTTAACCGCTATCATATATACACTTAAGATAGCGGTTATAAGGGAACCGCTATTATATCCTCTCAATTATGATCGATCATTTCAAGTTATGATCGATCAGAATCGTATTTCGCTCGAGCGAGACTAGTGTCGCTCAAGCGAAATACAACCCGAGAATGCCAATTTTGTGCAGGGGGCGTTTCGCTCGAGCGAGAATATTGTCGCTCAAGCGAAATACATTTGAGATAGTGGTTCCAAAAGAACCGCTCTTAAAAGTGCACTTCTAATAGCAGTTAACCACTAACCGCTATCTAAATTATACTTTAGATAGCGGTTATTGTGGAACCGCTATCATATCTTCTTATGAAAGCTTCCATTAACTATTTTTTTGAATATTATGTTTTTAAATTTGCTATTAGAGAAAACCTTTCAGAATTCAAAATGTTAAATACTTTTAAATATTAAAATTAACTTTATCAAAAATTAGGAAAAAAAATTAATCCAAAAGAGTTCAAAAATGTATTATAATATTGTCAATTTTGAGTTTAATTATATTGTTCATTCTCAAAGTAAAAAAATATATTGTAACTATTTTAATTTAATAAAATATATTTTAAATTTTTAATACTAAAATTAAAAGATTTATGTTGCATGAGGTTTCTTTACTTAAAAGATTTTGCAAAATGCCTCTACAAATGTTTTTAACAATTAAAAACAAAGTATTTTGACAAAAGCTTTCTCAAATGCCTCTACAAAGTATTTTTAACAATTATATTGAGTTTAATTCTACAAATTAAAAGATTAAATAATAATAAATTTAATTCTTTAAATTCAGATAGCTAGAAACTAAAATGATAGTTTCTCTGTTTTAAATAATTAAAATAAATATTTAAAAATAAAAATCAAAACTAGTATTATCTTAAATTTATTAAAAGTGTAATTAAATATCTATTTTCTTAATTTTATTTGTTTCAAACTTCTCAATTCTACATTTTTGTAAGTTCTATCATTATATTATGATCCTCATCTCCTCCCATGTTCTACTTTATCTTTACAATAGTCAATATTCTTAACTAATTTATATTTTTAATTATAATTTTTTAGTATATATTTCAGAAATTAATCAATTCTAATCTATTATTTGAAAAACTAATCAATTCTAATCAATAATTTAGAAAACTAATCGATTATAATTAATTATTTGAAAAAATTATCAAATATGATCGATCATTTCGAAAATCTAATCGATCAGAATCAAATATCGCTCGAGCGAGACTAGAGTCGCTCAAGTGAAATACAACCCGAGAATGCCAATTTTGTGCAGGGGGCGTTTCGCTCGAGCGAGGAAAATGTCGCTCAAGCGAAATACATTTAAGATAGCGGTTACACAGGAACCGCTCTTAAAAGCTCACTTAGATAGCGGTTAAGCTGGAACCGCTATTATATCGTTTCAATTATGATCGATCAGAATGCAGTTATGACCGATCATAACTGTTTTAATCGATTAAATCTTGTTTCAATCGATTAAAACAATTTCTGCACAGCGTTTTAATCGATTAAAACTTATTTTTATCAGTTAAAAATTTCTACACAACGTTTTATATGATAGCGGTTTCACTGGAACCGCTGTTAAAAGAGAACTTCTAATAGCGGTTGCACCATCGCTCGAGCGAAAATAGAGTCGCTCAAGCGAAATACAACCCGAGAATGCCAATTTTGCAGGGGGCGTTTCGCTCGAGCGGGAAGACTGTCGCTCAAGCGAAGTACATTTTAGATAGCGGTTAACCTGGAACCGCTATTATATCGTTTCAATTATGATCGATCAGAATGCAATTATGACCGATCAGAACTCTTTTAATCGATTAATTCTGGTTTCAATCGATTAAAACAATTTCTGCACAACGTTTTAATCGATTAAAACTTATTTTTATCAGTTAAAATAACTTGAAAAGTTTTACAAGAAAGTTTTGCAATATTTCAATCGATTGAATCGCGAAACAATCGATTAAATCAACTTAGAAGATTTTTTGTAAAGTGTTTATTGTCGCCACAGTTGCAGGTCGCTTGGATTCAAGGTGGTTGAGGTTTGGGTTAGGGTTCGAGGTCAGCTGGGTTTGCGTTGGGTTTGACCGCACGACGACTGGAGTTTGGCTTCAGATTAGGGTTCGATGCTGCCGGAGATGGGTTTGGGCCTCAAGTTCGTCGAGGTTGAGGCTGGGGTTGAGTTTTGGAATTCGCTTGGGGATGGACAAATGAAAGGTCTAGGTTAAGCTCGAACAAGTATGCTCGCTTGCTGTCTTGTTTTCTGCTGCGAACTAGGATCGCTCGCCAACTAGGTCAGATTTGAGCAATAATTTTTGCGAACATATTACCCATATTTGGGGACAAGGGGCGGAACAACCTCTCGATCTGCTTAGTGCAGCCCAGGAATAAAAATGTCAGTTAATGCACGAAGAAGATGAAGAAATACGCGAAGAAGATGAAGAAAATTTGGGACGCGAAGATGAAATTTTCGTACCTAGGTCAGATCCTACAATGCGAAAAAAATAAAAAATTATCACGGAAAAACAAAAATAATTACATAGATTAAATATAGATTAATTAAAAAAATAAATTAAATAATAAAGTGATTGAAATAGTAACCGATTTTATGTGACCGAAAAATTCGGTTACTATTTCGGTTACTAGATTAAAAAATAATAATTTGGTTACTGATTCGGTCACTGATAGCAACTAAATTTTTCGGTCACTGATTTCGGTTACTATTTGACATTTTTCTAGTAGTGACTCAATTTCATACTTCAAAAATTCTTATTGTCGAAGACAACCATCGATTTTAATATTCCAAACTCTTTAGGCTTATTTCAAGCTATATAACGCCTTCTTCAATATAAGAACTTTCTGCTCTTCTTCAGCGATCACAAAGCTTAGTAGTTGTATAACAAACTTTTTTCTCTAATTTACCATTTAAAAATACAGATTTTTCATTCATTTGATGCATTTGTCACTCTTTATAGCTTATGAGAGTTATGATTGTTCTTATCATGTTCATCTTGGTAATTGGAGCACACACTTCTTTGTAGTCTAATCATTATCTCTGTAGAAAGTCTTTTGCTACAAGTCTGGTGTTATGTCATGCGATTGTTCCGTTCAGCTTCAACTTTGTCTTGTACACCATTTTACTCCTATTGACATTTAATTCTCTTGGAGATTAGTTAATTTGAATGTTTTATTCTTCTCGATTGTCAACAACTCCTCTTTTATGGTTTCGATCCACTTGGGATCATCAATCATTTCTTCAAAGCAAATTGGTGTAATCTCGATATCAGCATACAATACTAGATGTCAAGATCATTCTTATCCTCCATTTCTCAAATCACCTATCCAGTTATTGTAACAATATCATCAGTATTGGTCACATAATCATTGAGTCTCGTTGTTGTTCTAATCGATCTTGTAGGTTGATTTCTTCTTTCTTTAATTGTGAAAATCAGTCAATTTTTGTCTTTTTCGATTTCTGATGTCGATTAATTTTTACCACCTTCGATTTTAAAAATCAATCGATCATTACCTTTGATTTTGCATCACATGAGTCATCGAAACTAACACTTCGATTTTCCTCTATCGAAACCCATTTCCAGTAATCTTTTTCATCAACAACAACATCTTTACCGGATGATCTTCTTCTTGATAAGATTATACAACTTATACGCACTAGTTGAATGATATTCTACTGAAATTAACTTATGACTTTTGTCATCGAGTTTCTTCCTTCTCTCATTGGGAACATACCTTCATGTAATCTAGCCAAATATTCTGAAATGTTTGATATTTGGCTTTCTCCCAGACCATACTTCCTCTAATGGTTTCTCCTTCACTCTCTTTGTTGGGCATCAATTCAAGATGTATTCAGTTGTCGATACCACTTATTCCTAAAATGAATTTGGCAAGTGTTTGGTCTTCAACATACTTCTAACCATATTTAAAATTGTTTGATTTCTTCTTTCTGTAACATCATTGTGGTGTGGTGTGTACAAGGTTAGAATCTCATGCATAATATCTTTTTCCTTACAAAATAATGCAAATTCACCATTGTTGTACTCACAACCATCGTCCGATTTCAACATTTTGATAACTCTACCACCTTGTTTTTCGACCATCGATTTGAAATAGACAAAGCGACTAAACACCTCTAACTTCTTTTTGATCAAGTACACACGCATCTACTTGCTATAGTCATCAATGAAAATACTTGTTTTGATGTGTACCTTAAATGGATTTTGTGCTTGTTTCCCTATCATACAACCTTCGCATATGTCTTTATATTTTTTTACTCAAGGTAGTCCAATCACCATCTCCTTCTCTATAAGTTGGCTCAAACTATCGAAGCCAAGATGATCATACCTTAATTGTCACAACCAATTAACATTAGAGACTGTTGTTGTAAAACACAAGTTATTCGATACTAGAATATTGACTCGAAAAAATTTATTCTTGCTCAGAGGTGTCTTTAAAATCGGTGTCTCATTCTTATCAAGGATTTTAAACATATGCTCCCTTAATCTCTAATCGATCAAATGTCCTTTTTGAAGAACTTAACAAATTATGCTTTATGGCTGGAACATAAAACACATCTAAAATTATTACAGATTTTTTATCTCTTCTTCTGATTGTTATTATACATTTCCCTTCACAACTCACTATCGAGTTATCTGTAAATTTTACCTTTGATTTCACATTTTCATCAAGATCGACGAATAAACTCTTCTAAAATGATATATGATTCAAACAACCAGTATCCAAATACAAAGATTCACTGAAAGTCTCTACTAGTTTCGTCGTGGTCATCATTAACAACACTTCATCCTCAAAATCTTCTTTTTGTGCAACATTCGCTTCTTCTTATTTATGACAACAGTATGTAGCATAATGACAATACTTATAATAGTTGTAACACTGTACATTCTTTTTGTTTGCACAAGAGCCTGATCGACCACCTTTTCACTGTGAATTTCTATCTCTACCACCTCTCGGTTATGAAGATCTCTTTTGTTTTCCTTATAAGTCTCATCCACCATTGTTTCTACCTCTTTATCTTCCTTGACCTCTCTTGTTCGATTTTCTTCGATTTCTTTCATTCTTATAGTCTTGTTTCGTCAACAACATATGTTCTGTGTTAAACTTCTCTTTCACCCTCTCATGCAATCGTTGTTCGTGAGCCTCCAATGATTCCTGTGGTTCATCAAGTTTAAGCAAATCGTGATTCTTAGACTCTTTGATAGCTACAAAAATTATATTAAACCTAGCAACAATGGTTCTCAACACCTTCTCCACCCTGCTCATTCTTTCAAGCTTTCACCAAATAACTTTATCAAGTTTATGATTGACAATAATTTTGCAAAGTATTCTTAGATGGTTTGTTGCGACCCCATCTGCAATAACTCATACTTACGACACAAAGTTTAAAGTCGCACCACATTCAACATCTCTTCGTTTGCGTAACTATGCACCAGGATATCTCAAGTTTCTTTCAACGAGTTTGTCAACAAAATCTTCTTAATATTATTTTCATCAACACACTAATGAATTAGAACATAGTTTTGCAATGACATTTCTTTGTCTCTTAAAACATTGTATATTGTACCTTAGTGAGGTTCTCCGATAGCCTCTCGTATTCATTCAGAACTACATTCAAGACTTCTTGAAAACAAAAAAATGACATTTATCTTCAAACACTAACTATTGTACCATTCAGATTCTTACTATCGAGTAGTAGCATGTTATCATACAATTCAATCCTTGTCATCGTCATTCTTCTTCTTCTTCTTCTTTCTGAATCTTGAAGCTCTTAATACCATTATTAGTGAAAAAAATTTAAAAACAAGTATACAGAAATAGAGAGTTGTATCTAGAGAGAGACCCTGAAAAATAAAACTATATATACAACTTAAAATTATTATATTAATAAAAGTGAATTTTTTTTTTTAAGATTGTTTGTTTGTGGAGTTTTCAATATATAACTTCACATAAACAAAACCTAAGCTTTTGGGGTCAGTAAAGCTTTACAGAATTTGAATTTATGTCATATTTTGATTTTTCTATTTTGATGTAGAGAGGAAAGTCAGAAATGGGGAAATGGTCCGCGGGAAAGCTTGATTCTTTTCTTTTCAATTATTTTGAATGTCAACTCACAATTCAAACAAAGACACTGTGGATATTAATTTTGGTAGAAAAGTGTAATATATTATATTATATACTAAAATCATTGAGAGACTCACATCCACTTTACAATGCTTTTAAATATTGTAACTCAATTTGCAGAGATGAAAGTCCAAAGTAAAAGACTTCTTGTGGTTTGTGTAAATAATTAACCCACCCGCGTGTTGAAAACAACACAGAATAGATTGATGAAACAACAAATTTGAATTGTCAAAGGTTGCATTTTTAAGAATAAAAGGCGCACCTAATACGCACTTAAGCATGGTCTGGGTGGATAAGACGAAGATTATATAAAGAATGAATGGTGGCAGCATGCGTAATTAGGTGGATGAAAATTTTGTTTAAAGAGAGACTTTTTTTTCCTGTTGGAATACTTCGGACAAAACTGCAAGCTATTTTGGGCACGTTGGAACCTCTCCAGGGTCGATTCTATGAGTGATAGTGACAGTAATGATCATTGGTCATCATCACACACAAAAACAAATAATTCAACTCAGCGTAATTTTGAGAAAATAAGATTCCTACCCAACAAATGTGTTCCTTTTGTTTTGTATAGGAAATTCTCGATATCATCATGAAATCAATTTGTATGTTTAAAATATTATTTATTTTGAAATTTTTGTCCAGTACGATTTTGTATTTAAAAAAACGTATCAGTAAATTTTTAAAAAATATATATAAATATTTTTTTATTTTAACTCTATATGATAGAATACCTTTCATAGTTAAATATAAAATTTATATATTTATATAAATAATAGAAATAAATAATATAATTTTATAAATGTTAAAAATCTAATTAAATTATAATATATAAGTTATGGGTAAATTGTATAAAATAAAATTAGTTTCATTGTATATCTCTGTTGAATTAATATTGGACTATCTCGATAAAAAAAGGAAATGAGTTAAAAGTTTATATTATTAGAATTATAACTAAATTTTAATATATAAATAAGGTACAAATATCATTTTCCCAGTAAAGTTTACGAGATTAAATTACATTCATTTATTTATGTGATATATTATGAGTCATTTTATTGGTTTTAAACCAATCATTTATCCATTTTAGTTTATTTGGATAAAATTTTGATAATTATTTTTAGAAAAAAAAATACATTAATTTTATAATATGCTAATTTTTTGGTTATTGAAGTTTTGTAAAACTAGATAACTACGAATAATGAAACATCGATTTAATTATTACTAATTTTTGTATACTTTATCAGACTTTGTCTATAATTGTTTCTTAAGACTTTATAAATCTACAGAAAAATCGGTGAGATACTTGTTTTATGCGAATTTCTATGAAAAATTTGCGTGGAATAAACATGATGGGATAAACCTAAGAATAAGTACGAGAATAAAAGTGTAATAACATCTTAATAATATAAATGGAAAGTATAATAATTTTGTAAAATATTAAACCTAAAGATTAGTATGGTTTATATGTATTAGTTAGAAATGTGTAGCTGTATAAGATATGACAATTGAAAGTGGTGTGTATAAACATAATTCAAAGTTGCAAGTCCAAATTTTCAACCCGCCAGAAACCAAGTTACTATTCCAGAAAAATACACAAAAACTTTCGGCGGATATAACAAAATGAAATTGGGTTGAAGAAGGAGTGTTGTCGCGATCGATTGTAGACGAGAGTTGGATGAGTCCAATAATTAGTTTAGTGAGGTGATAGAATGGTAAACATGTTTTGATTAGTTAAAGATTGAGTGGAACTAAACTTGTATTATTACCCAAAGTACACCTGTTACCTACACTCTGTAGCAACAATTCCTTGCTTATCATATTCTGACACATAAACAAAAATGAGGTACAACGTGCACACCTCTAACTTTTTATGTGCAAAATGACTTCAATAACTGCTAAAATGACGCACCATTTGGTCAATTTAACAACTACAGCTACGAACCTATGATCTATTTTTATGTTCATTGAATTGACAAAGTTTTTGTCTTAAAACAATCACAATTTTCAAAACGTATACTTTTTTTTCTGAAGTAGAAAACTTATACTTAATTGCATAACTACCCATTTTTGTTTATGAAGTGAGGACTCAATATCTGTTAGGCTAAAGTATTCAATCACTGAATCACTACGGGAGCCTGTTATAGTATGTGTATGATTATAGATTTGTTCTGTTCCTAATATTATTCTAAAAGCTTCAATCTGAGAGTTATCGTGGTAGAAGTTTAACGAGTGTAACATTCTTCATAAGAATGTGGTAATCTTCTATTCTCAATATTTCCTGTAACAAATTTTCCTCTGTTAAGACTGGATTTAACCAGATTCAAACTCAATTAACTCAGGTTCAATTTTTTAAGGGATTATGTTTTGAATAATTTAATAAGTAGGTTCTGTGATTAATATTTATTAGGATAATATATTTTTTTAATTATTTACATAGCTTATCACCTCGCCATTTTTCAATTTGTCATTAACTATTCAAATGACTACTCTAAGTTAAGTTAGAGTTTAATTATTTATTTATTTTTTATCTCTTTTTTTATTTGTATCTCTTATCTCTTTTCTTTTACCTTTATCTCTTTAATTTTCTAGCTAAAAGTCGTCATTAAAGTTATGAAAACTAAAAGATAAACATGGTTATTCTTCATTGATGATTTACAGATAAAAAGGATATTGGTAGGAATCCCCCAGTTTGAGTTTAAATAGGATGAACTACCTCATAAAATAACACGTTCTCACCTAATGGACTAGTCTTTTGGGTTATGCTCTTCTCATGTATTTAAGTCCTAACAATTGGTAATTCTACGAGGATTGGAGAAATTATTACCAACTAGTGAGTGAATCTGTCTTCAAGAAAATAAAGCTACCACTAAGGTAACAATATTAGGAGTCCTTCAATCGTAGAGCTGGGCCTTAGTATTGGAGCTTTCTCATATAATAAACAAGCCTTTTAAATTGAACTTTCTTCTTTTGCTTATATCCTGAAATCGTAAACATATTTAATTTGTTGACATTTATGGGAAAATCAACCATTGGTCTAAGGTAATCCTTCAATCATAGAGCTGGGCCTTCCCTAAACCAGAAGATACTCTTCTCCTATCGACTCGATTAACTTACTTAATACCTTCTCCAGCACCACCAGTGGGCACCTAATTTGGAACTGGTTTCAAAAGCTTAACCCTACTACTACTGATATGATAGTTTATGCCAATCAAGCTATATAGATGGTGAGAAATACACCATCAACAGTTTGAATGATCGACCATATGAATATCAATTTCACTGTAGAGCTCTTAAAAATGTCAACCATGGTTTGCGGACTCTACGCCTGTTCTATATTTGTAATAGATTCTGAAACACCCATTCCCATATGAAAGAGGTGACCTAACAAAATTTAAATGGTATAAAGAGAAATACGCCAAATTGATGTCGCTTCAATTGTAACTTAACAGTCTCTATATAAAACTGTGGCTTAAACGCAGTTTACCAGAATCAACATCTTAAGCATTTTTAAACTCATTGATCTACCTGCGTGATTATTGAAGAGATAACCCAGAGTATTACTTTGCATTGATATCAATCTACTTTGCATTAATTTCTTCTCACACTAAGTATCATTTCCCTTCAAATAAACTTAAGAAATATATACAAACCATAAAATTTATTTCAAATTCAGGTAAGGTATAAACTTCACAGCAGAAAAGAAGGGAGTAGAGACAGAAGTTAATAATTTTAATAAGTACCTAACTAGATACTAATGTGTCTGGGCATTAATCTATACAAGAATGAAGATATGGAAGTGAGGTTGAGACATGAGATATCTAGTGCCTCGGAGACATGTAAGCATATATTGTGCAATCATGTTTTGCTTGTAAGCTGACGTACTTCTTTAATTGCTGTATTCATACTATGAAGCGCCATTTTCTTTACCTATTTGCATGGATGCCAAAAAGAGAAAGGCTTGTCAATTCTATGCAATGCAACTAATAACAGAAGACAGGAACTGATAAATAATATGACAAGATCTACCTCCAGCATCTCGGCTTTTGCTTTATGGTCATCGGGCAATAGTCTGACCTCATCAATCAACTGGATACCCTCGGTAACGTTTTCAGGGGACACAAATTCCAATACCGCATGAACACAAGACTGCAGATCAAGAAAGAAATGTTGGTCGTACATTCATACAATTCAGAATATATGAAAGGAACACGAAAACTAATATTTTATAATTATATAATTCATCAGCAATCATATGAAAGGAAAACCATATTAATATTATTATTGTGCAATCATCCTTTTGCTTTCGTAAAATGTAAGTGCTGATAGGTAAATACATTCATAGAAATAATTTGCTAAAAGATACAGCTGAACATAGCGTGTTGAAATTAGTTGGAATTTCCAGACATAAAATAAGCCAAAGAAACGGATATCCACTTCAATAACAAGCAAAACCAACAAGGTTTCTGATTTTCAAGCTTGCAAGAGAGTGAATTTTACACTAATACTCACCTTAGAGTTCCTAATCTGGTATGGACATCCAGCAGGAATGATGACAGCTTGTCCAACGTGTTGCTGAAAAGTCCATGGTTCAATCTCTATAATAGTAACAAGCATGTGTCAATTATTATCTACGACTGTAGCCAATAAACAAACAAATAGAAACATATTTACTTACTAAATTCCTCCTTTAGTCTCATTTTGTGAGTACTATCAAGAAAAATGTTCTGATCTAGAATTGGATGAACTACCTGCAGACAAGAGAAAATGAATAATCATCAACTCAATTAAAATTATTCCGACGAAATATCTTAATTTGAACTTACCTTGGTGTGATAGTCACGGGTATAAGAAAATTCATCATAGTGTCTTTTAAGGTATTCTATGAGCTTTGGTACATCTTGTCTACGAAAGACATCCCACTGGGCACCCAAATGCTCAGTACACTTATTTTTATGTCTTTGTGAGCTTTCAAAGGGTTTTCTAGGATTATCCTTTTTAGAGATTTCAGTGGTTTGAACAGTCCCAAGGAGAAGTAAAGTGCGTCCAGAATCAGATTCAGAAAAGAAATCACATCCTCCATTCTGGGAAATACTGCTGTCCATGCTTTGACTAGAAACTCTTTTAGCTTCAGTTGAGATGCAAGATGTTCTATTGACTCTTCTGAAAAAGTTCATTCCTTCTTCAACCATACTCTGCAAGCCTCTTTGCTCTGTTTCTTCAGCATGCAATAAATTCATTCCATTCACTTTCTGTTCATGTGGCTCCTCAGTAGCTATGGTTTTCATTTGACACAGAGTTTTGTGCTTTTTCAGTAGTTTTCTTATTTTCGTAAGTTGCTCTGTAGAGAGGGGGGCATCTGTGCTATGTGTCATAATATTAACCTGGAATCACAAATCCCAAACAAAACATCATGAATAATCAACACAATATTCCTTTCACAGATTAAGTGCAAGCAATTGCTTTTTGAGAGAACGTGAGATGGAATCAGTTACAACTTATGATTCCTAGGCACAGGTAAGTAACAGATAACATTTTAAATTCTTATTATAAAGATAGAAGAATTTCTAATAAATTAATTATGACTAAGTTTTCTGGTTTTGGGATGCAGCATAGAAATGAAGCTACTATAGCCCAAATAGTAATTCTGGGATTTGGATAACTGTATGAACAAAAGATGCCCTACAACTTTCATTGAGAAAACATTTAGTATTTTCATTTCCAGACTTGAAACAAGTATATACAAGATACAGGATTATCATTGTAAATAATAATATACTTGCAAGGGAAAAACAATCATAAAGAAAAGCAAACATGCCATGAGGATGCTTCAAAAGATGAGATCAACTAGGTTGTCATGACAGGATATATGAACTAATACATTTTTTCACCAACAGAAATTTCAAATACAGCTTAATTTATAATATTTGAAATCACTTTAACATATTAAAAAAAAATGAGTTAAAGTGTAGGACAATATCACTCCGTATATGTTTAAGATGAAATGAAGTATAACATAATAAGGAAGGACACATACCACATCATATGAGTCATAGCAGAGGGTTGTCACAGAATCAGTTTCTTTGTCAGTAGAGCCATAAGAAATATAGACATATGGTCCAATGTCATGCTTTGCACTCCGATGTGGCAAATTTGCAGCTAAATTCAGCAGGCCTGACAAGGGATGCATGTATTCTTGAACTGGTAGAGCATCAATTACCTCAGCAAAATGAGCTGGAAACTGCTCTTTGAATATTTGGGAAGAAAGCCACCCATTTAGTTTGAGCATCTCATGCCAAGTATTTCTCTGAGGACGCCGTTTTACTGAACCAGAAAAGTACTGCCTGATGTTAATTTCAACCTGCCAATAACAATACACTTTCAACAACTGCAATTGGTACAATGGCAGCAACATCATGACTAAGAATAAGGTTCAGCATATACAAAAACTATACACAAAATTCAGCCCACAATAAAAAAATGCATTGAATTGAATAAATATTATTGTAGTTATAACCCTTTTTGGTCAAATAATGGTATCAATTTAACATATCAATTTAAAAGAACTGTGGCATACAATACACAATTAGTTGGTATACTGACCTCCCACCAATCCAAACAAGATTCAAGTATGTTTTTATTATTCTCATATCTTGTAATGCTCTGCTCAAGATAAGTACAAAACATGATCAGTGGATCCCAACTGAGGTTTGATGTATTTTGGAGCACATCTCGGACTACAATAGGATGACCTTTTCCCCAGTGTTTCTGAAAGTGCTCAAAGTTTTCACCACTGATGTCCAACACTGCCGGACAAAACAAGTAATTATCATTGGAATCTTCTCTTAGAGCCGCTTCTTGCAACTGCTTGTATCTGTTAGTGTTGTGATCGGTGTCAAAACACAATGAGCAGCTTGAACTTTTATCTGAAGTTTCAGGAAAGTCATAGCTGCAAACAATTTCTTCTGCCTTCACTTCCATCTCTTTGATCCAACTGGAGGGGAAAACAGATCTCAACTCGAGGTGGCTATTACCACAGCCACCAAGCTCTGAAGGAGGGCATGATAGACTATCAATGCCATTGCAATTTGTCCACTCAGTCAATATTGAAGCATCATTTAAATTGCCACTAGATGTGACCTTCTCATCCAAAGTATGGCTCTCACTAGCACTGCTAGTTTTCATTTTATCAAGTCGCTTGAACATAGATAAGTTCATTTCTCCAGAAGCTTTTCCTTGACTTAATTCCTGACAACATCTTGAGCATAGGCTATATGAACAGCTTGGACAGCTTCTATGGAGATCCAAAATGGGTGTCTTGCAGTGATTGCTGGGACAAGGTTTTTACATTAGTTAAGAAGCAGCACCAGAAAATCATGTCACTTTCCCAACAGCACCCACCCTATAGAAGATAACTTACCAATAATTTTTCTCATTGCAGCCAAATTCAACTTGCTTGATTTGAATATCAGAAATATTTTTCCCTGGCATCAACAAAGGCATCTAAGATATATATTTTAGAATAAACAAAAATTTGCTTCAGAAAAAATCAATTTCACAAGAACAAAAATTACTACCTTTAACTTTTGCTTCTGTTTCTAGCTCAATATTCTGATCTTCATTTATCTGCTTGAGTACTGGAAGGAGCATGCAGATCAAATAATGAAAATGCAATATTCTATCAACTCTGCTCTTACCAGTTAAATATTCCTGATAAACAACAGGTCATAAACTGTAGTGTCAGTATATGCAATTAACGAAACACTGTTCAAGCAGAAGAGCATCCAGTTTGATGTCAGACCTTACATTCACTGTCTTTACATTGACTTGCTGAGCAATCCTTACAAGTGCAAGTTCCACGACAAACTGGACATGCCTTCTTAACTTCATTTTGAGTGTCCAAATACCTAAGTTTGTTTAGATAAATATTGACAAATGTCTTATATTATGATTATGACCCGATTCTCAATTTAAAAGGAACATGCAAAGAAATTATATTGGTAAACATCTAAGCAAAAACAAATAACGATTCCATATGCATGAAATCAATTTTTCTTTTGTTAATTTTAACTATTCATAATAAACACTGTTGACAGCGATAAACACCGCACACATCTATCTTAACTACATCAAAAGGGCCATCCTTTGCTCTAAGGATAAGCTGTGGAATTATCAAGGTTATCAATGGCAGAGTATGGTGGAAGGCCAAAATTCAGCCATATAAACATGTCATGCGGCCAATAGCACTACCATTGGGGGCCTTCCTTCTCAATTTGCCTAAAGTGGAGGCGTAAAAAACTGCCAAATTATAACATTATTTTGGTGCAACAATGGTTATTTAACAACATTACAAATTATTAGAAGAATCTCTAAGCTAGGAAATTAATTTATCAAATCGCGTGTCTCAAATTCAAGTTTCTGCATTGCCACCAAAAGGTTAACCACCAAAAGCAACAACTTTTCAAATGGAAATAAATCATAAATACCCTACAACACAGACAAAGAATCTCGCACGCGAATACCAACAAAGAAAAGCAAAAATTAACACAACATCAAACATTGAAACAAGTAAACAAAGAGAGATAATTTCATAAAGGTTCATTCTCATTCGAATGCTCAAAATAGAGAGGGTTAAGTGAATTCAACAAAAACAAACCGCTCTTTGATGCAATCCATGCAGAAAAAATCCCTCTGACAGCTCGAACACTGGATGAGATTGCAGGACTCACTTCTCTGGCACCAATGACACTTCTTCTTCTTACCTTTAGTACCTTTCTTCAAGTTCGATCCATATGGCGCAATCTACACAATAACCCAGATGAACAATTCAAAACTCCCAAAACAAAAATCACAACAAGTATAGTTAGTTAGAACAGGAGTGCAAATAATATTCTGCAAAACACACCTGCAACTTCCCCACAGGGACTCTGTCGACATTCTTGGACCTAAAGTAACGCGGAGTAGCAGCTTTACTTTCAACACCAACTTTCACGTCACAATGCGAAGCCACATTGTCGTAATCACGAGTCGGCGAAGCCGGAGAGATTTCCATCACACCATTCGGCAATTCCCTCCTCAACTCCCCTTCACCGTAACACAATTCCTCTTCCTCCTCTTTTTTCTTCTTCTTCTTGTTCTTGTTCTTATTCTTCTTCTTGCTCTTGCTGTTTTTGTTCTTCTTCTCCGCCTCTCTCTTGAGAACCATCCTTATGAGCTCCAACTGCATATCGCCCTGCTTCAGCGCCTTCTTCTTAGCGGGAGAAGGAGCCACCACCTCCAGCGCCTCGGAACCCTCCGAAAGCCTGCGCTTCTTCTTTACGATTCTTGAGGTTCTCCGTGCCCTAGATTCGACATTGTCCACAGCATTAGGCTCCTCCTCGCTCGTCTTGCGCTTCCGGTGAAGCTTCAGCGACTCCGGAACCTTCTCTTTGTACTGCCGATGGCGACCTTGGAGGTAGTGAATCTCACACAGCTTCAGGTTGTCCTTCACTCGCCGCCGGCACCGCCATTGCCGGCCGTCGGTGCGCCCGCAACGGAGATGGTCAGGCAAAGGCTCCTCCGCTTCCTCTGCCTTCGGCTTCTTCGTCATTGAGTTTGATTTTCGGAGAGAATTGGGAATTTTTTTTCAATTTTTTTTTACCAAAGCGCGGAGAGAAACCGTGTTTCTCTGCAGAGAGCGCAGAGGCAGGAAAAAAAAAAGGGTTTTTCTGTTTCTCAGGCCCAAAGCGAGATTGTTTGTTGTTGTTATTTATTGGGAAGAAAAAACACAACAGTGAGAATGAATGGCATTGGGAATGGCATGTTCCCGTAATTATTTGCAATTGCAAAGTCCTGTTTGGTCTCTTAAGCCTCGTTGATCGTCTCAGAGAAGATCGGGACTAATCGAAATCTTGTGATCTTATCATCACTCAGTCTTTGTCACCTCATACAATGCAAAGTATTTCTGTCAAAATGTAGTTTTTATTTTTCTATCTTTTTTTTTTATCTTGTTTGTAACCGGATTTTGCTTCCAAATTATGTAACTCAATCTTTGGAATTATTGGAAAGGGGCTTTTTTTTAGCAGATTTGCACGTTTTTTGAGTTTCTTGGGCTGAAATCAACCGTGAGATAGTATTAATGATAGTGTCCTGATGTGTAGCAATGTAGCATTTGGCTTTTGATCAAGCAAGTTTGATTCAAGTTATGTGGTTAAACTCATGAATGAGCAATGCAGTGACCAATCAATGTATTTTTGGTAGCAGCCTTTGATGTATATTACTTACAACTATAAGAAGCGTTTTTGCCTTTGCTCTGTAGTCTCTTTGATGAGCTAATTATGTTAAATCTCCTCCAACATATTGAGTTTTGGCTTGCACAGGATCAGTGTAGGACTAAGCTTTTTTGTATTGGGTTGATTTGTATTATACCTTTGTGTTGAAAATGAGGGAAGGGAAAAAAATTCAGAAGTAATTTACCATTCGACATTTTCCTCTTGATATTCTAGGTTCTAACAGCAAGCATTTAGAAGTCACAGCGAATCATTATGAACTTGGGCTAGTAATTGGCATAAATTTGTTTTAATGTAAACAATAATTTTGAATTTAAGTAATGAGCATAACTATGTTTGATATCAGGATGAAAATTTTTGTCTCTGCAATGATCTACTCAATTCAAACAATCTTATTATTTATTTTTTATGTATATGGCTATAAAAGGAACTGAAAAAGCAAAAGATATCAGAAATGAGTTAGTCTTTGCATCCATTCCTTTATGCTGGAGATTAGCTGATTTGGTTGTTAATTAGTGGTGCAAGTACTTTTTTTGGGCTGCAAAATCTTGAATTGTTGTTGATAAAGGAACAAAGCCCATTGTTCATTTGTGTAAATTTGATTAAAGTATTGGGCTGAGGCTCACAGTTAAATGCAGATAGTGTACCATTATGCTGCAGCACACTTCTGATGTAAAGAGAATCTCTCGTCACGAAATATTCACACCAACCAACTTGATTGTTGATGGACTTTTGATTCCATTTAAATCAAAGACTATGAACATGCAAAATTGAAACAAATCCCACATTTGTATTGCTTCTGATTTTTTTTTTTATTAACATCCACTTCAGAAGTTATTGTACAAACTCAAAACCAATGTCATGTTTAAAGAACAATGTTAGTATAAAAGAACCAAAAGTTCAATATTAGCATAGTACATAAACTCAGAAGAATAAGACATTATAAATGTAAAACGACACTGCAAACAAAGATTAATTTTATAGCTGATATCCAAAGGATTGAATCTTATGAAAATATTATTAAAAAGTTTTTATTTGAACAGCTTTAAATATTCTAATTAAGATACTTAAAAATATTAAAGTCGATAAAAAATTTTATCAAAAAAAAAAATCATCACCTTTGGGTACAGTAACTATGTATCAGAAATCTTTCTCACGTGCCCAGCTTTTTTCTTTTTCATATAATTTCAGTGAATCTAAACCATGGCAATGTTAGAGTCATGTTTTTTTTTGTTCCGTTTTATTGAAAGTACAAGAACTATGGAACCTTTGACAATTTTATCTCCGTTGAAAAGTTTTGGTTGTAGCATATGAAAAAAATTATATTCATCATTTAATTATTTTTCTTAACCCTTATAACGTAACATGAAACTTTCTTAGCCTTGTATCTCTTAATAACACTATTATAAACATATTTACTCTTAATCTATAACTAGTTACATTTGAATATATAGAATTAACAAGATGTTCATCAAACATGTTTTGTTTTAGAAATAAATAATGTTCAAAATAATTATATTTAAGTATGCTAATTTCTTGTAATTATTTATAAATTTTACCTTTTTTTATAATTAGAGTCACCATACCAAATATTATTTTATTTCTTATTTGAAATGTAGTGAAAATAGTTTATAAGGTATTTCTAATAGAAGTATCTCAAAAATATAAAATATAGATTTGTTATATTATTAATTTTAAGTAATTTAAAATTGATTTTACTTTAATAAAATTTTATTTAATAACGTTTAAAAAACTCGTTTTCTTTTTTATTTTCTCTTCATCCATTTTGTTTTGTTTTCATTTATTTTATTTATTTTTATAAATTACTTAATAAAATAAATATAAAAAACAACTAATAATTTATTTAAATATATCATCAAACAATTCTTTCTCAAGATACTCCTAATATCTAGAAAATAATAAAGTGTGATTGACTTTTCTATTTTTTTTAAGTTTATTTACTTAAAATTCCAAACAAAGTAATCATTTTATTTTATTTGTTTTTTTTTAATATTTCATATGATGAGGCTACTTATATTTTTAATTAAATTTACCATTTAATTTAGGATTTATTACCATTACTACTTATAAAAGCTAATCAACATCTTAATAAATGTTACAGTTTTACTTAACATTAATTATTTTTTATAAAAAATTTTAATTTTAAACTTTAAATTCCAATCCCAAAACTTTAGTCACTGGTGTGGTTAATTAGGCTCCAGTACTAAAGCAAAAAAAAAACTATAAATTAAAAATTAAAACTAATGGAGTAACACAATAATTTAAAATTTACCCCAAAATGGAAGGGAGGATTACGTGGTTATTGGGGTATGAAAATACATAATAATGAGTTTTATATTATTTAAAAATTGAGATTAATAATAATTTATATATATATATATATATATTTTTTTATCAAAATATTTTTTAAAGATAAATTAAAATTCCAAAAAAAAAGAATAATCCAAACATGAAAATTAAGCTAACGATAGGATCGTAATTAAATTCTTTCTATAAAAAGTTCGCATGGATCTTGAGACACTAATTACTGCAGCTCATGAAAGAAGACACCCCAATATCCATCTCCATTTGTCATTTCTCCTTTCTCCAGATTTCAGCTGTGTCTGCGTCAGAAAACAAATTCCTAGGAGAATAGGAAAAAGAAGTAGATCATATGCACCTTAAAACCCTATAAATTAATAAACAAAAAAAGGGTATAAGAGTAACTAAAAAACACAACCTGTGTTGTTCATATGGATGCCTTTCACTTCCCACAATCCCATATTGCCAGAAAAGCATGATTGAGTGCAGTGTCGATGACAATTCATCTGCTTCAGAACACAAGTGGGAAGAGAATCTTCATCAACGCTGCACTCAATGATGTTTCTCTAATATGGGGACTTTCCAAAACTGCACCAGATCCATTTCATGCTTTCCACAACAACTGCATCTGTTTCTGCTATGTATATATATAATATGAATTTCGCTGCTAAAACTTACATAGTGAATGTTGAATGTAGTACACCAACCTCTAGTTTGTACTCTCATTTCGCCACAAATTGATTAGTTGTTATCCCTTCATCTTTTATCCATCACTATCTGCAATGTGCAAAGGGAAATTCTTGTACTGGTTTATTGTACTAGAATGAAATCTTGTACTACATACAAAATATCATTATTTGTCACATGTTTTGTCAACAGTTATTTATTTATCGATTCCACATGATTTTTTCGTTGCAAGTCTGTGTATTAATGAGTTAAAGGTGAGAGAGGTTGAATATATTTTTCGAAGTTATAAATTATATTGCTTTTGACAATTTCAAATTTGCCGTCTTCGTCAACCTACAAAAAGAGAAACGAATCTTTATTTGTAATAAAATATTACATTGGACCAAAAAACATGAAGAAATGTATTTTCCCTGGAAAATTGCTTGTGATTTTTTTTATCCTGTTCTATCATTCAATGTCTAAAATGAATTAGAAAAGCAATATATTTTATTGGAATGAAAATTTATATCATTTGTTAACTAATTTGATATGTGATTATGAAAAGATAAACTAAACTTTTTATTGTTTTTCAACTATTAATCGATTTAATCCCTAAATAATAAAAGTGGTGTATTTATTTTTAACCAGTACTAAATCAATATACCATTTAAAAATATCATTTACTATAGTCCATTAAATTTCTGGTAATAAAACTAATTTTGATTTATATAAATGGATCAAATTTGACTATGATAAATTTAATAAATATGGAATAATTTAGAGATAAGTAATAATTAATTAAAAATTAGTTTATGAATTAAAGTCTAATTTAACATTTAATCTTAGTTATACATTTTTAAGTTATTTATCAAAGATTAGATTATAAATTATTAAATTAGAGTATAATTTTTAATTAATAATTAAAATCTTGATGGTGAGAATTAAAAATCAATTTTAATTTTTTCAGAAAACAGTTTAAGTTAAATAGTTTTTAATTTAATTAATATAATGACTAAATATTTTTTATCTTTAAATTAGTTGATATTGAATAATTTTTGTTTGTATTCATTAAAGTTGAAAATTTTAAACATTCCTGGTAATTATGAAAATTAACTATCATATTAATAAAATTTAATGTTCATCACTAAAATAACAGACAATTTCATTAAAAACAACTATTTTCATATTAAGAAACTAAAAAATATTATTAAAGAATAATAATTATAATTTTACAAAATAATTTAATATATTTATACGTTATAATATTATTGTATTTATAATTATTCATCATATTTAATTTTAAAAAATATTAAATACTTAAATTATTCTAATCGAGTTAGATTTGGTTAGGGGAAAAAATTTCATCATTGAACAATTAATATTGATATATAAGATATAAAATAAAATGTTGAACTATTGAGTTAGAGATATAAAAAACTATTTAATCCAAAGAAACTCATTATACCTCGGAAAAATGCCACAGAGAGACTTTTTAATATTCTTTCTTTTCTCTCATTGTTCAGGATCTTTTCACGTAACTTGAGAGAGAGGGTTTTTTTTTTAAAAGAAAAATTATAATTGTTATTGTTATTATGAGCATATTATTATCTCTAATTTGTATTTGTTTTAAATTCTAATAATTAGAATTTTTACAATTTTAATTATTTTTATATGAGTATATGTTATCAAATTCAAATTAAGTATTTTTTTTATTTAAATTCTAACAAATTCTTTGGTCTTTAAATACTACTGATATAATTTACTATTGTTTTGTATTAAAATAAAATTAATGTTCGATTTTATATTGTTAAGTTAATTTGACTGAACAAAAGAATATAAACTTTATTTTTCAAATTAAAATTTTCACAAATTCATTATTCTTTGAAGTTCCATTCTTTACACTATTTTTTTTTAAATTAAATTAAATCCAATGCTCTTTTTTATATCCTATGTTAAAATGCTAGATTAAAACAATACAATAATTGATTTTACATTTTTTTATTAAATAAATGTATATAAAAAGTATTTTCCCTATGTATTTGTTGGGGTTAATTAATTAGCTATAGAAATGAATATATTTAATAGAGATAAAATGTTCCATTTGTATATTTCTTTTAAGAGTAATTAAAAGTAAGTTGATATATCTACGAAATTTTTTTTTCCTATAATAAGTTGAACACAGAAAGAAATTATATATATATATATATATATATATATATATATATATATTACATTTAATTCAAATAATTATTTTCCAAGCAATATTCGGACATATATTCAAGAATCAGTTTCTCTCTGTTAAATAAGAAAATATTATGATAAATTTAAAAATGAAAGAAAAAGTATAATTTATTGAATTGGTTAAATAAACAATGTATCTTTTTTATTTGGACCAAGTAACATGGCATCTGAAAATAACAATTCCTGTGTCTAAAATGTTTTGGGCCACCTAATGTACAACAGACCTTTATTTTGGACTAAAATTGGATCTAAAATGAAAGTACTTCTCCAGGCCCAGAAAGAAGAAGAAAAGAATGCCATAATTTTATTTATTAAACTCTTATTTTGAAAAACAAGTTTTTAGAAGCAAAAACTTGTTTTTAAGTGGTATTAAAAAAAATTGAAAAGAGACTAACTGCAGTTTAAAAATCGAACATATGAGAAAAGTGCTTTGGCAAGTGAACAAGGTGTGAGATTTCTTTATTGCGATTTTTAGGTTATAAAACTCTTTTATGCGCCGTCCACTAGTGGCGTAGCCATACACGTCCTTGTAATCATGAACAACTTGGAATAGAAAGAAATAAGCAACTTACCTTTCAGAATATCTTATATATCCTTTCTCATCATTTCTCAATAGTTAAAACAATCCTATTTTTTTTAGAAGTGAGTTTTGGAAATATTTTTTTATATCCTATTCTTTGGAATAATTAAAACTGTTATGTTTTATGGATAAGCATATCTTTTTATATGCATTGAAAAGAACTATCTTTTAAACATTAGAATAACAATTCTTGTCTTTTTTTTTTATTACTTACTCTTATTTTTTAACATGTCCATTTGTCATCGAATCTTAAAATTGGGATTTTTATTCTAAAAAAGTTAACAAAAAAGGAATTGGTCAATGGTGAAGGAATATTTTTGCTTTATGAAAAAAAATATATCAATTTAAATGTTATATGCATTTTATTATAACACTCAAAATGGAGAGTACGAAACAATATATCAGGTCAATTTTAGATTTATAAAACATAAAAAATTAATATATATATTTTTTAAATTTAGTTCACATTAATGTAATAACCAAATTTTATTATTTATATATAATAAATTGATATTAAATTTAATTTCCTAAAAAATAACTAATATAATTTAAATATGTAAAATGTCACATCAATTATATATTCATAAATCTTATCTTTCTATTTCTAATAATGGCAAGCAAAACAGGTTAATAAAAAAATCTTAATTTATTTTAGAATATAATTTTAACAGTCAAAAGTGATTATATTTACTTACTATTTAATTCAAATTCATTTTAATAATTTTATATTTTTATTTATATAAAAAATACATTGTAGTTTATAATTTGTATTAGGATGATAACTTGGTTTAAAACCTAGCATTGTTAGTCTAATTGCCTCACTTATAAAGTCACACTGATTGCACATATATATACCTTATTCACTAATATCTCATTAACTATCAATTTATTACAAGTAACTTTCTACTTAAATAAAAAAAATTATTCTAATTAATATGAATATGGTAGGTTGTAACTAGTTATTTGAGAAAACGGGAGGACTAATGCATTTTTTTTCACTTTCTTGAACAACAATCTTGTTTGGAATCTTCACTTAATAGTAGTAATAAAAAATATTAAAAAATAGTATAAATAAAAGGATTAATATTTTAATCGAACTAATTTTTCTATTAGTCTTCAATGATGAAGAAGACGTAATTAAATTTTTTTAAAGTAAAATTGTTAAAATAACAATTTTGTCCGATCTAATTTAATTTTACCATCTAAATAAAAAAATATATATTTAATTTGACATATATTTTTAAACGGATCATAACTTTTTAATCTGTTTTAATCTTATGTGGAACTGACTAATAGATAAAATTATTTGATTACAAATTAAAATTGTATTAATATGTCTATATCAAAATAATTAATTAAAAAATATTTAAATAAAGAAATAAAATAAATTTAATTTTTTAATTATATTAATGAAATTAATTTTTATTTTAAATATAATGATTTAATATATACATTACAAAAAGATATCCATTTAATTTTTATTCATTTAATTAAAAATTTATTTATTATTATTATTATTATTCATTATATTTTAATAATTTATTGATATAAGATAATAATTTATCTTAATTATTGAATAGTAAAATAATTGGAGGTAAGAGATTTCCATTTTAGAATAACTAAATCTTTTATCAAATTATTTTTTAATATATAAAAATTTTACAAAAATAAAAATTACTTTAATTTTTATTTAAAAGTAAATATTATTTTATCAATTAGATCGATTTATAAACTTAGGAACTATTATGATCTATGTACATATACGACATAGGACATGGGCTAAATGATCCATAAACTATCTAGTTTAATATCATTTAAATGAATTAAATTAACATAAGTTTGATTTAATTTAAACCATAAATATTTTTATATCCTAGTTTATTTTTTAAGTTTTTAAAATCATGGTTTGAATTCAACTTATTTTGTGTTTTTTTTTCTTGAGATTATTCTTATTCTCGTAATGATAAAATTAACTTGAGGAATTTTTTATATTTATTGGTGATCTTAAGTGGTTATAATCATTAGAGTGAATTGTTTCACATCAATAGTTGTATCTCCAGAAAAGAAATGTAAATTATTAAGTGGCATGTGAAAAATATGCACGGGTTAAAACATTTATGTTATAATTTTGGAGTAAATAAAAGATTATTGGAAGTAAGCCACTCCAACATTGAAATATAATAATTTTAATTAACTTAAATAAAGAGCTGTTTGGATGTTGAAATTAATTTGGAGTGAGAGTGTGGAATGGTAGAGTGAAGATCGGGGCAGGGGCATGGACATCAGAAAAGGAGTTGACAGTGGCCATTGTCATAATCACTCACGTGAATAGAAAATAAACTTGCACAATCAACAATATGTCTTCATCAATTAAAACAGTTATTAATAATCAATAACTAAGTAGGTTTTCTTACCATGATTTTTTATAAATAATATATATGATTTTATTAAGAATATTTAAAAGGAATAGCACTTCAACTTCTATATAAGCTTAAACCCGTGCTCCTTCATGGTCATCACATCTTACTTCATGCCCTACCATAAATTTAGGTCATCTCTGTTCAACAAACTAATTTCTTTTAGACCCAGATAAAACCAATCATGCTATTTTATTAATTATTATAAATTTTACTGATTTATTTATTTTGCCGTCCAGCAGTTTAATAACCGAAAATAGATAACGACTTCAATTGGAACAACAATTTGTAGCCACTCATCCCTAGCAACTCAGACAGCAAACATTAATTAATCTCAGTTTCGTGTTCGTTGACATTTCTTTTATTTTAAATTAAATTACCAAAAACATTTTAAGCTTCTTTCCCATCCTTTTTCTCTGGTATGATAACCTTTCAAAGAGATGTGTCCACACAATAATATATTTGCATCCTCACCATCAACTATTAAGTACCATTAGATTAATTTCATGGCTTGACTATGACACCCGCTGTTGGAAGCAATTATTTTAAATTATATGCATTTAATCATTGCCTCCATTTCAATTTATTTTATTCATTTTTTTACGTATAATTGTGCACATCATTCCAAATTAGAAGGTCTATGTAGCTGTGACATTTTGGAAAATGAAGGAAATTTTATCTTTTCTTTTGGACGGTTAAGCTTGAGGAGACCTATGAAGAAGGGAGCTAGTGATGCAGTTTCTCATGATTTTTTTGGAGGCTCTTTCTTCCCCTTCATTTCAGACATATTCCCCTGGTTGATGCTTATGTTCTCGTAGCTTCTCGTATTGTTTAGTGATCTTTATTCTGCGACCAATTCTTTTACTGTCTATGAGGTCAAATGAAGTCATTATAAACTATTGTGCTTTTGTTTAGTTTCAATTTAGGAATGGTTTGGAGAAATTTTAAATTAATTAGATTTAATTTAAATGATTATTTTTTAATGTTGAAGTGTAATTTTATTATTTTTTGCATTATTAAAAAAATCATATAAGTATATTTAGATAAAATTATGTAAATAAAAGATTACTCATTATATTACAGATATTTTCCTTTAAAAAAAAAAAAAAATGAAAACAGAAGGAATATGAGGCATCAAGTGGGTGAAGGAGGGGGTCCCTATATATATAAGTTGAGAGACGAAGAGGAACAATGCCAGCGGGGGAAGGTACGTGTCTCTGACACCGAATCCACAATCTAAAGCAACGATTCCACTTCCACATCGCCGGAGAATGACGTCACACTCTCACTACCAACCCGACCTAGACAACGACTCCGTCACCTCCTCCCCTCGCTCCGACCATTTCCACGATGCGCCGCCGCGCGTCCGCTTCATGTGCAGCTTTGGCGGCAAGATCCTCCCCCGCCCCCACGATAACCAGCTCCGCTACGTCGGCGGCGACACTCGAATCGTCGCCGTGCACCGCTCCATCTCCTTCTCTGCCCTCATTCTCAAACTCTCCAAACTCTCAGGTATAGGAAAAAAACCACCCTCACATCACATCCCTCGTCTTTGAATTTTTAATTACAATTGTAAATTTTGGTTTTTGTCGGGGTTGTATTGGATGCAGGCATGAGCAACATTACGGCGAAGTACCAGCTCCCGAACGAGGATCTGGACGCGTTGATCTCGGTGACGACGGACGAAGACGTGGAGAACATGATGGATGAGTACGACCGCGTCGCACAGAATCAGAACCCGCGATCGGCGCGGCTTCGGCTCTTCCTCTTTCCCGAAGGGGAAGACTCTCGAGCCAGCAGCATCAGCTCGCTCTTGAACGGCTCAGCCAAACGCGAGAACTGGTTCCTCGACGCGCTAAACGGCGGCGTTTCGGGTCTCGAGCGTGGCCGCTCTGAAGCCTCCTCCATGGTCTCGGAAGTACCCGATTACCTCTTCGGATTGGACAACTCTGACGAAACACACCAGCGCGACCCTCGACCCAAGGACCGACCCGTTCTCCAAGACAGCGTTTCCGTTTCGGATCCGGGTTCTCCCGCCCCGGTTGTTTCCTCCCCGTATTGTTCCACTTCTTCAGCGCCCTGCGTGCCTTCTCTCCCGAACCTTCCCCCAGTAAAAACTAAACTTTCAAACCCGGTTCCTGATTCGGATTCGAAGGAAAATCAAGTCGAACCTGAAACGGAAGCTCAACCGAACCTTAACCAAAACCCGTACCCGGGTAACCCTGTAGTTCACTACCCCCCAGAAGCTTCTTATCCCGCCCATTCAGTAAACCCGGTTCCTGTTTTCTACGTTTCCGGTCCGGTTCAACCGGGAACTGTACCGGTTCCTATGCAGCAGACTCCTTATCCCTACGTTCAACAACCATACCATGCAGTGATGCCGTCTCAGGTTCCCATCGGATACCATCATTTGGTTCCGAGTTCGGGTCAAGTATACGGTGCAGGCGTGAGGCACATGGCTCCAATGCAACCTTACAATCCTTCCGCCGCTGTGGTTCACGACGGGTTGAAACAGCATATGTATCATGCCGTTCAGAATTCCGGTCCGGTTCCGGTTCACCCGTTGATGCCAATGACTGGTGCGGATGAACCGCAGAGAGGTGGAGCGGAGTATGTGGTGGGTCGGGGCCCCAATTCGCTGAATAACTGAGAACCAGTTTTTGTTTAGGGGATCCGAATTGTTACTACGATCATGCAAATGGGTAATTGATGTCTATACGTGCCTGTACTATCAAGTTTAATTTAAATTTTTTTTCCCTTATTTCTTGAATTGAATGCATTACAAGCCAAAATTGGAAATTGCAGAGCAAGTTATTTCAGCATGTACATTATAAAGGACATTATTAATAATTGATATTTGGCTTTGCTACCAATAATTTATTGCTTTTGCGTATTTTTGTCGTGTTAAAAAAATTTGCAAATTTTTTTGGGTTTTCTACTTTCATTTTATTCTCTTTTTCCTGCCTTGTTTCAATTTACTGGAGCTTAAATCATCTCTCTTGAATTTTGGGTATTTCTCCACAAGCAACAAAGGTGAGAATCTTTTGATCTGATCTCAACCTATCTTAAAGGAAGGAGCTTTGTATTTTTGCTGTTAAAGAAACAAAGCCCCCTAGGAGAATTATTGGATAAGGTGTTCCTATGTTCTACAATGAATACGTATTGTTTTTGGTACAACGTTAGAAATTTAAGTAAAGTAGAAAATACAGATGGTTATTACTAAATTTATACATAGGAACAAGTTTCTTCGTGCTTACCTTAACTTACTCTATTATACGAGAGTGTATGGTCGTGGACATTTTCATCCTTAATACGCAAGTTTTATATACTTTTCAAACTACTCTGTTTATATATTTTTTAGAAAAATTAAGATTAAGATGCTCAAAATTAAACTAATTTAAACAAATAACTGAAAATTGATTCAAACGTATCAAAATTAATAAAACGAAATTTTCTTTGGATTTTTTGGATTTCAAATTTAATGAAGAATCCAACAAAATCTTTTATTATATTTAAATATAATACAAGGTAAATTATATCATAATTATGACAAATATTTGTGTTTAATATAATTATAATATTTTATCTGATTTTTATATGATATAAATTACATCCAATTTTATATATGTATACTAACACATATAGTTTTAATTATAAAAAACATTGATTTCATAGAAAACCAGGACGAATTGCAGATATATAATATTAGACAATATGTGATAAATTTTGGATAATATGATATAAAACTACAAACTTTTCTAAAGGTGATAATTTAAAATTAATTGAATAATTAATAATATATGATAAACAAAAAAATTGTACTAAACACAATTATTTTATAATTATTATATGAAAAACATATTTACAGTATAATATAATATGTTTAAAATTAAGAAATTCTATGCTTTAGATTCTTTTTATTTATAATTAATATATTAATTAAAGTATTACAGCAAATTTGTGTTACAGTTTTTATTTATAAAATTGTGTAATTTATTTATAAATAGGATAGCAAATTGAAATTACAAATAGAATAAAGAGTGTATAAAAATATTCACAATATATTTTTTATTTAATCATTTTATATTTAGAATAACAAAAAATACAAAAATTATTTCAACAAAATGATGAAAATTGATTTAATTTAATTTAAATTTTATATTAAGTTATAACTTAAACAAATTGATTTGTATTTAATTTTTATGTTTGATTAAATGAGTTAGGTCAAATCAATATTTTTTTAAAATGTAAAATTCGTATATGCATTAAGAATTAAGTTATACGAAAAAACTTAGAAATTATTTTTTATCTATGAAAATAGCTAATTTTAATTTTTGTATTATTGGAAAAAAAGATATAGAAAATGTCCTCTAAACATTTCTTATAATAAAAGTAACTAGTATGAGTGTCATGTTACTCATCAATCATAATCTCATTCTCGAGATACACTTTTGAGGATGCCAATACTTCCATTATTTTGGAAATTGAACACAATGAGAACATTTAATTAACCATTCACGTGCGCTTTTTTTTTTTTTCTTCTCATATACAACATTTTGTTTGAATCACACGTTAAAATGTCGATCTATCAATGTGCCATTCTAATTTTAATAATAAAATAACATTAAAAACACACGAAAGTATTACCTTTTAACATAGAACCAAAAGATTGATCAATAAATCTTTTGATTCAACTCAATAATAATATAAAATGCACGACCAATTTATTAGAAGCGAAATGCCCAAGTAAACATATATTTATATTATAATATAATAAAATAAGTGAACAAGTATTGTCAAATTATTTGAGTAATGTGTGATATTAAATATTTTAAAAAATTTATTATTTAAAATCATAAATTAAGTTTTTCAATAAAAGATTAATTATCAATAAATGGATAATAATTTATAAGATGGTTATAAAAAAATTACCCTTTGTATAATTTACTTTGTAAGAGTACATTTTTTTATTATTATATTTTGAGCATTAATCCAAATGTTTATAAAATACTTGAAGTTAGTTCAAAGAACTTGGAGGATGACATCGTAAGCAGAATTACTTCAAAATTAATAAAAATTGTTCATTGAAGCAATCAATTATCTATATATATATATATATATATATATATATATATATATATATATATAAATAATAGTTTATTACTTTTTACACTTATGTCTGCATATTAAGAAACGAAGCATATGAATCATTACAAATCCCAATTTCTAGGAATTGAAATCTCCATGTAGTGTAAAGAGGGATTGCATGCGAGCAGTGCCGACGTCTTTTTTATCTTAGATCAATCAATCATCAACCTCCTTTAACTTGTATATAATGTTTTATTTTTAAAAATCTACAGTTTTCATTTCTTTTTTATTTACAATTCTGTGATAATTACTATTTTATAAACATCACATATGTTCTGTTTTAAGATCTGTTTGCTTCTTCAATATATACCAATATTAGGGAATTAAGGTTTAGAAAGTAAAAAGTATCATACAGAAGCTTTGTTAACCAAGAATGATGGGAAAGAGAGGAAGGTAGAGGGAAAAAGAAAGGGAGAGAGAAAAAAAAGGTAGAAGGAAAAGAAAGAAAAAAAAAAAGAGAGTCAAGAAATCTTAAATTATTATTTTCTATTTTTTAAAATAAAATTGTTAAAAATTTAATGAGAGAAAACTTTGCACACACCCACAAATCTAATTGTGTAATTAGTTATTATCTTCTATCAAATCATTTTTATTTCAATTAAAATATATATATATATATATATATATATATATATATATCTCACTTAATGATATAGTGATATCAAATTAATTAGTTATTTAATAATGAAAATTAATAATTTAATAACATAATTAATATTTTATAAAAATAAAAAATATTTTAATTATATTAAGCATGTGATAATATATTTTACCCAAATAATAATTACTATTATAAATTAAAGTAAATGGATGTTCAATATAAGGGAAAAAACATCAAAATTATACCATTTATTAAAAAATTATCGTGTCATTTTAAAAAAAAATTATTTGATAAAATGACTTTATAAAAAGAATTGTATTACCAAACAGGATTTCAAGTTTTTCCTTTTTAATGTTTTTTTTGTCTTAAAATGAGGAGATACTATCTAGTACAAATTTATATATATATATATATATATATATATATATATATATATATTTATTATTATTAATAATAAATTAATTATCAATAATGAATAATAAAATATTAATAAATTAAATAATTATTACTTTTTGTCTTTTATAAATATTATTATCATCATTAGTTTTAATAATATTATTAATAAATAATAAATACAATAATAATAATAATTGATATTAATTATTTTATTTATACTATTTTAATTTTCATTAAAAATATCATTATTAATAGTTAATAACTAATAAATATAATAATAATAAAATTAATAGTAATAAGTATTCATTATTTTATTTATAATATTTTTATTAATTTTATTATTTATTATTAAAATTACCAGAATTAAATTTATTAATAATAAATTTATAAACAAAAATAAACTGAAATCTTGTTTTTATTAATAATATGATTATTAATTTTATTATTTATTATGATTATCTTAATAAAAATAATCATGCTAATTTTAATAATAAATAATAAAATTAAAAATAAAAGTAAAATAATATTAAAGATAAAATTATTATAAATAAAATAATTAATATGAATTATTATTATTTTTATTAATGATAGTAATAATAATATCTAAATATAAAGTGAAATAGTATTAAATAACACGGCCTCAAGTTAAAAAAAAAACACTGAAACGTTAAAACACGACCGACTTACCATCTAAGTATTTTTTACCGTAAGTCGAATTTTTTTTTATTAAAATTATATCATTTTGGTGGTTTCCCCAATGTAAGAATTTCAACGGAAAGGTGAAATGAAGGCAAAGTGCAAAGAAAAAAGAAAAGCAAAATGAAAAAGGTAAATCGATGGATGGTTGTTGCGTATGACATGTTTCAAGTGTGGCTTTTCACAGGCTGAATGTACTTTGGAAGAAGTTCTTCATGTACTTCGCTTTTGGAAGCATTATAAGGGTAACACAAACATGTCCTTAGTGATTGAACCTACAATCATATTAACATCAGATTCGAAGTTTCATCCCCACTTATCAAAAATAATATATTAAACGTTTTCTGTTCATTTTGAATATAGAGATTTCATAGCTCAGTTGGTTAGAGCACCCGTTTAGTAAGCGGGAGGTCTTGAGTTCGACTCTCAATGAAAGCATTTTAAATGTTTACTTTTCCAATTTTAAATATCGTTGCAATGTTTTTTCTTAATCTTTACATTTAAATAGCCTTA
Organism: Sphenostylis stenocarpa; assembly: GCA_963425845.1. NCBI lineage: Eukaryota > Viridiplantae > Streptophyta > Magnoliopsida > Fabales > Fabaceae > Sphenostylis > Sphenostylis stenocarpa. The sequence continues at coordinate 8,459,333 of OY731400.1, read as the reverse complement.
AATTTAGCTCTTGAAGGCTTCACAAACAATTGAACCTTCTTGTACATAGGATACAGTACAGAAAACGGAGATAAACTGAACCCAACAAACAACGTAACTGGAGCTTTAATCTATTGAACATAGCACATGCACATGCACAACATGATGACAGCATTTTTGTACCATCATCAAACTATGTTACAAGGGTTTGGGAAAATTGGACCCACCCCATTAGTTGAAACCGGAAGAAGATTATGTACACGAGTATAACAGCATCTCCTTCCGAGAGCGAATCTGAAACAGAGCATCGTTCTTCATGCTAATGGAAAGCCATCCCAGAAAGAAACAGTAAACAATACTTGTTTCTTGGTGTCTCCATCCAACAATATAGTCCTTAATATGAACCTTCCATGTATGGAGGAATGCTCACTACATCTCATCTCAGCAAGAAATTCAATGGGATTTTGAAATGTGTGGCGAAGGTGCATTGCTTCAAATCTTCCTCACTACCTTGAATTAAAATGGATTGCTGACATTTGTGTCTGTTTTTGTTTCAAATGAACTTTCATGAATATTCACGATGGAGACAGTGGAAGGAGGATGTAACTGAAAGAATCCTTTGCTGTTTTGGTCAAAGCCACCAATGCATATTTTATCACCCCGACCATGCCAAGTGCCATCTTGAACATTGTTCATCTCCAGCGTTCTAGACTCCTGCATCATTTTACCAAGACACACATGTTTAATATCACCATTTTTGGTTATGGCCACCCTTAACCAATACAAGATTTTTTGAGGTTCTCACTAGCTTAAAAATTATCCTTATTCAGTATTACCGTTGGAAGAATTTGATATGAATTTCAGTTGGAGTAGTGATATTTTGACAACCAGAAACCATACAACTCTTCAAACAACTCATTTTTATTAATATAATAATCTATAGACTGATTTAAAAAAAATAAAAAAAAATAAAACTATTATTATAATATTAAAACAGAGTTGTTTACAGGAGTTGTATGGATTTGGGTTGTCAAAGTATCATTTTCCTTTCAGTTGTAAGAACATGTTCATAAAAATGAGTTAAGAATTAGGTGTTGTTATACTATATATGACAATCAAAATAATCCAAGATAACTTAATTGAGAAGGGAAGGAAATTTCGAAAATGACCTGACATAATGTACAGCAAGGACAGGCGAAATGGTAAACGCAATCATCTAAGGAACTGTCACTACCCTGAAAAAGTTACAAAAAAATGGTGCATTAGTTTGTCAAAACATATCCAACTATATAAGTAAATAAATCATCAACACTATAATGCATTTCAATCCATGCAATAGGAGGTTATATGACTCAATGTTAACCATATTTCCATCAGGCAAAGGAGCAAACAGAAGTTTGTTGAATAATTCATCACTAAATCCAAACAACAAAGTATGTATTCACAAACAATTACAGAAAAATACCCACCTTGATGTTGAACTTCTTTCTTAGTCGTGTCCGGAAGAATCCTAAATATGCTCCAAAGGAAACAACGAAGGCAACTCCCAGGTATAGATTGCAGTGACGTCTCGTGACAGCAAAGGCAATGAAGTTAAGAAAGGCACCAATGGCAAGAACAAAATATATCGATGCCTGGAAAACAAGACATGGAATCATGTTTGAATTTCAGAGAGCTACATCAAATATTATATGAAAAAACTGCCAATTTCTAAGGAACACTTTCATCATTTTCACCAACTCAAAAGCTTTTAACTTTCTAATCAATGTTAAAGTTTGTTCGCTTGCATACCTGAATGTAGCAAGAACCAAAACCAGCTCTCTTCATGTTCTTCCCAAATCGGTAACAAGGACAACTGCAACACCCAAATGAACTATTATTTTCAGACATGATAGACATATCATGATCATATCAAATATCTGAACTCCTACGCTTGAAACTGAAATTGAACAACTTCATAGGAAAACAAAGGACTTTTCATAATAATATTAGCTAACCACACTTGTATTCCAGAAAACAAAAAGGATCTTTATGAACTGTTATGTGTCATCAGAAAATAACATAATTGAAAGACACACAAACCTCAAAACGAACAATGATGAATATCCCAGAAGGAAAAGAAGCACATAACAAAATGTGATCGAACAATTCATTACCATGTGGATTCAAGAGCGATGCGATGATCATCAAAACACTCAAGAATTTCACCCTCCCACATCCTCAGGACACCACCAAACTCACCACCCTCTTCTTCTTGTTCATCTTCAACTTCAAGCTTCCCCCATTTTCCATGCTGAGCTCGCATAGCGACAGTGGAACAAAGCACATCAAAGTCCAAAACCGCCACACCCTCGAGCAACCTGTCTCTCTCTTCCTCCTCCATCACCCTCTCTTGCTTCTCCAAATCCCCCATTACCTCAAATGAAACTTGCCCCTCCAGAAACCTTTGGTGTGGGTTTTCAACAAGAGAATAATAGAAAACATGAATAAATAAAAACCAGAGCATTATTTATATTATTAAAAGAACAAGATAAGATAAGGACGATTGTTTTGTTGCTGTGTGTGCGTTGACACATTCATGAATCTTTTAGGTTGGCGGGAAATAATTGTGTTGGGACCAAAACATGGATCCATTATCAGGGTGCAGCTGTTGCCACGTGGAAAGTGGAATATAGTGGCTGTGTTTTCTCCACTAAATACGAAATTAGGGTGTGCTGCTACCAATTTGGTTGTGGATCTTATTCTTATCTTATTCCCACTAATTGAGCAATACTATTAAATAATTAATAATTAATTAACTACTTGGTTTTTTGGTTTACGTTTTGTTTTAACAGCAACACAGAGTTTCTAACAATAAACGAAATCAATTATACGAAGTCACTATTTCATACCAAAAATAGCACAAACTTCACGCCATTCTTATTTCGTCCTCGAAACTTTGTTCTGTGTAAAAGTTGGAAAATTCACACCCCACTAGCGAGTTTGATTTGAATATTATGGGCTCATTAATTGATGAAGAATAATGATTAACTGGTAATGTATGAATGAAAAATATATGATTACAAATTCATGATTTTTTGTTGACCGAAAAATCGTGATTTTAATGCTAATAATTGATTTGGATTTAATTCCAATATTCTACTGTATTCCATATTATTATTATTAATTAATATTGCTATGTTTGAAATTCACCTTTGACTGTAACCTGAATATTTTACAACATCATTTAATTAGACTTTGTTGACAAAATTATTTCAATATATATTTGATTCATATGCTTACTATAGTTTTTCATTTTAGTTCTTGCGTAAGAAATTTGTACACTACATTTTGATCTTAGCGGGAAAAGAAGCTTTATATTATATTTGGTCTTACATGTAATATTCCGTGTTAGTAAGATGGTTTTAATATATAATGAATTAAGTGTTATAAAAAAAATGTTATTAATAATCATTAATAATGCTGTAACATGTATTATAAAATAATGTTATAATTTTTTATATTATTATTATTCTTATATTTAATTTAATTGTTATAGTTTTATGAGAACGATATTAGAGATTTATTTGAATTTATTAAAAAAAATTCAGATATTTTTATTATATTTAATTTACACAAAACAAGTATTTAACATAGAAACTGATATTAAATAAATGTAGATATATTTAAATTTGTATATAATATTATTTAAAATGTATTTTTTATTTGAATAAAAGTTATGTGGAATTTCTAACACAATTAAAATAAAATAGATACATTATGAAAGAAAATTAGTTAAAATGGAAAAAAATCCTTTTAGTGCCAGGGTGTTGTCCGTAACTACCCTAGAAATCGCTACTATAATGATGTCTTCGCAAAGTAGTAAACAAGTAAATAACAACATCTATTTTACATTATATTATCGTAATTGCAACATATATTGAAATTCCAGTTCACTAACGTAACTTCAAAATATAGTAACATAATTTATTTATATATTATACATGTAAAAGTAGCTCCTCGAAGTTATCCCACCGAACTATCCTCGCTGTCCAGTAGTCACATCACCATCTCTCAACTCCCGATCCGCTCCCACACAAAAGTGATCATCGCAGTCCCATCCACATGGAAAAATAGGGGTAAGTATTAAATCATTCGATATAATAAAACAAATATAGAAGTAATAATTATATATTATGATCAATTACGAAATTATCAACACACTAAGACACCTTCCGAAGTATACCCTAACTATGCCCGAACTCGGAGGCCTATCATCTCGTGGGCACATTGTGATCGGTACCCGCAGCACCATTCCGACCACCCTCCACACGAGTAGGATTATCGGCGCCTTTCATCACTCATACTGGAGTACCCTTCCGAGCGCGCCACCAGTCATCCCCCCATCGACTTCTCACCACCCGATCTCGTAGTCTACCCGACCCGACCAATCAGTGAAGTCTGGGACCTCATTCAGAATCCTCTGACATAGTTATTACACTAATGTACTATGTACCACCCCGGGTACCATTCAAACATACAAAATTTATTCACATTTGCCGGATTCTGGACCACCTGTCCTTCCGGCTCATTTGGGTCAATAAAAATAGTATTTGACTGATTCTGGCATCAACCTTTTGGCTCAGTCTAGCCAATATATAACTTCTCAGGACTGATTCTGGGCATCAGTCCTCAGGCTCAGTCTGACCCACACACGTCACAACACTCTACTTTCATTCTTTCTCTCTCTTTATATATATATTTTCCTAAAAATCATTTCCGAAATCATTTCCGAAACTATTTCTGAAACTATTTTCGAAATCACTTTCGAAATCATTAAATTACTATTTTGCCCTTAATCTTTTAAAAAAATCCCCACCATCTCCCTTTCTTCTTCCTTCGCTCGCTCAAGCGAGTACACCGGTCGCTTAAGCGAGACATGACCCGAGGGTCACCATTGTTTGAAGGCTTCGTCGCTCAAGCGAGTACAGCGGTCGCTTGAGCGAGACATAACCTTGAGTCGCTCAAGCGATGTATTTGTCGCTTGAGCGAGAAAGAACCCGAGAATCCAAATTTTCCAGGTGTCCTCGCTCAAGCGACGTATTTTTCGCTTGAGCGAGTTTTTGCAGATTTTCCAGTCCGCCATTTTCAAAATCCAGATTTCAAATTTCTCAGTTTCAATCACCCAAATTAGTTCCAAATCAAAATTTAACCATAAACATGTTCAATTTAAGTTAAAAACAACAATTTTAGTATATAATTCATTCTTAATTTCAATAATTTAAAAAAAAAAGCTTTCGAACGATCAACTGTTCATCAAAATCAGAAATTCTTCAAAATTAGACATTCTTCAAAATTAGACATTCCAATACTTCATATCTCTACTCCTATTCCTTATTCATAGAGTACCCAAGCAATTCAATTTCATATATTGAATGAATTAAACTTCCCCTTACTTGGTATGGTATTTCTACCGAAGTCGTCCCACTTAATTCAAGTTCTCTCCCGTTTCACTGGATCCTGCACGAGTAGAGTCTCGTTGCTTGAAATTTAGACAATAGAAGAAGAAGGATGAGAGGAAAATTTTGATTCCCCTCCTCCCCCGCTTCAGTATTCATATATAAGAAAAATTTTACTGTGCAAGAGAAAAACTTCGTTACGAAGTTTTCTTGCACAGTAATATTAATATAATATTAAAATAAGGCATACGTCACATTGTCTTATTTGGTCAAAGAGTATTTCATCGTTGAATTTTTTAGAATTTGTAATTGTTTTCTCTATAATTTTCTTAATTTTTTTGTTGGAAATTTTATTTTGATCATATATATGGAGATAACAATATGTTATTATCTTATGTTTGACATGATAACGCCCCAAAATCTTCTTCACAAATTTTGCATTATAATAAATACTTTTATTATAAATTTTGCATTATCTATCTAGGATTCAATAATTATAATTCAGTTGAAGAGATAATCTATTATTATCTTGATGTATTTATTTGATACTAAAAAGATTTTGAAAAACATTATAAAGATGATAAATGCTGAGTATGTGAATAATAACTGAGTTTGTATCTAAACATCTTCACATGTCTTATGAGAGTGAAATATTTATTTTAATGTGAGATGAATAATGGAGTTTACAACATTCTAAACTTCCAGCAAGACTGATTTTTTTATCAAAGAGTGTTTTATTTAAATTAATATTAAAGGTCTATATATCATAATTATTTTCATTTAACTTATCAATAAAAAAGAGATACATTAACATGATGAAATCTAATTTAAGACGAAGAAGTCATGAATCTTAATTAATGACTAGATAATACAGTATCAATAAAAATAATAATAATAATAATAAAAAAACTCAACAAAAAAAATGATGATGGAATTAAATGAAGATAATATTAAAATAAAATTTTACGATTAAAAAAATTTGATATTGATAACGAGTAAAAAAAAAAATACATGTTAAGGTTTAAATTGTAGATGCTGTATTAAAATAAATATTAGAAAGAAATTAGAAGAAAATCCATATGTATTATATATAATAAAGAAATAAATATCATATGATAAAAAAAAGTTGAAGCTGTGTATATTTAGTTATTTAAAAAATTATATTTAATAAAATAAGTTTATTAGGATTTAAAAAAATATTATATAAATTATATAACATAATTTAACGGTAGAAGATCGAAACCAGTACATGTCATTATAATTTAAGGTTTTAGGATATATTTTAAATATAACACTTAAAGAAAAACTATACCAATTTTATAATACTTTAAATATAGAACAAATCAACAAGATTTTTTTTTAAATTCTAAAATAATTTTAATAATACTTTATAAAAGGATAGTAGGAATTGAAGGTAGTAATCCTGAGAATTTTCCGAGGATTGAAAATTCCAGCATGATGCGCATGAGCAAAGGGGTCTTCCCTTTTTCAGCGGGAGCCGTTAGAGTCAATACATTACTCCTAATAAAATCAATATTCAATCAAGAAGGTACACCTGTTCCCACGAATATTCCCACTTCTCATACAATACTAACCACCACGTGTTTCAGTGTTTCCACAATTTTAAACTCCGGTCTGCTTATGCAACTTACAACTTCTTCTTCTTTTTTTACTCTAATTTTCATTTTTTATATATATCTATTATTTTATTTTATTTTAATTATAATTACCTTTTATTTAGTTTTAATTAATTCATATATATTTGTTATGACATAGAAATTAAAATATACAATAAAAATTTCAAACTATTTTCTTATAAAACATTTCCTGCTTATCTCACTAACCTGCACTAGTTAAAGATTTTTTTTATATTAAAAATCATATAAAACAGATTAAAATATTAAGGATGAGTTTGTTATATATTTCAATAAAAAATATACCTTTAATTTCCTAGCTTGTAAGCATTTATTTTCTTCAATTTTTGTGTAAAAATCATACTCCTTTAGACGTAAGTATAAAGGAAATTAACTAATTTATACTAATTAAGCAAGTTGGTTATTGTTATTTAATTTTATTAATTGATTTGAAAAGAAGTATTTTTAAAGCATCTTCCGCGGAAACTATAAATTAAGAATAAATATGAGTAAGTGAAAATAAAATCTCAATTACTTAAATATTTCCGAAATAGTACTATTAACTGGCACAAAATAGTTACTAATCTAGTCTTCATAGTTGCTAATCGTTACACATGAAAACTTATTAAAATGAATCCTATAAGTAAAAATACATTTTATTTCTATATCCCATACTTTTTACACACTTTTAGTGACATATTTTTAATTTAGTCTCTGTACAAAGATCAAATTAAGAATACACTTTATATATATAATCAAATTTAAAATATATTATGCACAATGATAAAATTGCGAGGACAAAAGTATATAATTTTAGTTCTTATTTGTATCTAAATTTAATGTTTAATAATGATCTTTTATTTTCATAGAATCAGTAAAATAATTAAATATAATTTTAATAATTTATATATCTAAATTTAACATTTGTAATAAAATTGATAGAAAGTTAAATTCATATAATGTTTAAAATATGAGATTAATTGTTATTTTTGGAGTGAAACTAAATTTAACCCAAAATACATAATCCAAAAATATATTTAACGTAATTAACAATTTGATGAATAGGCAACTTCGTAACGCATAGAATTGAAAGGGATCGGAAAGAAAATGTTTGAAATATGTAGAGACTGACTATTCATGAGATTAAAAGTTATACGTTATCTTAAAAATGATCGATTATTAATTATAATTGAGTTGAAAGGAGTAAATAACAAACATTGGGAGTGTTCATCTCGGTCGCCCAAAGTGGTCAGCGTGGCACCTTCTTGGTCAGAGAACAGCAGCATTACGAGGCGTTGAAGCTTCTTCTTCATATTTATTATTAACTCATTTTTCATCATTGTTATTCCCATCAACACCCCAAACCACGTAATCCTCTGTGTAATCTCAAGATAGGAGCATGACCACCGTAGACAAAGATACAAATTTTCTGCTCCGTTTATTCTTTTTCTTCTGTTTTCATGCTTCGCTCTCTCATGCAGCCAATTCCCTCACAGGAGAAAAAGAAATCAAAGATAACAATGGTGCGGACAATTTGGTGTCGGAAGACCTCAGCTTTGAAATGGGTTTCTTTGGTTTTGATAACTCTTCAAGATATGTTGGGATTTGGTACCACAAGTTTCCTAGTTCAGCTTCAGCATACATATGGATAGCAAATAGAGAGAAACCCATCAAAGGAGGAGGAGGTTCCATCAAAATCAAAGGTGACGGAAACTTGGTTGTCCTCGATGGAGAGAACGAGGTTTGGTCAACTAACAAGTCAATATCAAGAAACAACACAACAGTTGTTCTTCGTGATGATGGGAACCTTGTTCTTTCAGAAGAATCAGAACATGAGAAAGTTGTGTGGCAAAGCTTTGAGAACCCAACTGATACATTTGTGCCAGGTATGACACTGCCAGCTAGTGCTGGAATTAATATGTTCAGGTCATGGAAATCAGCAACGGATCCTTCACCGGGAAACTACTCATTGGGGGTTGATTCTGCGGGATCAACGCTACAGATTTTGATTTTGGATGGGGAGAAAAGGAGGTGGAGAAGTGGGTATTGGGATGGTAGAGTATTCACTGGTGTGTCCAATATGACTGGAAGCTCTCTTTTTGGTTTTAAACTTAATGCTGAGAGGGAATACTTTACATATACATGGAATGGCCCTGAAAAGGTGAGGTTTCAGATAACTTGGGATGGGTTTGAAAAGAAGTTCATATGGGATGAAGATGATAAACAATGGAATAATACACAACATGAGCCTTATAATCAGTGTGAGCATTACAATTTTTGTGGCAGTTTTGCTGTGTGTGATATCTCTAAGGCAGTTGTTTGTAGTTGCATGCAAGGGTTTCAACAGGGGGAATGGAGTGAGTGGAATGGTGGAAATTCAGGGGGGTGTAAGAGAAGGACTCTACTGAAGGCTCAGAGGAACAGTTCTGGAAATGGAACTGAGGTTAGTGTTGGAGAAGATCGTTTCTTGGTTCAGAGGTGTACGAAGCTGCCAGATTTTGCACGTTTGGAGAGTCCTTTAGACGATGGGGAATGTCAGCGCTTTTGTCTGCAGAATAATTCTTGTACTGCGTATTCATATACTTTTGGAATTGGGTGCATGATTTGGTATGTGGACTTAGTTGATGTTCAACACACTGAAAATAATTTTGGAAACGTACTCAACATCCGTCTTGCTGATTCTGAGTTTGGTAAGATATAGAGTGTTTGTGTTTCTTTTTCATTGATTAATTTTCCTTTTTTTAATTTTGATTTATAAACCCATTATACATCCCATCTTACATGCTTTCCCGAGGAACTACTTCAATTTGTCATACTTTTATGTGCAAACTAATCAAACTTCAGAAATCTTGCCCTTAAAAGATCTGTTAATTTGTTGTCTATGAGTATGATGAGATGGAAAATATCACTTCAAATCTCACACAAGTTCTCACAAGTTTCCCTGATTGTCAGATTGTATTTACAGCAAACGATTTCTATGTTTTCAGATACAGGCAATGGGGAGAAAAAGACTAAATTTTGGATAATAATAATAGCTGTTGTGGTGGGGTTGATCTGCCTTGGAATCGTTGTATTGCTGGTGTGGAGGTTTAAGAGAAAACGTAAAGGTAGTACATTTATTTTCCTAAGAATTTTTTCATCGTTTCGATGAATTAATGACAAGGTATTACTACCAGTTTCTTGAGATTCACTTCTATATTCTCTTCCTTTCTATTTACCAACAGTTTCCTCAGCTTCTGCTGACAACAAAAGCGATTTTCCAGTCTTTGAACTAACGAGGAGTACAGACTTATCAGCAGAATTTTCAGGATCTACCGACTTAGGTTTGGATGGGAATCAACTAAGTGGGGCAGAACTTCCATTGTTTAATTTTAGCTTCATTGCAGCAGCAACAAATAATTTTTCAGAAGAAAATAAGCTCGGACAAGGGGGATTTGGTCCTGTATACAAGGTAAAACTTTAGCCATTAAGCTTACCTTAACAATAGCGTTATTATACTACAAATTTTCCTTGTACAAAAATGAGAGAAAAAAGTATGGGATGTGATGGAAAGAGAGAAAAAGGTATTCCATAAACACCCAAGTCTTCTCATAATAAAAGTTTAATAGCTTCATTTATTCCATTTACCAGGGGAAGATTCCAGGGGGTGAGGAAATAGCTGTTAAGAGGCTTTCAAGAAAGTCCAGTCAAGGTTTAGAAGAGTTCAAGAATGAAATGATGCTAATAGCCAGACTACAACATAGAAATCTGGTTAGACTATTGGGATGTTCCATTCAGGGAGAAGAAAAAATACTGGTATACGAGTACTTGCCAAACAAAAGCTTGGACTGCTTTTTATTTGGTATGTTTCTTTCCATTAACTATGCATGTTCTTTTCTGTATCTTAATTTGGATAAGTTTGAAACAGAAGTAACCAGTGCGTGCATGTTCATAACAATTGACTTGTTCTTATAACATCATGGCAGATCCGGTGAAGCAAACACAACTAGACTGGACAAGGCGCTTTGAAATAATTGAGGGCATTGCAAGAGGGCTACTTTACCTGCACCGGGATTCAAGACTACGAATAATTCATCGCGATCTAAAAGCAAGCAACATTTTGTTAGATGAAAACATGAATCCAAAAATTTCAGACTTTGGCTTAGCTAGAATATTTGGAGGAAACCAAAACGAAGCCAACACAAACAGAGTGGTTGGCACATAGTAAGTACAATTTGATTTCACTTGTTTGATAAATCATTATCTTAAATCTCTCGTGAACTAGACTTCTAATTTCTATATCTGTGATGCAGTGGCTATATGTCCCCAGAATATGCAATGGAAGGTCTATTTTCAGTAAAATCTGATGTCTATAGTTTTGGTGTATTACTACTAGAGATTATGAGTGGCCGCAGGAACACTAGCTTTCGCAACACAGACGATTCAAGTCTAATAGGATATGTGAGTAACTCCTGTTTACATTACTTTGTGACTATTGCACAAAAGTTGAAATACTATCTAGTAGCAGTTTTGGCGCTCATTTGTTAGTAAGTTGCATGCTTATGGTATAGCTTGAAAAGTGCCAATCTTTGTGAAAGTTGCTAGGTGTCGAAAAGTTTCAAATTTAAAAAACGTTTGGAAATTAGAATTATTTAAAAGTCCTGGTTTATTGGAGTGGTGAAGGCTGATGAATCATGATGAAAAATGGGTGTAGGCCTGGCACCTTTGGAGTGAGCAGAGAGTAATGGAGCTTCTTGATTCTTCCATCGGTGATTCAACACCAAAGAGTAAAGCGTTGAGATTCATACACATAGGGATGTTATGCGTGCAAGACTCAGCATCTCGTAGACCAAACATGTCCTCTGTGTTGTTAATGCTGGGAAGTGAAGCCACAACTCTACCTTTGCCTAAACAACCTTTGCTTACTACTTCCATGAGGAAACTTGATGATGGAGATCAATCTTATAGTGAAGGCCTTGACAGGTCAAATGATTTGACAGTTACAATGGTGACAGGGAGATAGAAGTGTCTTTATTACAGTTTCCCCCTTTCTATTCAGTTTTGTTTAGATAGACTCTTTTCCTTCTGATTTTTCCTCTCTTCCTTTTGAAACTAGCCCCTTGATTTTTAGTCAGTTGTATATATATTTTGTAAACCAAACTGAGAAAAGGTGCCTTGATTCCTGGTCAATAAAGTCTTCTAGGTTGATGGTTCTCATATGGAGAGATCATAGCAAGTGGTATATTTTTGTTTTTTTGTATAAGGAGTGTAGCATTTCCATTGATTTGTTTATTCAGATATAGATAGATAGTCTTCATGTACTATCATGTATGCAGTTGTTGATTATTATTGTCAGGGAGGAGCATCTTTATTTTCAAATCTCTTGTTTGGTACGTGTCTCTAAATGTTATTATAACACTAGCACAACATTTGAATAGTTTATTTATATAGATTTTAGGTACTTTCTAGATAATCTTATTTGCGTCGGCTAAGACTATTATTAAGGACGAAAAAGTTTTCTTTACAAAATTATATGTTTAAGGCTCAAACTCTTTACCAAACATCAACTATTATGGACAATAAAGCTTTCTTGACAATTTTATGTTTAAAAAAACTCAAACTCAATACCAAATTAAGTTGGAACAATTTAATGCTAGTTGATGCGTGAAACATTAAAATTTGAATCGTTTTTGCTCTTGTGAAATATTTTATTCTTCTACTACTATTTCACACTTATTTTTTAGCAAAAAACCACTAGTAATTCAGGACTCGAACTTCAAACTTCAGGAGACACACATTAATTTTTTCCATAAATTAAAATAAACTTAATCAAGTTAAAATAAAAATTTCAAAAACTATGTAAGAGAAATTTTATTAATTAATTTTTATATAAACTAATTTTAACATATAAAAAAAATAGTCATATATCCTAAATATAAGTCTCTCCTCACATTTGAAAACAATCTCACGATAGAACACTTCTGGAGTATCCATATATGTTCCCAAAGGATATCAGGAAAATTGGAAGAGAAGAGTTTTCTAAAAAATATGTTATTTTTTCTATTCAAACACACGGATTGACAAAGTTGAAATAATTTTGTCTTCTTTTAAATACGTGGAAGAATATTTATAATGTTATTTCTAAACCTACTTGAAGCCCATCAGTTTTGAAAGTTTTCCAAAGAATCTTTCTTTCGTTCCACCTTTTATCTCACCTTCTCCCCTCGAACAGAAAGAGTATTTCGAACTCACTTTTTAACTTTTTTCTCAAATAATTAAATTAATTGAGAAATAAAATAGAATCTTCCACGTAACTTTACAACTTTATACTTTATAATACAGAATGATGACATTCTAGTACTAAGAATTGATTCTTATATGAAAAACTTTTTATACCATGACTTTGAACTCAGCATGCTCCAATGATTTTAAATAACAATCAATTAGTTTTTCTAAAATATGTCCATGCAATTCCTGTTAAGAGTGGCTCTAACTTGAAGATGAAATATATGGATGAGATTTAAGAAGTAAAGTGGATTATTGATGCTAGTGAACATACTAAAATTCTCACACGAATTTCATTACATTATTTTTTTTTTCTTTGTAGTTAATAGAACAAGGATTGTGTTATTTTTCTCAAACTTTCAAATATGCATGTCTAGTTTACAGTTAGAAATGTTGAAAAGACGAGTGTAAAGGTCTGTTCTTACCCTGTTTGTGAAACCAGACAAATAATCTGATGGAGCAAACGAGGAAGGTGATGAGAGGTGTTCTTAAGAACACCAAGAATCCAAAATTGGCATGGCAATTGGTGAAGCGCGTTCTATCTTCCCCTTCCTCTTCCTCTGCCCCTTCCACTTCCATCACGAATCACACTCAGCACCTTGTCACCATCACAACACGCATCCTCGCCGCCGCCAACATGCACCTTGAACTCCACGACCTCCACAAACTCCTCCTAGCCTCTCAGCCGCACCACATTGCGCACCCTTCCATCGTTTCCATGGTCCGAGTCCTCGCCCAATGGGGCCACGTCGATGAGGCCCTTACACACTTCAAATCCTTCAGAGCCCAATTTCCCTCATCGCCTCCCTCCCTCCCTTTCTACAACCTCCTCCTCCGCTCCACCCTCCAACACAACCGCCCCAACCTCGTCACGTGGCTGTACACCGACATGATCGCCGCACGTGTTACCCCTCAGACCTACACCTTCAACCTCCTCATCCAGTCCCTCTGCGACTCTCGGGCCTTCGACCACGCCTTCCAACTGTTCGACAAAATGTCCCAAAAAGGGTGCCAACCTAACGAGTACACTCTCGGGATTCTGGTTCGTGGATTGTGCCGCGCTGGCCACGTTAAACAAGCCATGGAGCTCGTTAACAATAGTTATAGCAAGAGCAATGACAATAACAATTCGTGTCGTGTTGCAAACAGGGTTGTGTACAATACTCTTGTTTCTGCATTTTGTAGAGAGGAGAAGAATGATGAAGCTGAGATACTTGTTGAGAGGATGAGCGAGCAAGGGGTGTTGCCTGATGTTGTTACTTTTAATTCTAGGATTTCGGCGCTTTGTAGAGCTGGGAAGGTTCTTGAGGCATCGAGGATTTTCAGAGATATGCAGATGGATGAGGAATTGGGACTTCCTAGACCAAATGTTGTAACTTTTAATTTGATGCTTAAGGGGTTCTGTAAGCATGGGATGATGGAGGATGCAAGGGGTTTGGTTGACACCATGAAGAAAGCTGGGCATTTTGTCTCTTTGGAAAGTTATAACGTATGGTTGTTGGGTTTAGTCAGAAATGGGGAGCTATTGGAGGCTCGGTTAGTTCTTGATGAAATGGCAGCAAAAGGCATTGTACCTAATATTTACACGTATAACATTATGGTGGATGGCTTATGCAGGAACCATATGCTCTCAGATGCAAGAGGGTTGATGGATGTGATGATAAGCAATGGGGTTTACCCGGATACCGTTACCTATACCACACTCCTGCATGGATACTGCAGTAAAGGGAAGGTTTTTGAAGCTAAACATGTTCTTCATGAAATGATAAGGAATGGTTGTCAGCCTAATACTTACACTTGCAACACATTGCTGCATAGCCTGTGGAAAGAGGGGAGAACGCTAGAGGCAGAGGAAATGCTGCAAAAAATGAATGAAAAATGCTATCAACCGGATACCGTGACCTGCAATATTGTGGTCCATGGTCTCTCTAGAAACGGAGAATTGGACAAGGCAATGGAAATTGTAAGTGAGATGTGGACTAATGGACCAACATCCCTTGATAAAGGAAACTCATTTGCCACTCTAATTAATTCAATCAGTAATGTATCAAACTGCTTGCCTGATGGAATCACATACACAACTTTAATCAATGGACTTTGCAAAGTTGGGAGGCTAGAGGAAGCCAAGAAAAAGTTTATTGAGATGTTGGCAAAAAGCTTGCACCCTGATTCTGTTACTTATGATACATTCATATGGAGTTTCTGTAGAGAAGGGAAGATATCATCGGCCTTCCGTGTCTTGAAGGATATGGAGAGAAACGGTTGTAGCAAGACTCTTCAAACTTATAATGCATTGATCCTGGGTTTAGGAAATAAAAAGCAAATATTTGAAATATATGGATTGATGGATGAGATGAGAGAAAAAGGGATAAGTCCAGATATTTGTACGTATAATAATATAATCAGTTGCCTCTGTGAAGTAGGAAAAACAAATGATGCCATTTCTCTTTTACATGAAATGTTGGATAAGGGCATATCTCCTAATATATCTTCCTTCAAAATATTAATTAAAGCCTTCTGCAAGTCTAGTGATTTTAAAATAGCTTGTGAACTATTTGAGGTAGCTTTGAATATATGTGGCCACAAAGAAGCCTTGTACAGTTTGTTGTTCAATGAATTACTTGCTGGAGGACAACTGTCAGAAGCAAAGGAGCTATTTGAAGCTTCGTTAGATAGATATCTCACATTGAAGAATTTCATGTACAAAGATTTGATCGAAAGACTTTGCCAGGATGAAAGGTTAGCGGATGCTAGTAGCCTTCTTCATAAATTGATTGATAAGGGATATGGCTTCGATCATGCATCATTCATGCCAGTGATTGATGGCTTAAGTAAAAGAGGAAACAAACAGCAAGCGGATGAACTAGGAAAGAGGATGATGGAATTGGCATTAGAAGATAGACCTGTCGATAGGACTTATCAAAACAGAAACAGAGTCATTCCTGGAAAACTACAGAACGATGGAAGAAGTGACTGGAAGGACATAGTTAACAGGTATGGCCATATGGGTGTGAAGATAATCAATTATTCCTTTTTATTGGATTCTGTTTATTTTTGGAAAAAAAAGGTTCTTAATTTGATAGCAAGAGTGAAAATTGTTTTTGGGTGTATGGAACAACATAATGTGGTAGATTCTGTGGGCTCATATCTAAACCTTCTCAGTGAAATGGATTCCAACTCAATCTGGTTCACAAACTCCAAACCAAAAAACGTTTTATATTCACCTTTTTTTCATCTCTGAAATAGTTGTTTTATCATGTGACATTTAAAATTATCATCTATTAGTCATCTCAACTAAATGCAAACCTGGATCCTACTATTTTATCATTGAAACTTTGATTGTCACAGGTCCTATAATGTCTATGGTTTTTCGTGAGTGCTATCCACAATTTACTTGTGCTGCATATTCTTCCATCTTCACTAATGCTCTGGTCTACTATTTGACAGGGATGGTGGGAGTGGAATTGCACTGAAAACTCTTAAGCGTGTGCAGAAAGGCTGGGGTCATGGAAGTATATCTAGCTTGCAGTCTCAGCCAAATGATTTTCTTGATTACTATGGTGGTAGTGGTTAATTGTTTTTTTTTGTTGGGGAATGTTTACCCTTTTCCTATGTTTCAACCTCATAGGTGGGACAGGAGGAGTAGCAGATAATAGAATGTAAAAAGGTTTAAGGTTGGAGGTGTTGAAGGCCTCTTTGTAAGTAAAGGTCTCCTTTTGATTTTGCCTCCGTTCCTTTTGAAATGAGCCCCTCTTAATAGTGGGTCCATTGTATATATAATTTATATATAAAAAAAATCCTTTGAGAGTCGGAGAAAGTTCCTTGATTCCTTGTCAAGAAAAGAAGTTCTCTCTAGGTTGACGGCTCTCATATGGAGAGACCATAGCAAGACCACCATGTATTCAAGTTGTATATGTTTTCTTGTGTCGACCCTATAGCATTTGTATTTTATTTTCTTTTTTATACAGTTTTCTATTGTAGACAGATTATTATACTCTCGTAGGAGCATCTTCATTTTTAGATCTCTCTCTGATTTTCGTTTGCTACATGCCATCTCCAAATGGCATTTGGAGAAATTAAATGAATCTCTTTTGAGAAGTGTCTCGTACCATGTTATAAAACAAGTGAAATATTATGTACTACGTCACATTAGTTTTGAATCGTTTTATCTACTACTATAATATCAACAACAAAAAATCAACTTTTTATCTCGATAAGCTTCTAAATCTTTCTTCAATCCACGCCTGGGTCTAATGCGAGCTTAAATCTTGCTTAGCTTCAAATTCACACTTCAAGCCAAAAATCAGAAATATGCTTTTAATAATTTGGTTAATTCGCTTGAAGCCTGCATTGGTTGCTAAGCGCATATCTGTCTTTGAGACATTTCCTTTTGACTTCAAAATTTGGTCCCAATTAATTAACTTTGACTAACTCAATTTTTATATTTTTATTTCTACAAAATGTAAAGAAAAGAAATAAGATACACAAAACTAGAAAACTAAGCTAAAATTTAAATTATTCTCATATTTAAACTAATTGAGTTAAACATTACTCTATATATATATATATGGTTGAAAGAATGATTATGGTAATTGAATTCACAATTAAAATAAAAAAATAAAAATAAAATAAAATCAATAATAAATAATAATATAATTTATTATTGAAAGAAACCACAATACTCTCTTTAAATTTAAAGAGAAGACAATAATAATATTTTCTCTATGAAATAAGATAACTATGCAATGCATTAGTAGAAAAGGGGAACAAAGAGATTTTTAGTGATTTACAAGGTAAATACTATGTTTCTCTTATAACATAACAAGTAAGTACCAATATACAACTTTTTTTATGTGAGGTGAGACTTTTTTTCTCATATTCTCCCACTTGAAGATTTTGATTAAATTAATCAAATCTTCATAGTATATTATTACTTGTCTTCCATCAAGAATGAACAAATGGGTTAGGCCTCGAGTCTATCTAAAAAATTGTGGACAGATTGGTAGTTTTAACTCGTTAGCCCATTTTGACCTACTCCAGCTAATTCGACGGGCAAGGGTGGTGTAGAACGAGTTGACTCGCCTTCCCATTTTAAAAAATATTTATACATTAAAATTTAAATAAAAAATATTATAATTAAAAATATTATATTCTTTTTGTATTATTATTGAAATACGTAAATATATTATAATATTATAATTTAAATTATAAAAATTAGTCAATTAAATTTAAATTATCGATTATAATTAGTTATTTTAACACATAAATATAATAATATTTTCAATTTCTCTAATAAAAATATTTATTAATAAATAAAAACTTTAAAATTATTCATATAATTAAAGATATATTTTAAAAAATATATATATAAAAAAATTTATATAAAAAAATTATTGGTCGAGTCGAGTCCGTTAGTCCGCAGTGACTATAGCAAGTTAGCACACCCCGCTTTTGACGGGCTAGAGATAGGGTGGCCAAAAACGGAGCAAGCTGATCGTTTTACCATCCTTACCTTCCATGTTATTTTTCGCAATAGACCTTAAGTAGGATCGTCTTTATGCAGTGACAAATCTTGACCATTGATTTTGGGAGACAAACTAATATATTATTAATAAATAATAAATAAATATAAAAATGGTAAAAGAAGACGAAAGAGTGAGATGATAAAATTGTAAATATATAAGTAAATATATTAAAATGACCATTAAGTTTGGGGACCAAAATCATAAATTATGAGAGTTAGAAAACTAATAGAGGGTGAGAGGATAAAATTGTAAATATATAAGTAAATATATTAAATGATCATTAAATTTGGAGGAAGGGGTGGGGGGTGGGAAAATCATAAATTATACGAGAGTTATAAAACTTTGTGGGGGTCATGGTCCCTCTCGGTTCCAAAAGATCCGCCGATGCCTTTATATAAATTTGTCACGGCCAACCGACTGTCATAACATCTGCTAGGTTCTTCTTACTTTATCCTAGAATACAAGACAAGATTCCTTGCACTATGCAACTGTTACAATAGGCAACAATCTTTTGCTACTTGTGCTTCCTTCATTAACCTTCTTAATTCAGATAACTTCCTCATATGCTGGGTGACTGTCATGTACTCAACTTCTATATTAGACAGAGTTGCAACATCTTGTAACTTGGATAACCAATTTATTACCTCTCCAATAAGGATAAACTCGTCAATCATCTACAAAACCTAAACAAACATAACATCTGACAACTAGTTCTGATCTTCCGATACATAATGCGACATCAAGGTTCCTTTGGTAAGAATCCTCTTAATAATACTCATGTTCTCCACCATAATTTGTTATTAATATACTAATCGCTCTCACTGCTTGTGCAATGTTTGACTTGTACCGATCATGGTATCCATAAGACTTCCCACCACGATTCATACAACACTCTAGACATTTTCATCCTCTCTGCTTCATTGTTAGGACTCATATTTGAGGATAAATTAATAAAAAATGGGGTAGAAAGTGGTTTATACCCTTGCATGTTGAAGCACTGCAAGACCTTTAATAATTAATTCTTTTGATAAAGCCAAACTTTCCTATCTTTTATGTCCCAGTAAATTTGCATATGAAAATCTTGTTTACTGGTCCCTAATCCTCCATATCAAACTTTGTAGTCAACTGTGCCTTTAAAACCTGGATCCGAACTTTGTTGAAGTCTACCACTAACATGTCATCCACATATAACGACAAAATAATAAAATCATTCTCAAAAAATTTATTGTAATAAGTACAATAGTCTGAACTTAGTTTGTTGTAATCAAGGCTAATTATGAAGAATCAATATCTTGTACTAACACCTGGACACCTAATTTAAACCGTACAAAGATTTGGTTAACTTTCAAACCAAGTTTTTTTTTTAAGTCTTCTGGTTGGAGCACACCAATCTTCTCTCCAAGTTTACCTTGAAGAAAAATAATATTTGTATATCTGCTAACAATAACCTTGTGTGACGACACTCGAGGTTTTAAGAATTGATTTGATTAGAAATAGAAAACAGAAAAACATAAAAGATACCGTAGGCGCCACAAATAAGAATATTTGATAAGCCAAGAAGGATCGCCACAAGAATCGAATAATTCTTGATAAGATCAAGTGATGCAAGGAAGAACCCTAGCAGAGCAACAACTCACAAAGTAATCTGAATATTACGTACGTTCATTCTGAATTCCTAAATGTTTAATACAACTTAAGTTTATGAGTTTGTCTCATTGCAGGAAATAAAGATAAATTAAAATCCTAATATCCCAAGCAAAGTTAAGTTACCCAAATGATTTAGTGAAGACATTATAAGCTTTGGGTCTTGGGTTCAAATCCCCACTGTAGCAAATAAAATAGTAATAATAATAAAAACTTAATCTTTTAGTTGGGCCTCCTAGCTCTCCAAACATTCTATGCATGTGATAGGTCTAGTCTCCTCCATGTTTGGATCTTTTAATAGTTGGGCCTTTAGCAAATTGCTCACTTTGTATTGCAATGCCTCTTGTGCTTTTCTGAGCCTGCCTCTTGTCATAGGTCCACCTAAGTCTTGGATTGGATCTTGGTCTTGATCCTTCTCGTTATGGGCTTGGGCCTTTATGTCCACATCATTCCCTCCTTCTTGGGTAGCATTTGTCCTCAAATCTATGAATTCATCTCCTGCATCAAAAGGAGTCAAGTCAGCAACATTAAAAGAAGAACTTATATTATACTCTTCTGGTAGATCAATCTTATAAGCATTATCATTGATCTTCTCTAAGACTTGGAATGGCCCATCTCCTCTAGGTTGAAGTTTAGACTTTCTTTGTTTAGGAAACCTTTCCTTTCTCATGTGTACCTAAACCCAATCACCAGGTTGGAACACCACCTTTTTCCTACCCTTGTTAGCTTGCCTCGCGTAGCTCTCATTCTTCTTTTCAATTTGAGTTTTTACTTGCTCATGCAGCTTCTTCACATATTCTGCTTTAGCCTGTGCTTCCTTATGCTTAAACATAGAAATGTTAGGCAAATGCAACAAATCAAGAGGAGTCAAAGGATTAAATCCATACACAATCTCAAATGGTGAACAATTAGTGGTGCTATGGATAACCCTATTATAAGCAAACTCAACATGCGGTAAACATGCTTCCCAAGTCTTAAGATTTTTCTTTAAAATAGTCCTAAGCAATGTGCCCAAAGTCCTGTTGACTACCTCCGTTTGACCATCAGTTTGTGGGTGACAAGTAGTAGAAAACAATAATTTAGTACCAATCTTACCCCACAAGGTCCTTCAAAAGTGACTAAGGAATTTTGAATCCCTATCACTCACAATGCTCTTCGGCAACCCATGTAGCCTTACTACTTCCTTGAAAAACAAATCAGCCACATGACAAGCATCATCTACCTTCTTGCAAGGTATGAAATGTGCCATCTTAGAAAACCTATCAACAACAACAAACACAAAATCCTTTCCATTCTTTGTTTTAGGCAGCCCTAAAATAAAGTCCATAGAAATGTCAGTCAAAGGATATTCAGGAACAGGTAAAGGAGTATACAACCCATGAGGCTTAACCTTAGATTTAGCCTTTTTACACACAATGCAGTGATCACAAAACTTATTCACATCACGTTTCATATGAGGCCAAAAGAAATGCTCTTGCAAAATTTCTAAAGTCTTTTGAACTCCAAAATGACCCATCAAACCCCCTTCATGTGATTCACTCACAAGCAACTCTCTAATGGAACACTTAGGCACACACAATTTATTTGCTTTAAACAAGAATCCATTATGCCTAAAGTAACCATTTTTAGAAAACCTTTCACATGCAGCAAAAGTTTCAGCAAAATCCACATCATTCACATACATGTCTTTCAAAGATTCAAGACCAAACAATTTAGTTTCAAGCATAGAAAGTAATGCATATCTCCTAGAAAGTGCATCAGCTACTACATTCCCTTTTCCCTTTTTATGCTTGATGACATATGGAAATTGCTCCAAGAACTCAACCCATTTGACATGCCTCTTGTTTAACTTACCTTGTCCCTTTAAGTATTTCAAAGATTCATGATCACTATGAATTACAAACTCTTTTGGTAAAAGGTAATGCTGCCAAGTTTGTAAAGCACGCACTAAGGCATACAATTCCTTATCATAGGTGGGATAGTTTAGGGCACCCCCATTCAACTTCTCACTAAAATAAGCAATTGGATGACCTTTTTGTAGCAAAACAGCCCCAATACCCACATTAGATGCATCACATTCAATTTCAAAAGATTTTGCAAAATTTGGTAATGCAAGAATGGGGGCATTAGATAGTTTGTGCTTAAGTTCAGAAAATGCATCTTCTTGTTTTTCACCCCATTTAAACCCAACATGCTTTTTGACTATTTCATTAAGAGGTGCAACCAAAGTACTAAAATCTTTAACAAACCTCCTATAGAAACTAGCTAACCTATGAAAGCTTCTCACTTCACTCACATTCTTAGGGGTAGGCCACTCTTGGATGGCTCTAATCTTTTCCTCATCAACTTGTACCCCTTTAGAACTCACAACAAATCCCAAGAACACAACATGATCAGTGCAAAAGGTACATTTTTCAAGATTAGCAAATAATTTTTCCTTCCTAAGTACATTCATAACAGCACGCAAATGTTCAACATGCAAATCAAAGTTAGTGCTATATATCAGAATATCATCAAAATACACCACTACACATTTGCCTAAAAACTCTTTCAAGACATGGTTCATCAATCTCATAAAAGTGCTTGGAGCATTAGTTAACCCAAAGGGCATAACTAGCCACCCATACAACCCATATTTAGTTTTAAAAGTTGTTTTCCACTCATCTCCTTCTCTAATTCTGATTTGATGATATCCACTTTTCAAGTCAATTTTAGAGAAGATACAAGCACCATATAATTCATCCAACAAGTCATCTAACCTAGGAATGGGATGTCTATACTTTACCGTGATGTTATTGATAGCTCTACAATCTGTGCACATCCTCCAAGTTCCATCTTTCTTAGGGACTAGAATGACTGGGACTGCACATGGACTCAAGCTTTCTTTAACCCACCCCTTTTGCATTAAGTCTTCAACTTGCTTTTGAATCTCCTTGGTTTCTTGGGGATTGCTTCGATAGGCTGGTTTATTAGGCAATAAAGCTCCTGGAATAAGGTCAATTTGATGCTCAATACCCCTAAGAGGGGGTAGACCTATAGGCACTTCTTTGGGAAAAACATCTTCAAAATCCTGCAACAAAGAAGAAACCTCTTTTGGAAGAGAGTTAGTAAAACATGGACTATTTGATTTACTTTCTTTACTCAAAAGTAAAAGTATTGGCTTTCTCAATTGTATAGCTCTTTTGACTTCTTTTTCTTTTATAAACAGACTTGATTTTTTTCTCTCTTTCTCTTTTTCTTCCTCTTTTTCCTTTTTCTTTTCTCTTTTCTCTCAGTTTTTCTTTTCTTTCTTCTTTTCTTTCTTCTTTTCTTTTCTTTCTCATTTTCAGTTGATCCTCACTAACTTCTCTTGGAACCAAAGGTGCAAGAGTAGTTTTGCAGTCTTTATGCATAAAAGAGAACTTATTAGTGAAACCATCATGCATAACTCTCCTATCATACTGCCATGGTCTCCCAAGAAGTAAATGACAAGCCTCCATAGGCACCACATCACACAAAACAGAATCTTCATATTTTCCTATGGAAAAACCCACTTCAACTTGCCTATTCACGGTCATCTCACCATCTTCACTAAGCCATTGAAGTTTGTAAGGTCGCGGGTGTGACTTAGTCTCCAAATTCATTTTTGAAACCAACCGTGCACTAGCCACGTTAGTGCAACTCCCACCATCAATGATCAAAGAGCACAACTTCCCTTGAATGAGACACCTTGCGTGAAAAATATTTTCTCTTTGACAATCATCCAATTCAACTGATTGACTACCCAACATCCTTCTAATCATGAACAAATCTCCTTCTAACTCTCTTTCATCTTCATGCTCATTTTCATCACTAGATGAAGAATCTGAAGAAGATTCACTTATTATTTCTCCATCCTCCTTAAGTAACATAGTCTTCTTAGTAGGACATTGAGAAGCTATGTGACCTCTTCCCAAACATTTGAAGCACTTAACCTCACTACTCCTTGTTTTCTTAAGTGCCTCATCAGACTTATTTTGATTTCTATGAGATATAACATTGGAATTGCTTGTTGATGATCCACCCTCCTTCTTATTTTTGTCCTTCCAACTAGGAGAGTGAAAATTAGATGAACTCCTCCTCATGGCACTCTTTCTCTTCAATTGTTGTTCCACCTTGGAAGCTTGATATACTAAATCCTCCAACTCAACATAATTTTGCAGCTCCACAACATCCCTTATATCACTATTTAGCCCATGTAGGAATCGGGCCATAGTAGCCTCCCGTGCCTTCATAACATTAGCCCTAATCATGGAAACCTCCATCTCTTTGTAATATTCATCAACACCTCCACTACCTTGTATGAGTCTTTGGAGCTTGTTGTGAAGATCTCTTTGATAATGAGAAGGAACAAATCTTCTTCTCATCAACCTCTTCATTTCTTCCCAACTTTCCACCAAGGGTTCTTCATATCTCACCCTTTCCCTTTGTAATTGGTTCCACCAAATGAGAGCATAATCAGTGAATTCCATGGCTGCCACCCTCATCTTTTTATCTTCTGTGTAATTATGGCATGCAAACAGTTACTCAATTTTTATCTCCCACTCCAAATATGCTTATGGATCACTCTTTCCTTGAAAAGAGGGTATGTTCAGCTTTACTCCTTCAATTCTGTTATCTCTAATATCACCTTCATTATTTCTCCTTCTCCTCCTTCTACCTCCACCATCATCATCATTTCCTTGATTTTCTAGTTGTTCAATTCTCCCATACAACTCCTTAGTATGTTCTGTCAACATTCTTTGCATTTGGGCTGTAATGGCATCAATCAATAATCTATTGTCACCCCCTAGAGGAGGGGTACCACCACCCGCACTCGCCATCTTTCAAGTAAAAAAGAAGAAAGGACCAAACAAATGAAGTAATAGGACCTCACCACTCTTCTCACGTGTTTGCACTCAAAGATGTACCACTCGTGTTTACTCTCAATTTGGCTTTTGTATAATATGCACTCTTGCCTTTTTCCACTCGTTCTCTGACTTATGGTTCTTACAAGAATCAAACAATCTATAGTTCATGAATCACTTTCAACTGTAGCAATCACAAGGAATAAAACAGAATTGTAGTACCAACAAAGGATAAGTAGCAAAGAACAATTTTACTACTAATAACAAGCAAGACAAATTTAAACTATGGAAAAACAAAGATTAGACAAAGACGTTTGACACTTAGGAATTTTATCAAACAACTAATGTGCACTGAAATTTAAAGAAAGAACAACTGCCACATATATATATATAATTTTTTTTTTCTGATTCTTTTCTTCTTTTGATTCTTTTCCTTTTTTGATTCTTTTTTTTTTTATTCTTTTCTTTTTTTGAACAGTATACGGAACAATGATGAACAGTATAATGAACAATACGTGAACAGTGACAATGAACAGTACGTGAACAGTGACAATGAACAGTACCCCCATGAACAGTAATAATGAATAGTACGTGAACAGTGACAATGAACAGTACCCCCGTGAATAGTGCCGGTGAACAGTGCAATGAACAATACCACTTTTGAACCCTGCTCTGATACCAAATGACGACACTCGAGGTTTTAAGAATTGATTTGATTAGAAATAGAAAACAGAAAAACATAAAAGATACCGTAGGCGCCACAAATAAGAATATTTGATAAGCCAAGAAGGATCGCCACAAGAATCGAATAATTCTTGATAAGATCAAGTGATGCAAGGAAGAACTCTAGCAGAGCAACAACTCACAAAGTAATCTGAATATTACGTACGTTCATTCTGAATTCCAAAATGTTTAATACAACTTAAGTTTATGAGTTTGTCTCATTGCAGGAAATAAAGATAAATTAAAATCCTAATATCTCAAGCAAAGTTAAGTTATCCAAATGGTTCAGTGAAGGCATTATAAGCTTTGGGTCTTGGGTTCAAATCCCCACTGTAGCAAATAAAATAGTAATAATAATAAAAACTTAATCTTTTAGTTGGGCCTCCTAGCTCTCCAAACATTCTATGCATGTGATAGGTCTAGCCTCCTCCATGTTTGGATCTTTTAATAGTTGGGCCTTTAGCAAATTGCTCACTTTGTATTGCAATGCCTCTTGTGCTTTTCTGAGTCTGCCTCTTGTCATAGGTCCACCTAAGTCTTGGATTGGATCTTGATCTTGATCCTTCTCGTTATGGGCTTGGGCCTTTATGTCCACATCATTGTGGGTAGTGTGAGATCCCACAAAAAGATACCCTTTCGTATTGTTAGTATTTGTCCTTCCTAAACTTTGAAAACACAAACTTCCTCTTAATGTGATACACCCACAATCTCTTGGAGTAGTCATCATTATTGATACAAAATATTTGGCCCTTCCTAGGGATAATACTAGTGATTCCAACAATCATAATAAACCAAATTCAATATGTGTATCCTTCTAATAGTCACTCTACCAAACTTCAATCTTTGTTACTCTAAGCCAACAATCTTTCTTGACAAGCCCCCTCTTACCACAATGATAGCAAATGAGATTCTTCCTTCCTCAAGAATTTGATCCATCATGATTTTGACTCCCACTAAAGTCATATTCCATTTACCTACCTCTCATCATTGTCAAAATTTTTGCTTGGTTCAGGCTTTCCACCTTACTTTTTCACCTAGATTCTTCTTCAAGAATAGCTCCGACAACATCCTTAAAGTGTAAATGCCGATCAATATTATTATTCATTATATTGAAGACGAGTTGATCATACGAATCTGATAAACTTTGAAGTAGAAGTTTTGTATGCTCATTTTCACCTATGTTGAAATTTGCCACTTAAAGTTGGATAAAAAATGTATTCAAATTATTAATGTAATCTGTCACCGATGTGGACTCACTCATTCGAAAAGTAGAGAGTTTTCTCTTTGAGAATATTCTTGTATGAAGATACTTGACCTCGTACAATTTGACGAGGGACTCCCAAATCTCTTTCACTTCACCCTTCTTCACAATGCTAGATGAAACCACATCTGCAAATGTTAAATACAAATTTGCTATAGCGTTGTTGTTGATCTTCCCACCGCCGATCTGTGATGCCCGCAAGTCTTTCTTTAATTGCATCTACACAATTTTTTCTTTTCTCAAAATTGCTTTCATCTTTAGTTTCCACAATGAAAAGTTCTTCTCATTGAACTTCTCTATCTCATATTTTGTTATCATGATTTTAACTGACTTATACACCTTTCACTATGAATAGTATTGCCTACTAGAATAATGATGTATATGTACCTTTCACTATGAATGGTATTGCCTACTAGAACAATGACATAGACCATAACTAGTACATCAAGTAAACTTCTAGGAAAGAGATGTGGGTTAGTCATGAATACACTTAAATATTAAGTATTTCCTTACCATAACTTCTCTTAAGCATGCACTATCACACAACCACATTCTATATCTAATAATTAGAATAATTCTTTTCTGACGTGAAAGATCATATTAACTACAACCACATATCATACTAAGAATTTTCTCCAAAACTATTCTAATGACTATAGCAACGGAATAATATTACAAACATAATAACTATATAAGAACTCACAACTAAAATAAAGGATGAGAAAAGAAAAATAAAATCGACAATAGACAATAATAGAATTTACTACCGGAAGAAATTACAATACCTTCTTTAAATCTAAGGAGAAAACAATGAAATAAAAAACTCAAATACTATACAATGCACTTATAAAAAGGAGAAGAAAAATATTTGAGATGATTTACAAGATACATATTGTGCTCATTTTATAACAGAAAAAAAAAATTAACATATTTTTTCGTGGTGTGAAACTTCTCGTCTCACATGTTATTATCTCCAAAATTCATGTAAGAAATAAGTATTTAAACAGAAAACTATCACCAATCGTTTGAAGCATCAAGACCTTCAGTATCTATTGCCTACGATATGCTAAATGGTGCAAAAAACACATGGCTAGAAACCGCATGCCCCTTTATTGCTAATGTCAATTCAATTCCTTTCTGTAGTGTTGTAATCTTAGTTTGTGGATAATACAATTTTTGATTTTGGGTTTACCGTTTGTAGGTGAAACAACTTAAATAATATATTATAATTATATCGATATAAGGAGAATAAATTTTCAAGATATTATATTCCGTAATATTATCCCCTAATATTAGAATATTATTAAGATATTATTATATTTTTATTTTATATAAAGGTATTGTATTTTTTTTATTATCACTTATTTGTTCAAATCAATATATTCTTATTAATCTAAACATCGTAAAATTTTTATAGATAGTTTTCCCATCATTTCAAAAATATTCAATGTAAAAATAAGAGAAATTTAGTGAAATATCCAACCTAAAGCAAAAGGAGTAATGAAACTCGATACATAGTTCTACTTACCAAAATAGTCTATCATAATCTGCTAAGAACATGTTTCAACTTTATTTTATTGTCGTCCTTTAAAAACAAGGAAAGAATCTCAAACTTCATGCAAATCCTTAAAAGATTTCAAATTACTTTTTTAGCTTGAATTAAAAAGATTTGTTAATCCATAACATTGGTCAACAGAAAAGATGGAAGTATAACATCCAATGGTATATGATGTTTGTGTTAGTAAATCACTACAAAAAAATTACCAATTATCTGCTAATATTTACCTACGGATCTATATTCCCTATGAATTTTTATTCGTATATAAAATTATACATTATAGTAGTTTGTCGTATGTAATGTTGGCATGTTTAGGCAAAAACGTTCTAAGGATGAAATCATAGGTCATGACAATAAAATCTATATGTAATGAAGTCATACTTTACATATGAATTTTATTAAAAAATAAAATTAGTAAATAATTAGTGGTTGTATCCTCCTCATTCGTCATTCTCATTTCTGCAAATATTATTGAAAAAATAATTTCACTTGGTAAGGTTAAAAAAATAACTTCAGCCACGACCTCCACTTTCCAGCCCTAGCCTCCACCTTCCAGCCCTAGCTCCCTCTGCCTTACTCTTCTTCCCTGCAGCTTCTTCCCCGCGGAGCAACCTTACTCTCCCTGTACCTTCACTTCCCCTTTTCCCTCATTCCGTCTTCCCTCTACCTCACTCTTTTCTCGGTTCCTCTCAACAACTCAGCCACCCGCACCCCTTTTTCCCGAGCACCCCTCATTGAGCTCCATTTTTAATCTTCCTCAACCCTACACTTGAACTCCACATCCCTAGCTCGCGTTGACACCTTCTCCCTCACCTCCTCCGCGACCTCTGCATCCTAGCGAAACCCACATCGCGTGTCCACCATTATCACCCCAACCTAACCGCGGAGCCCTGGCCGTGACTCGTGCCCCCCTAGCCACTGCAGGTCAACCTAGAGGTTGGTGGTTAGAAGCAAGGGTCGCAGGCCTAAGTTTCCCTTTCTCTTTTTGATTTTTTGTTTATGGTTCTTGATTTGAGTTTGATTATTCTAATTGTTCTATTTGAGTTTGGTGATTCTGATGGTTTTCGAAGCGCATCTTGTCTGAAATGTTTCATTTGGTTTGCTTGATTTATGATCGGTTCTTGGATTTAAACTGAGTTTTTATTGGATCTGTGGATTATCGAGTTTGGGGTTGAACTGAGTTGTATTTTTGGTTCTCCACTTATGATTTATGCCCCTCCTGATACACAAAGAGTTGAACTGTATACTTAACTTGTGTCAATGACTAGCAATACTTCTATTTACAGGACCTAATTATCCAACAATTATTTTTAATCATCAGAGAAATATCATTAGGAGGGAAGTTAGTTGTGTTTTGCTTATAATGATATTTTCCTTATTGGATGGAGTCAATGCTCACTTAGTTGCTTTCCTTCATTGGTTTAGGTAGATGAAATAAAAATTTTGTCATTGTTCTGAAATACATTATTGGAAGAGGCTAATGTGCATCCGAAAAACAATGCTATGATGTCCAAAGAAAATGGAATTTAGTTAGTGCTTTTCCTTTTGGTATTGGGTTGCTCCCATACTGAGAGAAATCAAGTATTATGTGGAAGCATTGAGAGGATCCATCACAAGCTGCAACTGGTTTGAGAATTGGAATATTCAATCTAAGCTACCTTGTGGTCCATATTTGTGATTTCTTGAATTTATACGCATTCGGTGACCCAAGATAATATATTTTTGTTCATATATTATACGTCTAATATTACACTGCATCTTATTGATTCATTGTTATCCTATTATTCACTGTTGCAGCCAATTTTGTTGCTGATTTTAGCAACCTTTGATGATGCGGTAGATGACACTTTACTGATTAATATATGAAAAAAATCTTTTGCCATGACAGATGCATCTTTACCCAAATTTTAGGATAAGTTCAAAGGGCCTGTTTGATATGAAAAAATGTTTTACATTCTGATTTTCCTTTTGTTTTCTATTTCAAAATCTGAATCAAAATAACCAGGTTGGAAATGGTCACTCCACTGAAGAACAAACATTGGATCTCATGAAATTCCTAGGCTGCATTTGTCTCGTATTATGATCTCAAGAATGAGAAACAACGGTCAATCCCAATGACTTATGATAGATTAAGAAGCAAACAAATTTGAATGATATCAATTGTTGAGTTATTTAGATAAAATATTAAAATATATGTTATTCTAGGAATATCCAAAATAAGTTGTATGTTTTGTTGTTCACGAGTGGAATGGTAATGATTATGATGTTTCAATTCAAATTTACAATTTAATATTTGGATAGTAATTTTGCTGTCTCAGACCTTCTTTTAATATTCTTAAAGTTGTTAATTAACGCTTATACATTTTACTTTGTTGGTGATGAACAAAGTTTGATATCATTGGACAACAATGAAGTGGTATAACACTGTTTTAGTTTTACATGTCTTGTGGTATTATTCTGAAATAGGTCAATATGAATAAATTCTGCATAAAGTTGACTTGAGCATGGCTTGCAAATAGAGAACCAATGACTAGCTTTGTGTTATGAAATGGAAATAATAGGAAAGGAAAGCTAACTTTAGAGAAAGTGTCTATTCCATAATTAAATATTTTTTTTTATCAAAGGTTCTTTTATTTTACTGAGTGTTGGATAGTATAGCTACTATGTGATTTAAATTCACTTATGAGAGCTAAAGTGAAGCCACACACACCTCACTTATGGATTTTGTTTCTCTAAATTAGATTTTATGGTGTTTATAATGAATTACTGCACAGATTCTTCTTTATTTGTTCAACAAGGAATTATATCTAATCCCTTTGGCAGGTATATGTGCAATGGTTAGTTTGAGTATGTGATCAGTTTAGTATGATGTTCTGAAAATACAAAAATGAAGAGTTTTTTTTTTTATAGATTTTGGGGAAAGTTGTGGGAACAAAAAATTATTTGATGCATTACATGCCAAGACGAACCGCAAGAATAACTATCAAACTATCATTGATGTTTTGTCTAATGAAAACATTGATATTTGGAGAGGAGCAATTGTTTGATGGCATCTGACATGCTTATGTTGTTTTGTTTGTTTGATTGTGTGTGCACAAAGTCTTGGATTTAATGAAGTTCAAAATTATTTGGAATAGCTGATGTCAAAACCTGCCACAGCTGGTAGTAATATCCTTTCAATCTTAGTCATTATGTTTTACAGAGGAAGGTGACATGGAGATCTGAGGATGAGGAAAAAATTAAGAAAAATTTCCACTCCAAGGCTTCACATAGACTTTCAGAGATGTTTAAAGAGGCTAGAAGAGAAGGTAAGAAGCTTGATAGGATTGAAAATAATATCTGGAACAACCTCTTGGAACAGTGGAACATGCCTTTATATCGATCAAAATGTGATACAACAAAGAAAAATTGGGCATTCGATAAAGGGGGAAGTTTGCACACCGACAGATCAATTAGTATGCACGAACACGCCATTCGTTTGGTATGAAATTTTAAATATTTTTTACCATTCATTTATGATGTAACAATTATTTGGTAAAGACATATTTTATGTTTTTTTATTCAAACAGAGGAGCTCGGTCACTCAGTCCATGTAGATGGAGTTTTTCAACAGACGCATATAAGAAAGAGTACTGGCGAATTCGTCGATAATAGGTCTAGGCGGACACATGTGAGTTTCTTTCATTATTAAATCTTAAAGTTTTTTATTATTTAAAAGACACATGTACAAATTGTCTTATTTGAACAGGAAGACTTTGAGAGTAGATATTCTCGAGTATTGTCTGAGTAAACTTCTAATGTGGGTGCTTCACAATGCACTCCCTTAGACCCTGTTGAAGAGGAAAGACTAAGGAATAGATGTTAGTTAGAGGTTGTAGGAGGAAGGTATAAGGGACGCATGTATGGAGTTGGTCATGTTGACTCTAGTGATGATTGTGTTAAAAGTTATATATAATAGACATAAGCGTGCTCCAGTCAGAAAGCTGATTCACAGAAAATTAATCAACTGACACAACGACTGGAAAGTAGTGAGTAATGATTGGAAAGTAGTGAGGAAAAAATTCGTATGATGAGCTCCCAGTTCAAGTCCATCCAGGCATTCATTGGCGTAGTCCTTTCAATACTTATCACCTCCAGCAACAACGACAACACAAAACATTTTGCAACAACCAATTAATCAAGACAATGAAGATCAAGAGAAGGTTGCAAAACCAAATATTGAACAACAAAATCAAGATCAACATAAGGATGCAGATGATGATTACATAGATTATTAGCATTTTAGGAAATTGTATTGGATATGTTTCATTATATTTGGATATATTTGACATTTTTATTTTGTATTGGAACAATAAATTGTTATTTTATTTTATATATCATTTTATTTTTTTATAGTTATAAACTTGTGTATCTAGATAATTTTATATATCATTTAATGTCCAGGTCAATGCAATCAGAATAATGTAAAAAAAATGAAGAGTAGTAAATACTTCAATTACTTACGGATATATCCGTAGGTAATTACCTACGGATATTACCTATAGATATATATCCGTAGGTAATTATTACCTATGAGGGATTTATCTACGAATTTTTGCCCATAGGTAATCTAAATTTATCTACGGATTTTCTTGCTTACCTACAGATTTGTGATATAGGTAATCACAATTTTTCTTGTAGTGAATAATTTTGTAATTTCTAATTTAAAATATATGTACTTTGCTTCAAATTAGTTTATATAGATATAAATAGATAAAGCCGGATAACTATTAAATGATTATTCTGGATGTTAAATTTTGTTATCAATATATTTTATAATGTTTTCTAAAGAAATCTATTTAATAATGTTAAAAGCATTGGAAGGGAACGATGTCATATTTTCACGATTATTATTTCATTTTCTTAATATTAGTATCGGACATTATGGAAAAATATCACAAATAAGTTTTTTATCTCATTT
Organism: Sphenostylis stenocarpa; assembly: GCA_963425845.1. NCBI lineage: Eukaryota > Viridiplantae > Streptophyta > Magnoliopsida > Fabales > Fabaceae > Sphenostylis > Sphenostylis stenocarpa. The sequence goes on along the minus strand of OY731400.1, from coordinate 8,425,482 downwards.
TGTTTTGTCGAATTATAAAATAATTAATTTAAAAAAACGATTGTATTTAAAAAATAGTTTTTATGTTGGTCTTTTTGAGATTCGACATAAATTTTGTGTTTTATTTCATCTAGGATTTTTTCTTCTTCACATGTACGAGAGTTTTTGAGTCGACGAAGACAATGACCATTGCAACACCTCTAAGAGTATTTTTTTATCACGGTGAGCAGCAACCACACCTACATTGTGTCCCATTTGTGATGATTAACATTTCTCTGCGATTGGATTCGAGTTTTAGAACATCTTGAGTATCTTTGAGGTTAGTAATTTATGTCTCTAGTTTTATATTTAAATTGAATTCATGATTGTTTTGTGGAATTTCAATAATAGTATTGTATGAATGTCTTCACTGTATTATTATTGAAATTGAATTGTTATTCTTTGTGGCTATTTGTTTATTTGTTTGAGTACATCTATTGTTTATAAACTATATTGTTATGTTTTTATGGTTTATTTATTTGAGTTCCATATTTTTGGTTGTTTATACACACACACACACACACACACACACACACACATATATATATATATATATATATATATATATATATATATATATATATATATATATATATATAATATGAATATGTATTCATTTTGTTAAAATTTATTAATCATTGTTTTTTCTTTCAAGATTATGTTGAATTTGATGTCCGGCAATGACAGGAGGCGTCAAACCCAAATACTATAAAGTCTAAGAGCTATGTGTGACTCCTAACTCGACACAATGTTTCTATTATTATTATTCCATCTTGGGATGATGTTGAGGAGACCGAGAACAACCTCATGTGACAAGATATTTAGGTATTTACACATTCATTGAACACTCCATATATTAATAATTGAATTTAACATCTTTTGGTAATTTGACAGCAAAATTTTGACATTCCTAACATTGAAGTGATGGGAAAGAAGATTTTATCATCCATTGCCATTAGATAGAGGGACTTTAGGACTTTCTTGACACAAAAATATGTATTTGGAAAGTATCAAAATGAATCTCCTTGCCTAAAGTATCAAATTAGTGAAGAGGATTGGTTGAAATTTCGTATCAATCGATTGAACTCCTCTTGACAGGTTAATTATTAGTTATTCTTATATTAATTGTACTTAATGTATTATTCTAATTTTCTTATTTGTATTGTAGGATAGGAGACTAGCTGCCTAGGAACGTCAAAAGCTGAATGATACACCCCATCTATTGTTGTGGGGTGGGTATGCATTGTTGGAGCAACAACTCATGAAAACATAGCAGAGTGAGCTGGACTTGAGACTGCTGACCTTGCATCTTCACCCCCCCCCCCCACTATAAGATGTAGAAGGCAGCTCACACAAGATATGATAAACAAATGAGTTTTGAGTATGCACATATCATTACACATGCTTCCTAGATAATCTAGTGTGTGACTTACCTATTGTTGATTTGTTACAGAATGATTTAGTTGAGCAATTCACTCAAGACTCATTTTTTTCCCATGGTCAAGAAGACATAGTGACGATAATAATAGGAAAACCAAAGCACCTAGGATGTGTGTGCGGTACTGGTGGATCTTAGGTTCTTCGTGATTACTTTGGTCCACCATCATGGAGGCCCACTACCGACTCTTATCGTCAGGAGACCTTACACATGCAGTTTGAAGAAAAATTGGAACAAATACGTCAGTTCTTATGGCAAGAACTTGATGAGAAACTTGAATCTCTTATTCGTTCCCAACAACAAGGAACACCTTATACAGTTCAAGATAATGTTGTTCAAGTCAACACTAAAGGGAGTTGTACTACTGTTACAAATCCTTTTGGGGAATATACTCAAAATAATGTGTTAGGTATTTCTGAGGGGGCTAACAATAAGGAGATTCTCACAAATGGGTCATGAGCCAACCATATAAGAGAATATGACACCACTCTCAACCCAAAACCTTAAGACAATAGGTTATGGATCTTTCTCACTTATAAGTTATTCAACTTTCCCATTTCTACCTAATGTGGGACTTCAAACTCACACTTTAATTCTCAACATCTTCCCATCAAGTGTGATTCCATTTCACATTGGTATACCTCCCCCTCGAGCGAAAACATTTTTAGCCATGAGTATCTAGTGATGACCTCACTTGTACCGCCATTCAACTTAACGAAACTCGCTTGCCTGAAACCCTTGTCAAGAAGACTTTCAACACAATGAACCATTGACTCTGATACCATTGTTAAGTATCAGACAAAAGCATAAACATACACAACTAAAATAAAAAGATTAATCAAGTAGAAAGATATCGTGCTAGATTGGTGGTAAAGGGATATGCTCAGAAAAAATGTATTGATTTCAATGAGATATTCTCGTCAGTTGTCAAATTGACGTCCATCAGAGTTGTCCTAGATATGTGTGCTGAATTTGATTTACATCTTGAACAATTGGATGTAAAGACTGCTTTTCTTCATGGAGATCTTGAAGAGGAAATTTATATGCTCCAACCATAAGGCTTTAAAGAACAAGAAAACTTGGTTTGCAGGTTGACCAAATCTCTATACGGTCTAAAGCAGGTGCCCAGATGTTGGTATAAGATATTTGATTCATTCATTTTTGCCTTGGTTACAATAGACTGAGCTCAGACCATTGTACATACTACAATAGTTTTGTGATAATGATTTTTTTATCTTGTTATTGTATGTGGATGACATATTGGTAGTAGGCCCCAACATAGATCGAATCCAAGAGTTAAAGGCACAATTGGCTAGGGAGTTTGACATGAAGGACTTGGGATCAACAAACTAGATTTTAGGGATGCAAATTCACAAAGACAGAAAAGATAGGAATGTTTGACTTTCTCAGAAGAATTACTTACTGAAAATCTTGCGGCGCTTCAACATGCAAGATTGCAAGCGAATTTCTACCCCACTTACTATCAATTGTAATTTATCATCAAGTATAAGTCCCAGCAATAAAGCGGAGATGATGGAAATATCTCGAGATCGTATGCATCAGCAGTGAGAAGTCTTATGTATGTCATGATTTGTACAAGACTAGACATTGCACAAGCAGTGTGAGTAGTTAATAGATTCATAGGAAATCCTGGTGGAGAGCATTGGACTGCTATAAAGAGGATCCTTAGATACATCAAAGGAACCTCAGGTGTTGCATTATGTTATGGAGGATCATAACTAGTTGTCAGAGGCTATGTTGATTCAAATTTTGCAGGTGATCTGGATAAAAGGAGATCTACTACTGGTTATGTGTTTATAGTTATAGGATGGATAGTAAGTTGATTATCCAAGTTATAAGATGTTGTAGCTCAGTCTACCATAGAAGCTGAGTACATGACAACCACTTAGGCATGTAAGGAAGCTATTTGGATTAGGAAGATAATGTAGGAACTTGGGCACATGCAACAACAAATTGTTGTGTATTTTAACAGTCAAAGTCTTGCACATTGCAAGGAATACAACATTTCATTCCAGGACAAAACACATAAGAATAAGATATCATTTTATTCGGGAAGTAGTGGAAGAAGGAAGTGTGGATATGCAAAAGATTCACACGGATGAGAACCTAGCAGATGTTATGATAAAACCAGTTAATGTTGACAAGTTTGTATAGAGTCGATCCTACTATGACCTAGCGAAAAAATAAACAAAATAGATGGCAAGAATAAAGCAAGCATGGTGTGAATATTTGGTTAATTTAATCAAAATCTTCAAGTGGGAGATTGTGAGAAGAAAAGTCCCACATCAGGAAAATCTTAGTTTGGTGCTTCCTTTTCTTACTATAAAAAGAGCACAATATTTACCTTGTAAGATGTATCAAAATCACTTCCTTTTCTTTCTCTTACTGCTTTAGTACACTACAAGAAAAAACACATTTAGCCACCGAAATTAGCGACCAAATTTTTTCGGTTGCAATTAGCGACCATTTTAGCGACCGATTTAATTTTGGTCGCAATTAGCGACCGATTTAGCGACCACTTTAATTCGGTCGCAATTAGCGACCGATTCAGCGACCACTTTAATTCGGTTGCAATTAGCGACCGATTTAGCGACCAAAATATGATTTATTTTGCACTTTTTTATTTAGCGACCGAAATAGCGACCAATATTTTTGCGTAGCAAAATTTCGGTCGCTAAATCGGTGGCTATTTCATACTGAAATAAAAAAATCATTTAGCGACTGATTTAGCGACCGAATTACAAATTGAAATAGTGACCGAATTAAAATCGGTCGCTAATGAGAAAATAGCGACCGAATTGAAATCGGTCGCTAATGAATATTATTTTTTTATTATATTTAAATTTTTTTTTATAAATATACTTTAATTGTTTTAGTATATTTTTTACAATTTATTTTTTAAAAGTATTTTAGTTTTTAAAAATAATTTAATTTTTAAAATATACTTTAAAAATAAACTTTGGTCTCAATATTAACAAAATGAATTGCAATAAATCAAATTTATTAAAAATTTAAATTGTAATAAATTAAGACTAGAGTGATGTTAACTATTCAATACATTGTTTAAGAAAAGTTTAATAACAAATATTCTTGAATTTATTTTTCAATTGAAAATTTCAATTGAAATTAATTTATATTTTAAAAATTTATATTAAAAAATTGAAGAAAATAGAGATTTAATTATACTTTTAATAAATTTAACATAATAATAGTTTTGATTTTTATTTTTAAATATTTATTTTAATTTTTTAAAACAGAGAAACTATAATTTTAGTTTCTAAATACTAAATTTAAAGAATTAAATTTATTATCATTTAATCTTTTAATTTTAGTATTAAAAATTTAAATTATATTTTATTAAATTAAAATAATATTACAATATATTTTTCTACTTTGAGAATGAAAAATATAATTAAACTAAAACTGAAAATATTATAATACATTTTTGAACTCCTTTTGATTAATTTTTTTTCCTAATTTTTTATAAAGTCAATTTTAATATTTAAAAGTATTTAACATTTTGCTTTCTAAAATGTTTTCTCGTATTACCAAATTTCAGTTCTTAATAACCTCTACAACCAAATTCCAAATGTGAGAGAAACCAAGTGCCCAAATTCCAGGCACCAAACAATACAAAAAGAATGTAAAGAAATGAAAAAGAAGAAACTAGAATGCTCAAACCAGCTTTATGCAATTCTGCTGTAAGTGTTTCTTCTTCAAAAGAAATCAAGTTGCCTCAAGAAAGATTTTCAAAGAACTTCTCAAAAATTGATGCGAATCTTTCTTGAAAAGAGTGCTTGAAGTTTGCTTGATTGATTGCTCAATGATGTGTAAAAGATGATATTCAATGTATGTTAAAAAAGTTCAAGCCAAACTGTTTTAATAGAAGATTTTCAAAACTGCTAGTTTAATTAATCTGTTAAAAGATTCTTTTAATCTGTTAAAAGTGCAGTTTTAATCTGTTAAAACTTCTTTTAATCCATTAATACGTTCTTGATTCTTTAACAGATTTGTTTCAACTGATACGACAACGTTTATATCAATTAAAACACTTTACAAAAAATCCTCTAAGTTGATTTAATCGATTGTTTCACGATTCAATCGATTGAAACACTGCAAAACTTTCTTGTAAAACTTTTCAAGTTATTTTAACTGATAAAAATAAGTTTTAATCGATTAAAACGCTGTGTAGAAATTTTTAAGTTGTTTTAATCGATTGAAACGAGATTTAATCGATTAAAACTAATTCTGATCGGTCATAATTGCATTATGATCGACCATCCTGAACCCTTAAGTAGTTTTAATCGATTAAAATCAAGTTGTATCGATTAAAATATTGTAAAAACATTTCACTTGACATTTTAAGTAATTTTCATCTGGTTCTATCAAAGTCTGTATCGCTTAAAAACTTGTTTGAGAAAGCTTTTGTCAAAATACTTTGTTTTTAATTGTTAAAAACATTTGTAGAGGCATTTTGCAAAATCTTTTAAGTGAAGAAACCTCATGCAACGTAAATCTTTTAATTTTAGTATTAAAAATTTAAATTATATTTTATTAAATTAAACTAATTACAATATATTTTTCTACTTTGAGAATGAACAATATAATTAAACTCAAAATTGACAATATTATAATACATTTTTGAACTCTTTTGGATTAATTTTGTTTCCTAATTTTTGATAAAGTTAATTTTAATATTTAAAAGTATTTAACATTTTGAATTCTGAAAGGTTTTCTCTAATAGCAAATTTAAAAACATAATATTCAAAAAAATAGTTAATGTAAGTTTTCATACATAATTGAGAAGATATGATAGCGGTTTCACGTTAACCGCTATCTAAAGTATAATTTAGATAGCGGTTAATAGTTAACCGCTATTAGAAGATCACTTGTAAGAGCGGTTCCTGTGGAACCGCTATCTTAAATGTATTTCGCTTGAGCGACAATGGTCTCGCTCGAGCGAAACGCCCCCTGCACAAAATTGACATTCTCGGGTTGTATTTCGCTTGAGCGACACCACTCTCGCTCGAGCGAAATACGATTCTGATCGATCATAACTTGAAATGATCGATCATAATTGAGAGGATATAATAGCGGTTCTCTTATAACCGCTATCTCGAAGTGTATATTAGATAGCGGTTAAGGTTTAACCGCTATTAGAAGCTCCTTTAAGAGCTGTTACGGTGGAACCGCTATCATATACAACCATATTTTAAGATTGTTAAGTTTCAGTTGTATTTCGCTGAGCGAGACTACTCGCTCAAGCGAAATCCGATTCTGATCGATTATATTTTCAAAATGATCGATCATATTTGATAATTTTTTCAAATAATTAATTATAATCGATTAGTTTTCTAAATGATTGATTAGAATTGATTAATTTTTCAAATAATAGATTAGAATTGATTAATTTATGAAATTTATAATTAAAAATATAGATTATTTAAGAATATTAACTATTGTAAGGATAAAGTAGAACATGGGAGGAGATGAGGATGATAATATAATGATAGAAGTTACAAAAATGTAGAATTGAGAAGTTTGAAAAAAAAATTAAGAAAATAGAGATTTAATTACACTTTTAATAAATTGAAGATAATACTAGTTTTGATATTGATTTTTATTTTAATTATTTAAAACAGAGAAACTATAATTTTAGTTTCTAAATACTCAATTTAAAGAATTAAAGTCATTATTATTTAATCTTTTAATTTTAGTATTAAAAATTTAAATTATATTTTATTAAATTAAAATAATTACAATATAATTTTCTACTTTGAGAAGATCAAGTCTAATGTTATTGATGCTAATTTTAACAATAATACAATAATATTATTTTCGAAAACGCCCATATGAATGTGAATATTTTGATTATTATTATATAAAATAATTAAAAGAATAAGGTAAATAGAAAAGTAAAATGCATGGTTATACCACTTTCCTTTTAATCTATAATTAGTTAGGTATGAATCAAATGTAAAGTCTAATGTTATTGATGCTAATTTTAAGAAGATCACAAAATGTAAATTAAAATAATTACAATATAATTTTCTACTTTGAGAATGAACAATATAATTAAACTCAAAATTGAGAATACTCTTATACATTTTTGAACTCTTTTGGATAATTTTTTTTCCTAATTTTTGATAAAGTTAATTTTAATATTTAAAACTATTTAAGATTTTGAATTCGAAAGGTTTTCTCTAATAGCAAATTTAAAAACATAATATTCAAAAAAATATTTTAAGATTGTGAATTCTCGGGTTGTATTTCGCTTGAGCGACACTAGTCTCACTCGAGCGAAATACGATTCTGATCGATCATAACTTGAAATGATCGATCATAATTGAGAGGATATAATAGCGGTTAGGGGTTAATCGCTATCTAAAATGTATTTTAGATATCGGTTAGGGGTTAACCGCTATTAGAAGTGTTATTCGCTCAAGCTGAAAATAACATCGCTCGAGCGAAACGCCCCGCACAAAATTGGCATTCTCGGTTGTATTTCGCTTGAGCGACTCTACTCTCGCTCGAGCGATTTTTTGACTCTGATCGATTAGATTTTCGAAATGATCGATCATATTTGATAATTTTTTCAAATAATTAATTATAATCGATTAGTTTTCTAATTTATTGATTAGAATTGATTAGTTTTTCAAAGAATAGATTAGAATTGATTAATTTCTGAAATATATACTAAAAAATTATAAATAAAAATATAAATTAGTTAAGAATATTGACTATTGTAAAGATAAAGTAGAACATGGGAGGAGATGATGATGATAATATAATGATAGAACTTACAAAAATGTAGAATTGAGAAGTTTGAAACAAATAAAATTAAGAAAATAGAGATTTAATTACACTTTTAATAAATTTAAGATAATACTAGTTTTGATTTTTATTTTTAAATATTTATTTTAATTATTTAAAATAGAGATACTATAATTTTAGTTTCTAACTACTGAATTTAAAGAATTAAATTTATTATTATTTAATCTTTTAATTTTAGTATTAAAAATTTAAATTATATTTTATTAAATTAAAATAATTACAATATATTTTTCTACTTTGAGAATGAACAATATAATTAAACTCAAAATTGACAATATTATAATACATTTTTGAACTCTTTTGGATTTTTTTTTCCTAATTTTTGATAAAGTTAATTTTAATATTTAAAAGTATTTAACATTTTGATATAATGAGCATGATAATATAATGATAGAATTTACAAAAATGTAGAATTGAGAAGTTTAAATTTTTTTTAAGAAAATAGAGATTTAATCATACTTTTAATAAATTTAAGATAATACTAATTTTTATTTTTATTTTTAAATATTTATTTTAATTTTTAAAAAACAGAGAAACTATAATTTTAGTTTCTAAATACTAAATTTAAAGAATTAAATTTATTATTAATATTTTTTAATATGGTTTTAAATGTGGATATCTTTAATATTTTGGACATATAAATATAATTTATACATGTTTTTAAACCCTTTTCTAATATTTGTTTTTAAAAATATAATATCATTTTTAATATTTTATAGATTTTATATTTATATATTTATAAAAGTAATTGGATTAAATTTATTATCCTCTCATATATTATTATACATTTAGCGTAATTTTAGTTTAATTTAAAATTAGAATACAAATATACTATACTAATATACCATTATATTATTTTCATTGTATATAAATTACAAAATTAATAATTTGTATACTATACTATAGTAACATATTATTTGTATACTATACTAATAGTATAATATACTATATTATAATATTATTTGTATACAAAACTAATATCTTTATATATAAATATATAAATATGGAAAGATATAAATATATGTAAAAATATAAACATATAAATATATATAAATATGTAAAGATATAAACATATATCTTTAATGTTTTGTACATGTAAATATAATTTATATATATTTTTAAATCTTTTTCTAATATTTATTTTTAAAAATATAATATTATTTTTAAATTTTAATATTTTTTTCAAATATATAAATATATAAAGATATAAATGTATAAGGATATAAATAAATATATAAATATATCAATATATAAATATATCAAAATATCAATATATAAATATATCAAAATATTAATATATAAATATATTAATATATAAATATATCAATATATAAATATATCAATATATAAATATATCAATATATCAATATATAAATATATAAATATATAAATATATAAATATATAAATATATATAAATATATAAATATATAAATATATAAATATATAAATATATATATATATATATATATATACAAATATATCAATATATCAATATTATCCCCTCATATATTAATATACATTATTAGCATAATTTTAATTTAATTAAAAATTAGAATACAAATATACTATACTATACTAATATACCATTATATTATTTTCATTGTATATAAATTACAAAATTAATAATTTGTATACTATACTATACTAATATATTATTTGTATACTATACTAATAGTATAATATACTATATTATAATATTATTTATATAGAAAACTAATATCTTTATATATAAATATGAAAAGATATAAATATATGTAAAAATATGAAGATATAAATATATAAAAATATAAATATATGTAAAAATATAAAGATATAAATATATCAATATATAAATATATCAATATTTAAATATATATTAAAATATATAAATATATTTTTATTTATAGATTTTATATTTATATATTTATACGGATATACATTTATTTGTATATAAATATAATTTATTTGTAAGTTATTATTAAAAGATCCTAGTAGCTCAATGGTTGGAGTTTCACCTTCAACTCTAAGGTACCCGGTTCGAATCCTGACAATGACAATAAATCACCTAATAATAAGTTAAACTTCTAAAAAATATAATATAATTAAGAGATAGGAGAAATAAATATAAATAAAAACTTAAATAATTTCGGTCGCAAAATAGCGACCGAAATGAAAATCGGTCGCTAACATATTAGCGACTAGGCTTTTTGCGACTACGCATTTCGGTCGCTAACTGATTAGCGACCGATTATTGGGCATTAGCGACCGATTTTTTTGGTCGCTAAAATGCTTTTTTCTTGTAGTGGTACTTGAGAGATAAATTAAGAGAGAAAAATAGTTTCTCCTTTTAGGTTCTTTTAGAGGTGTTTTTCCTTTATTTTCAGGAAAAGATGTTATTGTTTCCTCCTTGGAGGTAGAGAGAGAAAATTTGTAATTTCTTTCATTAGTGGAATTACTAATTTTTCTATTGTCGGTATTTTTCTCATCTTTTTATTTTAGTTGTGTGTGTTTATGCTTTTATCTAATATCTAACATAATGCACCAAATCAGTGTGAATTATATGTTGAACATGACCTCAAATCTAGTGATACTTGGTCGAGTTTTTTAGGATGACTCAATAATCCATGGTGTCCCTCTACAACTAGATTAGTCGCAGGTAGTGATTGATGAAGTTGTTGATGTTGTTGCTCTAGTGCCTCTATTGAATACAAATATTCAACAAGTAGGATAGGTAAGTGACACATTTTTGACTTGACCAGGATGCTCAGTGATATTACTCTCAACACAAACAAATGTAATATATGGTGTGTTCATTCTCTTTCTTTTATATTATTATAATTTTATAAATATTTAACTATTTGTCTTATATTATTTAGAATTTTATTTATCCTATTAAACAAATTATGAGAAAACTTATTATTTAATAAGGATGTGGAAGAAGCTAAAGAAAATCAATATCTACGCATATTATCAAGTTTGAGAAAAAAACACCTGAAAATTATTAATTTAAAGATCTTATTTTAATTTTTTTTATATTTCACGTACCTATCAAAAAATTTGTGATTTTATCCATAATATATGAAATGATATAAATTTTTTAATAATTTTTTTAACCTTAATTATAAAATTTATAAATTTTATTTTTACTTTATTGATATTATTATACATTGTTTATAGTATGAAAATTATTTTTTATAATTTTGCTTTCGCGAGTCATCATAATGAATTTCTGATGCATGTGCTTACCTTATTGTTCAATTGCATATTATATAAACATTTTCTTCCTTTTTTTTAACAGAAAGAGAAGAGTTTTCACTTATGAAATTTGAATGTAATGTGTCCACTGCACACAAATAAAATAATTTAATAATAATAAAATATTAATAAAAAATTATATATATATATATATATAGTGTGTCATTATATTTTATTATATAAATAATATATATATATATATATATATATATTTAAAATAAAATTAATAAAATATTATATATGAATAGTAATAATAATAAAAATAAATATATAAAAGTATATAATTATTTAAAATTAAATATATCATAAATTTTATTCGTAATTAAACTTATCAAAGGTCTATTTAATTTTAGATTGATAATAATTTTATTTTAAAATAAAAGATGTTAAATTATATAGTTATGAATTTATTAAAATTTATTATTATAAAATATTTATAAATAATTTAAAATTGATTAATTATTCTTTAAATTAATTAATATAATTATTAATTTTATTTATATATAAAAATATTAAATGATTCTAATTTAGGCGTATTTTAATTATAATTGTTATAATTTTTATAATATATTTATTATATTTGTATATAATATGTTGAGTAATAATAAAACACATATTTTATATATAATTTATTAAAGATATTATTTTTATTTATCTTATTATCAATTATCTTTATTTTGTTATAATGTATTATATTAGTTATTATTCTATAGACTAATAATTGTTATATCTTGACTTATTGTTATCTTTTGAATATTATGTAAAGGGATTTAATCAAGAGTAAAATTTACCACATAACTCATTTTAAAATACATTACTTTATTATCTAAAAACTAACTTGAGTGTTAGAGTGTCTTTTTTAGGTGGACCTACGCGCTTTATCGGAAGAAGGAACTTCAAGTGGAGACTCAGAGATTGACCGACTGACTTTATCTTCTTGTCTTGCTGACCACCTTTAGCTTGGTAAGAACATAAAGTTTGAAAAAGATTTAACCTACTCAACTTAATATTTATAAGGATGATTGTTGTAGATGATATTAAGATAATTCACTCCAAAATTATAAAGTGTTAAAAAGTTTATGAATTTAGTAGAAAAAAGCTCTCAAATCATTGATAAGTCTTAGAAATCAATGAATGCATTCATCATGATGAAGTTTGATAGATGAGATACTATACATAAATATGTTATTGAAATTACGAGATATTGTAGTAAGACTTAAAATCATAACAATGACAATTAATGAAAACTATCTTATAGGTTTTTATTTTAAAGTCATTTCTATCTAATTATCATCTATTTCAAATAAGTTATAATACCATTACCCTATAAACTATTTAACACTTTCAGTTTTTAAGAGAATTATTTTAATACTGTTTGTAATTATCATTCTTAAAAATATTAAGATGTATTGTCCTTTATGATAACACCTTTAGGATCAATTCTCATTTCGATGTATTGTCTGATTTATAATTCTCTGTCCATAATAATTTTGTCTTTGACAAACATTTTAGTTGGTGATGCTTTGATGAGTTAAAAGAAGATAATATATAAACTACTATTAACCTCAACTCTTAAACAATATAAAACTTATAAAATCGTAACAAAACATAAAGTAAAAATTGAATTTTCTTATTATAAAATTAAGCCAATTAAAAATTATACTAATATATCATAATTCATGAGGATGAGAATTATTGCTGCATAACAAAATTTCAAACTACAATCTAGGTAGGTAAATGTTTTTTATATTTCAACACAGAATGTTAATATAATTATAACATTAATAATAATTAAAATATATACTAATTAACATAATACTTTATAATAATAAATTTTAATAATATATATATATATATATATATATATATATATATATATATATTATGAATGATTGACATGTTAATTTAAAATTAAATTAACTTTAAAATTTAGCTATTTTATGATTAATATAATTTATTATATACTTAATTCAAATAAGATATATCCTTTATAAGTTTATTCTTATTAATAATTTATCACATTTCTTTAATTTTATTTTATTTCAAACATATATCATACTATTAATTATTCATGACAATCTTTTTAATTTCATTTCAAACATACGTCATGATAAAATAGTATATCTCATTCTCTATATAAATAATTTTTTACTAGTATTTTATTAATTTATTTTTTATATACGAAGAGTGCACACATTGTATTCAATTTCATTATTCAAATTTTCATTTGTCTAATAAAAACAATAGAAAATATTATATAATGTGCAACTGAACTGTCATGTAAGCATAATTCGTTCTTACTATACAATATCAAGATTTTCCTTTACATTGGATGAAAAAAAAAAAAACAATGACACGCAACAGTACAAGTAATTACACGGTAAAACAAATCTCTTACTACAATCATGCACGGTAATATTAATTTTAAATTGAAATCTTTAAATTTTATAATTACAATTTATAAAAATTGTAAAAAAAATATCATACAAGAAGAATAGTATAAGTTCATAATAATGTTATCATACAAAACTTAAATAAACTCATTCCTTACGTTACTTACGAAAAACTCAATAATATTTTTTTTAATGTGAAATAAGTACAAATTTATTATTAAAAGTAAAAAACATTTACACGAACTAGAGTAACTTAAAAACAGACACAATATAAGGTCATGAGTGACCCTTTAGTCACGTGAATATATGTTCTAAAATTAATAAATTTATTATAATATTTGTGATAATTATGGAAGAAAATTATGCACTGTAACAATAATATATATATATATATATATATATATATATATATATTATTGTTATTAATTCAAATTCATATTTTTTTTAAATAAATTATATAAAGAGGTAGTTCTCGGTACAGAACAAAAAAAGTGCATTATATTGAAATAATATACAAATGTTCATGTTTCCGTGTCATATTTTATGATAAATGGAAATGTGTGGTATTAAAAAAAAAAGATTAAACTAAGGCAAGAGATATTCATGACAAAAGATTATTTCTTCATGTATTTTTGTAGTTTTTTTTCTCGTTCTCGTATTTATTACAAAAAGATATTATTATCATGTATTTTTCGAGTTCATCAATCTAGCACATTTGAAATACTTTTTCAACTATCAATTCCATGGAATACAAAAAAATAATATTATTTGTGTAGCAAATATGAAATATAAGGAACGAAAAACTATAGTGATATATAAAGAAAGAGCATGGCAAAAAAAAAAAATGGTAAAAAAAATGGGTGGATGTTCCTGAGGTAGGCCTATGAAAATAAAACCCAAATTAGTCCAAAGCCCATAAATGAAGATAACCTCTCTATGTATATATGAAAATATAAAAACAAGAAGGTGGTGTTATTTTGAAAAAATTGGCAAATGATCCTTGAAAAAGAAAAAAAAAAGAAAAGAAAAAAGAAGACCAATTACATCATAAGGAAATGAGTGTTTACTCAGATTGCTGTGTTTACTGTCTCCAGGTGAAACCAACCCAAAACAAGAATAAATAGTTGAGACACTAACAAACCCTCTCTCTTATTTTGCCTCTCCAAACATGGGAGGTTCCACTAACCTCCTTTCATTCTTCATTTTATGGTTAACCACTTCTTTCACCCTCTTCTCCTTCTCCACACTTTCAATCTCCACAGATACCTTAACAAAATCCCAATCCCTTCAAACCAACCAAACTCTCCTGTCCCCAAATGCAATTTTCGAGCTGGGTTTCTTTTCCTACGCCAATTCCACCTGGTACTTGGCCATATGGTACAAAGCCATCCACGACGCAGATAAAACAGTGGTGTGGGTTGCAAATCGAGACACCCCACTTCAAAATTCCATCGGCTTTCTCAAAATAGGCGATAATGGAAACCTCCTCATCGTAAACCAATCCCACCAACCCGTGTGGTCCTCCAATCACACCACACAAATAACCAACCCAGTTCTTCAGCTCTTGGATTCCGGGAACCTCATTCTTCGAGAAGCAAACGAGAATGACCCCACAAGGTTACTCTGGCAGAGCTTCGATTACCCGACAGATACCTTGTTACCCGGCATGAAACTAGGTTGGAACTTCGACACGGGCATGGAGAAACACATAACCTCGTGGAGGGTAACAAACCAAGACCCTTCAAGCGGGGATTTTTCCTTCAAGCTAGATTACAGTGGCCTCCCGGAAATATTCCTCTGGAACAAGGACCAGAGAATCTACCGAAGTGGACCTTGGAATGGCGAGAGATTCAGCGGGGTACCCGAGATGCAGCCCGTCACCGAATCCATCAAATTCACGTTCTTTGCGGATCAGCACCAAGTATACTACACATTCTCAATTGCCAACCACTCCTTGTTCTCCAGACTCTCTGTGACCTCCGTTGGGGAACTCCAACGCCTCACCTGGATACAAAGCACCCAGGTTTGGAACAAATTCTGGTACGCTCCGAAAGACCAATGCGACAACTACAAAGAGTGCGGTCCGTACGGGGTCTGTGACACGAACGCTTCACCGGTGTGTCAGTGTATGAGAGGGTTCCGCCCCAGGAACCAGCAGGCGTGGAATTTGCGAGATGGGTCTGATGGGTGTGTGAGGAGCACGGGATTGGCGTGTGGGAGTGACAGGTTTTTGCATATGCAGAACGTGAAGTTGCCCGAGACAACATCGGTGTTCGTGAACAGGAGCATGGGGCTTGTGGAGTGTGGGGATTTGTGCCAGAGGAATTGTTCGTGCACTGGTTATGCGAATATTGAGATTTCGAATGGAGGGAGTGGGTGCGTGATGTGGGTTGGGGAGCTCTTGGACGTGAGACGCTACCCTTCGGGAGGGCAAGATCTTTATGTCAGATTGGCGGCTTCTGATGTAGGTATGTTCTTTCTCAATTCTGATTCTGCACTGTCTTCTTTTGTTTGATGTTCATGTGGAAAACCTGGGCAATGCATTGGTTGTTTGAATTTGATAAAAATTGTTATTTTAGTTTTTCTTTTTTAATTTGGACCCTTGATCAGTAGAAAGTTAAACCTGCACACACATAGAAGGGAGGATTGTGACACAGGAGAAAATTTTAGACCTAGACCATATCTGTGGAACAAGAGGGATCAGGGTCCTCAACATCATTAGTTGTTTGAATGGGCATAGAGAATATTCAAATATGAAAAGACTGCAACACCTTACCTTTATAGACCATCAGCAGTTTGGCAGTACTTGTCCCTCATGTTCAAAATGAGAACCTGTTCCACCTTTACCAATATAATAATAATAATATAAAGAGAGTAACTTTTTATGAAGTAACCTAAGGTGGGTGAAATATATGATTAGATCTGTAGCAGACTTAGTAACTATTTTTAGGTGGAAAATTTAAATATTACGAAAAATTATTATCCATGAGAACATTGGCAGGTTAAGAAACAAACAAGAAAGAAAAAACTCTTTAGCAGGTTGACTTGTGTCTAATTGAAATAAAGAAGAGAGTTGTAACATTAAATTGAAAATGTATGAGTTAGTGTTTCCCTGCAATGGGAACTGACTGAGACATTGCAATGTAAGGGAGGCGAGTCTTTAGTTGTCCATAGCCTGTAGCTGCTACACGTGCTCTTCAATGTGTCCACTCCCATTGCTTTCAACTATTTTTACCTGCACCATCTTTAATTTTTTTTTTTTGTTATACTTCACATTTCAATGGAATTTAAGTAATAAAAAAATCATCTTTAATTTTTTATTTAATTTAAATTTATTTTTAATAATCACCTGTGATATTAACCATAGGTCTCCAGTCATGAGAATAATAAAGAAATTTATTTTTCTGTATCTTAATAAAAAAATGTCCTCTTTTGTTGTTGAGAAGATTAAAAAATGTATTTTTTATAATAAGGATTTGCATTTAAAATGAGGTGAGAGTCATAAATAGTGTTTTATAACTGTTTATAGGAGATGCATTGGTGGTCTGAAAATGACTGAAAATTTGAATATTCCAAATGCTTCCACAGGAAGGATATGTGGTGTGATTTTGAAGGTCTGTTGAAAGGTCTTTTATAAATTAAAATATATATTCTTTGCAAACTCTTTTATGGATTGAACAGTGCTATATTTTTACTTTTTAAATTGAAAGTACTCCCTAAATAAATACTGTCTTTTTTTATTAATATTTATTGAAATAGAAATGAAATATCATATTATCATAAAAAATAATATATATATATATATATAATTTCCACATTTTTATATTATAATATATTTAAAATGTAATTTAAATCTATATAAAATCAATGAGTTGATTTTTATTTGTGTACTTTTTATATTTTGTTTTTATAAAATTTGAAATAATTATTTTTAAAACATCTTCTTGAAACTTCAACTGAAGATCTTAAATTTAAGACTTGTAAAACTTATTTTTTATTAGAAATTCTCTTTAAAACATATAAGATTTTTTATCTTAATTTTTTTCATATAATTAGAATTGCATTAAATTAATATTTAATTATGATAATAAAATTGATTTTTGAATTGTAAAAAAATTGAAATAAAATAAAAAATATATAAAAGTATAAGTATTGTAACACCTCACAATTAAAGCAAAACTTAAAAGAGGATTTAAAAAAAAAAACAAAGATTTCATGAAAATAAAGATTCTTAGTCCTTATAATGTAAGTTTAGTTTAGTATTTATAAAATATATTTTTTATATTTCTCCGAAGTTTCAAATTGCTATTTTTAATCCTTAATATTTATTTTAAATTTAATAAGTAACATTTACTTTATAAATCTCAAAAATAAATTAGGTGTCCTATATTCATTTCATATAAAAACACTATTATACATCACTTTATCTTTGGTTTAATAAATAAACAGTTAATTATGGTAATATAATATTATAAATAAAAAATAAAAAAAATTAATTTTAGAGTAAACAAAATTAGAAGATTAAAATAAAAAACACATAAAATAAAATTATATTTGAACATAAATTATATCTATAATTTTTTCTCTCTCACTCTCTCTTATATATCTTCTATTAGATTAGATTGATAAGAGATAGATATGGCTTTTTCCTCTTTGTAACAAAAGAATTGAGAAATTGATAATGAATGGTTTTTGTTTTACTAACTTTTATTCTCACAAACCAACGGGAATGAACTACTTTTTGAGAAAAAGAGGGTTGATGACAAGAAAAATAAGTGATAAAGTGCATGATTCCACTTCACCATGCTGCACTAGCCTTAATTTGTTGCGTGTGTTAATGAAATTAAATGAATAGTTAAATAACCTAGTTAATGTTTGTGGGGCCACATAAGTGATTGCTTTTCTGAATTTAAATGTTTTAAACGTCTCTGGGGTGGCCCAACCTTTTTGACTTGTAAGTTCCATGAGGCAACACCTGTTGTTCGCTGTCCTTATTTTTTATGCTTTATGAAGAAGCAATAGTTATTAGATTCAAGTTTCTGGAATAAAATCTCTAATTTATGTCTTGAAAATAACACATGGTAGTTAGAGAAAAGGTTACAGTAAAATAATCAATAAGATTCTTCAATCAAAATTAATAAATATTCTGCATCAATATTATAATAACCTAACAAAAAATAGTATATTGTTCACAGGTGCAACAAAATGAGTTTGCATTTAATTTGTATGAAATTTGTTTTCCTATTCACTCTTATAATACTTCCATCATAATGTGACTAGTTGCAATAAAAGCATGATCACAATTGTGGTGAAGTCACATCTTATCTTATCAAGAAAAGCATAATCTTGTTGAACTTTGACAAAAGGAAAGGAGGGTTTAAGAGGGATATGGAAAAGGATAATTAACGGCGGAAGAAAAATGTTTGAATGATGTTCAGGCGGGACCAAGAAATTGTAAAGGTGGGGATTTAGTAAATAAAATGGAGCCCCACACAATTCCATGGTTGCAGCCGAAAGGGAAATTTTGATTCATTTTGGTGGAGTAGGTGTCTTCAGAAAGTTGCAGATCTTCCTCAAATGGAAAAGTCCAAATTCACAAATTCAATGATGAAAAAACAAAATTTCGATCCACTTTTTTTCTTCTTGGCCTTTTCGTGGCTGACATTTGTAATAGATTTGATATTGCAAAGGAAAAAAAAAAAAAAAGTAGAATCAGATTGAAGTTGATCGGGTTACCTTCTCTAGCTTGTTTGGAAGATATAATATTGTTAATTTGTCACATCCCTTAGTTGCATAGATTCCATGCAAGCAGCATGAGTGTGTTTCCCTTGTACTTAAAACCAATGATACCATTTCTTTTCTTTTTAAGGAGCTTATTTGTGTTTTTTCCTTTAAATTGCTTTTGTTAAATTATCAATTACTTTGTACTTGCTCAACTTAATGTTGAAAAGCTATTTCTTTATAAAACTAGAACAAATGTAAAGTGGACATCTCAAGTAAAAACACTCTTTCTCGGATGACTTAGGGGTAGAAGGTGGTTCTGGCAAGACAAGTGACACATTAAAGGATGTAGGCATTATAGTTGGTGTTGCAGCTTTTATAATATTGGCATTGGGCATCTTTATCTTGTGGAAGAAGAAGAAGAAGAAGAAGAAATTTCAACGTATATTAAAAGGGAAGTCAGAAAAAAGAGGTAATGCACAGTCAGTGTCCCCCATATTACCTCACGTTGCAACTATGCTGTGTGATATGTCATGTATTTTTGTTCCAAAACCAGGTTTTTCGGAAAGGAGTCAGGATTTGTTAATGAATGAGGGAGTGTTTTCGAGTAACAGAGAACAGTCGGGTGAAAGTAACATGGACGACCTAGAGTTGCCATTGTTTGATTTTAACACCATAACAATGGCTACAAACAACTTCTCCGAAGAAAATAAACTTGGACAAGGAGGCTTCGGTAGTGTTTACAAAGTAAGCTGTTTTTACATATGTCACCACAAATAAGTCCTTAAATTCACTTTATGAATTATGGTCCATGAAAACATAACTGGAATAAATGTGTTTATAACAGGGCTGGTTGAAGGAAGGTCAGCACATTGCTGTGAAGAGATTATCAAAAACTTCTGGCCAAGGAATTGAGGAGTTCAAGAATGAGGTCAAGTTAATTGTCAAGCTTCAACATCGAAATCTAGTTCGTTTGCTTGGTTGTAGCATTCAGATGGATGAGAAGATGCTGGTCTATGAATACATGGAAAACAGAAGCCTTGATGCCATTCTGTTTGGTGAGTTATTTCAACATTTTGATTCGTAGGGTATATTCAAATTTCGAACTTGATATTGATCATAACCATGATCCAGATAAGACAAAAAAATCCTCACTGGACTGGCAAATGCGCTTCAACATTATATGTGGAATAGCTAGAGGACTTCTATATTTGCACCAAGATTCCAGATTTAGGATAATTCATAGGGATCTCAAGGCAAGCAACATTCTACTTGACAAAGAGATGAACCCAAAGATATCAGACTTTGGGATGGCTAGAACTTTTGGCACGGATCAGACAGAAGCAAATACCACGAGAGTTGTTGGAACATAGTGAGTACTAAGTAACATTTCTCACACACACTAGTACTCTCCAAAACTACCAAACATAGTAATACTATTTACAAATATTTATATATATATATTTTGTATGCAGTGGCTACATGTCCCCTGAATATGCTATGGATGGGATCTTCTCAGTAAAATCTGATGTTTTTAGTTTTGGGGTTCTTGTGCTGGAGATCGTAAGTGGAAAAAAGAACAGAGGATTCTACTATGCAAACAAAGAATTAAATCTTCTAGGACATGTATGTGCACCAGTTGCTGTTACTCCTTTAGTAGTATGTTTGTTATTTGGTTCTGAAAACAAACAAGTGATTGTGCTTTCTCATATTGTAGGCTTGGAATGTGTGGAAAGAAGGAAATGCGTTAGAACTGAGTGATTCCTCTATTGACACTTCATATTCTGCATCTGAAGTTCATAGATGCATACAAGTGGGTCTCTTATGCGTCCAAGAGCGTGCAGAAGATAGGCCAACAATGTCTTCAGTGGTATTGATGCTGAGTAGTGATACTGCATCAATGTCACAACCCAAAAACCCTGGATTCTGTCTAGGAAGAAATCCTACGGAAATTGAATCTTCTTCGAGTAAACAAGAAGAATCATGCACTGTGAACCAAGTCACTGTCACAATTTTAGATGCCAGGTAGTTAAGAAAGTAGCCTCATCTAGCTAACACACCAGTATAGTCACAAAAATTCTTTCAAGTTCATCCCTCATTAGAGATACCTTAGTTAAATTGTACTCTATAGTGTAAGATAGTTTTCTTTCTCTAATCCTGTTACAATGCGCAATCACATGGGTTCTCCTTTTCAACATGCACTTTCAGGATCATGCCATTGTTTAAAATTGATAGTGAGCACAATTTTAATGACTATGTGTTGTTGATATAATCTTTTAATACATCAATCAATCAGAAATAATCAATGTTATGTATGATCCTTACTGTAAAAATTTTCACTAGAGTTTGTGTCTCCTAAGATTTTTTTTTAGTTATGATTCTCATTTGCTTTTTCTGACATAATTTAGGGTATTTAAAACCCATTTCCTCATATAATGCAAATTTTTTTCTTCTTATTTCTTTCTGTTGTATCAATGATTGCTGAACTGAATTCCCCGGTGCCAAATTTGGCATTGTCAATGATGCAGTTGCGATCCTAAGAACGAAATTTGATTCTTCTTACTTGAATTGGTTTTAAAATAATTGAAAGAGAATAATATTGAAGATAGAGATTTGATATTCTTTTTCTCTCCAATGGCAACTAACCCATATCCGATTCACACAATTTCTCTCACCGTGTGTATCATATGGTGGCTGTTATACATTGTGTGGGAACATTTAGAACACCTGGAGTAACTAGTTATAGCATTAGTCAAAGAAAGTGATGATCACTACCGGTGAATCACATTAGTTGATCGGGAAATTGCAATCAAGAAATAAGTTAAGAAAAGAGAAATGATTAAATATTTAGTTATTTGATAAAATAAAAATATTTGAGATTTTTTTAAGTTATATAATTTGATTAAAAATGAATTTAGATAATTCATACAGAACAATACAAACCAACCTAAGAGTAAAATAATTTTTTTTTTACTTAACCTTTTCCGTTATTGCCAAATAATAAAATTTGACTACCTCTAAAATTCGAAATAGGAGGTTGACTACCTCTAAAATTTTGAAGCAAGTCAACAATATCTCACATTAGGTTACGTTTTCTTTTAATTTCCAACATTGTAACACTTCAAGAGGAAATAAGGTTTGTCTCAAACCAATGCAAACTAATAATCCATTTGACGGAGATTACTCACGACTAAACTATACGAGGTATTTACCTAAGTCTAATTACGCGTGGATACGTTGGCCCTAACTTCAATTTTACTTTTGGATTATTACTATGTTATGTGCTAAATACATGATGTATTAGGAAATTTCACTTCACTCATCTTACTTTATCATATATTTCTAGAATCAATAATAATAAATTATTTTATCAACTGTCATTATAGAATTAGTTTAAAGAAACTTATTTTCTCTCCCATTCTTCTAATTTGTTTTCTGTAATAAAGTAATTATAATAAATATTTAAGCAAATTATCATATCACATAAATTTTTTTATAAAAAAAATTTAAAATAACTAATATTTTATTTAAACATTTTACTAAACAATTATTATAAAAAATATAATTTAAGTTAAAAATTAATAACAAAAGAAATACATAATATATATATAAATAAAAGAGAATAAGAGTAACTCAGAGATAAATAATTGAAATCGTAATTATTGCATGGAAGAAAAAGAAGTTAAGTTTCTAGCATTTAGTCAGTGTAAGGAGAATAGAAAATGTTAATGAGTTCTTTAATGTTATAAGGGGGAAACAATGATTGGTTGAGTATACAACAATGGTCCAGCGAAACATACACATAATCTATAATAGGTGAAGATAAGAACCTTTCAACAAAACATTCACAATTTATTTTTCAGAGACAATTTCTGAATTAAAAAAAAAACACACTATGTCTGTATTTAATTGAGATTTTATTGTTTTTATAAAGAAATATATATGCAAATTATAAAGGATGATGTAAAAATATTTGATTTTTTAACACTTCTATAATTAGGACTTTTGTATGTTAGATTTTAAAAGATTTATAAAATATGGAATTCTAAGATTGGTATTTTTTTTTTTTATAAATTTACAAGAATTTAAAGGATTTTATGTATTTAATGGAATTCTAAGAATTTAAAGGAATATATAATGTTATGTATTTTTTATTTTACGTGAAATACATATTTATCTTATTATCTAAAATTATGTACATTAAATTATATTTAAAGTAATATGTCTATATTAAAGTAATTAATTGAAAAAAAATATTTAAATAAAATAAAAAAATAAATATTTAAAAAATTTAAATTATATTAATAAAATTAATTTTTATTTAAGATATAATTATTTAATATACTAATTATAAAATAATAAATTCATTCAATCTTAAAATAAAAATTAAAATTTTACTCTTCATTATTATCATTAATATTTTTATTTAAAAAATTATTACTATTTTATAAAATGGATTCGCTCTAAGTAATAGTCTAAATTATATTGAGATAGGTTATAACCTAATAAGATAAAGCTAAAATATATATAACTCAATTTAAATTACAAATTTTGTGGTCTGGTATTATCTGACCTTTTAATATTATTGATCAGCCCATCTTATCCAAAACCTTTATATTTAGAGATTAACTGGTATTTGATTTTATAAGATACAATAATAGAAAAATACTTCAAATTTTAGATATATGTGATCTCCAGTACTTTTATCTTATTTAACTTTGTTATTTTGTCATTTATATTCATAATGGGATTTCACCTCTAGTTTAAATTCTAACCATTTTTTCCTCAAATACAAATCAATTTCACATTATACAATTATATGTATTGTGTCCAAATTATGGATTTATACGTTAAAGGAAGAAGTGAAATTTTTTCTAAAAGATTCGGTAAGGTTCGACGAAAATAAGATTTTTAATGGTAAATAATCTTTTGTTGGAACATCTTAGGTCTTCCAATGTCTCTTATATGGATTTTAATAAAGTTTTTCTTATATTGTAGTAGATTTTTCATAATATTAGTGTTAGTGTAAATAATATTAGTGTTTTAAATTGGTTAAATTTAAATAATTTTTGAAACAAGTGTGAGATATAACTATTTTGTTAATAAGAATGATTGATGAATTTTCTTGCATTAAATGCGCATTAATAAGATATCTTTCAAAATACTCTAGTTTTATATACTCCTATATATTTTTTTCTGAGTTTTAGTTTCGTCCTTCGTTACTTTTTTTTTTTAATGCGTACATCAAAACCTTTATGAAAAAAAAAAAAGTTAATGGTTGAGTGAGTACAATCGCGTATCCTAAGATATATCAATATATTATTACATAGAAATGCAGAATGACGAGAAAAGTGACAACACAAAACAACAGGAATGATTCTAATAAACTATTAAATATATATTTTTAAAACCCAATACGTCACATGTCTTGGTGCAATTGGTCCTGCAAACAAGGCAATCTTACCCTATGCACCAGTTATTTGAAGGGTGAAAAGAGTGACGTTTTGGGTACGGCCTTTGTTGCCTGTGCATTCAGCAGCCTCCACAACAATCCAAAGACAAGCTTCACACAAGGAATGAATGTTCCCAAGTATGGTAGTCCTATATCCAAGTAAAAGTCTTGTGTAGTTGTGCGTGTTCATGACTCTGCTAGAGAAAGATTAGTTTAGTGAGTACGATCACATTTGGTTTGACAGCAGCACTGATCTACAAGTACAAAGTAGTATTTTTCCTCATAATATGCAAGAATGGTCATGAAAGAGGAACTCCATGCACTCAGCTGAAAGTCTTCCAAGCTTTGTCATGTGCCAATACCATGAATGTAACGTCTACCTGCTATGCTCTTTGATTCTACTCCTCAGCTTCTCATTTTGCTCTTGTTCTGATACCATATTTGGTGACAAAGGCATCAGAGATGGAGAGCTTCTTGTTTCTAAATCCCAAACATTTGCTCTTGGATTCTTCACTCCAGGCAAGTCCAACTTCCGTTATGTGGGAATATGGTACAACAATGTGCAAGAACAAACTGTTGCTTGGGTTGCAAACAGAAACACTCCCATGAATGACACTTCTGGGGTTCTCTCAATCAACCCAGATGGAAACCTAGTACTCCAACACAAATATAGCACCGTTCCCGTTTGGTCGACCAACATTTCAACCACCCAATTAAACAGCACCGAAGTCATGGCTAAACTCACAGACATAGGTAACCTTGTTCTGATTCTAAACAACACCAAAACTGTCGTCTGGCAGAGCTTTGACCATCCCACGGATACCTTGCTTCCAGATCTAAGAGTTGGTTTTGACAGAAGAACAAACCAGAGTTGGTTCCTCCAATCCTGGAAGACAGATGATGACCCGGGAACAGGTTCTTACACCTTGAAAATAAGTAGCAGTGGACAACCACAGATGGTCTTTTACAACAAGAACCTTCCCTTTTGGCGAGGCGGATCGTGGAACGGTGAATTGTTTATGGGTGTACCCGACATGAAGAGAGATATGTATACTTTTAACGTTTCTTTTATAGAAGATGACAACCACGTACTACTATCATATAACATGGTTGATAAGTCCTTGATCTCTAGGGTAGTAGTTCAACCATCTGGTTTCTTTCAAGTATTCACCTGGGATAACCAAAATAGTCAATGGAATAGGTACTGGTCTGAACCAACAAATCAATGTGATAACTATGGAACCTGTGGATCAAACGGTAATTGTGACCCTTTAAACTTTGAGGAATTTCGGTGTACTTGTCTGCCTGGGTTTGAACCCAAATACCCAGATGATTGGTATAAAAACAGAGATGGGTCCGGAGGGTGCGTGAGGAAGCATCGTGCATCCATTTGTGGCGATGGGGAAGGGTTTGTCAAACTTGAAGGCTTGAAGCTTCCTGATACCTCTGAGGCAACTGCCATAAAGGGTTGGAGTTTGGATGAATGTCAGGGGGATTGCTTGAGAAATTGCTCTTGCACTGCATATGCCGTTCTTGATGTGAGGAATGGTGGAAGTGGGTGCTTGGCATGGCATGGGAATTTAGTAGACATACAAAAACTGAGTGATCAAGGCCAAGATTTATTTGTCCGTGTTGATGCAGTTGAACTAGGTACTCCCTCCTACTATGTTTTTCTTCATGAAATTAACCCCATGTATATACTTTAGGATTCTGCTTCAACCTAGTTGAACTTTTGTCTTCTTGTCAGCAAATTATAACAAGAAAACAAAAGGGGTACTCGGCAAAAAGAGGATGGTTGCAATTCTGATTGCTTCAGCACTTACAAGTGTCATTCTTTTCTCCTGTGTGTATTACCTGTGGAAGAGGAAAAGCAAAGGTATGTCATTTACTATCAAGGATGCTATCACACAACACTCCAAAATGTAAATTATAAGGTAAAATGACAAGTTTTAAATTTATGTACCGTCACTGTTAAGATCTCTACACTAAACTAAATAGAAATTAGACTTCACAGCCTTTGATTGAATGACAATGTATGTATGTGTATTAAAAACCGGGATTCAATCCTTTTGGCGTCAAGTGTGTTTTATTAGAATGAATATGATTTAAACCGTTATAGGAAATTCACCAATTCCAGCATGGCCTTTCTAGAGAAGTCACTTCCCTGTTTTATTACCTCAGTAATGATATCCCTTGTTCTTTATGATTCACTTCCCTGTCATTACTATATGCATGAAAATTTGTATATTTATCACTTTCTTTGGGTTTAGACATTCTTTTGTTGTTGTTTTGACTTATTGTATGAACTGCGTACTATGGTAAGTTAGTAAGCCTATTTATTTAAAATAAATAAGAGGGATCCTTACATTTGAAACGCTAGCTAAATCTAGACTTATGGATGCGTCAACATGTATAATTTATAGCCCATCCACTTATTTTCCCTCTGAAAAAGAAGACAAAATTTAGAACTTGTTTTCCCTTATTTCAAATAAAGGGAATAATTTGTAGAAATGGCACAAAAAATGTAAGAGGAGCTTATTCTTTGATGTCGTGCATTTATAATTTCAGATAAACTGATGCAACATTTAAAATTTTCCCCTGGAGACGACAACGATATCCAAAGCAACACACATCCAAATCTTCCCTTTTTCAGCCTTAAAGTGATAATGGAAGCCACAAGAAATTTTGGTGATGAAAATAAGCTTGGGCAAGGTGGATTTGGTTCTGTCTATAAGGTAACTCAAACTCTTCCATGCGCGAGCAACTGTTACGACTAGTGTCTTTCATGTCTTTACTTTTCATTCAACAGAACTGTAGGAAAATTATGAAAAAAATAGTGAAATGGGGTTTAAGAGTTATAAATATTTCAGGGATGTCTAGTCAATGGACAAGAGATAGCAGTGAAAAGATTGTCCGAACATTCAGGTCAAGGGACAGAAGAATTTAAAACTGAAGTTACATTGTTAGTTAAACTTCAACACAGAAATCTGGTGAGGCTTCTCGGTTGTTGCTTTGAAAAAGAAGAAAGGATGTTAGTTTATGAATACCTACCAAATAAAAGCTTGGACTTCTTCATATTTGGTATGTCTTTCTATACTCACACTCATTGTCTTCCCAACCTGCACATAGAAATTTGCACTAAGATTAGCATAAATATGTGCATCTGAATAGAGGACAGAAATTTTGAAAAGGAATTTTTCCTTCCCTATTTGTCAGAAATGGAAAAATGATAGACTCCTCGAGGGAAAGAAACCTCAATTATTTGAAGTTTTTTTACAGATTGTGTTAGAAGAACCACTTATATAAGCCAGTCTCTTTTAATATAGTGCTGGCAAGCAAGATTTTTCCACCACTCCAGCACCAAAGCTTTGCACAGAACAGTTCATAGATCCCCTGACTAAACCCACTGGAACAAATCAAAGAAAATTTTATACTCCCGTTTCATTGCATTTTTTTTATAAATATCTGAGAACTTTAACTATTAAATTCAGATGAAAACCGAAGGTCATCATTGACTTGGGATAAGCGCTTTGAGATCATTTTGGGGATCGCTCGAGGTGTTTTATATCTTCATCAAGATTCAAGGCTGAAAATAATTCATAGAGATCTAAAAGCCAGCAATGTACTCCTTGATGCTGCAATGAATCCCAAAATCTCAGATTTTGGTATGGCTAGAATATTTGGAGAAGATCAAATCCAAGCAAGGACGACAAGAGTGGTTGGAACATAGTAGGTGTTATATTCATGTGAACCTTGGACTGTGTATTATTTATAATGTTCTAACCGTTTTCCATTATGCAGTGGTTATATGTCACCAGAATATGCCATGGATGGACGTTATTCAACAAAATCTGATGTCTTTAGTTTTGGGGTCTTACTCCTAGAAATTATTGCTGGCAAGAGGAATACAGATTGTGAAAAAGGAAGAGCCTCCCCAAATTTGATTGGACACGTAAGTTGAGATAGAAAAATCATTAAAACTGGCCAACAAATTATTGTGTTATCGCTCATTAATTTAAAGATTATTTTATATATTTGTAGGTGTGGATACTTTGGACAGAAGGAAAAGCCTTGGAATTAGTTGATTCAACACTGCGTCAGTCTTATCCTCCTGCTCTTGTTCTGAGGTGCATTCAAATTGGTCTATTGTGCGTGCAAGAAAATGCAATGAATAGACCTTCCTTGTCAGAAGTTGTTTTCATGCTAGGCAATGAAACACCTCTCTCTCCACCCCAAAAGCCAGCATTTTTATTCAATAGAGACAAAGATTTGCCTGAGTCATCAACATCAGGTGGAGGATCTTCAATAAATGAAGTAACAGCAACTACCATCAGCGCTCGCTAGCTAAAAATTACCTCAGTTGTTTAATGTGTATAGCATTTTGTCAATAAGGTCTAGTAAAATAAATAAAATGGAATTTTGTGCATTGATGTCCATTGTATTTGTGGTGGCGTGGAGGTTCTGAAAAAAATAACAGACCTAGAAACCATGTATTTATTGATGATAATCAATTTTCAAGCTTTGTAATTCGCAGGTTAATCCAAGTGAACCATAATGTGATAGGTTTTACTCTTTCATTGAAAGGATATGATGTTAACCATCGTACATACAACATTCATTTTCCTCTTCTTTTTCAAGGCGTTGCATGGTAGCTTTATGACAGTCTACAACTACAGTTTAGCTTCATATTAATTTCTACTCTTTTTTATTTTTTGAAGTGAAAGAAAAAATAAAGAAGTATCAGTCATCAAGTTTAGAGCAGTGTAGTTATTCAACAAGTAAAATGTGGGGGGAAATTCGCTCCCTTATTACCCTTAATTTTTACATCGTCATTCTAAATTGGATAATATGTACATATACAATATTTTGGCAAACCTTATTATTCTATTCATATGACACAAGCATCACATAATAGAAGTTTTTCCACATACAATTCCAAGAACCTTGGCCTTCAGCGCGCTTCAATCATGGTTATACTTACATCATTTACTGAATAAATTCCTTCACTGGTTGATGGATTTGAACTCTCACAATTAGTTTTCTTGAAAATAAATGCGGGTTGTTTTGGAGCAGGAATAGTCGAGTCATTACCCAGCATGAAAACAACAGCTGACATAGATGGTCTGTCAGCGGCATAATCTTGCACGCATAAAAGACCAATTTGGATGCATCTTTGGACTTCAAGGTCACAGCACGACTCTCCCAATGATTGATCAACAATCTCCATGGTTCTCCCTTCTCTCCATAGATCCCATATCTACGTTAATTGAAACTTACCAGGTCAATTGAACTATTGAAGGGTATATTTAAATTGTAGCAAAGTTCACATAAAAATACTAACATGTCCAACTAAATTTGTGGCTGTAATATCTTCATATTGACCACTATTCTTTCTGCCTGTAATGATCTCTAGAAGTAAAACTCCGAAGCTGTATACATCAGACTTTATTGAAAATTGTCCTTCCATGGCATATTCTGGTGACATATAGCCACTGCAGAAGAAAAACAAAATGAAATCATTATAATCATAATTTTAGTAATCATGTCAAATTAGGAGAGTGGTACATTCAACGAGTGAACTATTTACTTATGCAGTGTCTGAGTAAAATATAATGCAATGAAACTTATTAATGTTGTTGTGTGTGTGTGAGTTGTTGAGTCCTTACTAGGTTCCAACAACACGATTTGTGTTTGCTTCAATTTGGTTTCCAGCAAATATTCGAGCCATACCAAAATCTGCAATTTTGGGGTTCAGTACAGAGTCCAGCAAGACGTTGCTGGCTTTTAGGTCTCTATGAATGATTCTCAATCGTGAATCTTGATGAAGGTATAAGATTCCTCTAGCAATCCCACAGATGATATCAAATCGCTTTTTCCAGTCTAGTTGTGACCTTTTCAATTCATCTGGACCAACATTCAAGGTATCAAGAGTGAAACATGTTGGATTGTTTGTTCTGATATTTTATGAATGAATATTTCACTATAAATGGTTAGGTATGGACATGGCTACGTCCAAAGTGAGAGCTCATGTACTAAGCAGCAAAGATGAAAACAAGACATACCAAAAATTAAAGAGTCCAAACTCTTATTAGGCAAATACTCATAGATTAACATCTTCTCCTCTCCTTGAATGCAGCAACCTAAGATCCTCACCAGATTTCTGTGTTGGAGCTTTGAGATCAAAACCACCTCATTTTTAAACTCTTCTATGCCTTGTCCAGAGTACTTTGACAGTCTCTTCACTGCTATTTCCATTCCATTACTCAGTAGACCCTGAAGTCATCATCCAAGATATATGTGTAACGTGACATGCACACTAGGCATTAAAAAGTGCAAGTGGTGCGGACTTTGGGACTTGTTAAAGAAGAATGGCTACCTTATAAACAGAACCAAAACCTCCTTGGCCAAGCTTGTTAGAATCAGAAAAATTGTCTGTGGCAGCAGCTATGGAGCTAAGATCAAAGAACGGTAAATCTGAATTCTTTTTAATGCTAAATTCTTGTAGATCAGTAGAGTCCTCCAAGCTAAGACGAAAGGAATACTTGCGATTCCTTTTTAAGCCTTATCATCAAACAAGAAAAGAAATACATTTGAGAACGTTATTCATTTAGAATTGAGAACCCCAAGCTTGGTTAAACTTACCTCTTTTCCTGGCTTTAACAAACCAATTCACGAAAGTGACTACCAAAAACAATAACATGAAAACAGCAGCGATTAAAATTGCCACCATCCACTTCATTCCAAGAGAACCGTGAGGATGTTTTGCATATTTAGCTGCAAAATCCAAGTGTAAAGACATTATAAGCAGAAGAAATTATGACAAACTTATATCAACTATATACTGCTAAAAGCTCCAGAAAAAGCCAGTTCAAAAACAAACAAATAACAGGCTCTTGTGTATACACCTGATTTATAACATTATATCATTATAAAGTTTAATATTCATTCTTAAAATTATTTAGTTATATTTTTATTTTATAACATGTAACTTGAAAGATATTGTATTAAATAAAATAAATTGCTCAAAGTACAAAGACTTTGTGTCAAATGTTATAAATTTAAATCATTTTTAACAAATATATTATAAGTTTTTAAAATCAAATTTTCCTCCTCATCTAGTTATTTAGTCAATATTAATTATTTCAGTTTGCTCATAGATTTTTTTTCACTTAGTATTAAGTAGTATAATAATACATTTAAAAATGTTCAGTAAAATAATGTTTCATTGATTAAACTATATTTTAAATAAAATTTGGAATATGTATATTTTATTAACAATAAAATAATTCTCTGTTAAATAAAAAAAAAATGGGAATGTACCTAATTCAAGAGCATCCACTCGCACGAACAAATTTTGTCCTAGTTGCGTGTACGTCCTCGTGTCCTCCATGTCACCGTGCCAAGTAACACATCCACTCTCCGAGCTCTCGTTCGCACTAGTGTACGCCGCACACGTGCAATCCTTCAAGCATCTCTCCCTGCACTCTCTAATCCCAATCATCGCCACCACACGCGCCTTCGACGTGTCCGGAACCTTCACACGTTCCACCTCCACGAACCCCTCTCCGCTTCCACACGTCGACACATTTCTCTTCCGCACGCACCCACCCGACCCGTCTCGAAGAAACCACTCCCTCTCGGACCTGGGTTCGAACCCGGGCAAACACTCGCACTCGAACTTATCAGCGTGATACGGGTCGCAGTTCGCGTTCGACCCGCACCGCCTGAAGTTATCGCACTCCTCCTTTGGCGCGTCCCATATCGAAAACCACTTGCGCTCGTGACCCTGCCACGTGGACCTCGTCACGTGCCCCGCCTCCTCCAACACCATTCTCGAGAACACTGTCGGGTCCTTCACTCCGTACACTATCGAAACCTCGTTCTCGTCGTTCACGTAACTAACGTTGAAAATAAAATTCGGAGTCATCTCGGGCACCCCGCTCCATCTCTGACCCGTCCACGACCCGACCCTCCACAACGGAGCATCACCTTTGTACAGAAACAGTTGCGGAAACCCGGTTGGGTCGATTTTATACGTCACGTTCCCGGTTCCAGGGTCGTTTCCTGATTTCCACGATGTTAAGAACCGGTCCAGACCGGTTTTGCGGTCCAACCCGAGTTTCATGAATGGAAGCAAAGTATTACTAGGATGATCAAAACTCTGCCAGCGAGCTATATTTATGTCGGTTTGAACCAAAACTAGGTTTCCCGTGTCCAAAAGCTTGGCCAAAACGTTCGTTGATGCGACGGAAGCGTTTGAAGACCAAACGGGGTTGAGGTTTCGGGTTTTATTATCGTGGAGTACGATGTTTCCGTGGTTGTTGATAGAGAGAACACCGGAAGTGTCGTTAAGAGGAGTGTCTCTGTTGGCAACCCACACAACCGTTTGTTCCGAGATTTTGTTGTACCATATCCCAACGTATCGGCTGGTGGAGTTTCGCGGGCTGAAAAAACCGAGTGCAAAGTTTCCTAACCCGTCGGAGACCAAAACGTCGCCATCTTTGATGGGGTGGTTTGTGGTTATGGTGTTGTCCAGTGAATGGCAACAAGTGTAGAGAAGCGTCAGCAGAAGAAATGGACTGAGAAACTCTTTAGCTGAAAGCAGCTTAATGATCATGGTGTTGTAGTTCAATGTCGGTGTTTGAAGTGAGCATCCATCTGAACAAAGCTTATTATATAAATGATTGGGGGAGTTCTTGAATCGGTATTTATGATGGTGCTGATATTTTTTCGTGAAGATTGATATGCATGAGTTGTTCTAGTCAGGTTCGTGCATGTAAAGAGAGTGTGATTGAGACACACAACTAGATTTCAATTATCGGTGGTTGCTTTACATTAAATAGTTTGGTTTGTCCTGTGGCTCAGAACCTCAGAGGACATTTACACAGTTGCTTTGGCCAAGTCCATTTCAGAACCAGATCTATATTTTATGTTCATGCATTAATAATTATGTGCTATCTAAATACACATTCATAATCTGATACACAGTGCATTAATAATTACGTTTTTAAGAAATATTATAATTTTAAAAAAATTTAAAATATTATATCTTTTTAAAAATGATATTTAAAAAAATAAAAAATATAATTATCAAAATTGATTAGACTCAAATATCTAATGAAAAATCAATTTTAAAATAATTTTTTTATTAGACCAGTCCCCGCATTGATAACGTGACTTAAAACCATGCTACCGGTGTTGAATCGTGGTTTATTTACGTAAAATATATCATTTTTTTTTGTTGAATCGTGTTATTTTACGTGACATAGATAATTTTTTTTAATTCATTAAAATGAATATATTTTAAAGAACGTATAGATTTGAATAAGTCGTATCAAGAATCAGGACTTCAAAATATAAGAAATTATGTTATAATACGATATTTGAATCATTTTTTTGTTGTTGTCATCTTATGGTCAACCTGTCATGTCATAGTGTTTTGGCGGGTGATACATAAAAATAATTTATTTAATTATGTGGACCCTATTTACACTCGTATCAATTTTTTATTTCAATTTCTATATTTACAATTTTACATTTGATTTCTATACGAACAATAAAATACTTGTATAGCAACTAAAAGGTAACGTTTTTAAGTACAAGTGAATAAAAAACTTGGCATAGATATAGTTAAATAAAGCAAAATCAATAAACAGGTAAACTAAGTTTATGAAGTGTGGGAAAATTCAATCCAATTGATCTTATTCAGATTTGGTGATGAATAACAACGTGTGTCAGAATACTTTGTCAAGTGGTATTATGAGTATGCACCTTCATTTAAAAAGATGTAGAAAATCATGAGTACGATTTAAATAGTACTTATCTAATGTACTACTCGCCGTGAGATCCCCGACGCTTTTTATATACACCAGAGAAATGTAAATAATAGAATGAAATATTGATTTCAACAGTATCATTTATTTTAAAAAAATAATTTTTTTTCTACAATTTTAGTATCATCAAATAACCAAAACCTTCAGTCTTAATAGAAATACTATTCTTGAAACTTTCACATACAATTCCTCATCGATAATCACAGCAAGTGATATATCAAAAGGAGATGATGATAGAACTTTAAAAGAAGCAAATTCAAATTCAAATTCAAATAATAATAATAATAATAATAATAATTATGTTCAACATCTTCCCACAAAAATGCGGTTTAAGATAATTTATATATCATTTTTTTTAATCTGTCTCTTAAATATAAAATTATGATGAGTTAACGTTCTAAAGCTAATACTAATTTATATAATAATTAACTTTAAAATATTATTATAATTAATATGAAGCTAGATTCTCATTTCTAGATGATATAATAATATTTATTAGTATTTCTATCACATGGGTGATAATAATTGTATCAATGTTTATCATTTTTCTTTTTAAAACATAAAAATAATATAATATATAATAAAATATAAAACTTAATATGTTAATATTTATTTATTTTATAGGATTTTTAAATTTTTTTCAAAATTAGAATATCTATATTTATTCTTTACTCATTATAATATAAATGTTAAAATAAGTTTAGGTCGATGGATTATGACAAAGGTGTTAAAATATGTTTAGTTTGATGGAGAGACCTAAAATACTCGAGGTTATGTCAAAAAAATTTATGATCTAAATTAAATCAAACCTATTTTGAGTCATTTATTTAAGTCATGATCCACATCAATTTAGATCAAGTTTATAAGTTGATGGACCAATTTGTTTTATAAAATAATTATTATTTTTAAAATAAAAATAAAACTAATATTATTTTATTATATATATATATATACATACGTGTTGACAACTTTAATGATCAATTACGTTTAAGTGTGTATGATTTATCCAGTAGAACTTTTCATTCAATTATTTCTTAATTTTAATTTTAAATTGATAAACATGTTAAAATGGATGGTGATAATTTTCAAATAAAAACTCATTCTTCTTTATGACGATTAAATTTTAAATTGTGATAATAAATATTTTTTATGTTGATTTGATCTTTATGATTGTTAAATTTTAAATTGTGATATTAAATGTTTTTTATGTTGATTTGATCTTAAATTGTTATAGTAAATGATTTTGTAAATTTTAGATTTGTACACATGTAGTTTTAAAATTGAATTTTTATAATAAATAATTTTTAAGAAAGTATACAAATTTAAAATTTATAAATTCGTTTTGCATTTTTTATTTTATCGTCTCTTCGTCATTTTCATTAATTTTTATTTTTTTCGTACCTTTATCAGTATCTTGTGTAATCTTACTTATTCCTCACACTTAATAAACATAATATTTGAAAGTATTGTTTTTTTTATTAATTTATATTTTGTAGTTTGGTCTAATAAAATATACTATAATTTATGGTATATCATGATTTTTATTGTGATTTTTTTATTATGTATATTTAGTCATTCAAAGTAATTGTTTTCTATATTTTATAATTAATTATTTTTTTATAATGGTGTTAATATATAATTTCTAAAATTTATTATTATATTAAAATTGATGTAAGAATTTTTACGATTATTATATTAAAAATTGACATATAATAAATATTTATTGGATTATTTAATAACTAGAACAGAAAATTAATTGAATCTTATATGGATTATATTTATAAAAAATATAAAATAATTATCATAAAAATATTTTAGTGTATTATTATATAAAAAGTAATTTTCAGGATATTATTACTCATATTTTAAATAGTTTAATATAAAAATTTAAAATTTAATTTATAATTCGTTGGATTTTAAAAACTTACATTATAAGGTTGAAAATATAATGAATAATTTGATGGTTCAAATTATCCTTATAAAAAGTCAATAGAAATTAAAATTTAGGTGAGACTATTGAATGCGTCAAATTATTTAAATTATTTGTTTTTTTTAGAATTTTGTTTTACTTTAAGCTCTTTTTTTTAAGTAAATAAATTACTAAGTCTATAAACTTGGACATTTTATTTTTGTGAAAACACATTTCGGTGAACTATTGTTTCTTGTTACCAAAATAATTTCTTAAATCTTTTTCTGTTAAAGTAACCTTTGGTATTTAGAGTCAAGTTGTTATAAGAAGTAGCATATTTCACCCATGACCACACAGTAACATCATGCAATTTATAATTCTAAAATTGAATGAGCATTATGAACATTGGACATTGTTCATTAAAAACTTCCTAAGATCAAAGGAGTATTGGAATCTTATAGATATAGGGCTTCCCCACATGCAGTTGGGGTCGTATTGATAGAGAATGAGAAAAAAACATTGGAGAACTTCAAGTTGAAAGATTTTAAAGGTAAAAAATTATCTATTTTAAGCAATTGATCGAGTAGTGCTTGAGATAATTCTGAAGAGGGAAACATCAAAGGAAATCTAGGACTTTTTGGAACAGAAATATCAGGGCACTGTTGATGTGAACATGACCTATGATAAGAGCTAGAACAAGAGAAGCAAATGAAGCTCTTCAACAAGTATTGTTGGTTGACCAAATTGTGTTTTGGATTAATCAATTAATGAGTTTTAGTTTAGTTTTATTGCAAGTTGTAATAAGGGACCAATTGGAAATTTAGTTATCAGTCTTTGGGAGACCAAGAGGGTGCATAGCTGATTGACTTTTGGATGTCACAATTTCAATTACAATCAATCATTAAGTAGTTTTCAATTCCTAGGTTAATAAATCATTATTAGCATTTATTTTCCTTTAATGAATATTTGTAACTCTGATGACAAAACTTCTTTATAAGCTGAACCATTTTTATCAGAAATAACAAGTTGAATTTTATTCAGAAATATTAGAGTTTATCTCTTTTATCTTAGTGAGAGTGATTCTTCTAAATTCTTGAGTAATTCAAGAACCATTGGCTGTATCAAAGGACTTTCACATCCTTTGTGTGTTGCTTCCCTTGGGAAGTGTGATTCTTTCCTTCCACCTTCTTTCTAATTCCTAAATTTCTTACAAGGTTCTAACCCTAAAGATCCTAAATTAGCCCTTGTGTAATTGAGATTCATATCAACTGTTAAAGTGCACAACTTCAAGTCTTATGTCATGACTGGAAAATCTTGCAAATGAAGAAGAGCGAATTCGTAAATGAGTATTTTCAAACACTCATAATCACAAATAGGATGAGAATGTATGGAGAACAGGTGTCTGATCTTAGCATCATTAAAAAGATTTTTCGTTCAATGAACTCCAAGTATGATTATATAGTATGTTCTATTGAAGAATCTCATGACTTAGATTCCATGATTATACATGAGCTGCAAAGTAACATGTTAGTGCACAAGTAGTGAATGAATCCACAGTTCGCATGAAGGGCAGGTGCTGAAGGGCAGGTGTTGAAGGTTACACACTATGAGACTAATGGTGAGCATGGTCGCAGAAAAAGTGATTCTCGAGGTGGATCTACAAGTGGAAGAGGTAGAGGAAGAAGACAACTAGTTGACAAGATAACAATAGAGGGTTATTATTGACATAATTTTAAACATTTCCTATATAAATGTCTAAAGAAACTACAAGACAACAAAGCAAATTATGTTAAGTCTGGCGAGGAAACAGTGTTGCTCATGGCACAACTTATTTCAAATAAAGAATCAAGTGCACAAGACATGTAGTTCATTGATTCAGGTTGATACTTCCTTTTCTGTTGAAGTGAAATTAGGGAATAATTACTCACTACAAGTGATTGGGAAAGGCATTGTGAGACTATTAATTAATGAAGTTATGTATTTGGTTAATGATGTATTTTATGTGCCTAAGTTAAAAAATAGTTTGTTTAGTGTAGAACAATTCCAGGAGAAAGATTTGACTTTTGAAATAAAGCATAATAAGTGTACAGTGTTTCACAAGAACAACTTCATTTTTGAAACCTCCATGACCACTGACTGTATGTTCGCTATATATGTCACATCTGAAGTCTCACAATCTTGTTTTCAGGTCGGTCCAATACCACTAACTCAAGTTTTGCATTATCGCTATGACCACTTAAGCTATAGTGGATTCAGAACCTTATTAAAGCATGATATGGTAAAAGGGTTGTCCTCCTTCAAGCTACCAACTCAACTTTGTGAACAATGTCTGAAAGGGAAAGATCAAAGATACTTGTTTCCACAACAAAGCAATTTGCAAGCCTCTCAGTTCCTACAATTCATTCATTATGATATTTGTGGCCTTATGAATCCTATATCAAATTGAAATAGAAGGTATATATATTCACTTTTATTAATGATTTGAGTAGAAGAATATGAGTATATTTTCTTGCTGAGAAAGGTGAAACAGTTGGTATATTGAGGGAGTTTAAAGTATTGGTTGAAAAACAAGTTGGTCTCTTTATTCAAATCTTGCATACTGATCAAGGGGGAGAATATCTCTCTAAAGAGTTTGCTGATTTCTATAATAAGTAGGGTATTAAAAGATAACTAACAACTTCATATACTTCATAATAAAACAGTGTGACTGAAAGGAAAAATCAAATAATTTAGAATATGGTTTGGAATACTTTGGCAAAAAGGCAAGTTCCAAAATCATTCTAGCCTGAAGCTGTTGATTGGGTGGTTCATATTCTAAACAAAAGCTTTATACTTGCAATTAAGAACATCATGCCTGGGGAGGCATGGATTGGAATCAAGCCATGTGTTTCATATCTCATGATCTTTGGCTGCATGAGATATGTTCATGTACCTAACCAGTAAAGAAGCAAGCTTGATGATAAAAATATCAAATATGTGTTACTAAGTGTGAGTGAGGAGTCTAAAACCTACAAACTCTATAATCTTGTTAAGAAAAAAATCTTGATCAGTAGAGATTTTAATTTTCAAGAGAATATGGCTTGGAATTGGAGTGATACAAAGAAGTTAAATCCAACTTATGGTGATATTAATATGAGATGAATCTCTTAGACGAGTCTTCTCAAGCAGCAAAAGAAAGCATCTAGACAAATTCTGGTGAAGCAGTACATGAGTCTCCTATTCCAGCAACTGTATTAACTTCAACCGCTATAGTAGCTCCAGCTAAAGG
Source organism: Sphenostylis stenocarpa (assembly GCA_963425845.1). Classification (NCBI taxonomy): domain Eukaryota; kingdom Viridiplantae; phylum Streptophyta; class Magnoliopsida; order Fabales; family Fabaceae; genus Sphenostylis; species Sphenostylis stenocarpa. Next base: position 8,385,360 of record OY731400.1, on the reverse strand, counting down.
GAGGGTTAGAAAACCATCAACTTGGATGAGAGATTATGTCTCAGGTGATAATTTAATTAGAGAAGATGTTATGAACTTTGTTATGTTTGCAGGTGTAGATCTAGTAATATATAATCAAGCATAAAAAAGTCAATATTGGAGGGATGTAATGAATGCTGAAATACAAGCTATTCAAAGAAATAATACATGGGAGTTGGTTGGTCCACCACCAAATTGTAAAATCATAGGCGTCAAGTGAATTTTTAAGACAAAATTGAAGGAAACAAGTTATTCAAAGAAATGATACATGGGAGTTGGTTGATCCACCACCAAATTGCAAAAGCATAGGCGTCAAATGAATTTTTAAGACAAAATTGAAGGAAACAAGGGAGATTGACAAATTTAAAGCCAGACTTGTAATAAGATGATGTGAACATGACCTATGATAAGGGCTAGAGCAAGAGAAATAAAGGAAGTTATTCAACAAATATTGTTGGTTGACCAAATTATGTTTTGAATTAATCAATTAATGGGTTTTAGTTTGATTTTGTTTTAAGTTGTAATAAAGACTCAATTGAAAATTTAGTCATCAGCCTTTGGGAGACCAAAGGGTGCATAACTAATTGACTTTTGGTTGCCACAGTTTCAGATACAATCAGTCATTAAGTAGTTTCAATTCCTAGGTTAGTGGATCATTATTAGCCTTTATTTGTTTCCATTAAATATTTTTCAATTCCTAGATTAATGGGTTATTATTAGTATTTATATTCTTTTATTGAGTCTTTTGTAATTCTGATGACAACGCTTCTATATCAGCTGAACCATTTTTATCAAGAAATAACAAGTGGAATTTTATTCAGAAATATTAGAGTTTATCTCTTTTATCTTAGTGAGAGTGATTCTCCTAAATTCTTGAGTGATTCAAGAACCCTTGGCTGTATCAAAGGATTGTCACATCCTTTGTGTGTTGCCTTCCTTGGGAAGAGTGATTCTTTCCTTCCACCTTCTTTTTAATTCCTAAATTTCTCACAAGGTTTTAATCCTAAAGATCCTAAATTACCCCTTGTGATTCATATCAGTTGGTATTCAGAGCCCCGGTTTAAGGGTTTAAACATCAAATTGATAGCAGAAGAGGAAAAATACAATCAAGAAGCAGGAATTAGTCCATTACAGATGCGAGTATTGGTACAACATTTGGAAAAATTATTGATACGACATAACAATGAGCTTCATGAAAGATTGAACCGGTTGGAGAATAGAAATCCTGAAGACGAAGAAGAAAGGAGAAATAGGAGAATGAATGATGGAGTAGCAAGACCAAGTAGGCTTGAAGGAGTCAAGCTTAACATTCCTCTGTTCAAAGGAAAAAGTGATCCAGAGGCATACTTGGAGTGGGAGATGAAAATAGAGCATGTTTTCTCATGAAACAATTATGAGGAGACCCAAAAGGTGAGACTTGCAACAACAGAATTTTCTGACTATGCTCTTGTTTGGTGGAACAAGCTACAAAAGGAGAGAGATATAAATGAAGAGACAATGGTTGATACATGGACTGAGATGAAAAGGATCATGATGAAGTGGTATGTGCCGGCTAGTTATGCAAGGGACTTGAAATTTAAACTCCAAAAACTTACTCAAGGCAACAGGGGGGTTGAGGAGTATTTCAAAGAAATGGACATGCTCATGATTCAAGCAAAGATTGAAGAAAATGAAGAGGTAACTATGACCCGATTTATTGGTGGTTTGAATATTGATATATGTGATATTGTTGAGTTGCAGGAGTTTATTGATATGGAGGATTTACTTCATAAAGCAATTCGAGTGTAGTAACAACTCAAAAGAAAAGAAATGACTAAGAAGAGTTCTACTAACTTTGGATTTTCAAGTTGGAAGGACAAAGGCAAGAAAGATGAGACTGTTACTTCTAGTAGTTCCACACCTATTCCTACAAAGACTCATTCAAAATATGAAGAACAACCCTCTAAAAAAAGTAGAGATGTGAAGTGTTTCAAGTGTCAAGGCCTAGGACACTATGCTTATGAGTATCCTAACACAAAGACCATGGTTCTTATAGAGGGAGAATATATAAGTGAATCTGAGGTTGAAAAGAGAGAACAGAGTGAAGACACTGAGAAGGAAGAGATTCCAAAGGGAGATTTATTGATGATTAGGCGATTACTTGATAGCCAATTGAAACCTATGGAAGAAAGTCAAAGAAAAAATATTTTTCATACTAGATGTTTAATCAATGACAAGGTGTGCATGATGATCATAGATGGAGGTAGTTGCACCAATGTGGCTAGTGTTAGATTAGTATCAAAGCTAAATTTAGCTACCAAACCACATCCTAGGCCATATAAATTTCAATGGCTTAGTAAGGATGGAGAGGTGCAAGTGAGACAACAAGTTGAAGTAGACATTTCCATTGGAAAATACAATGATAAGGTGCTTTGTGATGTTATTTCTATGGAAGTCAGTCACTTACTTTTGGGGAGACCATGGCAATTTGATAAAATAGTTAATCATAACGGGTTCACCAACAAGATCTCTTTCATGCACCAAGACAAGAAGATTGTGCTCAAACCTTTGAGTCCACAAGAAGTGTGTGAGGATAAAAAAAAATGAGAGAAAAACTTCTTCAAGAAAAGAGAGAGAAAGAAAGCGTTAGTAAAACACTTGAGAGGAATAAGAGTGATCAAAAGAAGAGTGAAACACTTGAAGTGAGGGAGAATTATTTAGCTATAAAAAGAGAGTATAATGTTAATTTTACATTCAATTTGTCAGACTTATCTCTTTTTTATGTAGATGATGAATTCGATTTGAGGACAAATCATTTTCAAGAGGGAGAGAATGATGTGAACATGACCTATGATAAGGGCTAGAGCAAGGGAAATAAAGGAAGCTCTTCAACAAATATTGTTGGTTGACCAAATTATGTTTTGAATTAATCAATTAATGGGCTTTAGTTTGATTTTGTTTTAAGTTGTAATAAGGGTCCAATTGAAAATTTAGTCATCAGCCTTTGGGAGACCAAGGGGTGCATAACTGATTGACTTTTGGTTGCCATAGTTTCAGATACAATCAGTCATTAAGTAGTTTCAATTCCTAGGTTAGTGAATCATTATTAGCCTTTATTTGTTTCTATTAAATAGTTTTCAATTCCTAGATTAATGGGTTATTATTAGTATTTATTTTCTTTTATTGAGTCTTTTGTAATTCTGATGACAACGCTTCTATATCAGCTGAACCATTTTTATCAAGAAATAACAAGTGGAATTTTATTCAGAAATATTAGAGTTTATCTCTTTTATCTTAGTGAGAGTGATTCTCCTAAATTCTTGAGTGATTCAAGAACCCTTGGCTGTATCAAAGGACTGTCACATCCTTTGTGTGTCGCCTTCCTTGGGAAGAGTGATTATTTCCTTCCACCTTTTTTTTAATTCCTAAATTTCTTACAAGGTTTTAATCCTAAAGATCCTAAATTATCTCTTGTGATTCATATCATAAAATGCTACACTCAAGAGAAGACATAGGTTATAAAGAAATCTTTGCACCGATAACTCGACTTGAAACAATATACTATGTTATTGCACTAGCAATTGTAAAAACATGGAATATTTATCAGCTTGACATTAAATCAACCTTCTTGCATGAAGTTATCAATGAAGATATCTACTTAGAGTAGTCACCAAGTTTTGTTCTTAAAAGGGAATGAAGATCAAGCATACAAGCTTAAAAAGGTCTTATATGGCCTTAAGCAGACTCCTAGAGCTTGGTACAGTATGTTAAAATCTCACCTTGCAACAAATGATCTTTTTGAAGTGCCCACATGAACACACTTTGTTTACGAAGAAAAAGGAAGGAGGTGGATGTGTTTGTAACAAAATTTATAGCAGTTGCATTATGCGTATGTCAATGTATTTGGTTGAGAAGAACATTAGAACATCTAAATAACTATCAAAAAAGAGTTATAATTTACAACGTTTTGTGATAATATTTCTACAACCAAATTATCTAAAAAAATAAATCTTACACGTAAGGAGTAAATACATCGGATGTTAGATTTCATTTTTTTAAGAAATCTATGTAATGATGGTGTTATTGAGCTAATTATTATAGAACCAGATACTAGTTAGTAGACATCATGACAAAGTTACTCACATGAAGAATTTCAACACCTGCAAAACTCTCTAAAAATGATTGAGGATTTTGAAATAAAATAATGCAAGAAACATATCGTTTAAGGGAGTAATTGTTGAATTAGTCAAAATATTTAAATTAACTGTTTCTATGTTTAGAATTTTGTTTTACTCCATTGCCACTTTTTAAGAATAAATTGTTAGTGAATAAGTAATCAGTTGTTTTTCAGTTGGAGAGTGGTATGACTATGTCTATAAACTTGACAATTTTATCTTTGTAAAAATAAAATTTGATGAATGATTCCTTCCTCTAACCAAAATAATTTCTTAATTTTTAACTGTTAAAATAACAAACATATATTCACTCATTTTCTTGAAATAAAATTTATCTATTTTTTCAAAACAAAAATTAAACATACACAACAATTAGACATAATCTATAACTCCAAATAATTATGGTTTACTTGTCCATCATCACCTAATTTTTCACATGATATGTCTTTTTTTCTTTTCTTCCTCACAAAACTGAAGAAAAATTACATTAACTGAAACCACCTATTTAGCAACATTCAAATCTTTCAAATTTTAAATTAAAAAATTAAGTGAGATTTAATACATAATTTCTTATCATATCATTTTAAATAAACTAATTTGAATTTTGTCAAATTTCTCTATGAATAGCCATCTTTCTGCACCCCTAGACTAACATCTTTTAATTGTTTAAAAAGCATTACATACCTGCCCTGTATGTTCCATCAATTCTCATTATTTGGTTGAAAAATATTATACTATGCGCCCTATAAAAAAATGTTAGAAAAAAAAACTTTATGTGCAATCTCAAAAACCTTCTGACTAATAGTGCAATTTTCTCTATTATTTGTCACCATTTTAGTCAAGATATTTTAAATTTATTTTTATATTAATATCTGAGTTTCATTTGTATGCACCATAAGTGTAAAAATAATTTCATAATATCAACTAATCATAATTATGAAAAAATGGGACTGTGAATAGTAACATTGGTTACAAAAAGTAAGCCCTAAGTTTGTATCAACCAACACCTTCGTTGTAGCAGCTGGGCCTCTAGTAAGACAGAAGGCCCATGGCATGCACTAATCACGAGTGGTCAAAACACTAGTATGGTCTCATCTCAATTGAAAATGTTCATGGATTTTTCGTTCATTTTATTCTAATTTTGGAACTAAATTTTTTTATATTTTTAACGTGAAATAATTATGCCTACTCATTTTTCAACTCATTTTTTTGTGCTTTCTAAAATTCCAAACGTAATAACGCTCAAAGTTATTCCTCGCCAATGTTATTGATAACACCATTTGATATTTATTTTGGTTAAAATATATTGTTAATCTTCTAAAAAGAACATAATTTTAGTTCTTCTACAGAAAAATTACGGACTCAAAAACATTTCACAAGTTTAATTGACTAAAAAAGTTATATTTTTAGTAAAAATCAGAAACAATTTTTTTCTAAAAATGTTAGCTTAATTTTGTTACCCTTAAGGTGTTTATTAAAATCCTTAGTTTTTGTTTATTAGAATTCAATATAATATTAATTTTTCACAATTTAAAAATGTCTAATTACCAAATAATTCGGTGCCAAAAAGCAAAATATAAATGTCACATTCATACCGATTCCGTGAAATGCCCTTTGGTATAAAACAACACAACTATTTATAGGTCAAAGAACTCAAACACCGTACTAGACTGTTAAACTCCTAACCAAAAATGGATCCAAGAAAAGACATAGTTACAGAGAAGGGGAAAAAGGTAAAAGAAAAACAGTGACTAAAAACCTGGACCACCGATACTCATAAAATATGCCTACAAAATTTGACACTAGACATTAAGATCCATAACATAACTAGAGATAGTGTTTGGTTTAGAAGCATGTGTTACCAGTCTAAACGGCTACAACGGCCATGCACGTGTCACTTCTTCTCATGCATCACGTTCGTGTCCTCCTACGACAAACACAAATCCTACACTATGAACACATAATAGGTAAAAGATGCTTCTGTATTTTGTAATCTCAAAAACTTTTTTTTTTCACTTTCAGAAGAGAATTACATTATTAAATAGACTTTGCAAACGAGAAAACTGTTTTCCCACTCTGCCGCAGCTCATGGGCTGTTATCCTAAAATTAGAGAAGCTACAATTTAGCTCCCTCAATCCCTAAAGAATAGGTCCGCATAAGACCATTTAATTATTTAAACACAGAATTAAATAATCCAGCAACATAAATCTGCAAATAAAAGATAAATCTACTAACAATCCCTCCCTTAAACTAAAGATTTAGCAGCTTTAGTTTACTTCTGATATTTCAATCATGCCCAACATTCTCCTGATCTTCTCAAATTGCTCCAGACTTGAGTGGCTTAGTCATTATGTCGACTATTTGATTTTGGGTGCTTGCAGTGACTCAACTTGATTTTTCCTTCTTTGACAAGCTCTCTTAAGAAATGAAATCTAACATTAATATGTTTACTTCGCCATGAAAAACTGGATTTTCGGATAATTTAATAAGCTGAATTACTCGTCACACGTAATTAGGATATGTTTTTGTTCTTTGAATCCAATGGTCTCCAAAATTCTCATGATCCAAATGCATTGACATGCACATGAAGTTGCAGCTATATATTCCGACTCAGTAGTAGATAACGTCACTATTAGTCAGTTTCTTGGAAGACCATGAAACCGCACTGGTCCCTAAGGAGAATACGAATCCCGATGTGCTCTTCCTATCGTCTATATCACCCGCATAATCGTCGTCTCGTATAAGCCACTATTTTTATATCTTCTCCTTTCTTGTAGTATATTCCAAGCTTAGTAGTTCCCTTTAGATATCGTAGGATTCGTTTGATGGCATTCCAATGAGTCTCTCGAAGGGTTAGCCATGAATCTGCTAATTAAACTCACCACATACATCGAGTCGGTCCGGTTGCGATCGGATACATAAGACTTCCAACCGCTTGTTTGAAGAGCGTGACATTTGCCTTAATTCCAGTATCGGTTTTGGATAATTTGGTTCCCGGAACTATTGGATTCTTTACTGCATTGCACTCCATCATATTGAACCGAGCCAATACTTCCCGGCATATTTTCGTTGACATATGAAAATACCATGTGTACTCTGCAAAACTTCAATTCCCGTAAAATACCTCATCTTCCCCAAGTCAGTCATGTCAAACACCGACATCATGGAGTCCTTAAACTCATTACACATGCCACTATCATTTCCAGTGTAAATTAAATCATCTACATATAGGCTTACAATAATAATTTTACCTTCCTTTGCCGACTTTGTGAACAAAGTATGTTCACAAAAACATCTTTCAAAGCCATTATGTAAGAAATATGCTTCTATTTTGTTGTACCATGCTTTGGGTGCTTGTTTGAGTCCATAGAGTGCCTTCTTCAACTTGTACACCTTTTCTTCTTGCCCCCTTTTTGTGAATCCAGCTGGTTGTTGAACATATATTTCCTCCTGCAGTTCTCCATGGAGGAATGCGCTTTTCACATCAAGTTGGAAAATGAACCAGCCATTCTGTGCAGCCATAGATAGAATTATGCGAATAGTGTCTAATTTGGCAACTGGTGCAAATACTTCTGTGTAATCCACTCCATAGTGTTGTGCATAGCCTTTTGTTACTAATCTTGCTTTAAATTTGTCAATCTCACCGTTCTCCTTGAGCTTGGTTTTGTAAATCCACTTCACTCCAATCGGCTTCACTTCTTTGGGAGCATGAGTTAATTCCCAAGTTTGATTTTTTTCTATAGCCTCCATTTCTTTCATCATTGCTTCTCGCCATTTCTTGTGCTTACCGCCTCTTCAAAGGTTATTGGATCAGTTTCTGTTACTAGCATAACATTAGTATTGTTGGTATCATATATACTTTCCCCTTCTTCATAATCTGCCATCCATATAGGTTTTCTCCTATTTCTTCTCGCCCTCCCTTCAGTTGGGACTTCATATGTTTGAGTGTGAGATTCATTTCTGATAGTTTCTCCTACAGGTTATAATTCTGGTTACTGCTGCTCAGTGTTTAATTCAGATTGTGTATCACTGTCATCTTCTTCGTTTTCAGCAATTTCTTGGTGATTTTTTGCTTCACTTAGTTCCCAACTCCAGCTTTTATTTTCTTCAAATATAACATCCTTGCTGATTATAATTTTCTTGTTGACTGGATCAAAAGTCTCGTATGCTTTGGATTCATCATCGACTCCAAACAGAACACACGGTACCGCTCTTGTCATCAAGTTTAATCCATCGCGATCCGGTGTGTGGACATGAGCTAGACAACCAAACACACGAAAATAATAGACAACTGGTTTTATTCCACTCCATGCTTCCTCCGGGGTTTTATCTTGGACAGCAGATGTAGGACTTCTATTCGAATGTGTGCGCACCATTTTGTTGCTTCGGCCAAAAGATTTTTGGAACTCGTCTTCCAATCAGAATAGAACGAACCATATTCATAATGGTTCTATTCTTTCTCTCAACGACTCCGTTCTGTCATGCGAGTATAGGCGAGCAGTCAATTGCCTTCTTATTCCTTGATTTCTGCAGAAATCTTCAAATTCTTTTGAAGAAAATTCTCCTCCTCTATCAGTTCTTAAACGAGATAATGCTTTCTTCAACTTCCTTTTCAACTAATGCCTTGAAGCTTTTGAACAAAGAAAACGTTTCGGATTTCTCACTTAAGAAATATATCCAAGTTTTTCTTGATAGATCATCAATAAAACTTAGAAAATATCTCTTATTGTCGCTTGATGTTGGTTTGATTGGTCCGCATAAATCTGCATGAACTAGCCGCAAAATTTTGGATGCTCTCCATACACCTTTCCTCGACATAGTGTTCCTATGCTCGTTTTCCGCCGGACATTGTGTTCGGAGATTTTGAGGGGCATGTAACTGAGGCAAACCCGTCACCATTTGTTTAGAGGCAAGGGTGTTTAAGCCATCATAGCTTAGGTGTCCGAACTCGTCATGCCGAGCCGAGAGTTGTTTTCTCGCATCCATCTCGAAGACATGTTGTTGGTTTCATGGTTGCCGTCAAGACAAACATCCTTCTAGCATTCATTTGAACTTGACAGATTACTCCTTTCTCGGGGTGCATTATAGTGCACGTATTATTCTGAATTTTAATACTCAATCCTTTTTCCCGAAGTCTGTCCTATGCTCAATAGATTATTTTTCAGTTCAGGAACATAGTACACATGTGTGATAATATGTGTCAATCCATTCACCTTCATCCGGATGTTTCCTTTCCCCATTACGACTATATGAGTATCATTTCCCAGCTTTACTTTGCCTCTAAAATTCTCATCTAATTCGAAAACCATCCCTTGTTACCACTCATGTGGTTGCTCGCATCCCGAGTCTAAGAACCACTCATTCTTCTTTCCTTCTTTGTTTTCTGCAAGAGCCATTAGTAATATCTCCTCCTCGTGTTCTTCCTCCATTTCTGCATAGTTTACTTTCTTCTCCCACATAGGGCATTCATATTGAAAATGTCCAAGTTTATGGCATTTGAAACACTCAACTTCATTCTTGTTGAATGTTTGTCGTCCCCTTCCTCTGCCTCGAAAAGCTCCTCTTGTTCTCCCTCTTCCTCTTCCTCTTCCATTCTTCTCATCAAATACTGTTTGCATAACTTGCTCTTCTTCCACTGAACATGTCATTCGCTGCTCATGCACCAACAAGCTACTTTGTAATTCATCTATAGTCATGGTGTTCATGTTGTTGGATTCCTCAATTGAGCAAACCACATAGTTGAATTTCATAGTCATAGACCGCAAGATTTTTGCAGTGATGACACTTTCTTCCATACTTTCTCCCACTGCTTTCATACTTTTGGCTATCTTTAGAGTGCGGCCAAAATATGAGTTTACCGATTCTCCTTCCTTCATTTGCAGTGTCTCGAATTCCTTTCGTAAGGCCTGCAATTGCGCACGTTTCACCCTTGTGGAGCCTTGAAATTTTTGCTTCATAGACTCCCATATGTTCTTGGACGTATCATCGTTTAGTATTGTGTCCAAAATCTCTCTATCTATCGCTTGATAGAGATAATTCTTGATTTTCAAATCTTTCAGCTGTTGTTCCTCCAATCGTTTGAGCTCTGCTTCTGATGCAGTTGCTTTGTCTCGGACAATATCGATGCCGTGCTCCACCAAGTTCCAATACTCCTTGGAACACAAGAAATTCTCCATTAATTTGGCCCAATGGTCATAGTGACCATCAAATTTGGGAATGACAGGTTGAACATACTTGCTTGTGTCTACCATTTCTAATAACATTCACTGTTTTCCCAAACCTCACTAGTGTATCACTCTTCCCAACCTAGTTCAGAAAGCAAAGCTCACTGGTTTCTCTCTCTCTTACTCACGAGTAAGCTTTTTGGTTCAGGCCCCTGTGTAGGAGCTCTGATACCAAATTGTGAACACAAAATAGGTAAAAGATGCTTCTATATTTTGTAATCTCAAAAACTTTTTTTTTTCACTTTCAGAAGAGAATTACATTATTAAATAGACTTTGCAAACGAGAAAACTGTTTTCCCACTCTGCCGCAGCTCATGGGCTGTTATCCTAAAATTAGAGAAGCTACAATTTAGCTCCCTCAATCCCTAAAGAATAGGTCCGCATAAGACCATTTAATTATTTAAACACAAAATTAAATAATCCAACAACATAAATCTGCAAATAAAAGATAAATCTACTAACATACACCACATTCATTTTTCTTTTCTCAGACCGAAACATAAATAAGGGCGAGTCTTTTTCAACTTTCGTCTTTGAGGCTGAGATTGTAGAATTATTCTTATCCATTCAAATTTCAAACAATGGAACCCTCCTTCTACCATTCAATTTTATGTTCATCGCCTTCTCCACACGCACACAAAGCAGAGATTGAGCTAAAATATCGTTTTAGTAATTCTTCAAACCTTTCATTTTTTTTTCTCTTTATTTGACCTTTAAACGTGGATTATTTATTAAATAAAGAGTAACGTTTCATGGTTTCAACCCTTACAAATATTACCCTGTCTTATTTGAGGTTGTGTATGTTTTTCGTTACTTCTTAATCTTTCATGTTTCTGTTGGTATTTTTCTAGGCCTTCTTATTAATTTAGTATATGAAATGTTAATTTAATCATCTTAATTTGAAATATTATGTAGTATTATCTATATTGGACACGTCCTCTCAAGATTTAACCCATTATTGGCTGTATTAGAGGCATTTCTTCGTTGCTTGTTACGTGAATCAATCATCCAAGTGGAAACATATACTTTTGCTTTTAAACGCTTGTGCAGGTGGCGCCTCTGTTTGTCTTGTTTGGACGACTTGCCCTGCAAATAAAGGCATCCCCGATATGATCTAAAACATCTTTTCTGTGTTAGGAGTTCTCTTTATGGTGTGGTTGTTTGACTTTCTGAGTTGCATGTGTAGTAGTAATGATGTTGGGATCTTGCTGTGTGTAGCATCCTTCGTAAATAGTTCTCAAAATCAGTGAGGAAATCATGAAGTTCCTCAAAGAATATTGGACATTTACAAGTGCATAAAGCAACATACACTTCTATAGGAGAACTAATGATAGGTGTGAATAAGAATAACCAAATCATCATCATCTATAGGAGAACTAATGATAGCAAGTTCATCTTGTGGAGGATGTCCCAGGCTTGTTTCAAGTGTCTTGACATTTAATTAGCATGATGAAGACGATAGGATCAAGCGATGAAAGGTGGCCTGAAGGATCAATTATTCTGACTTTTCCAGTAGTTGTAATCGCTGTGTGTAGAGGTGGGACACGAGTTCATGCCATCAATAAATACCATAAAGGAGGAGGGCTTTTAACTGAACTCTCCGAGTTTGCTCTCATCAGCATGATTTCAGCTTAGTGATGAAGTCCATAACTGACTATGAGTTAGTAACAAGAATAGTACAAGAGGGAGAAGACATACTTGTTCCAATTACAATGCTATTTTTTTTATTAATCAGTGTTTTCTCAAACAGAGAAAGAAGGGAGAATAATGATTAATATCGAGTTAAACTCAACTTAATTCCAAATTCACAGTCCTCATATTTGCCATGTAAGAATTAACATACCTAGATATAACTTTTTAAACGATCATGTCATTATGCCTCGATTGCCACCTTATTGTATACATTATCTTCTATAGTGTCATGTCAAGTCATATCCTCTATGCTCTATGCACAGGAGATGTTTTTTTTTTTTTTTATAGGAAAATGGATAAACTACTGATATCATTTAATGATTAGTGCGTGCATTTGTGTATTTTGGAAAAAATAACAACTATATAATAAAAGTGAATAATTTTCAAAATAAAATTAAAAGTATAAGTGGTTTAAAGATTTAGTTACAGAAATTAAACTGAAATATATGAAGACAAATATAGAAATAAATATAATACAAAAATACAGACATTAATGCGTTATTTGGTTGGAATGATTTGGAGAATAGAAAAGAAGGAATTAAAAAAAAAGAAAAGAAATTAAAGTTATTTAGACTAAGGAAAAGTGAAAAAAAGTAAAATTTTTTTTTATAAAAAACTGTAATTAATTTGATTAATATAAGATATAAAAATTATAATTTTAATTGATTATTTGAAAAGATTACCATTTTACTCTTATATAAAATAAGGTAATAATTATTATAAATTTAGTTTTTTAATCAACTATATGCATTTTAATTTTGATTACTCTTTGTACGTAAAAAAAATTTATAAAATTAAAATTTCTTAAAATAGTTATTAAAATTTTTATAAATAAACAATTATAAAATTATTTATACTGCATATACATAAAAAATAATTTTAACGTATTAAATAAATTATTTGACTAATAATTAAATCATTAATTAAATGATTATAAATTACAAAATAATAATTAATATTAACTAGTAAAAATAAATAATTATGACAACTAATAATATAATTGTAAATTATTATTTTAAATAAATATAAAATATAGTAAAAATAGAATAATAATTAAATGAAAAATTCATGTAAATTTAATAGTAAAAATATTTATTATTTAGTTAAAAATTATATTAATATATATATTTTTATACTTTCAATACAAAATTTTAATATATATATATATATATATATATATATATATATATGTATTAGAATTACATGTCATAAATTTTGATTATCAAATAATATTAATTAATACGAGATATTAAATATTTGACAAACATTACTAAAATTATAAACCTATGCACAAGTACTATTTCCTAAAAAAAATAATTATAATGCTCTCTATCCTTTGTAGTTAAATCCTCGAGGTCAGAAGTTCCTTCATCAGAATGTCCTTCAATAACAGCATCTCATCAAAAAGTTTATGGAGTAGGTCTATCAAATTCATTATGATCAAAGAACATGAACAACTGGGAGATACGAAGATGTGGGAGCAAGCTAAAAAGTCGTCTAACATGTGATTCGTGAGTACACAAATGAGTATAACACCGAAACATAAGTTGTTCATCATTTAGGTTCATGCCGACTAACATGTCTCATATATTTGACTCGGAATGTTGAAATGTTGATGATCGCCTCATCACATTAACTTGCTCATTAATTAAATCATTTCTGTTTTTAATGGCGACCAGCTGTCTTTCAGCTATGTTAGATAATCGTTGGGTCAATGTATTACCTTGGCCAAGGTAATCTATAAATGTGTCCAGCCTCGTTGTTAGTTTGTCAAATTGACCTTCCATCACATCAACCATAGACACTTTTCTTTTTATGCCCCGAGATGAAGAGGTTCCACCTGAACCAATAGACGCAACTGATGGCATTGATTGAACACCCTCAGCAGGACTGTCGGAACCCTTGTGTGGAGACGATCGGTAAGCTGTATCAAATCCTACATCAAAGCCAAAGTCAAATGGCTTCTCCTCTAGTGTGAGATCTACGTCAACGTTCAAGTTGACCGTTGCCTTTCGAGAACTGATATTCCTCCGGGATTAACGCGAAGTTCTTGCCATATGCCCAGTGGCTCGATCAGCATCCCATAATTCTTCCATCAAATCATAATACTTTATGGTTGATAGTCTCCATTTAGCTGCAGAAGGCTTTGCCTACAAATTAATGAAAATGGTTAACACTCGTAATTGTTATGTTTTGCTATATCAACAAATGATAATTCATATAATAGTACCTTGATCAGGTCATCCCATACTTCTTGCTCAGCCATAAACCGTTTTGTGATATCATCCCACGCGAATCCACTAAGTCCATGAAACATATCATGAAACTCCTGCCATCTATCCTTAAGACTTTTTTGTCAATTTTTAATATTATTTTTAGTTATACCAATTAATCCAAACTGTCTTAGGGATTCAACCATATTATTATATGCTTGGGTTGTCCAACTACCATCAACTCGGTTACCCAACCTTGCCTCATTAAGCATAGCAGTCAACAACTGAAAGTCCATGTCATCAGTCCATTTTGTAAACTCGCGCACTACAGTTGACGAATCCGGTGCAATATCTTTTCCTCGATACCAATATATAATTATTATAAATGGATAATCGTAATGTAACCATATTTCAACAATAACAATAGTACATCTCATTAAATATATTGTTACATACAAAATCTAATCACTTTGATAATCTATCCACATTTGATTTGCTATAACATCTCTTAAGTTTGATCCTTCCTTATAATCCTCTTCCCGAACTTGAGTCGACATGTTATCCACATCTTGTTCCATCAACTCTCGATCCACTTTAGCTAACAGTGATTCATCATTCTCTACCCCTCGAAAAAAATTGTGTAGAATGCAACATGTTAGGACTATATTCGTCATTGTATCAAATGAATAATGAGGCTCTGTTCCACTAGCTATTATAGGAAATCTTTTCTTCACAACTCAAAATGTTCTTTCAATTATATTTCTAAGAGACAAATGTCGATGGTTAAACAATTCTCGGGGGTTTTGTGGATCTCGTCGAGAATACTTGTTGAATATTTGGCAAGCGTACCAAAATTATCAATCGTAGTATAGTATTTCGATTAAATAAAATTCGATCCCACGAGGAACGATTTCACTGAAAATTCCAAATCATATGTTTACTAAGTGGATTAAAGTAAATTGGGTTTTTAATAAAGATTTAGGTTGAAAATAAATAACAAAGAACTGTAAAGTGCGTTTAGAAAATATCAAATAAAAGAACTTAGGATTGACTTACTTCATTTTCCCTCTTTTGTATAATGGTTAAGTCAATTAAGAACATCAATTAACCTATTAATGTTGATGTCACTTACTCAAATCATTCATGTGGATTCCTCACACATGAAATTCATAAGAAAATCTAGTAAATGTTTATTCTTCACACAATTAAGAGATTTTCCAACATTAGGTTTAGGGTGTTAAGCAATTGATACATTCATTCCATTCCTGGCAATTAATGTAACAAATATTCTTACCATGATCTAGGGTTCAAGATATATTTTTCAATTATATCCCAAACATCAAGAGTAAACGTTCAAAGGCAAAAAGGATAAGGATAACAACATCAAGAACATAGATTAATATCTCAAAAAATCACCAAGATATAAAAAAATTCAAAAGAACTGCACCCAATCCTAAGAGAATGAAATTAGTCACTCATGGTGGTCATTACAAGCATCTAAATGGAGAAGAATTGAAGAATTGATGAAGAACAGAATAGTCATTGCACCTCTTCTCCAAAAACCTAAAATTCCCTTTCTCAAAACACATCTTATCTATTTATAGAAAACTTTCACGTCATTTGCTCAAGCGGATATTTTCGCTCAAGCGAGTAATAATGATTTTCGCTCAAGCGAGAATTTGCTTGCTTGAGGGACTGACTTCTAGAGAGGTTTAACGTATTATCGCTCAAGCGAATGTCTATCCTGCTCGAGCGAATCTTAGGCTAAAAATCTTCTTCCTTTTTTCCAATTTTTCTTCAATTAACTTGAGAATTATGATCCTTGCTCTTGTACTCAGGTACTCTGTAAATTCATCCTACATTGGGAGAAAAATATATTAGAATCAACATAATTTAAGTGGTTAAATAATAATTCAAAGCATAATTTCATCAACTTTTGCCACTTAACAACTCCCCCCAACCTAGAATCTTACTTGTGGCCAAGTAAAGTACTTTTTCCAACACAAAATCATCACATATTATCACTTTCTCTTCCAGAACCATCACAACATAAAAATAACTTTTCTTCCAGATGCGATGCTCACAACTTCAAATAAAAATAGGATACATAAGCATTAAAATTACAGAAACTAACAAAGGATAATTAATCATCAACTATCCTCAGAGAAGCATGATCTCTCAAATAGAGTGATATATAATCATCTCTAACTCTCACGGGTAAGTGTTTATCTTATTCAATCACTTCATTTAGATATTCCAATATTGATAATCATCTTCAAGCAATCATCATTTGCTAAGCAAGACTTAAATCAAAATGTCTTTTGAGGCTTGTAATAGGGCTGGGCTAAGAAGAAATTCATTGGTTTTTCTGGGATATACAAAAGTATTTGAAAAATTGAAATTATATGAATGATTATTGTTTATCATTTCCTCAAGTCAGATTTCAAACTTCATGTTTTTACTCTAACATAATGATAGTGAGTTAACAATCTCACCAGTTATCATTCACACCACTTTGAATTTCTTTTTCCTTTTCTCATGCTTTGCATTTATCATTTCGGCTTAGACATAATATTTATGCTTTTCTTTTCCTTTTTGCTCTACTCAACCTTCTCTTTTCTTCTTTTTTATTTTTATCTTTTATTTTTTATTTTTTATTTTAGAATATCAATACCCGTAGGAGAAACAATAACTTTCATAATCATTTTATTTATCAAATATAGGAAGGTGGATAAACATTGTTTAGGCTCAGGGGTTCTGTTTCAAGAAACAATCTTGTTTTTTGCTCAAATGGGGTTCAAATGGATTTCCTATAATTAATACAGGGTTGACTATTTGACTATGGATTATATCGACTTTCACTACGCAAGAAAAAATGTCTTTATCATTTTCAACTCTCACTAACATGCAATCACATCAAAGAATCAATCAATACCAGTTATCATCATAAAGTGTTGGCACTCAATTTATCTATTTTTGGTTCACTCCTCTCTTGGGTTTCGGCTAACTTCTCCAATTCAGTTAATTCCTAGTTCTCCTCATCAATTCCTTTTTCACTATCATACTCATCATCCTAAAATCACTTGTAATTGGAAACAATAAAAAACATTTTAATTCTCCTCATTAAGTTCTAGATTTTAATTAGACAATAAGCAATGGTTTCATGTAACTCTAAAACAAAATGTGGGACAACAAGGGCATTCAAAATTTAAAATAAAGCAATTAAAAACATTAAATTAAAAATATTCAAAACAAAGGAATTAAAAACAAAATCAATTTCCTCCCTCATTTTCTTCACTTGTTATCTCCTCCTCATCTTGTGTTTCAGCCTCAGTTGTAGACTTTCTCACCCCTCCCAGAAAAGTTGGATTGTCCCCAGGCCATTGAAATAAAACTTCAAAATCTTGAGGAGAAGTCCACTGTGTACCTGGAGCAATCTAGCAAAGAAAGAACCTAAGGAAGAAAAATGCACAAAAAACTTAAAATGCAAAAAGAAAAACACATTCAAAACATTGGGTTGCCTCCCAGGAACGCTTGTTTAATGTCATTAGCTCGACGCTTTTAGGGCTCATGCAGGTGAGTGATTAAGGTGATCTATACGCATTCTTCATCCCTTGACTGTCCTTGTGGGAATTTATTTATTATTTTCATTGCGAATAACTGTCATCACACCTTTCTTAGGAACAACCTGTACAGGACTCACCTTGCAACTGTCAGAGATGGGGTAAATCATACCTGCTTTAGGAGGTTTCAATACCTCTTTTTGAACAACTTCCTTCATAATCAGATTGAGATGTCTTTGGGGTTGTGCAATAGGCTTGTAATCTTGTTTTTCAGTTGAGATAAGTAACTCCTTCAAAGTATCTATTCTGAGACAATATTTCTTGTTTTCTCGGTTGTTGTATAACTTCAAACAGATTAAAATTAACTTCATTATCTCCACTTCTAATTTTCAACTTGCCCTTATCAACATCTATAATTACTTTGACAGTCTTCATAAATGGCCTTCCCAGGATCAATGGGACTTCCACATTTTCCTCCATGTCGATAATCACAAAATCAACAGGAAATATGAATTTATTCACTCTAACTAAAACATCTTCTACTACTCTATAAGGAGTCTTTGTTGATCAGTCAGCCAGTTGCAGAGTCATCCTAGTTGGTCTAACATCCAAATCTCCTATTCTTTTGAGCATAGATAATGGCATGAGGTTTATGCTGGCCCCAAATCAAGTAATGCTTTTTTCACTGGTAATGCACCAATTGTGACTGATATAATGAAGCTTCTAGGGTCCTTGGAATTTTGAGGCAATGATTTTTGGAATATAGCACTGCACCCTGCCTATAACTCCACTGTTTCATCAATAAATCTTCTTTTCTTAGTTAATAACTCTTTCATGAATTTGGCGTATGTTGGCATTTGCTCTATAGCTTCCACAAAGAGTATATTGATCTGCAGCCTTTTGAATATGTCCATAAACTTGGTGAATTGTCTTTCTTTGTCTATCTGTGAGGGAACCTTGGGATATGGTAACTTCTCTACAAATGGTTTTTTACTCCCTCCTTTTTCTATCTTTTGTTTTCGTTCTTCTTATTAAGGATATGTCTTTCTTTATTATTCTCCTATTCTTCAACTTTTTCACTCCTTGTAGTTATTGAATTCCATTGCTCCCTGGGATTGGTTTGTGTGTTGGCTGAAAATTGTCCTCCTTACTGCTAAAATAACTGTCTAGCCAATTGGCCCACCTGGGTCTCTATATTTCTGATCGAAGCCTCCATATTTTTCTGATTACACAAGGAAGCTTGCATGAATTTCTCTAGAGTGTCCTCCAATTTGCATATTCTCTCATGTACTAAAGGATAATATTGTTGTTGTTGTTGAAATGGAGGTTGTCTATTAGACGGGTCAACACCTTATTTCCACTCAAAATTCTGATTCTGATTCCCTCTTCATCTTTGTGAAAAACTATTATGATAGTTATTGGAATTAGAGAAATTTGTTTGTCTTCCTTGACCACTACCACTATGAGCACCCATATAATGAGATTTTTCTTCTTGTAGGTTACCTTGATAAGAGCAGTGTCCATTTGGATGATCACCTCCACACAAGTCACAACTCATTTGTTGATTAGAAGTGGATTGAACAACATGTAATTGTTAAAGCAGTTTTGTCATTTGCTTGGTCAATGCTTCAATCTGTTGAGTCAAAAGTTTATTATGAGCTAGGATAGCATCTGTGGTGTTAAGATCAAACACTCATTTGCTCTCTGAACTGATTGTCTATCATGTTGGGCCTGTTGGTTTGTAAAGGTTAGTGCATCAATAATTCTTGTGACCTGTTCATCATCCACAAACATCATGGTTCCTCCTCCTGCAGTATCTAATATCATCTTTGTATCAGGTCTCAAGCCAATGCAGAAAATGTTCAACTGGGCAATGTCCTCAAATCCATGATTTGGGCATCTCCTCAATAGTGATTTAAATCTCTCCCATGCTTCACAAAAAGGTTCATTTGCTCCTTGTCTGAAAGTAGAAATGTCGGATTTTGCCTTGATGTAGCGGGATGGTGGAAAAAATTTGTTCAGGAACTTATCTTCTACAATACCCTAATTGGTCAAACTCTTATTAGGATGTGTTTTTAACCACTCATTTGTCTGCCTGCCTGCAAAAAAAAAAAAGGAAATAATCTCAAGTATGCAGATTCAATATCTCCTTCTCTAAAACTCATGGTACCAATCAGCTCATAAAAAGTAGACAAATGAATATAGGGATCTTCATGATGCATTCTAGTGAATTGATGAGTACTAATCAAGCTTAAGAATGTTGGCTTCATCTCCAAAGATTGGTTGACTGGTATTGCAATGCTGGAAAAATGTCTCAGACTTTGTTGCATAACATAATCTCTGAGTGTTCTTCTAGATGGGTCTACTCCTTCCCCCTCCATGTCTTCTATGATCGGATCTGGTAAGTTGAGTGCGGGCGAAGAGTTAAGTGATTCTCCTGTTGTTTGTTCTTGAGTTTCTCTTCTTCTTCTACCACGATTCCTCCGAGTAGTCTTTTCAATCTCAGGATTAAATTCTAGTTGATTTATAGGAACCTGTCCTCTTAAAAGCATAAATCAAAAGAGCAACTCAAGCAAGGATTAACACAGGACAACAAATAAGCAAAAGAAAAATAAAATAAAATAAAAAGAACAAACTAAAAAGAAAATATTCACATTACTTAATAAGTTAAACAAAGAATTCCCAAGGAACGTCGTTCCCTGACAATGGCGCCAAAAATACTTTTTTAATATTTGGCAAAAAAATTATCAATCGTAATATAATATTTCGATTAAATAAAAGTCGACCACACGAAGAACGGTTTCACTGAAAATTCCAAATCATATGTTTACTAAGTGGATTAAAGCAAATTGGGTTTTTTTATAAAGATTTGGGTTGAAAATAAATGATAAAGAAATGTAAAGTGCGTTTAAAAAATATCAAATAAAAGAACTTAGGATTGACTTACTTCCTTTTTCCTCTTTTGTATAATGACTAAGTCAATTAAGAACATCAATTAACCTATCAATGTTAATGTTACCTACTCAAATCATTCATGTTAATTCCTCACACATGAAATTCATAAGAAAACCTAGTAAATGTTGATTCCTCACACAATTAAGATATTTTCCAGCATTAGGTTTAGGGTGTTAAGCAATTGATACATTCATTCCATTCCTAGCAATTAACGTAACAAATATTCTTACCATGATCTAGGGTTCAAGATATATTTTCTAATCATATCCCAAACATCAAGAGTAAACATTCAAAGATACAAAGGATAAGGATAAAAACATCAAGAACATAGATTAATATCTTAAAATATCACCAAGATACAAAAGAGTTCAAAGGAAGTGCATTCAATCCTAAGAGAATGAAATTGGTCACTCATGGTGGCCATTACAAGCATCCAAATGGAGAAGAATTGAAGAATTGATGAAGAACAGAATAGTCGTCACACCTCTTCTCCAAAAACCTAAAATTCCCTTTCACAAAACACATCTTATCTATTTATAGAAAACTTTCACGTCATTTGCTCAAACGAGTATTAATGATTTTTGCTCAAACGAGAATTAATGATTTTCGCTCAAGCGAGAATTTGCTCACTTGAGTGACTGACTTCCAGAGAGGTTTAACGTATTATCGCTCAAGCGAACATCTATCTCGCTCAAACGAATCTTAGGCTGAAAATCTTCTTCCTTTTTTCCAATTTTTCTTCAATTAACTTGAGAATTATGATCCTTGCTCTTGTACCCAGGTACTTTGTAAATTCATCCTACATTAGGAGAAAAATATGTTAGAATCAACATAATTTAAGTGGTTAAATAACAATTCAAAGCATAATTCAATTAACTTTTACCACTTAACAATACTTTTTAAGGTGGTATCTAACGCCTCGATAGGGGGTCATTATGTTTTCTTTTAACATAAATCCATCATCCCCCAAGTAGTATTTACTTATTTAAAATCATAGAAGTTATACTGATTAGAATATTTAAACTAGATGACTATACACAAAATCCTCACATTATAAATAATAAACCTTGTGGTATGATAAGGCGATCCTCTCTCGTAAGAACATCCTTTAATATTCTTGAATAAGATGTTGTTCTTTCCCACCCTGCTAGAACATATGTGAATTTCATGTCGAAATCACAAGTTGTAAATATGTTTTGTGTTGGCCAATCTTTTCTTCCACGAAAATGAGTTCCATCTATCGCCCCTAAACAATCTTAATTGGTCAAAAAAATTTATTGTCATTAAAGTTTAGACAATCTATGCGTATGTTATATAGACACAAAGTTGGTGAGTAGATTACCTTAAAGTATGGGTAAAATTGGTTGTTGTTTAATATATACGGACACACATCCCTTCCTGATGTTTGAACAATTAATTGTTCCTCCAACATTATTATCGCATTCAACACAATATGAAAGTGTGGACTAACGGTTTCACCCAATCGATGGAAGAAAAATGAAACAGTTCGATTTTTAACGTTATGTCCGATAATATGGAGAAATTTAGCCACTTGTTCTTCGATTATTGTTTGTAACCCATTGTTTACCAATCCAGTTGCCCTTACTCGTTGACACAAGTTAAAGAATATCTCCGGTTCCATGCGAATAATGTCATGAGATTGTTCAGTATGAATAAGGTATGACATCAACTCGTGCCGACGATGTTCTTTTTCAGAAATAAAGTACCTAATGTTACTACTACTACAAGTTACCGTAGATAACATGTTTAACCCAGAGACTATCAGACAAAGAATTGTTATCGCTCTTACTTTGTTTCGCTTTTTTATCTCACTTTGTATATGTGAAATTATGTTTATATCCAAACCACCATCTAAAAATTTATTTTCAAATACCAAATTTAATAACTTAATTATATTTAACTAAGAAGTAAACCCTAAACCCAAATTATAACTCTCATTAACTAATAAAAAAATATTTTTCATTGATAATGATACTTCCAATGTACATAATCAAATCACACACCATTAAATATGTCGAAGGTCGAACACCCTCGAACTCAGCCAAACCGCACAATGCAACATATATATACAATAAATAATTTCGCACACCACTAATAAATTGTCGGAGTTCACACTCTCACGGTCTTCTCATTTGGCAACTATCGTAATGTTATAGAACAACCAATTGATACTACTATTACAATTTATTTTTATATTTAAGTTTATCTCTCATAAACTTATACTACACAATTTAAATATCATTAATATATAGTTCAAAGTCTTTAAAACATTTCTTTTCCATAACTAATAGACAAGTAATTCATAAGATTACTTATTATCATATGTAAAAATATGATTTTTTATCTTACAATTAGGTTTTCTCTTCTTATTATTTAAAATTGACATTTTTAAATATTTAATTGAGTTAATTATGTCATATAAAATTATTTTCTAACATTAAACTTACATATTTACTTGACAATTATTACAATTATAATAATAATTTTTTTGATTTATTTATCATATCTTAATTATATTTCACATTATACAATTATATATATATATATATAATTAATGTTTAATGGAAGTAATTCAAAATATATAATTTAAATAGTTAGAAAATTAATTATATTCAGTTAATGTATCCAAGACTAAAATCATATAAGTTTAATGCTTCATAAAAAATTTATTTACAAAAAACTACTAATAATTTTTTTTTCACTAATATTTTTACTTCTTTTTTAACAATATCTCCTTTCTATACATTTTTTCTTTTCTCAATTTTACATTGTTATCAAAATAATAAATTTATTTTTTAAATATAACTTTTTTTAACTTTTTTTTCCTTAATTAATTATAGTGTCTCGCCATAATTTTTACTAAATTTGTTTCATGTATGATCTCTCAATTATTTTTTTCTTTTCAAGTATCTATACAAAATTTCCATACAATAATTATAATTACAAAAATAGGGTTTTTGGTTCCATTTTTTCGTTCCAATTTTTGCTTCCATCATTCCCAAAATTTGCTTCCAATATGCATGCATGCAGTAGCTACCAAAACCATGCATGGAGTACTACACCATTTGAGCCAGTTTCAAGTTGCAACCATGAAAGACAACATATGAACCAACCTGTGGAGATGATATGAATGAAGCTCTTCGTGGGACAAGCTGACGGCGAACTTGGCGGCGCCCCTAAGATTGTTGGAGTCGAGGAGGTTTGACCTCCTCTCATGCATGCACACGATTGGACCAGCTACAGTCACGAGGCCCACCATAGCGGCCAGAGAGGCGCCCACCGGAGGAGAGTCTGGCGCCAGAACAACGAGACATAAGCTGCCGGAGGAAGAAGATATAGAGAAAGCAATCTGTATATTATTATTGACGTAATTGTATTCAGTACATACTATGGCCTTTTTATATACATTTGTATTAATAATACACTTTTAAATTGATAAAAACTGAAGCCTATATAAAAGGAAAATATACCAACAGATATCATAACAACTTCAACAAGGATAACGGCACATGGATAACAAATATGATAACAACTTCAACAAAGATAACGACACATGGATAGAAATGTTGAACGACACTTGACTTGGTCTTCTAGAGGGTTAACATGTGAGTACTCCTACATGCTCCCGTAAGATGGTGGAGGCAGAGACAACACCAATCTTGGTAATAAGATAACCGAAACGTGTAATGGAGAGAGGTTTTGTGAGCAAGTATGCAAGTTGATAGCTTGAAGGTATGTGCAGTACTTTGAGTTTCTTGGCAGCAACTAGTTCGCGAATGAAGTGATAAGAGATGGCTAAATGTTTTATGCGTGAGTGGAACACTGGATTAACACAGAGATAGGTGGCACCTATATTATCAGAATAAATAGTAGGCTGCTGAGTAAGAGGAAAATGAAGTTCTGCTAACAATTGTTGTAACCAAAGTAATTCATCAATTATGGTGCTAATTGTGTGATATTTAGCCTCAGTGGATGATTTAGCAACCGAATTTGGTTTCTTGCATGACCAAGAGATGTCATTGGGTCCAAAATAGATAAGATACGTTGCTGTGGAACAACAATCAGTAGTGCCACCTGCCCAATCAGCATCACAAAATGCTGTTAACCGAGGATTAGAGTCATATTGATAAACATAGAATATACGATTACAAATACCGTATCATGTCATGATTCTACATGATTAATTTTTTCCATATTTAGCTTGGCATGACAGCGATGCACAGTGATGCACATTAATGTCATATCTGTTAATAGACAAATTTAGGATACCGACTATAATGGTTAGCGTAATTATAGCCTAGAATGTTTCTGTATTTCATGTATATATTGTCCTATCATATTCAATACAAGACAGGGGTTTTTGGAAATATTTTTATCATGGTATCAGAGCGAACCAAACTCTGATATCCAACAGCCCGAGAACACAGTCGTACTTCTAAAATGGCAGAGAGAGGAGAGGCGGTGAAGAAAACACCATCGCCATACGATCCGAGTGCCGATGATAATCCCGGAAATGTGATTACACAGTACAATTACGAGGAGAGAATTACAAGGAATGGGCAAGGGCCGTGAAGATATCTCTCGCGGCTCGAAGGAAATGGGGTTTCATAGATGGAACTCATAAGGAACCCGAAGAAGACACATCCGAGATAGAATATTGGTGGACAATTCAATCGATGCTTGTATCTTGGATACTAAACACTATAGAACCTAGTTTGCGTTCCACCGTTGCATACATGGAAAACGCAAAGGACCTATGGGATGACATCAAGGAACGATTCTCGATCGTGAACGGACCAAGAATCCAGCGAGCTAAAGTCGAGTTGGCGTAATGCAAACAACAAGGAATGACTATGGTTTCCTATTATGGGAAGTTGAAAACGTTGTGGGATGAACTGGCAAATTACGAGCAAATCCCACAGTGTAGATGTGGGGGATGCAAGTGTAATATTATGACGCAACTTGAGAAACGAAGAGAAGAAGAAAAAATTCATCAGTTCTTGATGGGGCTAGATGATGAGGGCTATGGAACTGCACGGTCAAATGTTTTGGCAACAGATCCATTACCCTCGTTGAATCGGGTGTATGGCACCATGGTGCAAGAAGAAAGGGTGAGAACAATCACCAGGTCTAAAGAAGAGCGAGGAATGATCGTGGGAATGGCTATGCGAGCGGAAACCAGGAACAAGTTGCGCAATGAAGCGAAAGAAAAATCAGCTTGTTTGCATGCAGTGTGGAAGGAAGGGACATGACAAAGGCAATTGCTTCAAGATCATTGGTTACCCGAATGGTGGGGAGAGAGACCACGAACCGATAGAAACGATGAAAAAAATCAACAAAGAACAGGAACCTTCCGAGGAAAAGGAGGAACGGCTCGCGTCAATATGGCGCACACCGGTGCGGATAACGTTGGTTCAACCGAAAAACCGAAGTCGCAGGATCGAGTAATGAGCAATGGCGAGATCTTGACAAGCAATGTTGAATTCTCGCAAGGCAAATGAAACCGAAAAGATGACTGGTAAGAAAGCATGTGACTTGTGGATTATTGATAGTGGCGCCTCTAATCATATGACAGGAACACTAGAAAACTTGAGGGAGAGTCGAGCCTTGGAAGGGTGCCCAGTGGGACTACCAAATGGTGAATTGGTGCTGGCAAACAAAGAAGGATCGATTTTCCTTGATGGAGGACTGAAACTTAAACATGTTCTATATGTTCCGAAATTGAATTGCAATTTGATTTCAAGTATCACAATTGATCGAATGAAGTAAAATGTACAAGTACATTTTACTCGATAGATTTTGTGCAATGCAGGACCACACTTCGAGGATGCCGATTGGAGCGGGTGAACGAAAAGAGGGACTCTATTGGTATCGTGGTGTGAGTGGCATAAAGGCGTATCGGACCAATGCGGAAAATCAACTAGAGATTTGGCACAAGCGAATGAGACATCCCGCCTACCGATTGTTAGAAAAATTCCGCATCCGAACAAGCGTGAATAGAAATACGGATACAACTCGTGTGTGTGAAGTGTGTGAGAGATCAAAGCAATGCAGAAACACATTTCCTTTAAGTGATTTTCAAGCATCCAATATATTTGATTTAATACATTGTGATTTATGGGGTCCATATAGAACTCCCTCGTCTTGTGGTGCATCTTACTTTCTCACTTTGGTTGATGACTGTTCTCGAGCCGTGTGGATATATCTCTTGAATAATAAGAAAGATGTGTCACAAACCTTAATGCATTTCATCGCCTTAATAGAACGACAATACGAGAAACAAGTCAAAATATTACGAAGTGACAATGGAACCGAGTTTATGTGTCTTCAACGATATTTTCAAGCAACATAGGATACTCCATCAAACCTCATGCACTCGGAACACCTCAGCAAAATGGGAGAGCCGAACGAAAACATCGACACATCCTAAATGTAGCTCGTGCTCTACGATTTCGGGGAGAACTTCCACTTCAATTCGGGGAGAATGCATTTTGACCGCAGGATACTTGATCAATCGTACACCCTCAACCGTTCTCCATGGAAAAACTCCATATGAAATATTGAATGGGAAGCCACCCACTTATGACCATCTACTGGTATTTGGATGCTTGTGTTATGCACATAACCAAGATAGGAAAGGTGACAAATTTGCAAGTAGAAGTCGCAAGAATGTATTTGTTGGATATTCAATCGAAAAAAGGGCTGGAAATTGTTTGATCCGGAAAGAGAAGTCTTCTGACTTCGAGAGATGTTAAGTTTGTAGAACATGAATTCCCGTTTGCCTCTCTTGCCCACAGTAGACATTCGGAGGTAGGATTGCCTACTCGTTGATGTTGGCATTGTCGAGGAAGCATTGCCTGGACTTGGTACAATGAACAATGCGGAACACGTTGTGGAGACCGATGACGTTAACCCCACAATGTAAGATGTGCCCACAACCGAGTTCGTGGAGGGCCACGCCGAATGCCATGAACAAGAGCCTCCCACCCGGATCGTTCTCCCACCGGAACAAACCGACTCTATGATGACAGAACTAGAGGTTCCCGAGGAGCATACTGTCCCCGCATCCCTGGGGAAAGGTCTTCGTGTACGAAAGCCATCTCGTGAAGCTTCGTGATTATGTCACTAACACCACTTTACAACTCGGTCCCTCAATTCGCACTCCACATTCAGCTTCCTCGGGTATGCCTTACAGCTTTGACAAAGTACTTAAATTGTGCTAAATTCTCCTTCCCCCATCGAACCTTTCTTGCAGCCCTTCATGCGGAGAGAGAACCTGTGCATTTCTTTGAAGTCGTTCGGGATGTTAGATGGAGAGATGCCATGGCTAGTGAAATTCGGGCTCTCCAAAGTAATGAAACATGGGACATTACTCCTCTACCTGCAGGGAAGAAGCCTCTGGGTTGCAAGTGGATTTATAAAATAAAATATCATTCTGATGGGAGCGTTGAACGCTTCAAAGCCCGATTAGTTGTCTTGGGAAATCACCAAGTTGAGGGGATTGACTATGACGAGACCTTTGCCCCAGTGGCAAAGATGGTCACCATTCGGACAGAGTGTTGGCAGTGGCGGTAGCCAAAGACCGGGAACTCCATCAAATGGATGTCCATAATGCTTTTCCGCACGGCGATCTTGAGGAAGATGTGTACATGAAAATGCCGCCAGGGTTCTTGGTGTCTCAAAGGGTATGGTGTGTCGTCTCCGCAAGTCCCTTTATGGTCTTCGTCAAGCTCCTCGGTGTTGGTTTGCCAAGCTCTCAACCGCTCTTGTTCAATATGGGTTTCAACGTTCTTCGTCCGATCACTCCTTGTTCATCTTTCGCAAAGGAGATGTCGAACTGGTTGTGTTAGTTTACGTGGATGACCTAGTCATTGCTGGCAATCATCATGAAGACATTGCGCAATTCAAAGATTATCTTCATCAATGTTTTCGTATGAAGGACTTAGGGAAATTAAAATACTTTCTTGGGGTGGAGGTTGCCGGATCTCCTACAGGAATTTTCTTGTGTCAACGGAAGTATGCGTTGGACATCATAGCCGAAGCAGGATTGCTTGGAGGGAAACTCGTGTCCACGCCAATCGAAGAAAATCATCGTTTAGCATTGGCCGATGGCGAACTACTTTCCGACTCGAGTCAATATCGACGTCTCGTCGGCCGCCTTATTTACTTGTGTTTTACACGACCCGAATTATCTTACAGTGTTCATGTCCTATCTCAATTCATGCACCAACCGCGTCAGGAGCATTGGCGGGCTGCACTCCGCGTGGTACGCTATTTAAAGGGCAGCCCGGGTCAGGGTGTGCTTTTAAAAAGAGAGAGTGACCTTCGTCTTTATGGTTGGTGTGACTCGGACTGGGCAAGTTGTCCTCTCACTCGAAGATCTCTCACCGGTTGGTTTATTTTCCTTGGTCAATCCCCCGTTTCTCGGAAAACCAAGAAGCAACATACGGTTTCTCGATCATCCGCCGAGGCAGTAATATCGTTCTATGGCCAACACGACATGTGAGTTGAAATGGCTTCAAGGCCTTCTTTCGAGCCTAGGCATTACTCACACCGACCCTATGACTCTCTACTGTGACAACCAAGTTGCCCTTCACATTGCCAAGAATCCTGTGTTTCATGAACGGACAAAACATATTGAAGTGGATTGTCATCTTATTCGTGATGAAATACAACACAATCATATCCAACCCTCCTATGTGTCCACTCATCATCAACTGGCTGATCTCTTCACCAAATCTCTTGGCGCCACTAAATTTGGTTCTTTTTTAGGCAAGTTGGGCATTCATAACCTTCATACTCCATCTTGAGGGAGGGTGATAAACATAGAATATACGATTACAAATACCGTATCATGTCATGATTCTACATGATTAATTTTTTCCATATTTAGCTTGGCATGACAGCGATGCACAGTGATGCACATTAATGTCATATCTGTTAATAGACAAATTTAGGATACCGACTATAATGGTTAGCGTAATTATAGCCTAGAATGTTTCTGTATTTCATGTATATATTGTCCTATCATATTCAATACAAGACAGGGGTTTTTGGAAATATTTTTATCACATATCGTAAGTGAAGACCATGAGTAATGGATCCTTTGAGATAATGAAGCACCCGTTTTGCAGCCTGCATGTGAATGTCAGTTGGGGCAGCCATATACTGAGATAGTTTGTTGACAGAGAAGGAGGCATCAGGACGAGTTAGTGATAAATATTGAAGTGAACCAACAATTCTGCGACATTCAGAGATATTACAAGTGGAGGCATCAGTAGTAGTAGATAGGTCACATGAGGTACTCATAGGAGTGGAAACGGGTTTAGCATCATGCATTGCTGATGAATGAAGAAGATCGCGAATGTAGTGATGCTGAGTAAGGAAGAGACCTGTCTGTGTTGGAATTAGTTCAACCCCAAGAAATTGACAGGGAATGCCAAGGTTCTTAAGCGAAAATTTATCAGCCAGAGCAGATTGAAACTTAGATAAAAATTGTTTGTTGTTACCAGTAAGCAATAAGTCGTCCACATATACCAGAAAATATGCAGTAACACCATGATCGTGATAGATAAATAGGGAAGTGTCAGACCTGGAGTTGGTGAAGCCATAGGCAAGCTGGAAGCTGCGAAGTGCATTATACCAGGCACGTGGAGCCTATTTGAGGCCATACAGTGATTTGTGTAATTTGCAGACATGATGAGGAAGGTTTGGATGAACAAAACCAGGGGGTTGAGACATATAGAGGTCCTTCAAAATGGTGTCGTGTAAGAAGGCATTATTAACGTCCATTTGTTGTAAAGCCCAGCCACGAGATAAGGTGATGCATAACACCAATTTGATGGTTTGAGGCTTTACCACTGGACTGAAGGTGTCAGTGTAATCAAGGCCAGGGCGTTGATGGAACCCTTTTGCAACCAAGCGAGCTTTGTAGCGGGCAACGAAGCCATTAGTTTTTCGTTTGATCTGAAAGACCTATTTATTTCCAAACACATTGAAATGAGACTCACGAGGAACCAATGATCATGTTCCATTAGCAAGTAGAGCATTGAATTCCTCAGACATGGCAAATTTCCACTCCTGGTGTTTAAGAGCCTGAGTATAACAAGAAGGCTCAATCGGTTTTGGAAGAGGAAACTTGGTGACAAGATGAACCTGTTTGGGTTTGAATATACCATTTTTGGAACGAGTGATCATCGAATGAGATGAAATTGGCACGGGATCAAGGACCACCAGTGATGGTTCTGCTACAACAGACGGAATTGATAAATCCGTGTACAAGTCATGGGAGGTTGGGGCAGAGGATGCGGTGGTGGTGGAGGAATCCGGTAGTGGTGAGGTTCGGATAGAGGGTGCAGGAACGATGGAGGAATTCGGTGTGGTGTGGTTCACGAGCTCAGGGGGGTATGGGTGAGAGAGAGTGGTAAGATTGGGCTTGGATAGGTAGGAGTGGAAGAAGAGTTAGACGATGATTGGAAAGAGTAAGGGAAACTGTTTTCTATAAATTGCACATGGTGAGAAGTGTAAAATTTTTGAGTTGATGAGTTATAGCAAATGTAAGCACTTTGGGTTGGGCTATAGCTTAAAAAGAAGCATGGTTGAGACTTAGGGAGAAGTTTGCTATTAGTGTAAGGGACAAGCCATGGAAAGCAAAGACAACCAAAGGTTCGGAGTTTACTGTGAGAACAAAGTCCCACATATGTGGGTACTTCAAAGGGGGTATGGGTGAGTGGTTATATAAGAAACCACATACCCCCCATTCTATACATCCCAAAAAAATTCCTTTCCTTCTCTAGTATTAGAAAGTGTTGTCAATTTTAGGACTAGAGAAAGGGGTGTGTAATCTTTCCTTGCTATTATAAAATTTCTACTTTTGTCCATTATTGCTATTCTATTTTTCTCTTCTCTATTTTAGTTGAGTTCTTGTGCTAGTCTGATACCTAACAGTGGTATCAGAGCCACGTTCTTATTCCGTTGCGCTAGTCACTAGAATAGTGTTGGTAAAATTCTGAGTATGCTCTGTGGTTGCGGTTTAATCTGATCTTCCACATCAGAAAAGAGTTGTTACTGGAAAAGGTGTAGTAGTGTGAAACTGTTGTCTGGGGAAGTTCTGGCTAGGAAAGACTTGGTACTTAAGTGTGTCCATTAGTAACTCACCTCTCTTTCCTGGGAACTTACTTAGTGTATTGGTTCACTGGCTCTACTACTATTGTTCCAAGTAGACAATACTATTCATAAGTGAGAGTTGCATAAGTGGAAACACAACTATGGCAGCAAAGTATGAGATAGAGAAGTTCAACGGGAACAATTTCTCGTTATGGAAATTGAAGATGAAGGCAATTTTGAGAAAGGACAATTGCCTTGATGCAATTGAAGGAAGACCCGCAGAAATGACGGATCAGAAGTGGAAGGAAATTGACGGAAACGCTATAGCAAATTTGCATTTAGCAATGGCAGATTCCGTACTATCCAGTGTTGCGGAAAAGAATACAGCAAAGGAGATTTGGGATGCCCTCATCAAATTATATGAGGTGAAGTCTCTTCACACAAGGATATTCTTGAAGCGGAAACTCTACACTCTTCGGATGAGTGAGTCCACATCGATGACAGACCACATTAATCATCTGAACACCTTATTTGCCCAACTATCAGCAGCAGATTTCAACATAGTTGAAAATGAACGTGCGGAACTTCTACTTCAGAGTCTACCAGACTCATACGATCAACTCATCATCAACATAACAAATACTAATATGGAAGGAAATCTACGCTTTGAGGATGTTGCCGGAGCTACTCTAGAAGAAGAATCCAGACGCAAGAATAAAGTAGATAGATTGGAAAATTCCAAGCAAGCAGAGGCTTTGACGATGATGAGAGGAAGATCAACAGAGCGTGGCTCCAGTGGGAGTCAAAACCATGGTAGATCAAAATCTCGAGGAAGGAAGAATTTCAAATGCTACTATTGTGGCATGAGAGGGCACTTGAAGAAAGATTGTTGGAAGAAGAAAAATGCAGAGAAGTCTTCTGAGGCAACTACATCTCAAGGATGTGTTGCCAGTACCTCTGATGATGGAGAAATCCTGTATAGCGAAGCAGCTATTGGTTCCAAAGGTGAAAAACAGCTCACTGATGTTTGGATAATAGATTCAGGAGCAACATGGCACATGACTTCACGAAGAGATTGGTTTTGCACTTATAAACCTATCTCAGAGGGATCTGTGTTCATGGGTAATGATCACGCCTTGGAAATTGCTGGAATCGGTACTGTCAAATTGAAGATGTACAATGGGACTATTCGTACAATTCAAGGGGTACGACATGTGAAGGGTTTGAGAAAGAATTTATTGTCTATTGGACAATTGGATGACCTCGGTTGCAAGACCCATATTGAAGGTGGGATCTTGAAAGTAGTGAAAGGTGCTCTAGTAGTGATGAAAGCAGAGAAGTTTGCCGCAAACCTATACATGCTTCGGGAGATACGTTGCAAGAGGCGGATGTATCAGCTTGCATCGCCTAGTCAAGAGGAATCAACGACAATGTGGCATCGCAGACTAGGCCATATGTCGAACGAGGCTTGAAGGTCCTTGCGGAACGTAAACTCTACCCGGCTCACATCGGCAAACTTACCTTTCGTGAGCACTCGTGTGACAAGCAAACAACATAGATTGAAATTTGAAAAGTCAACTACTAGAAGCAAACACATACTTGACTTGATACATTCTCGATGTGTGGGAGTCACCTGAAATGTCCCTAGGAGGAGCTAAATATTTTGTATCATTTATTGATGATTACTCTAGGAGATCGTGGGTGTACCCAATCAAGAAAAAGTCGATGTGTTTCCAGCTTTCAAGGAATTCAAAGCACAAGTGGAGCTTGAAACTGGAAAGAAGATCAAGTGCTTAAGGACAAACAATGGAGGAGAATATACAGATGGTGAGTTTCTCGCATTCTGCAAGCGGGAGGGTATAAGGAGACAGCTTCACGATTGCTCATACACCTCAAAGAAATGGTGTAGCAGAGTGGATGAATAGAACTCTCCTAGAGAGGACTAGAGCTATCTTGCGAACAAGCAAGATTAGCCAAGTCTTTTTGGGCGTAGCGGTGAAGACAGACTTTGTTACGTGATAAATCGATCTTCATCAACTCGTGATTGGTTTAAAGACACCTATGGAAATGTGGAAAGGAAAGCCAACAGAGTACTCTTCTCTACATGTGTTTGGATGTCCCGTGTACGTAATGTACAACTCCCAAGAAAGAACAAAGTTGGATCCAAAATCCGTAAAATGCATATTCTTGGGCTATGCCGACGGAGTTAAGGGGTATTGCCTGTGGGATCCCACCGCCCGCAAGGTTATTGTCGACAGAGACGTAATTTTTGCAGAGAATGAACCGCAAAATGAACAAGTAAATGACAAGACTTCTAAAGATGTAACTACCGTACAAATAGATGGAAAGTCTCGGAGAAGAAGATTCTTTAGAAGCGTAACCGGAGCATGAGGAGCAAGAACCGGAAGAGGCCAATGACACGAAGTTCGACGAATAACACGTCGATAAGGAGACCATCTTGGCACTCGGACTATGTAATGGCAAGTCATGATGCATATTGTCTTCTAACGTAAGAGGGAGAACCGTCAACCTTTCGAGAGGTCGTGAGTAGTTCGGATGCTTCTCTCGTGGATGGCAAGCAATGCAAGAAGAAATAGAAGCCTTACACAAAAACAAGACATGGGAGCTTGTCGCACTTCCACAAGGTCGAAAAGCCATCGGCAACAAATGGGTTTATAAGATCAAACGTGATGGTAATGATCAAGTGGAACGATATCGTGCAAGACCGGTAGTAAAAGGGTATGCTCAAAAGGAAGGCATTGATTTCAATGAGATATTCTCTCCAAGTGGTTAGACTTACCACTATCGTAGTAAGTGTTGGCTATGTGTGCTGCATTTGACTTACATCTTGAACAATTGGATGTAAAGACCGCTTTTCTTCATGGAGAACTTGAAGAAGAAATTTATATGCTCCAACCGAAGGCTTTGAAGAACAAGGAAAAGAAAACTTGGTTTGTAGGTTGACCAAATCTTTGTACGGTTTAAAGCAGGCGCCAAGGTGTTGGTACAAGAGATTTGATTCCTTCATTATTAGCCTCGGATACAACAGATCGAGTTCGACCATTGTACGTATTACAAGAGGTTTGATGATAATGATTTCATCATTTTGTTGTTGTATGTGGATGACATGTTGGTGGTAGGCCCCAACAAAGATCGAGTCCAAGAATTGAAGGCACAGCTTGTCTAGGGAATTTGATATGAAGGACTTGGGACTCGCAAACAAGATTTTAGGGATGCAAATTCACCGAGACAAAAAGGATAGGAAGATTTGGCTCTCTCAAAAGAATTATCTTAAGAAAATCTTGCTGCGCTTCAACATGCAAGATTGTAAGCCAATCTCTACCCCATTGCCTATCAATTACAAATTATCCTCAAATATGTGTCCTAGCAATGAAGCGAAAAGGATGGAAATGTCTCGAGTGCCGTATGCATCGACGGTGGGAAGTCTTATGTATGCTATGATTTGTACGAGACCATATATTGCACAAGCAAGCTGGGACGGTTAGTCGATTTATGGCAAATCCTGGTAGAGAGCACTCGGAATGCCGTGAAAAGAATCCTAAGATACATTAAAGGAACCTCTAATGCCGCATTATGTTTTGAAGGATCGTAGTTTATTGTCGGAGGATATGTTGATTCGATTTTGCAGGTGATCTTGATAAAAGAAAATCTACTACAGGATATGTGTTTACACTTGCAAGTGGAGCGGTAAGTTGGCTATCTAAACTCGCAGACCGTTGTAGCCTTATCTACTACAGAGGCGGAGTACATGGCAGCTACCCAGGCATGCAAGGAAGCAATTTGGATTCAAAGGTTATTGGGAGAACTCTGGATACAAGCAACAGAAGATCAATGTGTATTGTGACAGTCGAGTGTCTTGCACATTGCAAGGAATCCAGACTTTTCATTCCGAACAAAACACATAGGAGTACAATATCATTTTGTCGAGAAGTAGTAGAGGAAGGGAGTGTGGATATGCGGAAGATTCATACCAAAGATAACCTAGCAGATGCCTTGACAAAACCAGTAAATGTTGACAAGTTTATACTAAGTCGATCTTGTTATGGCCTATTGAAAGCATAAGCAACATAGATGGAAAAGATAATCATGGTGTGAAGATTTGATTAATTTCATCAAAATCTTCAAGTGGGAGATTGTGAGAACAAAGTCCCACATCTGTGGGTACTTCAAAGGGGGTATGGGTGAGTGGTTATATAAGAAACCACATACCCCCCATTCTATACATCCCAAAAAAATTCTTTTCCTTCTTTAGTATTAGAAAGTGTTGTCAATTTTAGGACTAGAGAAAGGGGTGTGTAATCTTTCCTTGCTATTATAAAATTTCTACTTTTGTCCATTATTGCTATTCTATTTTTCTCTTCTCTATTTTAGTTGAGTTCTTGTGCTAGTCTGATACCTAACATTTACTATAATTTGGTAAGTAATTAAAAAGAGTTTGAAGTGGGGTACATGCAAAATGTTTGTGAGTTGAAGAGAATGGGAAAGAGTGGAAATATTAGTAGAACCAAGATGTTTAATCGGGAGACCCTTACCATTTGCTACTACTAGTTGATCATGGCCCGTGTAGTCATTTTTGATTGACAGTTGGGTGAGATCATTAGTGATGTGGTGAGATGCACCGGAGTCTAAAAGCCAGGCAGGATTAGTGTGTTCAGTGGTAGTGACGGCATTTGCTGTTGGGCGTCCGGGAAAACCATGCAACCGATAACAGGTCTTTGTCGTATGACCACGACGATCGCAATACTGACAAATAGGGACCGAGGCGGCGATGGGAAGTGGGAGGAGATGTAGTGCGACGGGTAGAGGAGGAGGGGTTGGTGTGGGGAGGAGCTTTGGTTTGGGAGAAGGAGTCCCCAGCATACTGTTTGCCACAATGAGGATTGGAAGAGAAACGGTGAGCATGATTTGCAGTAACAGGAAGTGCTTGATGATGACGTTCTTCACGCTAGAGAAAGGTTTCGAAGTCCACGAGCTTGTCATACAACTCGTCGAAGGACAACGGTGTGTCATAGGCACGCATTGAAGCGTTAAACTCACGGAACGATGGGTCGAGACCATTCAAAGTGGCAATCACTAAGTCAAGATCATCCACGAGGTGATCAATCAATGCAAGTTCATCCGCAATGAACCTAATGGAGCGGAGGTAGTCACTCACAGCGGAGTTTCCTTTCGAGATAGAAGCCAGCCTTTCTTTTAGCGACATAATACCAGTGCGCGAACGGTTGGCATAAACTTTAGTAAGCCTTGCCCATGCATCAACAGAGGATGTTGCAGAGGACATGGTAACTTGATCCTCGGGGCCACATGAGCCCAAGAGAGAGAGAAAGACATAATGGTCCTAACGGACAGTGAGAATATGTCGAGTTGGGGTTGACGGTGTCGCCGGTGCCTATGGTAGCAGGAGGGCAGGGAGTCGCTCTTGTGATGTAGCCAATAGTGTCATTAGCAGCAAAGAGGTGATGCACTTATTTGAACCAAGTCGGATAGTTAGAGGTCGTGAGTTTGATGGGGAGGATAGAAGCTGTGGGAAATTCGACAAGAGATGTGGAAGGAGTGGTGAGGGCCATTGAACTTGGGAGGATCAAATGCAGTTTAAGCAATAGGCAAGTCTGATACCATATAGAGAAAGCAATCTGTATATTGTTATTGACGTAATTGTATTCAATACATACTATGGGCTTTTATATACATTTGTATTAATAATACATTTTTAAATTGATAAAAACTGAAACCTATATAAAAGGAAAAGATACCAACAGATATCATAACAACTTCAACAAGGATAACGGCACATGGATAACAAATATGATAACAACTTCAACAAAGATAACGACACATGGATAGAAATGTTGAACGACACTTGACTTGGTCTTCTAGAGGGTTAACACGTGAGTACTCCTACAGAAGACACACTATGGTTGGCACCATAAAGGAAAAATTTACCATATTATTCGTTGGACCTTCAATGGAGGTTGAAAACAGAGATCGTCACTACAGCTGTAATGTGTTACATAGAGGGTTCAGTTGAGCTTGAATGTATGACATGCGGTGAAACGTTTGTATGATAAAAACATGGACTAACCTTATCTAAGATTGGGTAGCATAGATTGATCTTCTCTAGAGCTGCAATAGAGGCTACCGTGAGAACTGCAATGGAGGATGGCGTGAGAACTTCTGCTTGTGATCACGGATCATAAAAATAAGGTTAAAGTCCGGTTGATACACGTGAAACAATTTTTGCAAAGATTCTCAACTTTTTACAGAGATTCTTTGGAATCTCTTGGATGCATCTACCAACGAATCTTATAGAGTGAGTGTAAGTTAGACATTTTAATTTGTTCAAGTGGCTTTCACCTCCATTCTTCATACATCAGGGAGGACTCTGTTTGTCCCATCTTTCGTTTTTTCTCACTTTCATTTGGTCACATTTTCTGTTGAACCAAATATGTACGGTCCTCATGTTTTTATCTTTGTCTACATTACATCAATGGAAACAAATAGAGTCTAACTGTTGTTTGATTCGAGGAAGGATGACGGAGACTGGAAATAATAAAGGATGTTTGGTGGAAAAATATATATGAAAAAGTAATTTAAAGAAATACAATAATCAAGTGTTATTTTCGTTATCTATTTCAATTAATTGTTTTTATTTATCTGAGAAATAATATATTTAATTTTTATTTTATTTTATTTTTCTATTTCTACTCTACAACTAATCTATTTTTCTCTTTTGAGTCGTACACATAAAAAAGCTTTTCCCTTTCCTTTTTTTTTCTCTCTATCTATCTATGTTTTTGTATTACTTTTAAAAGTATTTAGTAATTTTACATTTTTATAGCGGAATGTTTTCTTAGTTAAAAAACAAAAAAAAATTAATAATTTTTTTAACCTACTTATTTAAAATAGAAAGAAAATTTTATTCCTGTAATTTTTAAATTAGTGAATGTTGTAAATTAATAAATTTTTAAAGTTTGAAAAATAATTAATAATACTTTTCAATTTTGTTTAAAATTATATATACAAACCTTACGGAAATTTTATTATATTTTATACTAATAAGAAAAATGTAATAATTAGGATCATTATAAATTTATAAAATATTTTGACAAAAGAAATATGATTTAATATTAATTAAAAATGGTTAAATAAATGTGGTGGAAGAATTTAGAATTTTCTCTTGTTTGAACAAGGTAGTTTGGTGATGTATATCCACACATTTGAGACAGGTGGAAGGAAGAGTTGGAGAAAAGAAAGAGAATGATGAAAAGAAAACAAAAAAGAAAGAAAGGAATTGAAAGAGGCACGAGAGTTACATGTGTCCTTGAGAGCGCAATTGGCTCACCATTTTGGACTTTTTACTCACTCAATCACTGGTGGCCCACACAACCACCACCAATTGAGTTACATGTTTCAAATCAATTCAAACCCTAACTTTTTTCTCCCAATAAATGTTGTTTATGGTTTCTGTTTCTGTTAGGATGCATTTCATGATCAGTTCTTCTAATTTTACTGGATGGAGGAGTGGTTAGTTGGTTAGACTAAAAAATATATATACAAGGATTTATTTATTTTACATTTTTTTCTTGTTATAATTAAATAGTATAAAATAATAATTTTTAATAACAAAAAATTGAACAATAAAAATAAGGAATAAATCTCTAATTTTTATATAATTTAAAAATTAATTAATTATTTTTTCATCGTCAAAGTTAGATAAAATAATAATTAAAGTATTAAGATATGTAACTGTGTTATACATATAAGGTATTTATATATATATATATATAGAGAGAGAGAGAGAGAGAGATAGAGAGAGAGAGAGAGATTTGAAAAAAAAAAGTTTAAAAAATTTAATCGAATTTTAATTATTAAAACGGTATATATAAAAACTAAAAGGATTAAAGTAATATATGTAGGAACTAAAATAAATAATTTTACAATTTATAAAGAATGAATGAAAATAAATATATATAAATGGATAAATAATTTAGTAAGTAAAGAGAAATATTATTTGATTTTATAGGAGAAGAGTAAATGTGAAAATGTGTGTGCATTGTTTGGTTGTGGTACTTTTCAGAAGAAGAAGAATAAGGGTTACGTGTGATTTTAGAAGTAGTGTGGGTTAGTTGTGAAGAATGAAGAAGGAGAATGGAATGGGCCACACACACTTTAGTCCTTTGAAAACAAAGGCTTCTCTTTCGCTCTTGTTTTGGGGAAAGTAACCGACACAACCACACAACGTTGAAAACGTGATGCCACAACATTCTTTAAATGCCCTTCTCTTATTCTTATCAAACTCTAATATTCAAAGAAAAGACTAACCATTATTTATTTGGGAGGAGTGAAGGGAAGAAGAAAGGAAAATTTATAAACATATTAATTTACTGTTTTTTTTGTTGTTGAGAAAATACCTTCTTATATTGCAATGAAATAAAAGAAAATCTTTTTTTTTCTTTATACAAATGAATGTGTTGCTTAAGTTTATTCGTTTGAAGTAAAAATATAAATGCGAAGATTACCATTAAAGAGAAATCATAACAAATAAAAAAAATTCTCATAACTAATAAAAAATATATAAAGTGTTATTTTCTATTTAATTTTATGTATTTTACTTTCTACTCCTACGAATAAAAAAAATATAATATTTTAAAAATATTTTCTCTCTTATTTCTTTCAAAGAATATATGAATAACTTTATAATTATATAATTAATTATTTTTTATTTTTAAAATAATAAATTCTTTCTTATCTTTTATTTAAACGATAAGTACAATTTTATAATATATATATATATATATATATATATATATATATATATATTCTTTTTTCTTGCTGTAGGCTTAATCATGTCATTTAAGATTCATATCTTGATGATGTCTTTTTTTAAAAAGAAAAAATAATTTTTAAAATATAGGATTAAAATCAATTTAAAGAAAAATATAAGGATTACAAATATATTTCAATCATTTTTTTTATAATATAAAACATATAAAGAAAAACATAACGTATATAGTTTAAGAAAGAACAAAAACTTTACTTTTTATAAAATGTTTATAAAACAATTTATCTACTGTAGTTTACACTTATAAATATATTTTTTTTATCTTAAATTTTTATACTTTTTATTTATTTTATTTATAAGTAAATCTTAACTGAATACGTTTACGAGTCTTGTATCGTTTAGGAGTCAAAATCAATGATAGTTTATATATATCATTCTTTCTTAATCTAATCTTTTAAGGATAAAATTGTGACAAGATAAGAATTTTAAAGATAAAACTGTGACACGATAAGAGTTTCAAAACGAATAATACATTAGAGGTGTGAACTGATCCTAATAATATTGTGATCGAGATATTCTCGTTCCTAAACTATAACGTTAAATAATTTGTGTAGTTTCTAAACAAAGAGATAAAAGAAAAATAAAATTATATATATAGTTATAAGAAAGAAATTTAATGAATTTGTAAAAAAAAAATTGTTTTGATAAAAAAAATAATGATAACTAATAAATAATGTGATAAATAAGTATATGTTTGTAATAATTCAACCCTAAATATAAATGTTTTTTTTTCATCAGTTTAAATGAATAAAGAAAATCCTATATATGATATTTTGCAAACCTAAAATAAACAGAGTAAATATGATTTTTAGTTTTTATATCTTTTTGTCAAATTTGGTGAAATTCTCTACAGTTTTATTGATAAATTTGGTTTTTAAACTTTAAAGAGCATATAAATTTATATTATCCTATCTAAGAAATTATTATACTTTTTAAAGTTATGATAAATTTAATACAATTTTTTAGTTTGAAGACTAAATTGATAAGTATTAATTAAACTATAAGGATCTTAGAATATGTTCTGCTGAAAACTAACAACTTTGTTTTTCTTATATTATTTAAAACAAAGGAGATAATATTTTAGGAAAAAAAATATGAAAAAAGTGCTTATTTTACTTATCTAATAACTATTATAGTAATAACAATGATCCTTGATTTTTTTATTATTATTATAATATAACGCTAAAAAGTATTATTCAGAAACTCATCACACTATATTTTTCACTAATATAGTTACTTTTGTTTTATCAAGAAATATCTCCACCCCTCAAAACCGTTTCCCTCTTGTTTTTTGTTTTTTTAACACTTTCTAAAAAGTTTGCTTTAACCCAAACGGCTTTTCATTTTTTTAACCTTTTTAGGGTTTTTATATGTATTCCCTTTTAAACCATTAGGAATGATTAGTATTGGAATGTCCACTTTCAAACAATATTAATGAAAAAACAAAGGCAAAGAAGTAGATATTTTCTTGATAAAAAAATGTTATACATCAATAACTATTGTAATAATAATAATTGAGTATTTTGATAATTAATTTTATGATTATTAAAATAAAATATATCTCAACCTTTCAAAAGCTCAATTTAGTTTGTGTTTCTTTATTTTGTATTATTAACGTTTATTTGTAATTTTTTTATCGTACTTGAATATATATATATATATATATATATATATATATATATATATATATATAATAAATAAAGAATAATAAGATTATACATTTAAAAAAAAATGAAATTGAATATAATTTCATCAGATTTTTTTTTCTTTGAACATCAATCTTCTTCTTCTTTTTTATTCGTCAAAACATTAAAATCTTACTGAATTCAAGATTAACTATGGCATGACTTTGTTCATAACTTCATTCAATATAGTAATTAGATTGTTATTTCAAATGGAAATTATGATATTCAAATATCTCTTCTTTACCGTAGAACGTAACATAGATTCTAGAAAGTAAATAAAATCTGTTCTCTACACCTAAAGTCTTATATAATTTAAAACTGGTAACCTAAAATTTTATATTATTTAAATTTAACGTTGAAATTAACGATAATTAATAAATATTTGTTTTTTAATTTAATTATTGCGACACAAACTATTTTACAAATCTTTAAAAAATATTTCATTGTCTTAGTATAGTAGGAAGATGCTTAAGATGTTTATAAACACAAAACTTATACATTGTGGAATGTATAGATGAAAAAAAAATTACGCTTAAATGGGGTATGTTTGTGAGTACATTAGAGAGGTTTAGATTTTTTTCTATTAGGAATATTAATAAAATTAATCCTCTTAAACTAATTTAAAAATATTGTTCATTTAAATTTTCAATAGATTTATTTAAATAGGAGTATAATTTTTTAAAAATATAAATAATTTATTGTGTAATTTTTTTTTGTCTTTTTATTTATATCAACAAAATTTTCACCTGGATTACTTGGGTAATGAATAACACATCAAATTTTCTTGTTTTGTTTTGACCATGTTATTAATCTTGTGTGTTTTTCCTTTTTCATGTTAAGTGAGTCGAGTATGTATATGTTATAATGTATATATGTAAAAACTTATTTGCTATATCTTAGCAAATGAGCACCAAAGCTACTTTAAAATAAAAATAAAAAAATTTTAAAGCATGTTTATCTGTCATATCAAAACATAATTGATTATCTTGAGTGGAAACATTTCTAAAATTTGTTACATACTTGCATATTATCTTAATATACCTAAGTATCTATTTATGATAGTTGATTATCCCACTAGTGCAAAAAGGAGTTTTTACGTCAGGTATTTAGGGTTTTTTACGTCGTATTTAAGACTGACGTTAAAACAGGAGACGTAGTCGGACCCTTTAGCCCGACGTAAATTTACGTCGATTATCAAGACCCGACGTAATTTTGCGTTGCATATACCATTAAACAGAAAAACTTTTAGAAATAAAAAAAAACAGCAAATTTACGTCGCATATGGTAAATGTGACGTAAATTTACGTCGCATATACCAATATGCGACGTAAATTTGCTATTTTTTTTTTAAATTGGGTTGATTCTGTTTTACAACTAAAACCTCGCAAATATATATTACAACCAGGACAAGTCAGAGGTTCAATTTTCTTTAGCTAGTAAATTAAAAATATAATATTATATAATTCAAACTACATAATAAAACAATATAATACAAACATACAAACTAAAAAATCTATTACAAACTAAAAGTTAATACAAACTAAGCTACCTAAACTACATAATACACACAATATAATATGAACAAGAACTTAAAAAATTATGTACTAGAATTGTTGAACAAAAAATTTTGCTCATTGTTCTCTAATTTGTGTAATATCATATTCTAGTAATGGAGATGGATCTTGAAATACCTGAAACATTAATTTGACTCTTGTAAACATGCAACATGAATAAAGTTAAATAAACTTAACTAATGTTAAAAGCAATTACCTCCGTCCAAGAATCAATTATACCCGCACAAACTATGGCTCTCATCCAATACATCACATAGTAAACACATTCAAACGAGTCTGTTTGCTTATTACATCTGAAATGATGAAAAAAACATAATGTTATTTTCAAAATTTAAATACAAACAATAATTATGGTATTCACTTATATAAATAAGTTTCTAACCTTAGGATAAATGAACTGCAAAGTCTTTGTTCTAGGTTTTCCACTTAGAACATTAGTTCCGGATCACGATTCTAAGTGAAAAAAAGTCATATATTATTCAATATGTATTTACAATTTAAAAACATAATTAATGAATAAAAGATAAAGTTACCCTTGTAATAAGCTTTTCATTTCTTGACTCGGTTTCAGATGTAATGAACAAAACCACACCACAAG
Organism: Sphenostylis stenocarpa; assembly: GCA_963425845.1. Taxonomy (NCBI): domain Eukaryota; kingdom Viridiplantae; phylum Streptophyta; class Magnoliopsida; order Fabales; family Fabaceae; genus Sphenostylis; species Sphenostylis stenocarpa. The sequence goes on along the minus strand of OY731400.1, from coordinate 8,340,693 downwards.
TGTAATCCCGGGTATGATTACAATTAACCGTCAATGGGACCTACATTGTATGACATAAAAATTAGTTACAAAAATATAAATTAAAATGCAAATTAAAATACTAACCCTTCAATGTATGGAGCCAAATATATATGTCTTTTTGAGTCACTCATCCATGTTTGCATATATTGTTGGATTCCAACCTTTGTATTTACAGATTTTTGGATGGATTGAGGCTCAATAAATCCGTATACTTCGGATTTTTCTTGTTCCACACTCAATTTGTCAATGTACCTAAAACAATTAATTATAAGTTGAATATAATTATTATAATCTTAGAAACATAAATGAGAATGACTTACATTGCCCACAATTGTATGATGGAAATGTTTAACATGCAATTTCCCCCAACAATTTCTAAAGCATCGGGCAAGGAAATGTATAATGGAACACTAGAATTGTCAATTCCAAACACTCTAACATCCCATATTATCTGGCACCGGTCTCTTCCTCAACCGTGGTAATATGGTCAACAACATAGAGATGAGATCATCATCACATTCTATCAAATCCTCATCAATAATAGGTTGTTTTTTATGCTTAACACGACGCAAGTCCTCCTAAACAAATGATAACAATTAATTAAACATTTATATAATTATAATACTAGAAAAGAGAAAATAGACAATATATATATATATATATATATATATATATATATATATATATATTACCTTGGTCTCGTGCTAATAGTGGCATAACCAAACGTCTTGGCCAAGCCAAGAATGTCCCGTTTACTCGTCCCACTAATTGAATCTCTTCATTAGGAAAAGGCACTCGGAGCATTAGCATCATGAACTTCATCAACTACTACTCGTGTCCAGTCCGCTTGTAGAGGGACACCATGGATGGTTAAACCACCCTCAAAAACTCGACCAATAGCCACTAGATGCGGGGGTCATCTTCAACATATAACTCACACCGGTGTGATGCATCGATCTCGAGTATATTCTCCTGAAGGATCAGCGACGGTAGCAGACACAACTCCCTTTAGTGCTGACTCGAACAACATCATGTTCAATTGTTTGAGGTGTTCCTTGAGTCTCGTTGCTGAGAGCGGGCGAGAGATTCAATTTTTTCATCAAACTCTTGCTGCAAGGACTCGCCTTATTTGATTTAACTTTTCTTCAAACTGCATCTCCATTTTATGCAAGGCCTCCTGGCTGCAAGAGTCGAGTAGTGGTCCTTCGTGATGTTGGACCAAAGTAATCACAAAGGTCCCGTGATCCACCAGACACCACGCACACGTCCCGAGTAATCTGGTTTTCCTATGGCTATCGCCAATATATCTTGTCGACCATGAGGAATAAATGATCCTTGGGTGCTCTGCTCAACTAAATCATCCTACAACACATTAACAATAATTAAGTCATACACTAACTTTCACATTAGAATCAATTCAAATTGACATTATAACTTACGATTTTCCGAGCAATGATTCGTGCGGACTCGGAAGTCATTTGTCCATCGGATTTTGTCCGGGCTGCCTTCCACATCTCATAGCGAGGGGTGGAGATGCAAGGTCGAGTAGACTCAACTCCTGCCGACTCCTCTATGGCTTTCATGAGACGTTGCTCCAATAATGCATACCCTCCTCGTGACAATACATGGGGTGCATCATTCAACCTCTGACGTTGTTGGGCAACATGTCTTTTATCCTGCCAAGAGGGGTCCATTCGGCTGGCACAAAATTGTAACCAATCCTCCTCACTAATTTGATACTTTAGACAAAGAGATTCATCTTGAAACTTTCCAAATACATACTCCCGTGTCAAGAAAGTCGTAAAGTCCCTCCATCTAATGGCAATGGAGGATAAAATCTTCTTCCTCATCACCTTAGTGTTAGGAACATCAAAATTTTGCTGTGAAATGACCAATAAATGTTAAATTCAATTAATAATGATATATAAAGTATTCAACAAATTTAGAAATACCTGAACATCCTGCCACATGAGGTTCTTCTCGGTTTCCTCTACATCATCCCAAGATGGAGTAGTAATCGGAACATGGTGTCGAGCTAGTAGTCCCAAATAGCTCTTAAACTTAGCAAGCATTTGGGCCGGATGCCTTACCGAACGTGGATCAACTTCAACTTGAGTTTTCTCTCTAGCTACCCTCCTTGCTCGTCAACCCCTTTAACCGAGTGACAGATCTACCTTTACCTCCACTTCCGCTCTCGCCACCGCCACTACCACTACCAAGTACCGGATGTGGAATCCGACATATCCCGAAAAACAAAATAATATGAAGTCAACATACTTTATAAGTTTGAATAAAAAGAACTAGAAAATGTGAAGATAAACACCTATTATGTTGGTATATTTTCCCATATCCCTTCATCATGATCACTTCGAATTGCATGTATGTCATCAACTTCATTGTCAACTATGTCATTAAATGGTCTACTTGAAAATGAAGGTGTTTCATGTATATCTAGGGACTCATCTTCATGAATTTCGTGCATGCTTCTTCCTTCAAGGACAATTGACCATCTCTCATTACATGGATCCTTGACATAAAATATTTGTCTCGCTTGATATGCCAAAATAAAAGGTTCATCCTTATACCCAACTTTACTCAAATCAACCAAAGTAAATCCTAGGTCATCTGTTCGCACACCCGTATTCCCTTCAACCCATTTACACTTGAAGACAGACACCCTAAAAGTAACATAATCAATTTCCCATATCTCTTGTATGACCCCAAAATAACTCATAGAAGCTGTGATAGGATTTTTGTCTTTAGAACTAGAAAAATGCATAGATTCAGCTTGAATTATGACCTCACTATTTTGTACTCTACCTTTATCATCTTCTATTTTTGAGTAGAAACAATAATTATTAATGTCATACCCACCAAATGTAATGACATCAATATTAGGCCCACGAGCAAGTCTCAAAAGTGTTTCTGAAACATTAATCTCAATATATACCCTTTTTTTAAACCAAGAAAGGAAACTTTTGTTATGTTCATTCAATACCCATTTTTCATTCATTCGTGGATGTGTTGCCTTTATTTCAGTTATGTGTTGTGATATGTAAGGGATTACTTCATCAGTGTTGTTCAATATGTATAAATGTGCTTGGTCAACTTCTTTCCGACTAACATTTTTAATCTTTAAATTTCGAGTACCCTTACCTTCACATCTTCCATCATGTCTCATCTTAGGAATACCTATTGGTTCTGATTTTGACATGTATCCTAAACAAAACTCAATGGCTTCTTCTGCAATGTACCTTTCCACAATAGAAGCTTCTGGCCTGTACTGATTCTTCACATATCCTTTTAAGATCTTCATGTATCTCTCAACAGGATACATCCATCTAAGAAAAATTGGACCACATAACCGAATTTCCCTTACCAAATGGACTATCAAATGCACCATGATATCAAAAAATGAAGGGGAAAAATACATTTCTAACTGACACACTATTACAATTGCTTCATTTTCTAATTCATCTAACTTTTTTGGATCAATTACCTTTTTACAAATGGCGTTGAAAAACAAACATAACCGAGTAATAGCAATTCTAACAGAAGTTGGTAAGATGTTTCGAATAGCCACTGGTAAAAGTTGTTGCATCAACACATGACAATCATGAGACTTTAAATCAACTAATTTCAACTCTTGCATAGACACAAGACTCTTAACATTTGAGGAGTATCCTTGTGGCACTTTGACCTCACGTAAACACTCACAAAAGCTTCTCTTTTCTTTATTTGATAGAGTATGACAAGCTGGAGGTAAGTAAGTGTGTTTTCCAACTGATTGTGGATGTAATTCAGAACGTATACCCATGTCTGCCAAATCTTGTCTTGCTTTTATTCCATCTTTTGTCTTTCCTTTTATGTTAAGCAATGTCCCAATTATACTATCACAAACATTTTTTTCAACATGCATCACATCTATACAGTGTCTAACTTCCAACTTACACCAATAAGGAAGATTGAAGAATATATACTGTTTCTTCCAAATGTTTTTCTCATTGGATTTCTTTTGGGTCTTTCCAAACACAATATTAATATTTTTCACTTGCTCATATACTTGTTCACCAGTGCGTGGTACTGATGCAATCGCATTCTCCTGACATCCATTAAATGCTTTTTTCATTTTACGATATGGATGATTAGCAACTAGAAACTTTCTATGCCTATTGTACGTAGTTTTTTGTCCATGTTTCAATTGGATATAACTTGTGTCTTCTTGACATAAAGGACACGCTAAATGACCTTTCACATTATAACCGCTCAAATTACCATATGCTGGAAAATCATTTATAGTACAAAATAACATTGCACGCAACCTGAAATTCACTTCGTGATATGAATCAAATACATTCACTCATGTTTCCCACAACATCTTCAAATCATCAATTAAAGGACTAAGATATACATCTATGTCATTTCCTGGTTGTCGAGGTCCTGAAATCATCATAGATAACATCATACATTTTCTCTTCATGCATAACCAAGGAGGCAAATTGTAAATGATCAACAAAACTGGCCATGAACTATGTTTACTACTTAAATTTCCATAAGGATTCATCCCATCTGTAGCTAATCCAATTCTCAAGTTTCTTGGCTCTGCACCAAATTCTGGAAAGGTGTCATCAATCCTTTTCCATTGTGGAGAATCAGCTGGATGTCGAAGAAGATTATCACATTTTCTACCATTTGCATGCCATGTCAAGTTTCTTGCATCTTCTTTTATGGAAAATAATCTTTTAAACCTAGGTATAATTGGCAAATACCATAACACCTTAGCAGGGGGACCATCTAGTTCTTCCTCACCACTACTTTCCTCAACTTTGTTTTTGAACCTCGACAAACCACATGTCGGACACATCTTTAATTTAGCAAAATCGTTTTTGTACAATATACAATCATTAGGACATGCATGTATCTTCTTGTACTCTAAACCCATTGGATATAATATTTTCTTTGCCTCATAGTTACGAATAGGTAATGTATTATCTTCAGGAAGCATCTCCTTCAACAACTCCAATAATTCGGTGAAACTTTTATCAGTCCATCCATTTCTTGCTTTTAAAGTAAACAATTTTAAAGTTGCTGATAATCTTGTAAAACTACATCCTATGTACAATTGTTGCACACCCCAGCACGCGATGTAAAAAGCCTTTTTTTACGTCGTGCCACCCAGGTGCGACGTAAAAGAGGCTTTTTACGTCGCGTGCTGAGGTGCGCGACGTAAAAGTTTTGTCTCTTATTTACAAAATTGTCACCGCGTTTTATTTACGTCGAATATTTTTACATGCGACGACAATTAGGTAACATAGAAGCCCTTTTTTGCACTAGTGTCCTTTGAAACAATTGGTTATCCCACTAAGATTTTAAATTTGTGTTTTCTTAGATAATCAATTAAATTATTTATAGTTATAATTGATTATGACTTAACATAATCGCTTAAATTAATATAAAAATATTTTTATATATAATTAATTACTATTTTCAAGAGATAAAAGTGAAAAAACATTAAAATACTTAAAAACATCTTCAAGAACTCTCCAAATATTCTCTTGGTTCATTGTTTTTTGTACACTTAAGTTCGATGTAATTAAGAGTATTGCTTCTTGATAGGTTTCTAAGGAGTTTGCTATTTTTGAGAGTTGCATAATGCATGTGAAGTGTGTGTGTGTGTAACTTGTACATTCAAAAATTTAGTTGAACAATCTAGTTAAGTTTGTTTGAATTGAAGTATATATAATTTGTGTATAAAATCTTTTCTTAATCTTTCTCAATCACTTTAGATTCTTATATTTCTTTGTTATAGTTTTTGTTATTGTAAATATTTAACTTTGTGTATTGTATTTCATTGCTAATAAGGTTTGAAAAAGAATTTGAAAGGTCTTCCATATTTTTTTCTAAAATAGTTAAAACAATAAATTCACCTCTTTCAGGTGTGAATAATCCATATTTTTAGATAATCATATATCTGTTAATGAACATTTATTTAATTGTCATTGTTTTTGTCTCAATCTTGTGATAACGTTTTTGAACATTTGATAATTTATTTAATCATTGTGTGAAAAACTTGTTTCCTTGACATTGTTTTAATGATGCATTTAGATATTATGTAAATCTAATTAATATTTCTTTAATTTTAGATTTTTTGTAATTATGTAAAAGAAGTTTAGTACATATATATTTTAGTAAGTATAATTGCATTTCCCTTCTAGTTACTTTCTATGATTAAGTATGCTGATATGCAATATACTTTTTTTTTAAGGTTACGTGTTAATGACTTTTAAAATTTAAAAATTCTTTTATAACTTTCTATTGTCTAAAAAATTTATAGAGATTTTTTATATTCTATCGTAATATTGATTTTATTCAAGTCCCAGTGAAGTTACTTATAATGATATTTTTTTAGGAAGCCATGGCGATTTTATGAAAAATTGCATTTCAAATTGAAGTCACATGTATTAAAGTCACATGTATTTTTCAAATTGAACTTTTGATTGTCATATTAACTATTTGGCAAACTATCTATAAATAATATAGATGATTAAAATATCTTTTTTATATATTTTATTAGGAGATTTGTTATATTTCACATCAATAAAGAAAGAAATAGATGTGCATATTGTTTAGTGAATTAGACTTTTCTTCTTCTTCTTTTCAACTTGACCTTTTACCAAATTTTATAATTTTTACTAATTCAATGACTTTATTTATATTAATCTTCTTTTATCAATAAAATTGACATCATGACTTATGTGTTACAAGAAATTCTGATTTTATCAACAAACAAAATCTGTCACAAAATACAAATTATTGATGAATAAAAGTTTATAAAAAAAAAATTATTGTTTGAATTTAATAAATCAGTTAGTAATTATTTATGGATATATTAGTGGAAATATATTATGAATAATAAACAAACCAAATATATTAATTGATAAAGCGTTGTAAGGGTTGATTTAAGTAACATTTATCAATGAATAAATCCATTAATAAGTTTTATTTTGTTCTTTATTTATTATAAAGTACAATAATAACCATACCAGTAGTTTAGATAACGAGTTCCTATTTGTGAAGTGATTATATTATTTGAAAATTACTTATATAACAACTCTTATAATTGAAAATAATCAAACAATATGAAAATACAAGTTCTTTGGAGCTTTTGCATGATTTGGTAGACGAGTTCAAATATAGTCTAATGAATGAACAAACAAAAGAGAAAAAGTCCTAATAGGTCCACCATATGCTAAATTTCCTACAAACCACTTTTGATAGTCATCTTTATTGTTTTTAAAATTGAAAAACCTTTTGAAATAATCCTTAAAAGAAAAGTTTAATGCCCAAAAAAACAAAAATAAAAATTGGTGATACATAAATAACACATAAATACTACAAACAAATTGAAACGTCAAATATAAATTTGCATCCATCGCATCAAAACATATAAAAGAAGGTAATTGTTGAGAATTTAAGTATGAGTATAAGTCCCACATTATGAAATAATGAGAAAGTTTGACAATATATAAAGAAATATGATCCATAAACCTAATGCCTTGAGGTTTTGGGTTGAGAGTGGTACCAATCATTTATATGGGTTTGACTCATGTCTCATTGGTGTTATTCTCCCAAGTGAATCCCCCTTCGAAAGACCCAACAACTGGTATCAAGAGCTTAGATTTTTTTCATGCAAGTGAGAGCAATGTTAGAAGACAGGAAAGTGAAGATTAACAAAAAATGTTTCCTAAAAAATCATCAATGAGAAGACGACATATGGTTTGATAAAAACATTATCAAACATGTACGAGAAGCCATCAACATCAAATAAGGTATTTTTGATTTGTCAATTAGTTAATACAAAGGTGTTTGTGTTACAAATCATATGAATGAATTTAATTCCTTATTGTTAAGATTAGTGTCACTGGATATTAAATTTGATGATGAGGTACAAGCCCTGTTATTGCTATCATCGTTACCTGATAGTTGGTCAAGAACTGTCACGGCAGTAGCCAGCACATCTAGAACTATGAAATTAACATTTAAAGGAATTAATCCTTAATGAGGATGTTCGTAGAAGGAATGCTAAAGAATCAACAAAGTCCTTATTAAACACTGAAGGTAGAGGTAGAAAACTTGAAAGATGGTAAGACTTTGGACATGGTAGATCAAAGTCCAAGGAATAAAGACAGTCCAAATCTCCTAAGGATATTACTTGTTAGAATTATCAGCAGAACAAACACTTTAGTAACCAATATAATGCTCCTAAAGAAAATAGGCATGATAATACAATGAATACAACAAAAAAAGATAGTGATGATGTGTTGATCTGTTGTGTTGAGTGTTGGAAAATTTTGGGTCATGTATATATATGATACATAATTTATATGTGTTAGGGCCATTATTTATTAAGCTAAATAATAAAGTGATATGACTAAATTAAATTTTTGGCTAAAGGCATATGTCATGAAAATAAAATTGTGTAGAGACCATAGAGTAATTTCTAATTTGATGAGGGGCCAAATTGGAAATACTAAAACTTAAGTAATTAACCTAATTCTGGTTATTTAAAGGGTCATGGTCCCCTTCTAGGAGCACACACACATAACATAAGTATAAGTATCGTTCCTTTCTTTTTATCCTCATCAAGAGAGTAAATCAAGAGGGAAATACAGGTGCTCTTCAGGTGGAAGACCATAAGATCAATATAGTACTCTACAAAGACATCATCATTATGGCTAATTCAGGTATGCTTTCGCATTCAGTTTACAACATGTTTATCAGTATGGGGTTGCATTTATGTTTGATAGTTAGAATCAAAATCAGGATTATAATTATTAGTTTTCCAACAATTGGTATCAGAGCTATCCATACTTGATTCATGTTTGTTTAATTTATAGAACCCTGATTATGAAAATTAGGATTAATTTTGTTTTAAACAATTCAAATTACCTAATTTTATAAACCCTAAATGGAGAATAATCTCCAATTTTCATGAACCCTAAAATTTAAATTTGGGCGTAACATCCCCAATCTGATTCTGCTCGCTGATGGAACCGTGGAGGAAGCTATGGATTTTTCTTCTTCTTCGTTTTTCCCTTTTGTTTCAGTTTAAGTTTCAAGTTTTACTAAGAAAGAAATAGTGTTTCAAATTTCAATCTTTCTTTTATTGGGTTATCTGTTCTCTTTGAATCTTTTGTTTTTATTTTTATTTAATTTTATGGGTTTTGTTTTCGTTTTCTTTTCATGGTGAATATGGATGGGTTTGGAATTGGGGGTGGTGTTTGGGGAGTTCCCAACATAGAGGATCTTAGGAAACTGATGAATGTTTCGACATGTGTGGCTGTTATTATTTTATTGTTTTTATCCTCTATGGATTTAAGGAAAGTTGATGTTAAATTCCATGTTTAGGGTTTAGAGCAGTGTGTTAGAGAGACTCAGAACTATCATTGTTTCATCCCTAGTGTGATTTTAGGGAGATGTTCATCCTTTATGTGTTGGTGGAAAATGAGGTATTTTTCATCATTTGATTTGTTCAAAGGAGGTGTTTATTCCTAATGAGATTCTTGGGAGGTGTTCATCCCTAATGAGATTCTAGGGAGGTGTTCATCCTTAGTGGAATTCTAATGAGGTGATTATCTTTTGAATTAGTTTGCAAATATTAAATATTTGGTTTTGTTATATAAATAAAATATTCAATTTTTTGGTACTTTAATATTTTTTGTAAGCAAATTGAGTCAAGAAGTCACCAAAGTAACCTCTCTTGAATTGAGCGAGTTCATGAAAAATATTGAATGTTAGTGTTTGTGTATATTTATGCGAGTATTAGTCGGCCCAAAGGAAGATTAATATTTGACCGAATTGCATACACACTTGTAATGATAAACATGTGATAATTATAAGGATTTGCTTTGTCAATGATAAATCAATCCAAATACTAGTTTGTTGTTGGACGTGCTTTATTGTCAATGTTTGATTATTACAACAAGATACCTCTAGCAGTTAATATTACTGTCCAAAGACTTGATATTGATGGTGCATTGGGTGTCTTGAGATGGGTTAAACCATTATTTGAATATATATTTATAATTATTTATTATTTATATAATGTGAGCATAATTAGTTTATTTCTCGTGTTCTAAATTCAGCTACAATTGTTTCTGTATCTATCAATTTAAATTATGTTCCAATCCTCAAAAATATGTTTCCTACTTTGGTCTGTTCTGAAGTCAATTTAGCGTCAGTACCTAGTAACACTTGGTAGTTAGACTCAGGTGCAACTACTAACATCAGTGTTTCTATGAAGGGTTGTCTAAGCTACCGGAAGCCAATTGATTCTGAAAGATGGATATATGTTTGAGATGGCAAATTGGTAGAGGTGGAAGTTATAAGGCATTTTAAATTGTTATTGAGTACTGATTTTTATTTGGATTTGAAAGACACTTTTGTTGTGCCATAATTTAGACAGAATTTGGTTTCAGTTTCTTTTTTGGAAAAATTAGGTTATTTGTGTTTATTTGGAAACAATAAGTTCAGTTTGTCTTTTAATTCAAATATTGTTGGAACTATTTCACTTTTGGTTTATGATAATCAGTATTTACTTGATATTGTGGTCACCTATAATAAAACCCTTAATACAGAATCACGTGGTACCAAACGTAAAATTGAAAATACTCACTTAGATGCATTATGGCACAAGTGCTCAGGTCACAATCAAATCGTGGCGATTGAGCTTGTGTTACACTCTTAAAGATATGATAAAGAGTATGATTTGTCATTCCACCTTACCGGAATCACTATGGGGAGAGACACTAAAAACAACAACTTATGTTTTAAATATAGTACCAATTAAAGCAGCTACCAAAACACCTTATGAGCTTTAGACTGGGCAACAACCTAGTCTGAAGCATTTTCATGTGTGGGGTTGTCCAGCTAAGGCAAGGTCTTATAAGTCAAATAAAAATAAATTGGACTCCTGAAGAGTAAGTAGTTATTTTATTGGTTAGATCCAGGGGATATAAATTTTATGATCCCATATTAAAGACAATTTTTGAGACGGAAACTGCTACATTCTTTGAGGATATTGAGTTTGAGAGGAAGAATAAGATTAAGAACTTTATTTTGAAGGAAGAATCGGTAACAATTTTAGAACCAATTCAAATAGTTACTTTTGATAAAGTAAGTTCGGAACCTCCACAAGGCATTTATGATGAACCCCTTACTCAAGATGATTTGGTTGTTCATGAAGAACAAACTCAAGATCCTCAAGAACTTGTGCATCATGAGCCAATAACTTTGTGGAGATCCACTAGAGAAAGAAGAAGTGTTATTTCGGATGATTACATGGTATTTCTTTAGGAACATGAGAAAAATAATGATATAATGGAAGATGACCCTATTAACTTCCGCCAAGCTATGTAAGGTTCTAACTCTCAAAAGTGGATTGAAGCAATGAAGGAGGAGTATAAGTCCATGCAAAACAATAAGATTTGGGAACTTGTCCCATTACCAGAAGGTATGAAACCCATTGGTTCCAAATGGATGTTTAAGACCAAACGGGATTCTAAAGGTAATGTGGAAAGGTATAAGGCTCGTCTGGTAGCTAAGGGTTATACCCAAAAGGAAGAAATTGACTTTAAAGAGACTTTCTCTCCAGTTTCATCGAAAGACTCTTTTAGGACAATCATGGCTCTTGTAGCACATTATGATTTGGAGCTTCATCAAATGGATGTCATGATGACGTTTCTCAATGGCAACATTGATGAGATGATTTATATGGTACAACCAGAAAATTTTGCGCAGAGAGATTCAAAGAATATGGTTTGCAAACTGACAAAATCCATTTATGGACTAAAACAAGCATCTCGTCAATGGTACTACAAATTTCATCAAGTAATTCTCTCATTTGGCTTCGAGATGAATATTGTTGATGATTGTGTATATCACAAGTTTAAGGGGAGTAAGTATATTTTCCTGATTTTGTATGATTGATGGCATTCTACTTGTCATTAATGATATAGGCATATTGCACGAAACCAAGAAATTTTTATCAAATAATTTCGAAATGAAAGATCTTGGTGATGCGTCTTTTGTATTAGGAATTCAGATACACCGAGATCGATGTCTGGGTATTTTAGGATTATCACAAAGGAGCTATATCGAAAAAATTCTTAAAAGGTTTGACATACATGAATGTAAATCCGGGGGTACTCCAGTTGCTAAGGGAGACAAGTTTAGTCTCAATCAATGCCCAAAGGAGAATTTGGAAATTGAGAAAATGTAAAAGATTTCCTATGCATCAACTGTAGGGAGTTTGATATATGCCCAAGTATGTACACGTCCAGACATAGCATACATAGTTGGGGTTCTAGGCAGATATTTAAGCAATCCAAGAATGGACAATTGGAAAGCAGCAAAAAGGGTCATAAGATATTTAAAGAGAACAAAAGATTATATGCTCACATACAGGAGGTCAGACCAGTTGGAGATCGCTGGGTTTTCTGACTCAGACTTTGCAGGATGTTAAGATAGTTTGAAATTCACTTTAGGTTACATTTTCATGTTGGCAGGTGGTGCGGTTTCTTAGCGCAGTGTCAAGCAAAGCCTTACAGTCTCATCCACTATAGCAACAAAATTTGTAGCATGCTATGAGACATCAAATCATGGAATATGGCTGAGAAATTTTGTCACAAGGCTGCAAATTGTGAAATGCATTGAAAGACCACTTAAGTTATATTGTGACAACAAATCAGCTGTATTGTTAAGGAAAGAGTACAAAGTGGACAAATTTCCATAGAACACTTAAGGACAAACTCCATGATAGCAGATCTTCTAACTAAAAGACTTCTGCCCAAGGTCTTTCATGAACATGTTGCTCACATGGGTGTTTTACAGTTTGAAGAATTTGTGGTTTAGTGAGAGTTAGTCACTTTCATATATTTTATGTTCTATGTTTAATTTCATATATGTATACATTGATTTTTTGGACATATTTTGTTATTTATAGATATGCAGTTTTTTCGTTCATTCATTACACTTTGTACATTAAGGATATTATATCGATCTCGATAAGTTAAAGTTTGGACCAGTTGAAAATAGACGTGTACAGATCACCTTCACGTAATTTTTCATGCTACACATTTCATAATGAATCCATGTCATTTGGTTATGTCAGGATTAGTAATCATTGTTGGTTTTAGTTGCGATGATGCAATGAAAAGCTGGTTTGGTTCTATATCCTGATATGATCAATGGACAGAACTTTTGGAATATGGTAAAGGAATATAATGGCAATTTTGAGCTCATAAAGTCTAACACATTTGTAAGGTTGCAAGGACATATATATTTGTGACCAGTGGGAGATTGTGGGAAAATTTTGGGTCATGTATATATATATGATACATAATTTTAAATGTGTTAGGGCCATTATTTATTAAGCCAAATAATAAAGTGATATGACTAAATTAAAGTTTTGGCTAAAGGCATATGTCATGAAAATAAAATTGTGTAGAGACCATAGAGTAATTTCTAATTTGATGAGGGGCCAAATTGGAAATACTAAAATTTAAGTAATTAATCTAATTCTGGTTATTTAAAGGGTCATGGTCCCCTTCTAGGAGGACACACATAGAACGTAAGTATCAGTCTCGTTCCTTTCTTTCTATCCCCATCAAGAGAGAAAATTAAGAAAGAAATACAGGTGCTCTTCAGGTGGAAGACCATAAGATTAGTATAGTGCTCTACAAAGACATCATCATTATGGCTAATTCAGGTACGCTTTCGCATTCAGTTTACAACATGTTTATCAGTATGGGATTACATTTATGTTTGATAGTTAGAATCAAAATCAGGATTATAATTATTAGTTTTCCAACATTGAGAGCAATTTTGAATCCTAGATCATGTATTCTAGTGCATCTTTCCATGTTTCTCCTTACAAAAACTTGATGAAAAATTCAGAAGTGGAAATTTTGGCAAACGTCTAGTAGATGATGAAGTTTTAGACATCGCAGGCACAGGAGATATAAATCTTAAAATATCTACGGGTATAGTATGGACTCTGAAGGATGTTAGATATATTTCAAGACTCAAGAGAATGTTAATCTCTGTGGGTATGTTGGATGTTCAAGAATATCGAGTCATATTCGGAGAAGGCCAATGGAAGGTGGTGAATGGTAATCTAATTGTTACTCGTGGTTGGAAGAAAGGAACCCTATATATAGCAGAATTACCTACAGAAGAAGTAAATTCAATTACTGATGATGTTGGTCATTCTTTAACTTTGTGGCACCATAGACTTGGTCACATGAGCGAGAAGGGTATGAAGATACTAGTCTCAAAGGGGAAGATTCCAGAATTAGAAAAGGTAGAAATTGGTTTATGTGAACCATGTGTGTTTGGGAAGCAGAAAAGAGTTACTTTTGCAAAGTCAGGGAGGATACCCAAAGTAGAAAAGTTGGAACTTGTTCATATAGATGTGTATGGACCAACATCAGTCTCATCATTGGGAGGGTCACGATATTATGTCACTTTCAATGATGATTCCACTAGAAAGGTATAAGTTTATTTTTTGAAGTAAAAATCAAAAGTATTTAATACTTTTAAGAGGTGGAAAGTCCTTGTTGAGAATGAGATAGGGTTAAAAATTAAATATTTAAAGTTTGATAATGGTGATGAATATAGTAGTACTGAATTTGTTTATTACTGTGTTGAGAATGCAATTAGAATGCTTAAAACTATTGTTAAAACACCTAAGTAAAATGGTATGTTGAAAGAATGAACATAATCCTAAATGAGAGGACAAAAAGTATGAGAATTCATACAAGATTACTAAAGACATTCTAGACAGTAAGCACAACAGTATACCTTATTAATTGAGGATCTTCAATTCCTATAGGATTTAAGATTTTTGAGGAAGAATGACAAGGTAAAGATAAATCTCTCATTTGAAAGTATTTGATTGTACTTATTGAAAAAAAATGAATGCTTATAAAAGGATATGATTCTAAATGGGAAGAGATTGAGTTTTTAGGAGAAAAAAGAGGAAGGAAAAAAAAATTGAGAAAAGAACAATAATAATAGAACAACATAACATGAAAAAAAAAAAAGGGAACATCTAGAAAATTTTAAAGCAAAACAATTCGGTACCTTTTAATTTCGTTTTGTTATTCTATCTCAATGTAATGTGTTACTTCTTTTCTTCTACACTATTTTTTGGCTTGTCTCAAAGATAGGAAGGAAAAAATGTGACCAATGACCTCGTCTTACCTTTCTCCTTGCTTCTTCATCATTTATTTGAATATTTCTTTATTCATTGAACCTCCATTGTGAATAGTTGTTCCAAACCACTGCTCCAAATTGCCGCTTCGAATCGTTGTTCAAATCATTACTTTGAATTATTGTTGCAAGTCACTGCTCCGAACCACATTAGCAGCCACACACCTTCCTAATTGACCTTCCCTTTGTGTTATTCACCACTCTTCCTTTATCGCATTTGAGCTTCTACCCTCCTCTGTCGACGCTCACCATACCTCCACCCTCTCTCATTTCAGCCCTAATTTCATCTTCAATGAAGTTTTACTTTCAACTATTATAACTTCAAATCGGAAATCCCCTATTTTTTTTCCTATTCTATGTTAAACCAAATCTCTTTTTTTTTTTTTTCCTTTTTTTCATTCATATACGCAATCATTTATTGTATTTTATTTGATTATTTTAATAATTATAGTTTTATGTGATTAAAAACAATATTTAAGGATCTGGTTTCTTGGCTCATAATTGTCATATTCCTAATTGTTAGCAAAGTGGTGTAGAAAACAAATTGAGCCCAAAAAATACTTAATACTAAAAATAATTTTACAATAAATATTTTAAACTATGATTTAAGAGTATTTTTATTTGTTTTTTAAATTTTAAATTAATTGGTACATTTTATTTGGTAGGTGTTCCTATTAAAAAAAGTTTAAAAAATTATTAATAAATATAATTAAATAATTACTGGCTTTACTAATTATTTTCAGAGACAAATATTAAATAAAAAAAGTAAATTAGGTCTGTAATAAATAAGGTTGTCATATTAAAAATCAGATTTAGTATAATTAATAATATTAATATTTAATATTGATTCAAATTACAATAATTTTTTATAATTTTGACATAAAAATTATACAAATAAAATTAAATATAAAATGAAAGAAATAGATGTTAAAAAAGTAAAAAAATATTAAATAAATGCAGTATTATATTAAAATAAAATGTAAAAAAAATAAATGTAGTATGAAATAAATAATATATTAATTATTAATTAAAAAGGAATAAATAATAAATAATTAATTAATATTTATCAATCAAATAAGTTATTTATTTATATTTAATAATTAATAATTCAATATTTAATAATAAAGTAATTAATTTATTAATATTTATAATTATTTAGTTAAATTATTAATTTATTTGAATCAAGATTATTGATAAAAAATTTCGTCCATAATAAATATAACATTTTTCAAATTTATGGATAGTTAATATTCATGAGTAATTTTATATATTAAAATAATAATTATCGATAAATTTTGGTCAATAATATAAATTTATGGCTGGATTAATATTTATTAATAAATTTCTATTGGTAATTTATAGAATAATTTCGTTGATAAATTTTCATTTTGCAACTATAAATTTTCTTATATAATAAAAGTAGAAACATAATTGGATATTTATATAACTGATACATCATATATCAAATTTCTTTTAAAAATTTATATAAACATATGAATATTATCTTTTTAATCTTAGAAATGCTAATTTATATAAATATTTAATGAAAAGTTCAATTAAAATTGTAAAAACAATGAAAAAATAAACTAACAATAAAAAATCTTAATATTTGTTTAATGTAATAAATGTATACCGTCTAAACGATAATAATTAAATTTTTCATTAATGAAAATATGATTTCAAAATTTAATATTAATCGTTTTAATTAATATAATGTGACACTACCCAATAAGTGTGACTTGTATAAAATAGTATTTTTAATGATGGATGTTTTTTTTTCTTGTTTCAAGTAATTTTTTAGTTGGAGAAGAATGATGGGAGAATGAAAGTTTTAAATTGATTTTAGTTATTTGTTCAAATAATTATTATTTACATTAAAATTTAGAATTTTTATTATACTAGAAATTAATTCCTGTGAATAAAATAAAAAAATTAAGAAAGAATAATCACATTAAATAAATCATATATGAAGAAGATTACAAATTAAAAAACAAAGGAGAGACAACGTTAATGAAACATGATTCTAACCCGTATAAGGATTGACACTATTCTCAATGAAAAATGTTAAGGTCTTAGATTATACGTCATACTTTCTTATATTATGTTGCTCAACTATACGAGACTTAGAATTATACTTGAATTTTTCAACAATCTTCCCTTTAAGTGTGAATTCCTCCACACCACATTAGTACATCCCCCTCAAATATACTAGTTCTTTCATGTATCATCGTTTACATAACGGGATACACTTATCTAATCTACTATTAAGAAAATTTTTGTACAAAGACCACTCTTAAATTGCATCTCTCTCAAACATACTAGTAGTCATTCCATGTACCATATATAAAGAAAAAAAATGACAAATCCTGAAAAATAAAATTATAAAAAAATAAAAATTTCTAGACATGAAAGTGCAATGACCCTGCTAAGTAGATAACATGTTGGAAAGAGGATGATAATACAAACTAAAAGGCATAGGAGAAGGGGAAGAGAAAGGGAAATGAGAGAAAAAATTAGGGGAAATGAAAAGGAAAAGTGGAAGGGGTAAGATGTGGACGATATTTATCGAGAAATGAGATATATGAGTAGTTAGAGTACATCGTTGAATTTTTTAATGGTTATAAAAAAAAATTAAATTTCACTAATAGTAATATAAATATTACACTATAATAACTTCAATCGGGGAAAAATTAATTTTTAAATGTTGTCCATTTCACCTTTGTTTTCTTTATATTTGCTTGTATTTTTTTAGTGAGTTATGAATTTCAATTAATTTAATTATTAGTATTATTACACTTTATTATAAAATCAACCATCTCTTATTAGTGAAGTTTTTAAAATTTCTAAAACTATATTTATTAGCCACCATATTTCATGTTTCTATCACCCCCAATCATATCAAACTTGAGTACAATTTTCCTTCATTCAACCTATAACCTCATTCACTAATAAAACTCAATATCATCTAACTTAATGGGAGTAGTATCCCTTAAACAAATACTAGTGTAACATTTTTAATACTAGAAGACATAGTTCTAAACTAGTAATGGTTGAATATATTGAAGGGTTCAATTATTAGAGTTCATCTGTCTTAATTCAACATCATGAGACGATCAAAAAAACATATAACAATGATGATGAATATAATATTTTTTTAAAAATGATAATGAGTCCATTAGCATTTCGATAGAGTAAACTTCAAGTTATAATTCAAAAATTTAATGCATGTTAAAAATAAGTCATCAAGGAAAAGTGGTTGGGTTAAAAAAGGATGTTGCACATTCACACACAAAATTTTTACAAGATTTGAAAGAAAAAAAATTTGAATACGAAATGTTTGATTGTTGTTTAGAGATGAACCAAAATGACATTCATCATTTGTGGGTGATTATTTAATAAGGTCTAAGGTTTTTGTTTCATGTGAATATTTATCATCTTTTAATCCAAAGACATCCATCGAATTTGAAGAATGTGACAACATCATCAATATCTCTCTCTATAGAATAAAATATAGTCAAAAGAAAGAATAAAGAAAAAAAAAACCCAGTGCAAGCACACTAGTTCCCATATTAATTTGTTTAACATAGATAATGCAATAAAGGAAAAAAAAAACATAAGCTTGATGAATTAAGTGAGTTAAAGAAGTCAGTCACAAGAAATGTGTTTGGAATATGAAATCCTCACGAAATACATATCTAACATGTTTGAGAAGCAATATCAAAATCACGAAAAATATTGTATGTAAAATTATCTCATTGTCTTATATTCTTGTAACATCTCACAATATTATTCTCTCATTTCAATTATCCATATAATAAATTTTTAAAATATTGATTTACACGTATTATTGGATGAAGTCATAAAAGACCTCAAAGATAACAATAATAAAGAAGTCATGAGGTTAATACAAGAGTACCAACAAGTGAATAATAGTGGTAGTAACATTTTAATTCGAAGTGATCATGTTAATCCAATAATCATTCTTAAAATAGTAACATTACATAATTTGTTAATTTCGCTTGCAGTTTTTTATTATACAAGGCCAAATAATAATATTACTATGTTAGATATCTAATATATTTAATAAAGTTATGTTAGATTTTACACATTTAGTATAACATATTATGAATAAAATATAATATGATATAAAATAAATGTAGTAAATTACAATTATCTAGATTTTACTATATTTGTAAAACTATTTTAATGTGAGAAGAAGAAAAGAGAAAATTATTTACTTAAATTAAAATCAATAAAAAAGAGTTTGAAGTATTATAATATCAATTTGTATCTATATATCAATTATTGATATATGTTCAAGTCTTTATCCCATATTTAGATTTTTATGACAATAAAAACACTAACTCTCAAATTTTAGATAGATTTGGTCAAACATATATAAAAAAATTAAAAGATAAAATAATGAAAAAATTATACAACATATTATATTTATTTAAATATTATGTATTTAATATTATTTTCAAATTAAAATATTATTATGTATTAGTAATTAATTTTTTACGAAAAAAATAATCAAATTTTTAATAAAATTTTCGTGAAGATATTAATCAATTATATTTTAATTAATAAATACTATATCATACAAATATTAATGATTATTTAAAATTTATTTGGAGTAAAATTACACTGCTTAAAAATAATGTTATACTACTTTATCCTCATTTTCATATTTTTTAATTTAAAAATGATTTGTACGAGTTATTTTGAATGAAGATGTCTGAATCACTAATACCATTATAAGTTATTAAAACAGGATAAGAATGACTTAAAAAAAACAAAAATAATGTAATGAATTACCACATTTAGAATTCTTTTACAAATAAATTTAAAAACACATTTTCAAACTTAGAAATAACTTTTTTCATCATGCCTAAGTATCAAAGTATCTTCTCTTTTTCAAATGCCAACTAAACAACTTTAACCAAATGAATTAAATACTAGTTAACTATTTTGCACTTAATACATTGCAAAGACGTTCACTTGGTTAGTTTGTTTAAGTGGCTCATAACTTTCCATTCTCAAGTTGTCAACTGAAACTTAATAAAACTAAGAATATTTAAAACAAATTACACAAACAAACTTAAACTCAAAGCATTATAAAACTATGAAACATTTTTTTAAGCTTTTATCATTCTTTGAAAAGTCATCACACGTTTCAAATTATACTATAAGAATAAATATAAATTTCATCAAAATATAATAAAGTAATCTAAAAACTCAAGATTGTTTTCATCTATTATTTTTAACGTTTATTTTTGATAGATTCTTAGCTTAGATTTTAAAGTAATTATTACAAAATTAATGTTTTTTATTGCAGTAAATCTATTATTAGATAAAAGTGTAAAAAGTCTTTTTAATATCATTACATTTTAATTAAATTACAAATTCCAGAATTTAATATAATTAATAATTTTTATCATAAATTTGAATATATTTTTTATATTTTACGTATTATCCTTTTACATATATAAAGTATATTAACTTCAAGAGACTAGTCTTAAAAGTATAACAAAACAAAACATTACATGATGTTTGGTGAGTTTAGTTTTCATTTATCTTTCTGAAATTAGATAAGTATAACAAGGGATTTCGTGTGTTTTTTACACTAAAGAAAGTTGAGTAGAAGAGAGAAAAAAAAAATGAAGAAGAAAATATTTAAAAGATGTGTTAGAAAATTTGAATTCTAAAAGGGATACATACTCATGTTCCTATTACTTTTTGTTTTCTTCAAATAAATATTAAAAAGATAAGATGAATAGATTATTTAAAAGTATGAAAAAGCAATCCAAAATCACGAAAATCACTTGGTGGAGATTACCGTGTTTGACGGAGGGTATTCCCGTCAGAAAAATACAATCCCTGTGATGAAGCTAAAAAGGAACAATGGCGGAACCAAAGGAAACTGAGAAGAGGCCTCAAAAACCCCATAAACCCTTTCTCTTTCTCTCTCTGTCTCGTTCACTCTCCCACTCACACCCACACGCTCAAACTTCACTCTGGAACCTTCATCCATTCATCATTGAAGGGTAGTAGCAGTAATTTGACCAAAGAAATGGCGACTCATCATCTTCCCGACCACTTCAAGTGTCCAATTTCCCTAGAAATAATGTCGGACCCTGTAATCCTCTCTTCGGGTCACACCTTCGACCGTTCTTCAATCCAACGTTGGCTAGACGCAGGCTACAGAACATGTCCAATTACCAAATTGCCCCTCCCGGACCACCCTTCCCTCATTCCTAACCACGCGCTCCGAAGCTTAATCTCCAACTACACCCTCCTCCCCTCTCTCCACCAAACCATTTCCCAACCACAAACCCTAATTTCCACCCTCACCTCTCCCTCTTCTTCCTCCGATTCTAAAATCGATTCCCTCCGCCACCTCACGCGCCTCTCCAAGCGCGACTCCGCCTTCCGCCGCCACCTCGCCGACTCCGCTGCCGTCCCCGCCGTCCTCTCCGCCGTCGTCGAGCCCGCGCTACAGGAGAAGGCGCTCCTGCTCCTCCTCAACCTCACCCTCGACGACGACTCCAAGGTCGGCCTCGTCGCCGAGGGCGTCGTCGAGCGTCTCGTCGCCGTTCTCCTCAACGCGCCGCCGGACTGTCGCGCCGTCGCGGCCACCATCGTCACTAGCCTCTCAGTCGTCGAGGTTAACAAGGCCACTATCGGCGCGTTCCCGGCGGCGATCGCGGCGCTCGTTGCGATCCTCCGCGACGGCAAAGGGAGGGAGAGGAAGGAGGCCGCCACCGCGCTCTACGCCCTCTGCTCCTTTCCCGATAACCGAAGAAGAGCCGTCAATTGCGGCGCGGTGCCGATTCTGCTTCGGAACATTGAAATTGGACTGGAACGATGCGTTGAGGTAATTGGCGTTTTGGCGAAGTGTAAGGAAGGGAGAGAGCAAATGGAAGGTTATGACGGTTGTGTTCAGATTCTGGCTCGCGTTTTGAGGAACGGGAGCTCCAGGGGGATTCAGTATGCGCTTTTCGCCCTTACTTCACTTTGCTTGTATAGCCAGCGAATGTTGCTGTTGGCTCTGGAAGAAGGCGTTCTGGACGCTTCTCTTGGGTTTGTCGAAGATGATAATGAAAAAGTGAGGAGGAATGCGTGTAATTTGCTTCGAGCTCTCCGTGCCAACAACAGCAACCACGATCGGGTGTAGTGGCGATGGAAAATGAATGGAACTGGGAAGTATGAAGTATCAGTTTTGATGGGAAGAAACATTTGTTTGTCTCTCCTCTATGGAGGTGAGTTGTTTTTTTTTTTTTTTTTTGGTTTATTGGTTCTGCCATGTCGGGTGGGTCCTCTGTACAAAATGGAAAGAAGATAATTTTTTTTTTAATGTGATAGGGTTCTTTTGTATGTTGTATATTGAATAATGAAGATGATGGGCTAGCTCGCTGGTGTTAGTTTAGCTGTTCTGAATGGGAAAGGTAAATCCTTTGCATTGTAGTGCTTCATAGTTAGCACATTGCTTCTGTTTTCCTCGTCATGTTACTGTGCATTGAAATTTTAGTGTACTCATGAATATTTTGAATGAAAGAAAAAAAAATGTATGTTTGAAATGAAGCTTATATTGAGGATATGATTTCGAAATGTTATGTTTCTAGATTTATATTTCTTCACTACTTTCCTCTTCGAACAAAAAAATTAAAACTAAAAATTTTAAATTCCTTCATATGTATATTCATTTGTAAACTGAATCAAACATAAATGTGCATTTCAATAAGTTTAGAAAAAAAAAACAAACAAAACAAAACTGGCGGCCTTTAATTTAAGTCAAATTTGTAAGGACTTATGAGGCATGACTTTCATTGAGCCATAATTGCCTTGGATGGTTGATTTTGATCGGAAGGCACTGCTTTTATTGTTTATGTTGATAGGAAATCAGATTTCTTTTACTTGTGAGGTATATTTTAACTAGGAGGATATAGACTTGCAAGTGAGTTTTCTTTTAATTTTTCACCCTGTTCAGCAACCAGTCATTCCCACAATACTCATTGCTAGTAAAATATCTTTTTCTTTTGAAATGTGATTCACATGTACAATTTGTGCATTCAGGTTTATGTCCATCATCATTTTATTAGACAAATATGACGACATATGGACTTCGAATTGTTTTTGCATCTAAACATTTATGAAAGAAGTTCCTTATAAATTAAAGTTTAGAAATCCATCCCATATAGTTCTTGCTCTATTCTTAATATCGTAAGATGCAAAAGGTTTGTTTTCAACAACAAATGACTATGTTGGTCTAACAGTTTGGGAAAATACATGTTTATTATATCATGACGTATGCAAGTAAATGTTCATTTTATCAGTGAAAGTTTTGACTGAGAATTTTTTTTGATGGCTACAAACAAAATACTACAATTGAAAAGCCATCAATACTAACATCATATGGATTTGAACATAGAAGGTCGCAGGAAAACATTTTTAACGCTCAAATGCACTGGTTGCAAAAGTACTTAAAATTAATGAGTTATGTTTGGATGGTTCTATACCACTGGTTGTTATTTTACTTCAATTTTCTATCTACTTCTTTCTCATTTAAATGAATTTTTCTCTGATTGCTGTTTGATATTTAAGAATTAAGAATGTAATACTGGGTGTTTTTAAGACAGGTAATTAGGGATCCATTGCTTCTACCCCTCTCCCACCCTCTCTTTTTTTTTTATCTATTTGTTTAAATTTTTTATTAATTGGTTTGTTTTACTATAGGATTGTGACTTTTATGGAACATTTAATTTTTGTTTAGCCTCAAGATGAGGTAGCTACTTGAAATGGGAGAGGACTGATAGTTGAGTCCGGGGCATTTTCTTCAGTTTGCCAAATTCTTTGCTAGATATGTTGAAAATTTGGGTAAGGACGCTGAATCATGTGATCAGTAGTGCTTCTTTATTAATATTTAAGTATTTTGATTGTGGTTGGCATGTAGCATTGAGAACTTCATCCATTTAATAAAATTGCTTTTATCCACTAATAAAATGCCTTGTCTTGGAGTAAGGGAAGAGTTACGAGTAATTGGTCCTTGCACAACTTATTGTAGCCTTGCGACAAAAAATTACTTCCTGTAATATATTAGTACTGCAAACATTTTTATGGTAATTAAGTACACTGACACAGTTTTCAGTGGTTTGTACCCATGCCATGTTGTTAATTTTTGTTATAATAACAAGTTTTTAGTCCATGTCTACAGGAAAGACTTCATTCGCCCTAATTATGTGTTAATTCTCTGTCGACTGTTGAAGTTTCTCAGAAATACTAACTGAAGATTGAGGTTGTGCAGAGGGTTTATTCTTTGCAGGTGTTATCTGCCTTGTAGTTTGAAATAATGAGATATTTGTAATGATTTCCAATATGTATCCCATCTAGCTTTTAAAGTTTGGTTGGGTGATTTAATAGAAAGTTGCATGATAAATGTTTTTTTGATCTCCCTATATATAAACTTCACCAGATAACACACAGGATGTTGCGACTTTGTTCGGTTTTGTAGTGTGGATAGCAAAGCAATTTTGTGTTTCCAATGGTGTTATTTGGCAGGTAATTTGGTTTGACTTCAAAAGTTTTACCTGAGGTGTTACTACAGGTTGTTTAATATCCTGGATTGACAATATTGATTCAGAATTTAGTGCAATTGTTTGTTACAGAGCATACGATTCTCAGCAAATTTATTTCTGATTCACTTTATGAGTTTTTACTGTAGTGGTGTGTATTGTACTATCAATCACCAATTGATGTGGATTCATCTGTTCCAAAACTGGTTTGGTCAACACACTTTTTCTGGTATTTGGTACCTTCCTGATATCTTGATTCTTTTCATATCATTCCCCCCTTCCTTTTTTCTTCTTAACGATTCCCTGCAGGAGAAGGCAACGGGGTTTACGGAGTCATTCTTATATTAAAAGAGATGTCTTAAACTGACATAGATTTGTTTAATATTAGGAACATAAAAACATTTTAATACAAAATTCTATTATACTATGTGAGCAGATAGCATCGGATCATGGTTACAATGATTATTAAAAAAAACCTTATTAATCTGATTGGGTTTACATTACAATAAACAATGTGTAAGTGTAGCTCACGAATCTAGGTGATGGTAGTGTAGTGTTTTATCAGCGTGCGTAGAATTTTTCTTGCAAAGTTTTTAACATTATCACGTCACCTATCATATGCTTCCCGTATTAGAAAATTACAATTTAGGTTTTATTTTACTTGTCGTTGAAGTGTACGTTTCCATTCAGTTAATTCAAAGGATTGCATCAGTCACATTTTAAAAAATAAATATATTTATAGTAATGATGGAATGTTAATTTGTTTATATATAAGGGTAGTAGTGTAGGAGTATAATTTTACATAAAAAAATGTTTAATAGTACGTAAAACTAGTTTGACATTGTTGAAGTATTAATTGGACATGTTTATGGTTGTCTTAGAAATTAGAAGCTTTAGGTATGAAACCCTATTTAGAGCTATCTAATCTTCCAGATCATCATTAGTTGTAACTCACTATTGTAGAAAATTTAATGTTATTATTTTTTTTCTTACTTAAGACAGTACGTAGTAGAGTGTTGAGAACGACCACAGCATGAAAAAATTGACCTGTCATAATAACTACGCATATTGAGTATGTTCATTTTCATACCATTTGAGTTAATGTTATCAACTTCCTGGGATTGCGGGCTAAAATCGTCAATTGCTCGTTAAAAACCCTTTCCTAAAACTCGTTATGATAAACTAACCTAAACATGTAAATGCGTGTTTCCGTATTTTTTATTATATATATTTTTTAGTTTATTAAAATTTTTAATATATCTTAATTTTAAACTATAAATATTTATTTTTAAAGTTATAAATTATTAAATATAAATAAACATAAAATAGATTTTTAAGAACAAAAAATTGAAAGCAATAAATGAAAGAAAATATAACATAAAATATAAACAATAATTTTTCTTTCCGATAACATCGAAAAAAGTAACAAAAGAAAATTATTTTCGTATATTATTATTAACTGCAAATTTAATTGGACTAGGCTAAATTGATTTTTAGGTTTTAAATTTTTGTTAAAAAATGAATTTCACTAAAACAGCCATTAAATGATTTCATATATTAATTTTCACATAGTTTGAGTATATATATAATAATAATAATAATAATAATAATAAACATTTTTTATATATTTTTTTCTTTCACATTCTTTTAGGTCGAATTCTATGACCGAGCCCATGACTCATTCCTTTCGGCAAAGCTTAATGGGCAAGCTTGTGGTTGATTTTTGGGTGTTGTTAAGCGCACCCATTTTTGATAAGTGCACTCTAACTTATAAAACTAATCCTGTAGGTTAAAAACTTATAAATTAATTAATTTGTATTGCATTTTTTTTTCAAAATTTTATTTTTAATGTATAATTAATTTTAACTTAGTCAATTTAATTTTTATGTTCATGTTATTTGTCTCATAAAAGTATTATGAATTCTTTATATTAATATAAAACCATAATCTCTTATTATTTTTTCCATTTTGTCTTGAAACTTTAACCTTTATTTTTACGATAATCTCCATTGTTATTACTTCCCATCTCAATTTTTTTTTTACCACTTTTTTTGGAAGTGTTTATCACAGTGATGCGATTATCAAGTGTTATGATTAACAATGATACTATTATCAAGTGTTTATCACTATGTTAAAAATAATAACTATTAGTACAACTATTTTTATTTAAAAATCTATAGTTTAAGTTCCCATTTGATTGTTTCTTGATTATCTCTTTCATGATATAACTATTAATGGAACCTTCGATGTCCTTCACATGAATCCACCATTTTAAAATTCTAAACCATAATTTTTTTAACTACTTTCCTCCTCCCTACTCAATTTCAAAACTCCAACCTAACCTTTTCTTGTTATCTTCGCCTCACTCTCTCGTGCATCAAAACCTAAAATCCAAAAATCTTTTGCTTGAGGGGTTTACCTTCTTTATATCTTCTTAGATGTCAAAACCGTTTTTTTTTTTCTCTTATACTGTAATTCGCCAAAAATCAAATAAAACACGATTATCCATGGTAATAATCAAGATGAGTTATAGAATCTTTGTCAATTTATTTTTCATATATAATGTTTTTAAAAAGTATATTTTTAATTATATTAATAAATTTTAAGTTTTTATTTATTAATTAATATTTTTATTAGATATATTAAAAAAATATTATATTTATGTACTAAAATACTTAATTATAATTAATAATTTAAATTTAATTAATTAATATTTATAATTTAAATTATAATATTATAATATATTTATATATTTCAATAATAAAACATAAAAAATATAATATTTTTAATTATAATTCTTTTTATTTTTATTTTAATATATTAATATTTTTAAAAACTGTTCAACGAGACAATATGTTAAAATGAATTAACATATTAAAATTATTAATCTATCGACTTTTAAGTCTAATCCGTTTTTATCATTTTTAAATAAAATTATAATTAATAATAAAAAAATAAAAAGACAACTAACAAAGATAAAAGAAAATAAGTTTGAGATTAAAATTGATAATTGATAAAACTTTTAAATATATTAAGTCAATTATTTTATAATAGTTTTAAATTATGTAAAGATAAAAAAAAACATAAAAAATTACAATGATAAAAAAATTATTATAAAATAATTCAATATTATAATATAAAGTCAATATATAAAAAATAAATAATAAAGTCAAAGTAAAATATGATAATCTTTAATAAAAATACGATATTAAATAAATTATTGAATGGAAGTGTAAAAATAACATATATAATTACTTTATGTATATTAAATAATAAACACATTATTAAATTAAATTAAATGTCTACAAAAATTTAATTATCTTCATCTGATGTCTTAATTAAATTAAATAATATGTTTTCAGTATTAAATTAATTACAGTATTAAAAATTAAGAAAACTTAAATCTAAAAAATATTTTTTCAATGACAACAACATATTGATACTACAAGAATAACCTTGTTTTATCCAATAAAATCTTATTATAAACATTAATTTAATAGTATTATTTTTCTAATATCTTTAAAATGAAAGCGATATAGCCTGAGCAAAATGCTGAGGACTGGGAATTTACAAGCTTTGAGCAACAATCTACACTATTTTCGCATGATTTATTCATTAATCTTTTGGCAAGTTTTACATACAGTATTTGCTCTTCGTGAGAGCCATGAACTGTGAAAATCATGAAGAAACCCTTTATCAGATGTATTCTCCGAAAGGGCCATGGAATGATAAACGAATAGAATGAAACAGTTCATCTTTGTATTCAATGTGAAAGTTTCTGATTTTTTTTCTTTTGTTTACATAAAATTTTCAAATGTTCTTTGTTCTTTTTGTGTATTATTTCATCCCCATATACATTTATATTTTCTTTTATCTTTTCTCTTGCATGTACACTGTTTTAAATTTTCACTCATTTTTATGTCATGATAGAATTGCTAGTAATGTCAAATTTGAGTATAAAAACAGGAGTGAATTGTATTGAATTCAGAAACAGTGTATTTATTTAATGACGAGGGAAACCATAAGAATGAAGAGTGTGATTGATAGAGGAAAAAAAAAGAAAAAAAGAAATGGAGAAAGAGAAAGTTGGTAGACAAGAAAATTATATGAAAAATGAGATGAAAATAAATGATGTTGCATTGAAGATAAATATAACAATGATAATTTTTTTAAAATTATTTGGTTAGAAATTATTATTATTTAATTATTTATATGATTATATTTATTTTTGTTATATATCTTTTTTATTTATTTATTATTGTAATCTTAAAAAAAAAAGAGTGAAAGAGGCTCCAAAATCTGATTATGAATTATCCCATAATCGAATATGGAACTAGTTTTAAAAAATCAATTTTAATGTTTACTTTACCAAATATATTATAAATAATTTTATAGATAAAAACCATAAAAAGATGAACTTGAAAAGTCTTAATGTTTATTTTTTTATTTTTTCTGTAGGGGACGTTTTAACGTGAAATGAGTAGCAGATTCTGGTATGATCCGGGAAGAATTTGATTTCACATTTTTAAAGTGAAATTGATTTCTTAAGCTTTCTTAGCATCAATATCAGAATTTGTGTGTGTAACTAACTTTGACTTTTGAGGAAGAAACACTTGAAGTTGTGTCACGAAAGTATCCATTAACGCGGTTCACAATTATACAAATCATTACATCAACAACAAAAACAAAGTACCTCTTAAGTTAAGTTTGGTAGTGTGCACACGTAAGCAACAAAAGAAAATTATCAAAAAGCAAAGAGTGTATTAATCGTTGGAACCACCCAAGTTACCGTATCAAATACGCTGAATATAGTTTTAATCTTTCAAATTTAGAATTAATGTCTGTAATTTTAAAAAATTATTTTAATGTCTTTATCTAATCATTATTACAATGAATATTTAAAAAAGTAAATAAATTCGTGAATCAATAATATATAAACTTTAAATAAATTCATGTATTTATAACTATGTGCGAAGATGATTGTCTTTTATAATTGATATTTTTTTAATAAAAACATCATAATTAAAAAAGAAAGTAATTATTATAATTTATATTTAAAAACAATGTGATTATTAGAATGTCACGTGTCAGGACATGTGACTTCACATTGGGACGATGAAGTAATGTTTCTCGTCTTTTACGTAACTATTTAATAGAAAATAATTAAATAGTTGAATTTTATATTATAAGAATAAAAAGACTAAGATTTGTTTTAGGAAACAAATATGATAAAACCAGTATACTAGAAAGCATATTTAAATCAATTTATAAATAATATAATAAGTCCTTTTTTCTTCTTCTTCTAATTTGTCATTCTTTGTTTTCTTCTTCTTTATTTTAAAGATTTATTAAAGTGTCTTTTCCAGAAATGTAAAACATAAATAAATAAATAAGAAGATAGAAGAAAAAATTAAAATATTTAAAAATTTATTAAAGTGTGATTTAGAAAGAAAAAAATGAAGATGAAGAAGGAAAAAAAGGAAGATGAAAAAAAAGGAATAAAAATAAAGATTTATCTAAAGTAAAAAAAATCTTTCTTTAAAAATTAATGTTTACAAATGTAAAAAATGTACCATTTTTTATTTTACATACTAGTATTTATAGATTAAGAAGTATTAAAGATTATTTTTATTTAAATTAACAATCAATGTGTCAAATTCTTAATTTTAATTAAGGGAATTGAATTGTAGGAGAAAAAAAAACATAGAAAAATAACCGTTGAGAATTTTGAAACAAAGAGAACAAACAAAAAAAGAGTTTCTTAAATTAAATTATAAAATATTTTTAATTAAACTAGAAAAGCAGTTTCTTTTTCAGTTTAATTTGTTAACTTATTTTCATTTAAATTAGAAAGGAAGTTTTTATTATTATTATTATTATTATTATTATTATTATACACAAGTTATAACAAAAGTAGTATTTAAAAATGAAAACAGAAAAAATATATTCAAATAATAAATATTCATATGAAATATACAAATAAAAAATATTAAATTGGACAGATATATTAAAAAAAAAAAACTACTGAGAAACCTAAGCTAAACAATTTAAAATAATGCAACTATGAGCTAAGATCATGCCACAAAATATCCAATTAGAACTTAAATATCGCCTAACACTTAATTTTTATCATTTTTGTATTTGTTGTAATTTATTTTTGCTTTAATTAATTGTTTGAATTATTCTTTCTTTTCTTTAATTAATAGTTTGATTGATATAAAACAAAGAGTCAATATTAAAATAATATTTTCAAAATGATTTTAATGAAAGACCTTTAGTATTACTAGTACATTTACTATTTGGTTTTCACTTATTATTTTTGTGCATCAATTTTTTTTATTTTGTATAATTAACTTTTTTTGAGAATATATTTCAGCATTTATTTATTTATTTATATTACATTTTTACAGTAAAATTAAATAAGATCCAACTAATTAAAATATATTATTATTATTATTATTATATTTTTAAGAAGATTCTACTTGAAAATATTTAATTTATTTAATACATAAAAACATTGACATCAATTCATTTTTATTATTTTACAAATTAGAAAATTAAAACTTATCTATCCTTCAATATGCTTACAGCTTATTATAAAATATAATTATTATAATTAAAGAAAAAATTTCAATCCATTACAAGGTTGTGATTTTTTTCTATAATTTATAAAAATATTATTTTAAGATTTAAATATATTAGTATTTTTTGTAATATATATATATATATATATATATATATATATATATATTATGTGATCACTTAAAAATTCATTTTTTTTAAATATCATCAAATTTTACTCCTTTATTCTCTATTGTTATTGTCATGTTTTTAAATAATGATATGATAGATAAAATATAAATTATGAGATAAGTCATGTGTCACAATAACGTGATATTTTATTAAAACAAAAATCAAAATAATTAAATTTTGATTTGATATAAAAATTAGTAGGATATTTTTTATAAAACTAAAAAAAATATATTACAAACATGATTTACATAACTTTCTTTATGGTATTAAATTTATTATTTAATTTGCCGATGTTTATATAAAAATTTCAAAAGAAATAAAAAAAGAACTAAGAAATAAATTGTGATTAAATAATGAATTATGTTTTGCAAATGAAATTTTAACTATTTATTATAATATTATTGGAGAAGTCTCCTTAGGAAAATAAAATGAATGGCAATAATTGATTTACAGCTTGTCACCGGGGACATGCACTATATAAGCACGAGTACCCTGTCAACGTTCTCATCCACCAACGTCTGAACCAATACCCACACACCTTTTCCTTTCCATAGACACACACACACACCCACAGAACACCGTACACTCCCTTCAATGGCCATCACTAAAGTCTACATTGTGTAAGCTGTTCTTCCTCTTTCTTCCCTTTTTTTTTCTTTATTTTCTTATTCCCAAGTTTCCAATACCACTGTTATTTCACTGGGCATCTTTCCGTTTTCTTTTTCCCCTTACTTTTTATTATCTATGCCTTTGCTTTATTTTCCCCTCACACGAACATGGTTATATATATAATGCACACGGGGATTGTCATCGGTGTTTTCCCCTTTTGTTGTTTCGTTTTGTGTTGTTCGCTGGTTCTTCAATTACTCTACTCTTCTGTTTATGATTTGCGGTGACTATTTCTTCGTTAGTCAACTCTGCATGTTAGTGCTACTTAGTCATTTTCCATTTTGGTATTTGAAGCTATCCAGTTTTTTTTTTTTTTTTTTTTCATTTTTATAAAATACAGTCCTCAGAATTGCATGCACTTTTGCCCCTTGAAAGATTGGGGGATTGTGCCGTTTTTCATCAATTAACTTGTTTTGCGATGAATATCTTATTTCTCTGCTGTGCCTATTTAGAATCCAGTTGTGATGAATTACATAACCCAGAAATTTTTGTTTCAGCATCATGATAAATTAGTGCTGCCTTCAAGGAGAAATATTGACACAGATCTGTTTCCTTATTCTCCGTTGTTTGGCCATTTCTTTAACCTATTCTTCCCTTTGAGAAGGGTTCGAGGGTATGCAACTGAAAAAAAGAGAGTTTTATTGTTAAGGATTTTATTTTTATTTTAAATTTTCTTTTTGTAGAAAGAAAAACCTTGGGGTCAGTAGTCGATGGGGAAATTAACAATAACAACAGAGAAAGCTATAATTGTGAACCCCCCACAGACTTACCTTTTCTCAAGAAGGTTGTAAAGGCATGGCAATATCTATCCATGGAAACGAGAGTGCATGCCCCACGCACTTTGTTAGAGTGTGGTCCTGACATTCATCATTATTGACGACTCTTCCTTGGCTTGCAAATTCCGATATAACTTTAGTATTTGAAAATGTTTCTTTGGCCCCAACCATTTCTACTACGAAATATGCAAATAGAATGAGGCAGGTTTTGTTAAATGGTTTCTTTCTGTACAGAACGAGCTGTCAATGTCATCATGTCTTGTCTGGTGGTACTATAAGGCTTATA
The DNA here is from genome assembly GCA_963425845.1 of Sphenostylis stenocarpa. Classification (NCBI taxonomy): domain Eukaryota; kingdom Viridiplantae; phylum Streptophyta; class Magnoliopsida; order Fabales; family Fabaceae; genus Sphenostylis; species Sphenostylis stenocarpa. The sequence goes on along the minus strand of OY731400.1, from coordinate 8,307,343 downwards.
CTTGTCCTTGGTGATAACATAGTGCCACCATAATCCCCTGTTGATGCATTAGTGGTAGGTGCCATAATCTTTCATGAATCAGTGAATCACGCCTTGTTTTTGGTTATGATGACTTTGATTGAGCTTCGTTGTTATTGACCTGAATTTTAACTTTTACTGGTAAGTTCTTTTGTCTGTGCTTTTTGCAAAAGAAGAGAGTCTCAACCCTTTTCTGGTTTGGGTCATCATTAATATAGCCTTATGGCCTATGATAACGTCCTTCTGAAGTTGTACTTAATGTCTATCATAATGCTGTAGAGTGAATTTGATTAAATTTACTTTGCTTTTTATTGTTTAGTTACTATTCTATGTACGGACATGTTGAGAAGCTCGCTGAAGAGATTCAAAAAGGAGCTGCTTCCGTCGAAGGAGTGGAAGCTAAGCTATGGCAGGTTTGTAATGACAAGTTTTTCGAGTTATAATCCTCTTTCTTTAACACTTATGCTCAGTTATTTCACATTTGGAGATTGGTTAACGTCTATCTTATATCTATCTGTCCAAGATTTGTTTCCAGTTATCAAAGTGTTCAAATAATCATTATGCTTGAACCTAGCTAGCTAATAAATTCTGAAGTAGTATCATGGAACACACTATATTATTAGGTGAAATTCATAAGGGGCCCATGTGTGTCAATTTCCCATTATTGTTTAACGAGACTAGGATAAATTTCACTCATCAACGAGTGGGATAAAAGAATTTGTTATAAAATATGTTGCAATCACTTTTCTAATGCAGTTATTAAGTATTCTCCACAATCCATTAGAATATTACTCAACAAATTGGGAATTTTCATTCTGTATTTATGATGTTATTACAGGTACCTGAAACACTGCCTGAAGAGGTCCTCGGGAAAATGGGAGCACCTCCAAAGAGTGATGTTCCAATTATTACACCCAATGAGTTACCTGAGGCTGATGGCTTATTGCTTGGTTTTCCCACAAGATTTGGACTAATGGCTGCTCAATTCAAAGCTTTCATGGATGCCACAGGAGGCCTATGGCGTACACAGGCCCTGGCTGGAAAGCCTGCAGGGATCTTTTACAGCACCGGTTCTCAAGGAGGAGGCCAAGAGACTACTCCGTGAGTCACCTAATCTAACAAGATTTTTTCCACCAACTCTTTTTTGCGCATATTCCAATGATCACAAATTGCTTTCTGTTTTAAAACTGTGCAGGTTGACATCTATCACTCAGCTTGTTCATCATGGCATGATTTTTGTGCCCATTGGTTACACATTTGGTGCTGGGATGTTTGAGATGGAGAAGGTGAAGGGTGGTTCCCCATATGGGGCAGGTACCTACGCTGGGGATGGCTCCAGACAACCTACCGAGTTAGAATTGGCTCAAGCTTTCCATCAGGGGAAGTACTTTGCTGGCATTGCTAAGAAACTCAAGGCATCATCATCTCAGTGATCTTAATGCATCTACCATTTGATGTTTCTATAATTCTATTTACTTAAGCAAGCAAAAGAGTTAAGTGCATCATATCCAGTTTCCAGTTCCTTTAATGTCGAACAGAATAAGATTTTATTCAGAGGGAGAAAATAATTAATACTTGGGTTCAATACTACTGTGTTGTAATTTGTCATTATGTGTCCTCAAATACAATGTTATTGTCAGTAACTAGAATTTGACAATTGTTACTATTTATTTTCATTGAGCTCAATTTGTTTGGCATAATATTGATAGTACTGCGCTACTCTGTTACAATGAAAGTATATTTTGTTTTAAAGATATGATAAACTGATAAGCCATGAGTCCGGGACATTGATTATCTAAAACTCGACAATAATATCCTTATTCGTTTTTGTATTGAAAAGCTTTCTCATTTTAACTGAATTTTATGTGTGTTCATTCTTGATGAGTAAAAGAACTAGCCTAGCTTAGCAACTTCATTTCATCAATGATGTTACTGATAATGTCATATTAACATAATATTTATCATGTAACTTAAATAGGTCTTTCTTTTACCTTTTCATAAACAAATTGATTTTGTTCAGTAGCTTCAGGTGCAACCACAGATATATTGACGAAGTTAAGTAAGGAAGAAGAGTTTGTTTCTTCACAAGGTGATGATAGCATGCTGTAATTGTGTACATGTTTTAAAGGGGACCTCACACCAAATGAAAATGCACTTAAAGTAATGGTGTTTCTTACAAATTATTTGGTGATTTTACTGCATCTGATTTCAACCAACTTTGCTCGAACTTTTCCTATTTATTGCTAAAGTGGTTCATTCCTCTTTCCCTGTTGCCATGGAAGTTAGAATATCAAATCAGGTTGTTATGGCTTTTTGATTTTTGACATGAAAATTAGACAATACACTTCCAAACAGATTACACAACACTTGGGTTGTTCTTGTCTTTCCACCTTACTACCAACTAAAAGCGTTAATTGATGGATCGTCTCACGCGGAAACATTATTTTTCAATCCATCGTAGCTTGCTTCGAATTTTTGTAAAGACACCTCACATTAGAGTGGTTGAAATTTCGAAGAGATGCTGTTATTAATACACTAGTTCAGCCTAATAAGGGAGATTTGAATAATTTATACGTGTTTTGGGGAAAAATTATTGATAAACAATTACAGTTTTTTTTTTTAATGATAAACAATCTCTGTGATTTTTAATTTATGATATATTTAATACAAAAAATATTTATTTAAATTGAACACTAGAAAGCATTATAGACTTTCGGATTTAAGAGAAACATTTATGTTTATATTATAGATATTATCTTCATACCAAATTGAACAATATTTAATACTTCTTTCTTTATACTAAAATTAAAGTTTTTAAAAAAATACATAATTTATTTAAATTTATTCGGCAATTGTTTTCTCTTATACTCTATTTTTTTTTAATTTTTACGTGGAACGATTGTACATACCTCTAATTAATTATTTAAATAATATAGAAATCATTCGTAATATTGAGAATTTTAAAACAATTTAATTCATGATTAATATTTTCTATTCCATATGGAGAAATACTACTTCAGTTATATCATAGAAGACTTGGTCTATCCTGATTTTCTTATCCCAATGTTTGATAGGTCTCACAAATTAGTAATGTAACAGATTTTATTTCTTTCTGAAAATTTCTTACTTTTCACTCTCGATTGTTCTGTATATATCTAAACTTCAATTATTATTATTATTATCTAAATTGTGTTATTAGTTTTATATGCTCTCAAATATATACTTCTGTTTCTTTTGTGTAACTCGTACAAGTGTTATCATCATTATTGTTTTGGCCCTTCTAAAAGTCATATTCTCTTTCGTATCTGTAATATGATTTTATTTAATATCATTATTATTCTTTGGGCTATTCTAGAAGTTATCAGTTCAGTTAAATATTGGGCTCTCCATGCTTGACAAAGTCCAATAGATATAAAGACCGGCTCCTTTTTCATACATTTTCATATTTCTTCTTCCACCACATAATTCATATAAAATAATTAAAATATCTTTTTATTAATTTTTATTTGAAATTCTAAAAAGGTTCTTTGCATTCCTCTTCATCTCCATATCTCCTCTCCACCCCCATAACTCCTCTATCTTTGTTTTGATGCCTTTCTATCTCAGTCGACGATCGTTTTAATTAAAAACTATTAATGTTTTGTACCTATTATAGAATAATCATCATAATATCTATAAAAATTGAACTAAAAATGTACATAAAAATTTAAACTACTCAATTTGTAATACATTTCTAGACTCAAAAGTAAGTTTTAGAGCAACTAATCCGCAATATATTTCTGGAACACCTAATCCATAAATGCATTCTGGATTAATTGTTTTAGAACTCATTTATGAAATACTCAATCTGGAAATATATTCTATATTAGTTGTTTAAAAACTCATTTCTGGATTTGGTACTCTGGAAATACATTCTGGATTGGGTATTTTGAGAATGAGTTTCATAATCGTTAATGTAGGAAATCATCCATGATTTTCCTCTTTATTGATTAAGGATATATACAAAATACAAACTATAATTTAGGTTATCATTATAATTGACAAACTATAATTTAGACTAATCTTTAGGTAATTATTACTACAAAATATTCTTAAAATAATAATAACTTATTTTATTTAATAATATCTATCACATTCCCTCAGTCGAAGCGGGAGGTTGACAAACACTTACATTGTTTTGAAAATGATTAAAGAGTATGTGTGGAAGACCTTTGGTGAAAAATAACAATTTGATAGTGGGACGGAACATGAAGGACACGAATTTTGCCACGAGCAACTTTTTCACGTACAAAGTGTACGTCAATCTCAATATGTTTTGTGTGTTGATGTTATATAGGATTACCCAATAAGGAAATGACACTCACATTGTCATAATACATTTTAGCTTTTTGAATTGGATAATGAAGCTCTAGAAGAAGGTTTCAAATAAAACAAGATTCAAAAACAATATTAGCTACTCCTTAATATTTAGCTTCAACACTAAAATGAGATAATGTAGGTTGTCGTTTGGACGACCAAGAAATCAAGTTATCATCGAGGAAAACACAATATCCAAATATAGATCGTCTAGTATCCGAACATCCACCCCAATATGCATCTGTGTAAGAGAGGAGATTTCTAATATTGAATTTGTACAAATGCAAGCCAAAATCAATAGTACCCTGAATGTAACGTAAAATACACTTGAGAGCATGCATGTGCTCTTCCTTGAGATCATGAATATAGAGACATACTTGTTGCACCACATAAAAAATGTCAGGCCTTGTAAAAGTGAAATATTGCAATGCTCCAGCAAGACGTCTATACTTAGTAGGATCCTTGTAGGGAATGTCATTACAAGCGTTAAGTTTAGGTTTTGTGTCAACTGGTGTGGGACAAGTTTTGCAATTAATCATTCTTGATCTTTTAATAATTAATTTCTTCTACATATTTTTTTGTGTGAGAAAAACATATTGGTTGTATGACGGGTAACTGCAATCCCTAAAAAATAACTGAGTGGACCAAGATCCTTCATAGCGAACTCTGCACTCAAGAATGACATAATGAATTTTCTAAGAGAATTAGAGGAAGCCACTAGGATAATATCATCAATATACAACATAATATATGCAATATCAAACTCCTTATGATATATGAATAAAGAGTGATCGAATTTACTATGTTTGAAACTGATTGTGGCCATATAATCTGCAATTTGTTGGTACCAAGTACGAGAGACTTGTTTTATGTCATAGAGTGACTTCTTTAACAAACAAACATAATTATGATGAGAGAAATTCTTAAAACCCATGGGTTGATGCATATAAATGATTTCATTTAGATTATCATGTAAACATGTATTTTTGATGTCCAACTGATTAATGGACCATGATTTGGACAAAACATTAGTTAAAACCGTTAGAATGGTAGTTGGTTTCACTATTGGACTGGATGCTTCATCATAATCTACTTTTCTTTTGTGACCTACCATCACCTACAAGACAAGTTTTATACCTCTCAAAAGAACTGTCAGAGTTGCACTTATGTTGAGTATTTATTAGATTAGTTGTATCTAACTATTGACCTAGTTCCTAAAATGTATCTGTTTATCTTCTCTAGGTTTAATCATTTCCCCCTATTTATTGTATCTCAGAATTTGTATCTTTATCTCCTATAAATAAGGGAACACAAGAGAAAAGAATATGCTCTCAAAAACATCTTTTTATTTTCCTATTATCTATTTCAAGTTGGTATCAGAGTGGGTTCGTCCCGCTCTACCTATTTCTCCTTTTTCTCCATCGTCCATCGCCGTCCCCCGACGTCGTTTCACTCACTGTACTTGGGTTTGGATCGCCTCGAGGAGCGCAACCCAATCTCGGTGGTCACTTCAGCTATCTCTGTTAGATGCGCTACCTTCGTCCGCTGCTTCCTCCGCGTGTGTGGTTTACGCGCCGCCTTCTCGGTGCTGTTTTGCTCTAGACCACCACCATTTGGCTCGCCTCGTTGTCCTGAAGGCAAATTTACCATTTGTTTTATGTTTCAAAAGTTTGGTAACCCCCTTTTGTATACACTGTCACAGAACACTAGTTGTTCTGTGTTCAAGCAAAGCGACACTGTTTCTAGCCTCCCTTAAGAAAGAGGATAATAATATGATGTACTTTGTTGTTGAAGCTCAATCAGCAGTTGAAGAATTAAAAATGTTCCTTGAGGCAGATTCATTTGAGGAGAAAAAGACGAAGCTAGATAAATTCTATATGGTTATGATTCTTAGGGTTATGAATCTAGAATTTAATCATGTTAGAGATCAAATTTTAACTGGACAAGAAGTTCCTTCTATGGAGAGTTTGATCACAAGACTACTTCGTATTCCATCTATCAAAGATAAAAATAGTCAAGAACTTGCTGAATCTTCTACCATAATTTCTGCTCATGGAAGAGGTAATCATGGTAATAGAGAACGTCCTCAATGCACTCATTACAAAAGAATGAATCATATTAAGGAAAATTGCTTTGATTTGCATGACTATCCTGACAAGATAACCAATACTTCAACATATGAAGTTGTTGAACCCAAGTTCTTTCATGAGGAGTATTAAGAATATTTAAGGATGAAATCAACCAGTCTGGCTCAAGCATCTACAACTCCAAATTCATCAACCGCTTTCATTTCGCAATCTATGGAAAGTCAAAATCTGTGGATTATTGACTCAGATGCTTCTGACCACATGTCTAGTAATATCTCTTTATTCTCCTCTCTATCATTTCCTAAAACCTCCCATCTCATATCTTTAGCCAATGGATCTAAAGTAGCCTCTAAAGGGATTGGTCAAGTATCCATCTCTCCTTCTTTAAACTTACAAAACGCCTATATGCCTATTTATCATTGAGGAGATGTTATTCTAACTACATGTTTTTTCATTAATAGAATGTCATCTTCTTCTCTTGATAATAAAGTTCTACATTCTATTCTATTTCCAAAGGAACCACTCTTTCATGTTTCTCCTCGGGTATTTGGATGTATTTATTTTGTTCATGATATCTCTCCATGCTTAGATAAACTCTCAGCTAGAGCTATTAAATGCGTCTTCTTAGGATATTTTCGTCTTCAAAAACGAAATCGGTGTTATTGTCCTGAAACTAAGAGGTACTACATGTTTGTTAATGTCACTTTTTTTTAATCATCTCCCTTCTTCTGTGCAAGATCATTACAAGAAAAAAATACTATTAGCGACTGAAAAATCGGTCTCTAATGGCAAAAAATCGTTTGCTAATCAGTTAGCGACCAAAATGGGTTATCGCAAAAGGTCAAGTCGCTAATTCGTTAGCGACCAATTTTCATTTCGGTCACAAAATAATGACTGATAAGGTGATCGCTAAATAATTCAGTCACTTATTTCTTAGAGACCAAAATAACGAACGAAATTAATATATTAAATCGGTCGTTAAATCGGTGACAAAGTCTAAAAAAATAGCGACCGATATAATCAGTCGCTAATATATTAATTGAATTATTTAAATAATAATTAAAATCGATCGCAAAAATAGCGACCAAAATTAATATATTAAATCGGTCGCTAAATTAGAGGCAAAGTTAAAGATAATAGCAATCGATATAATCGGTCGCTAATACATTAATTGAATTATTTAAATAATAATTTAAATCGGTCGCAAAAATAGCCACGAAATAATTTCGGTTGCTAAATTTCAATTGTATATTATAATATATTTGTGGCGACTGAAAATTCGGTCGCTAATCTAACCAAATCTAATTTTTTTTTTAATTTTGTATATCCAATTTGGCAGAATTTGTACCTGTTTTATTGATCCAAACATAACACAAATGAAAATTTAAGAACTAAAGTCAAATTATTCAAATCATAATAGAAACAATTCAAAGTCATGCAAGCACTCAAAATTCAAAGTCATAAAAGAAATAAAATGTTTTTAAACAACCACTCAAGATTCAAAGTCTTAATATGATAAAATTGGAAATTAGTCCTTTGGTATATTGTCAGTATCATATTGACTTATAGTAGGATGACTAGGGTCATACATAGGATGACTATTCATCTAAATATGTTGTGAAATAAGTTGCATCTGCTTCATCTGCTCATCTTGTTGGCGTTGATTGTTCCTCAACTTCTGCATCTCTTCTTGAAGTGTCTTCTCCTTATTATGCTTTGCCACCAATTCAACATTTAACTACTTCACAAATCCACCTATAACAAACGATAAAGAAATCCTATAAAAATTGTCTTTCCTATACTGTTCACAATGCAAGAGAATAATAGTCTTTAATTATATGACTTTACTATTAGGCATCCATATAGTGCTGGAATTTGGGCGGCACATAAAAGACAACAAACTCATGCTTTGGAATATCAACCCAAATGAATTCCAAGAAGTTATGCAGTCCAAACACACAATCACAACCAACAATAAACATTAAATTTTCTTATTAAAATTTAAAGTAAAGTATTATGACAATTTGAAGAGCATGGTCCCAAAAAGAAAGTGACATGGATGAGTGTGCTAATAAAGTGCGAATAATGTTGTTAATGGATTTAATATGCTGTTCAACTTTGCTATTTTTGGGAGAGGTGTGAGGGCAAAATAATCTAAATTGCGTTCCACTTTGTTCACAAAATTTTTTAAACGAATCATTAACAAATTCCTTTCCATTATCACATTGCAAATTTTTAATGTTTCTTTCAAATTGAGTTTTAATCAGATTTTGAAAATATTGAAAAATGGAATAAACTTGTGATTTTTTAGAATGAGAAAAGTTCACAAAAATTTGCTAAAATCATCAAGAAATAATACGTAATATCGATAATCATAAGAGTTAGATATGTGTAATGTGTAAATATCACTATGAATAATATCAAAGGGAAATTCATTAAAAGAACAAAAGATATTAAATGGTAATTTCACATGTTTACCAAGAGGACAAGAAGTGCAAAAATCATGACTGTCTTTATTACAATTTATGAAATTTTGACAACAAAGAGAGTTTAAGATAATAGCTCTAGGATGACCTAAACTATAAATGTTGAAAGAATGATTGGTGGAGAGATTGAGATTGTTTGATAGTTGGGATGGATGTGGTAGAGATCTCCAAAGCTATTATATCTCATTAGATAGTTCCTCGTGTGGAAATCCTTCATCAAAAACCCCCCAAAGGATCAAATTCAACAAAAATCAGATTATCAATGGTAAATTTACGAACATATATGAGATTTTTAATGAGTTTTTGTGTATATAACACATTGTTTAAGTTTAAAGGAGAGTGAGGTGAGGATAGTGTAGTGCTTCCATGACCATAAATAGGAATCAAATAATCATTATTAATAACAATATTGTAATTCCTATAGTTAATCAGGAATGCAATCTAAAATGTTTTTTCAAACTATCCAATTTGGGAAGAAGATCGTAAGGGTAAAATGAGATTTATTTTAATTATAGGAGTATAGGAAATAATTATGGAGGCAAAAAGAAAACATAACCTAAAGACCTTGTTATTGTCAACATTTTTAGGTTTGGAGTTGCTAAATTATGTAAATCATAATTTGTTAATGGTTAATTCTTTTTCACTCCAATAATTCTTTCGTATAATTAAAATAAATTTCATTTTATCGTTTATTTATCTTCTTGTTTTTTTTAACTCTAAAAAACTTATTTTTCATCATTCATCGTTATTTTAAGGGATTTATTAGATCAAGAAATGACTAGTTTTAAATAAGATTTTAAACTATTTTAAATCTCTTATTTTTTTTTTCCACATAAAAAAATATATACATTTATGTTCTTAAACATTAAGAATCAACTTTCATATTAGTTGATTTGAAACTCATTTTTGATTTGGTGTTTTTGGAATAATTTTAGGTAATCCATAAATCCAAAAATATTTTAGAAACATCAATTTAAAAGTGTTATGATTTGTTGAATCAAGAAGATTTTTTTATTGAGTTTTCTGAAAATATATTTCAGATTTAGAAAACTAAAACATGTTAGTTATATGCGCTTTTTCAATAGTATAAATCACCGTTAAATTTTTAATATGGGAATGAAAATGATCTCAAATGAAGATGTAGGAAACGGTGGTACGCAATTATGGATATGCGGCACAGGAAAAAAAAAAAACAAAGTTCATTTCATATTAGGATTTGAAAAAAAAAAAAAAAACTCAAACACAATAATTAGGCGAGAAGAAGGAGCCTTGTTAATTATCTTATTAATTAGGCGTCGTGACTCGTGGCCCTGTGCTTCTCCTAGCATAAGGCAATGTTGGTGGTGGCTATTCATTGAGAAGAATGTGATGACAAATTGATAACCCCACCAAAAAAGTGTTTTCTCTTCCTTTATTTTTTTCTAATCGACAATGAATTCGATTACGGTTGATTTGAATATAATCTACAGGGTGAAAGGGAATTAAGCAAGTGGAAAAGAATTGCTTGTTTAATCGAAGCTAAATACCTTCTCTTAATTTTTGTTCTTATCATCAATTTTATGTGTAAGCTTTGAAGACTTGGTGAGCTCCTTCATGTGTTAAACCAGTGAACCCAAACTAACTTTAGCGACATACCAACCCAAACCCGATATGAAACTTCAGACTTTTTTGACAAGTTTGGCGTGGAATCACATCAATATTCAGCATTTGTTCTTGCTATTATTCAAAATTTGGGAATAACCAATGTCAACTTCCATTATCATGCTCAAGTCAGTATCTGTACGTCTTTCACCCAAAAATAGTAAAATCCTTTTTGTCTCCTTTACAAATCTAATCATCTCATTTATGTCAACTACCAACTTGACACCACTGGAAGAACATACATTTGGATGGAAGAGAACCAAAGAAAAGGGACATTTCAGAGTTCTTTTAATTCTGTGAGGTTTTGAGCCTCCAAACTAAAAAAAAAAAAGAATAAATTTTTTACTTAGCCCTCATCATTTGTCATTCCATCTTTTTTTTGAACAAATTCTTGCTTTCTATTTCATTCCTTTATCATTGAAATATTAATATCACCCAATTGGAGGGTTGCCACCCCAACCACGAAGAATATTAATATTGCTGCACCAACTTTCTTCTGAAGCTCGGAAGAGGTAATTTGGTGCGTAAAGGGCTTGCAAGATCAGATTCAAAGTCCCGACCAAGAAGGAATAACCTCTTTTTCTTTGGTGAAAAGAAAGAACCCTTTTCAGTTTGGAAGAAAAACTTGTACTTGAAGATAGACATACGTTGTCATTGATTAGCCAAATCAAGAAAAAGAGAAAGTTGAGTGAGGACTCATAATTCCCATACTTTAATATATGATGCCTCATGCGTTTTCGTTCCCCAAACTTTATGAAATTCCTTCTATGTAACTTCTCTTATATTAGTAATCAACCCTAAACTGAGATTATATGAAAATGGGCAGATCAATATCTTTAACAGACGTGAATTGAAGGGTACTAATTTATATATATTCATTCCTATCAGTTAGATTTTCAATTACTTAATAGTATTGTTTTCATGTTTAGAAATATGTACATAAATATATCGTAGTCATTTAGAGCAAAAAGAAAAAATTAATATATCTACTCGTGTGCGTATGTATTAAATTTTAAGTCTTTCTTTTTATTCTCATAAAAATATGTCATATTTTTCTTCTTATGATTTTCATATCACGACACACGTCTTGATATTAAATAACACAAAATCTATATTTATTTTGAATTTATTATTTTTATATATTTACTTTTATTTAAGACTTTCAAAATGCCTAACCCCACCATGTCTTCATCGCGCTTTTCAGCTGAGATATGGAAGCATCATAGATTGTGACACATGTTGATTGGTATTAAAATTTATTGATAAATATAAAAAAATGCTATAATCAAAATTGATTGATAAATTGAAAAAAATTTCCCTTTAAATTAATTCAAAGATAAATTAATAAATGATACAAATTTATTACAGAAATTAGTTAATATTTATTTATATTATAGACCCAAAACTATTTAACTATCGAATAATTTTAATAGTAATCAATGATCAAAATAAATTTGTAATTAACATAAAAATAAATACAAAAATCCAATATAATATATTTTATTTATCTATCCTCATCCAAACACTCTTGTCATTCAACCTTACGAAATAATTTTCTTTACCTGATCCTGAACTTGAGTGTGATTGAAATTGTTCCTCTTTATCTTGAGTAAAACTTTTTGATTTATTTTCTATAGAGTTGTTCATGCTTTAAAATAAATTGAGTGAGAAGAGTGAATCAAACTAAATTAAATACCAAAAGGCTGAGAGCTATACACACCATTTAAGTGGAGAAATTTTTAGAAACTAACCTAATTGTTTCCCTTTGTTTTCTAACCTAATTGTGCAGGAAAATGGGAAGCCAAGATTCATTACATCCTATGAAACCTAGGCATGTCGAGATCTATGCTACAAGACAAATTGCATAAACTCAAACGATTTTATAAAAACATCAAATGCAAGATCTCCTTATTACGGAGGTGAGCAATTTTTTATGAAGAGGAAGGGGGGCAATGAGAGAGGAAGAGAAAAATCTGCAATGAGAAGATTACTAAATCACATGTGAGAGGATTCCTAAATTTTTAGGTAATTGTAATCTTGAGTTGTATTATGAATAAGTATTACAGGTAGATCAAATTTTTAATATTTATGACTTTGAATATTTCATTAAAGTGAAAGTTGCTATTCTGAATTTGAAAAATATACTTTAGTGTGACCAAATTAAAAAACATTTGGTCATTACTATACGACATAATTTACAAATATGCAAAAGGGAAAGATTTGTATCATCCTTCAAAAAATGATCTTTACCTTAAGTTCTATAAAGACATATGTTGATGAATATTTTAAAGATTTGGAACTTACCATGATAAAGGTTGAAATGGAGGAAAACATGAAAAGTTATCATTATTATACTAATGTAAAATTATTATTTTTTTACGTCATATTATTTACATCAGTTATATGAATACCGGTGACATTTTAAAAGAAGTTACAAATTAAATTTAAGAATGACCGATTAAAGCACTCTTATTAAAATACTTACTCACAATAGTGGGTTTTAATTTTTTAGGACCACTTTTGCCAAGGCAGAATCAGTTGAAGAGAAACCTGTTCTTATCACTATGCCAATTACCTAACAAAATCAACAATAAGACAGTAAAATTAGTTCAACCTTAAAGAATAATAAATTATGAGATCCTCCATCTTTTATAATTATGATCTGTGATTAAAATCTAGGTTGAATTTTAAAGGGTGATCGAAGGGAACATTTGATCATTAAAATAATTGAAAATGTAAACATTACATTAAAAAAAAAGAAGAGAGAGAGAATATTGTACTACAAATAATCCTCTTTTATTTTTGTTTTTTCCTTACGTAAAACAAATCATTCATACAAAACATATTAGTATCAAAATAAACAATCATTGGCATGAACAAATCAAAAGCATTGAAGTAGCCCCATATCCTCTAAATTCTCCCATATATTCTCTACCAGAAGCAGCAAAATTTGGTTCATATATATTAATCTTGCAGCACACCAGTTAATAAAGTATGTAAATGCATGTTAAACATTTTCTCTTCTAGTGGTCACTAATCATTTGCAAGTACACATCACTCTGGTTGTGGCTGGCCCAGCTTTCCCTGGTCATCTTTGAAGGGTCACTTCGTTTGTTTCTTTTCTCACTTTTCCTTCTTTTCATCCTTTGTTTTCTTCAGCTTTTCTCTTCAATATCTGTGCCTTCACATTTGCTTCATCATCCTATTACGCAAATAGTTAATAATACGTCATCAATTCTCCACTTGCCGAGTCTCTTTGGCTTTATCTTCTCTATCTCAAGAGTGCGCCCCTGAATGTAGGCGTCCACAATTCAGCACTACTAGTGGTTTCTGTTGCCACTGGAAATGTGCTTGAAATCGGTACCAAACACAGTCCTCGGCTTTTTAAATCTTGCTGTGGTCCTTCTGAGCTTTTCAGATCATCGCAGCCCTTTCAACAAAGATATAATAAATGTTTCAAAACTACTCAACCATATAAATGTTACATATCACCACAAAAGGTGATGTCAGATTAATCAGTCATTAGTATTTTATATGTCTCAGTTTAGTAAAAATTGAACTATTATATATAGAAAAGAATGTAAGATGTGGTAACAGTTTCAGAGAAAAACGGTAAATTTACCATATAATCTTGTATTAATTATATGAATTAAAAGTTATTTAATAATAATATAATCACTTTGAATGGTCAAATAGCTTATAATTTAATCTAAACCTTTAATAAATCTTATCTTTTACTAAATTTTGCTCTTCACATCCTCTCATAATTATAGTCCTCACTCACATGGGATAAAGATGAATGAAACCTCATGCTATTTGATATTTTGAGAGAGAAAATGAGAATAATGAAAGTATAATGTGTTAGAAAGCTATATTAGAAAGAAAGTCTGAAATAAGTGCTTGTGACATATCTGTCTATGTATATATAATATTCATGATTACAATCTATACTAATAACTTTTTTTCATTAAAAAAATATCATATCAGTAGAAGTAAAACTAATTAACAATATTTTTTTACTATTAATAATGGACATTCTTGCTAAAAGAATAATATATATATACTATAAGCATTTTGGAGTACCTGCTTCGGTTGAATGGGAGCTCCATTTTTCATATATGAGGTGCTCAAAACCTGTAATTCAAGATGAGAAGATAATATTTAAAACACAACGTAAAAAGAGCCTTATAATAAAACTTTTTCTTATTGAAGATTTGTATATGTGATGCTCAATAATTAGGGTTTGTTCAAAACAATGTTGAACGTACATTGACTTGATCATGAAGGAACTTAATGTACTCGATGGCTTCGTGAAGAACGGATGCGGTGTCGGTCTGTTAACAAGAATAAAAAAAATCAGAATGAGGTTCTAACATTTTTACCTTTCAATGTCATATAAGAAAGTAAAGGTTTCAATTATATCATAGTTGTAGCTCCTGTGGAAATTAAAAAAAAAAAAAAAAAAGTGAAAGAGACATATCCGAGAAATTTCACCTTTCCGAAAGGTGAAACCAATTGCTGAAGAGCAGTGACCCGGTCCCCTAGCTTCTCTTTCCGAACCTGTCCATACACATCAAGTTGATTAAAATCTAAAGTGAAATTATTATAAAGGTTGAACAATTTTGCATAGTGAAAAAAAAAATGAATTGAAGTAAACAAGAAATCTATGTACATGAAACAGTAGATACCTTAAAAGTTGGTAATGGGGATGGAGTTTCAATTCTTGGCCTCTTTAATGCTGGTTCACAAACATTTTTCTTCGCCATTGTTGCTGAATCTAGAGTTTCTTCACTGTTGATCTGTACTTCAATATATATTTATCAATTACAGTCTTCAACAGAAAACCCTAGCTAGCTACACATATGGATATAGATTTAAGTGAGCTTAAACTGAAACATGTACCTTGTTTAATAGAGTAATTGGGCTATTGGGTTTCTCTTGAACAAAGGTTGGCGTTTGGTATTGTGATTGTGATGAAGCAAAGGTACCTACTCTTATGTCGTTAAGTGCGTCGGCGGAAGCATTCCAGAAAGGGGTGTTGTTAGAAAAGTGAATTCCAACAGGTTGTTGCTTTGCAATTGTTGTGGGCTTCAAAAAGGTAGAGACTTTAGACCATGATGGCGTTAGTTCAGTGCAGGGTGTCCCATAACTTGCCTTTGATGAATAGGACATGGGACGGTTGGTGAAAAGTGAGTGCTGTGGTAATTGTGGACGAGGATCAGGGTCATATAAGCTTTGTATCGTTGAAGGGTTACCATATGAGTCTGATCCAATCGAGAAATCACGATTTGATGATAACCCAGTTAAAGAACTTGGACTCTGGTGATCTAGTGAAAATTCTTGGTTCAATGGCTTGAAATTATCAATTTGGTCTCCTCCGCCACCAGAGGAGAAGCTCTTTGGGATCCAATCCCTATGGATTTGTGAATTAGAAGAATCTATTCCCGTTTCTTCCTGAAGCACGGAATGAAAATTGCTCTCTGACCTTCCACTACATCGACTATAGGATAAAAAAAAAAGACAAAATATATGGTCTTGGTTAGGAGAATCCAATAGGAAGAAACAGTTAAGAGCTATAGTATACTCCATATATGCTTTGATAAGATCAAGTTCCCTTTTTCAAATGAAATCAATGAGAAAAAGTTAAGAGAAATAAACCTTTTCAACCCTAGTGGAAACGTTGGACCATATACCATAAACCTTCCACCCACACATATTACATGAAAATTCTCTCTCATAAGAAAATGTAAGCAAATACAGTAAAGTATATATCAAAATATATATTATTTTTGGTGATGCCTTACAATAATAGAGGTTGATTCCAATTCTCTGATGTTGAAGATGTGAGGCCAAAACCCATCATCTGTAAGGTCGAATCGGTCAACATGACACCACTTTCACTGGCTGATTCACTCTTGTGTGGCTTCTGTGCATCAACAAAGCCCAGGTAAGTGTCAGAAACCAAGCTGTCTGTCTCTTCAGTACAACACTTGGTTGCCTTCAAGTCTGCTTGCCGGGTGCTATAGACTCCTGCATCTTGACTAGCCGCCACGGAACAAGGAGAAGGAGAAATCGACGATGAGCTTAAAGGGAATACACTTCTGGCTGAATCAATGGTACCATTCCACCAGTTTTCACCACAAATCCTAGCTTGAAACTCCTCAGCCATGGCAAGCCTTTATTTATTCTTCTTCTTACCAAATTGCCGATTTGTTTGTATCTATGAGCTTTGCTAACTTCTTGAGTTACGTGCTCAATATAAAAATATATCACTCAGCAATATAAAGGGTTGGAGGGTGAGTGATTTTATATATGAAACGGTTAGAAGGGTACGGACAGTGGAGACTACCGGAATCCGGTTGACATTACAAGGGGATGATTAGACAAATGAGAGAGAGAATTTTGAATCATATTCTAATTCTCCTTTTCTTCAAAACATATGCATAAGTACTTGGCTATAAATTTATTTATTTCACAATTGGTTTTATTGCTTTTGTTTTCATCTTCTATTTTTAATATTAGCAAAAGTATATAATATTATTGTCAAACTCAGAATAATATATATAATAAGAATATATATATATATATATATATATATATAATAATAAGTAGTTAGTTAGAGTGATATTAAAATTATTCCCCTAGATAAATTTTAAAAATTTAAGTTTTGTGATTAAGAAAAGACACTTAAAAAAAATTAGTGTTTCAAATTTATCAAGGCAGATTAATCTCTAGCATAGTAAATACTTTACATCAATAATCTATATAAATAAATTCAACATGTCAGCTACAAACTGTTTTTTTAGTGGTTTTGCTGAAATTATAAATTACGGTGATAAGTTCCATATAGAAATTTATTTGTTTTTATTGTTATTTTTTATAATTTAAAATAATAATTCATTTCAATTATAACTCATTTTAATGTTATTTAAAATAATAACCCATTTTAATTATTAAATTATATAAGATAAATTTATAATTTTTATTTTTAAAATTACCGTATAATATATTATATTATTATGTATAGTCTTTTTTATTGCTTATTTTTAAAATTTAATAATTAAAAATAATAAGTTATTTTAATTGTTAAATTATAAAAATAAAAAATAAACTTTTATTTTTTATTTTTCAAATATATTATATTATAATATAACATAACATGTATCATATCATGCATGAGGGTGACATAATGATATATTCATGTTGTGAGATTTGATTTGCAGTCCAGCCATGTTATGTCATGATTTGTATAGAGTTCATCAAACCCTCTACTAAAATAAAATAATTAGGAACCTAATGAATTTGTTTAGAGGAGTAACTAGTTTACATTATCTATAAGAAAGTTCTTAAAATATTGAGTGCGTCCCACTTCATGAAATTGTAAAGTCGAGGAAAATGGAATTTATATATATATATATATATATATATATATATATATATATATATATATATATAAAAGAGGTAATAATGAATTTAATTAGACAACTAAATAAATTATTTATCTTTGTTTTTCTTTTCGTGACATTTAATTACTTCAAGAAGTCTTAAGAAAAACAAATACTCCTTAAGTAAATTTTGTATTAAACAATACATGTTGAATAATAAAGGTTATAAATTAATGAAAATTATTTTAAAGCATAAATTTATCTAATTAGTCAGTAATTGTATTCTTTAATTATTAAAATAAAAAAACGAAAAATAATCCCCAGTACTCCATTTCTTTTTTTCCCCCACAGATTACTGACATGATAGAAAATTATTATAATCCAAAAATGTGTAGGTGAGATAAAATTGAGGACCATTTTCATGGTAAGGTTATGATTGCAGACAACATAGTACCAGTCCTAGTACAACTAGCTGGACCAAGAACTTAATTGGTAATGTAGTACTTTTTTCATTTCGCTAAATAAGAATTAATTGGCTAAATAACAGTGGGGTCTCACTTGGGTTAGTGAAACTTAAACCAAACTACAAAATGTTATATATATAGATGACCTCACTCACATAACTACGCTGTTGTTGGGAACCTAATTTGAAATGTCAATGGGTCACTCTTAAAATTCTACAATAAACATGTATTTTTTTCTCTACTACTGAATAAAAAAATATAATTATCAAAACATTGAAGTCAAATGTATACTACGAGGAATCTAAAAAAATCATCTAAATTTCTTAAAACATATTCAATATTTTTTTATATAAAATAAGAATTTATGATATCATAAATATTTAAATTATTATATATTTTTAGTTAATTTATTATTTATTTTATTTTATTAAAAAATTTAAAAATTTTAAAAAATTCATTTTTTTTATCTTTATTTATTTTTATAAAAATATAAAACACTTAATAAAATTTAAATAAGTTATCGGATATTTTTCTAATAGGAAAATATTTTAAATAACTAATATTTTATTTAAGTATATCAATAAATAATTATATTTTTAATCATTATTATTGAATAAATAAGAAAGTATTTATAATTTTTAATAAAACCATCAATATAATGAAGGTAGATCAAATCATTAAATCTAGAAAATACATGTTTTTGAAAATCATTTAGTGATCACAACAACCTAATCAATTATATTTATAATTAAAAATAAATTATATAAAAAATATTATTATGTATCAGTTTATCATTATCATTAACTATTACTAATTATGTGATTTCTAATACTTTATTATTTTATTTTTAACCCTAATAAAATAATACAAAGTTTATTAATATATATAGATTTTCTTTTATAAAAGTGTTGGCGATTTGGTTTTTATTATTTAAAAATATGAAATAAAAAAAATTAATATTTTATAATTTAATTGGAAATTTTATGATATTTTTATTATAAAATTAGTATATTATAATAAAATAATTGTTCAATAAAAAATATATTATATAATTAATTATTATATTCATAGTTTTTATTTTTTTTAATCTTTATATTCAATTTTAAAAAATAATAATACATATTTTATATTATAAAAAATTAATTAGTTTACCCATTTTTTCAGAATAATGATACTTTTGTTGTTGTTAAGAAAAGAGTAAATTCAGAGTATAATTGATTATAAAAACAAATAATAAATTATGTATGATATTTTTTAATTTATATTTATTTTTTATTTGTTTAGTATTATATTATAAATAATTAAAAAATATATATTAAAATAATAAATGAATTTATTTAACTTTCTACTTATTTTCATATTTTTCTCCTAATTTAAACAATTTTACTCTTTCCTTTATTTTTCACCTTGCCTATTTCCTTAAACCTCCTTTTTAATCCAAATACAAACTAAGATAATTTTATATTTTAATTCTAATAAAATATAATATAAATTATATTTAGTTTAAACTGAATTAATTTTTTACTGTGAAATTATAAATCAAATCAAACTAATTAATTAAAAATTTCAATCCAATTTTTTTAAAAAAAGTTAATTTTAATCAGTTTTTATATTTTAGATTGACTTTTGATTTATTTTTAGATTGGTTGAGTTTTATAAACCCCTAAATTTTATAGATATGAATATGTAAGTAAATTATTTACCTATATGATATTAATTTGTACGTATACCAATAGATGAACCTAAATTCGGATGGTAATATTACTAATTTTCGTTTTAAGGTAATTCCTAGACTATTATATTGATACTTTGTTTATTTTACAGTTAAAATATTAAAAATCTAAATTGATCTATTCCCCCATAAATTCAACGTTTCCATGAATATTTGGAGGGGAATAATAGACTATAATAAGCTCAATTTTGGTAAAGTTAAATATGACCCACTTTATAATTAAAAAAATTGAAGTTAATCTCCTTATTTCTTATATGATAATTTTTGCAACTAGGTTTTGACAAGAAAACCTGCTTTATATTAAGGCTATAATAGACCTATGAATCTATAAGCATATAGGTCTGAGGTTAAGCCTAAATATATTTTTAGAATAATTAATTATTGTAGTCATTAAGAGTAAATATAGTATAACATAATATAATATGTAAAGCAAACAAGGCGACAAATTTGGCCAATTTTTTACTTAAACATACTTTTTAAAAGTTAAACAATTTTTTAATGAACAAGACAGCTTTATTATGAAGGTGAGGCTCTTAACAACCCATTAACCTCTTTAATAACCCAACTCCTCTTTGGTGAAACCTACACTATTTGATATTCTCTATTTTGAAGCTTAATACTTTATTATAATTCTATTTTTAAAAGGTATTTTTTACTTAAAAGATTTATACAAATTATCCTTCATCTCGATTAATAAGTAGTATGATTTTTTTTACACACTTTTGTGATAAGCAGCTTCATCGAAAGTATTAGATAGATCATAACATGCTTAAAAGTCAAAAGCATTTTATAATAAATTGTGATATAATAGTCAATTTTGCTTCTTTCTTCCAAATGCTACCTTCCAGTTGCTCCATAATAGAGGGTTAAACTGCTCCTTCCTATAAATTTATAATAATCATGTTGTCTTATTCATGTTTAGAAAAAGAAAGGGAATCATGTGTACTAAACTAAAACATATATATAAGATAAAATTGACAGAGAATTTTGAGTTCGTAGAAAGAAAGGGACCAGCAAAAATAATCATTTTCTTACGTTATAAATGCTAATTGCTTCAACATGTTGCGGCAATAGATAAACTGTTTTTGACGTTAATAAAACAAGGTTTGGTGGTTTTCTTGTTTGTCGGGACTTTTTCTTAATTATGGTTAACAAAACGGTTAAGTTCGATTCATTTTAGTTAAACTGGTTGATAATTTTAGTATGTGATTTTATTTTTATATTGTACTATCGATGGATTAAGTTTATATATTAAAATTAAAATAAAAAATTATGATTAAAATTATTATATTTTTTGTTATTTTGTTCAAATATATAAATATATTATAATATTATAATTTAGATTATAAATATTAATTAATTAAATATAAATTATTGATTATAATTAGGTATTTTAATATATAAATATAATAATTTTTTAATTTATCTAATAAAATAAAAAAATTTAAAATTAATTATATAATTAAAAATATATTTAAAAAAAAATACAAACAATATTGATAGATTGATCTGAAATTTATAATCCATCACCAATCTCATTTCATTCTTAACAAGATGAAATAAATCAAATCGGAATCAACTATCCTATTTTATCATCTACCTTTAGAAATCAAATTCTAATCAACTAGGGACTTATAACAGCAAAGTTAAAAAATAAAATAAAAATTTCTTAGTTGCAACATTCTCAATTTTTATATGTTACAAATCGTTACTTTTCGAAATAATGAAAGATACTAAGCTAAAGTGGAATTCACTTATCCTTAAACTCAATTTCAATAATTTTTTACTCAACTTTTGAAATTAAAAAGGGTAATTTTATTTTAAGATTTTAATTGATGTTAAAATCAAATCTTTAACTTTATCTTATTTTCTCAACATAATAACTTTTATCACCATCTTTACCTCTATCACTCGTTACCATAGTCAAATAATAATTATTATTATGATCACTTCATGCTACGTAATCATCAAATATGTCAATGAGTTTGGTTCAACAAATAATTCAAAAACTTTGAAAAATAATTTAAATCTGACTAAAAAATGAAAGCCTAAATTGTACCAAGTTACTTTTGGTCGAACTCTTTTAATATGCGACCTAAACGAATTTTTACTCATAACGTGGATCATCCCCCTTTTAGAAATGATAATTATATTTTTTTAAATATTAAAAATAATATTATTTTATTAATATATATTAATTTATGTATTAAATTATTATATTTAAAATTAAAATTAATTTCATTAATATAGCTTAAATTATAAGAATGCATTTTTTTATTTAAAAAATAAATTTTAATTATTGTTTATTTTGAAAAGGAAACCAAAGGACTTATGAAACTAACCTAAAATTAAACTGTACATAAAACTATAGTGCATCATTATTTTTAACTACACATCATCTTCAAAATCCTAACTTAGACTAATTTGATGATGTAAAATTGCATCGACTATTGAGTTTCCTCAATAAGGAATATTTTCATTGACTTTGATGGTAGTGTTAAAACAAACATGTAAAAGACATACCACTCTTCTTCCCTTCTCTTTATAGTCGTAATAGGAGATAATATTTTAGATATAATTTTAGTTTCTTAATTTTGAATAATATTGTTTAGTTCTTTTAATTGCAAATTATTTTTTAATTCTCAAATATAATAAAAGTATTATTATTATTATTTATTTATATACTCCACTCATTACTAAATTACTAATATGACAAATGATATTGAAATCAGACAAGTGTCCAAAATAAACTTTTATTATTTTTTAATCTCTAAAATTTAGAATATTCTGATTTTGATCATAATTTTTTTTTAATTTTAAATTATCATCTGAACAATATTATAGAGAAAAGTTGTGATGGAACAAGTAAAACACTCATTCTTTTCCTGAAAATTTGGTCGAATATGAACCCAAAATGAGTTCATAAAAGCCCAAATAAATTGGGTATTGAGAAATCGGGCCTGCTATTGGCACTTCTCATATTGTTATTAGAACTCAACAATTCACAGTAGAGTAGATGCAATGCAACCAGCATGAAAACTTAATTCGGCACTCATATCAATGTTAAGGTGGCTCTTAATGCTAATTTTGTTTAGAAATTTAAATATATTTTTATTTCTTATAACTTATTTTGGTGACACGGAGGATTGATTGAAGCCATGCGAGTTGGAGTTGAGGGGGTCATATAATTTGAACTAAAACATTAAAATAGATAACAAAAATTATATGTATTTTATATTTTTAATGAGTGTACGAGACTTGTTTTTTATTATTATGATTATTGTAATTTAACTTTTAAATTATTTATAATATTAGATTTTCGGTATGCAAAATTATAAAGTTAACTATGAATTTTCGGTATGCAAAATTATAAATTTAACTATGAATTGACATTAATTAAATAATAATGTAACCATTAATATTTAAGCTAAATTATTTCTGTTGTCACTTTCAATATTCCATTATTGGTTTTATTCGTTCAACAAAATTTTTAGGTTAGAAAACAGTAAAAATGATTGACGGGATCTAATAAGTCCATGGCTTTCTCCTTTTTGAAGTAAAATTACATATTTTATTATATATGACAAAACAAATATATTTTTTCAAATTGAAAAGAATCATAAATTGAAATCTAGAAATGAACAATCTCAAGTGGGATTTCACTTGGGTTTCTTTTCTCCCACGAAAATCTCCATCATTAAAACTTGATACACACTTTTTTATTAGTTGAATTGAATTTGTTAAACTATATTAAATGTATATAATATATATTTTGATTTTTAATATAGACCAGGTTATTCGGTAACTCGAGCGTTTGAACCGGATCGATTTTCATAGTCCTTGTCTAATGAAACAGAACAAGGGAAGGGTATTATGGTCATGCGGAATCTTGGTGCCAACTCAGATCCTGACAACTCTGCTGAGTGTCCTTTCTGGCGCCTACCCAGAGTCACATCACATCCGTGTTCAAATGAAACCTTAAAACCCCCAAAAGCAGTGTTCTCAATCATCGTCACCACGATGTCTCTGACACCCAGATCTTCTGTTGTTCCCATTCCCACACACCTCTTTCTTCTACTTATTATAATCCTTCCTCTTCCTCTCAGCAGGACAGCAACACAAGATAAATCTTCTGATCTTCACAAGGTCCTCCACAGGTATGGGTTGCCGGCGGGGCTCTTCCCTCAGAGTGTGAGGTCATACGATCTGGACCAGACGGGTCGGTTGGAGGTGCACCTGGATCGTCCCTGTCTGGCTCAGTACGAGACGAGGGTGTTCTTTGACAGCGTGGTGAGGGCTAACCTTAGTTTCGGACAGCTCAAGGTGTTGGATGGGATGTCTCGGCAAGAGCTTTTCCTGTGGCTACCTGTCAAGGATATCATAGTCGCCGATCCTTCCTCCGGTCTCATTCTTATTGACATCGGTCTTGCCTTTAAACACCTTTCACTCTCTCGCTTTGAAGATCCTCCAATTTGTAGATCTCATTCCGGTACATCACATCCTCTCTCTCTAATTGCTTCTCAATGTCATTCATGCATTATGATTTCTGTTGAGTTCATTGTAAACTCCTGGTTTTGCAGAAATCACTGTATGGTCTGAGTCATATAATTTAAATTTTCTCTATTTTTTATCTGATACGTAACAATGGAACCTATCATAAAGAAATTGGCCAACACTTTGTTGATTCCGTTCCATGTAATAATTTCTTTAATGATTAGGCTTTTGATGTATAAATCAAAATGAGACGAAATAGGCTTGAAAGTTTAAAATCAGACATAAATTTTCAATATGCTTAGACGTGTTTGTGAGAGATATTGGATTCAAACTAGAGAAACTTCTGTCTAGAAAATAGTTTTGTAGTTTTTTCTAAAGCATTTCTAATTTGTATGCAACAGGTCGTTTATCGTGATTATTGTTATTCTGTTCTCATTATTAGTTAATAATTTTTCTCTATATTTTTGGATTTTGTTCAAATAGAAAAGAGTTTTGATATCGAAATTGGATGTGGATGCAGGACTTATGCTTAAAGTTGGAGGAAGGAAGGGTGTTGGATTTAAAAATCAATGATGAAGGTGTACGTTTGGCTGAGGATGGCTGCTTCTCAAGTTTGGTTTCTCTTTCTTGGGTTCTGGTTTTCCCTAGAAAGAATTATGTGAAGAAATGTGTAAACCCAAAATTTATAATGCCATCCAATAATTTCATGAAGTCGATCACAGGATAATAAATACTACCTTGCACAGGAGAATCAATTCATTTCTAGTTAGAAAATACATGTTATAGATAATTTTACCACTTTTTTTATTAGATAAAAGGACTAAAATGTCCATTTGAAGCAAATTGATAAAATTAATCCTCATGGGACCAAATGAAGTGTTCTTTTAAAGCCTAAAATAGTTTAAGATTATATTTGTTTTACTTATATTCAAAATGTTGAATTTAAGAAATGTCTCAATTTTTACAAAGATGTAGTCATACCATGAAATTTGGTTCTTTTAAAATTTATCAAACAAAAATAGATATACTTACTAATATTTCTTTTCCAAACTACACAAATATTTAAATTTAAAGTAGTAGTTGTTGTGTAAACAAAGCAAAAGCAAAAGCAAACGTTTTGTGCTTTTTTGTTCAGCATTTATATGTAAACAAAGGAAAAGCAAACGTTATATATAACATAATGTGTCTTATTTTATTTTATTTTATTTTTGAAACATATAATCTAGAATCATATATATATATATATATATATATATATATATATATATATATATATATATATTATGTTTGATTCCATTTAGCAGAAGGAGGATGAGACGGGGTTATGAGAATGTTGTTCTGCTACATGAACATTAGCATTTTAAACATCATTTCTCTTATCAAAAGGTTTTGTTGCATTATTGTTGCCTGTGTAGTTGAAGCACACACATCTCTTTAAACCAATGAAACCATTGTTTTGAAAGAGAAGGAAAAAGTGAAACTAATGGACAGAGTTGGGAGACCACCATAAATAACTGCAACTTTATTTTATCTAAACCATCATCCCACCATTTTTATGTAAGGTCCAAAGTGCATGTGTGTAGTGTAGGTTATTGGATCTTGCCTTGGTTATAATGTTATGTGAGTGTGCATGAGGTTTTAGTTGTAAAAGCACAAAATCTTCACCATAATTGATTATCATTGTCTACAAATGTTTCCTTGACGCTAATCAGGTGTTTAAATAGGTTATTTGTTTTGTAAAACCAATCATAATAAACCGTGAATCAAATTAAAATTGATGATAAGGGAGGGATGAAGGATAGTCTGAAATATTTGTGTTTAAATTTGTTTAATATTTAATGTAATATGTTGACAGTAAGGTAAATAAAGTATTTATGTTTAAATTTTGGGTAGGGTTTAGGGTTTTTAAAATTAGAGTTTATAGATACTAAGTTATACTTATAAATGTACAATTTAGTTTTGCCGACGGATATGTTGACATTAAATAAATAATTAATTACCGATGAATTAGGGTTTTTAATGTAATAGGTTGACAATAAGGTAAATAATATTTGTGGAATTTGGTTTTACCGACGGATATATCTGTCGGTTAATGAATAATTAATTACCGATGAATATATCTCGTTGGTAAATTAACAATTTCGATAAATTAATAATTAGTTATAGACAAATTTATCTATAAATTAATAATTAGTTATTGATAGATATATCTGTCGGTAAATTAATAATTAGTTACCGATGGATATATCCGTCGGTAAATATTTAAAATATATAAATATATTTATATTTATATATTTACACGGATATACATTTATTTGTATATAAATATAATTTATTTGTAAGTTATTATTAAAAAATTATAGTAGTTTAGTGATTAGAGTATCAACCTCTAATTCTAAAGTACTTGAGTTCAAATCTTGCCAGTGACAATTCTCTTAGTTTGATAATAATTCAAAATATAATAAATAATAAAAATATAATATAAAGGGGAGGGGGCCTTAGGTAAATAAAAATGTGTGTTGGATAAGAAGATATTCATTATACAATATTGACAAAGAGTGTAGTTTGATATTGTTGGATGAATGGTCAAAAGTTTTGATATTGTTGGATGAATGGTTAAAAGTTAAGAATTCATTGATTATTATTGTAATCATTACATGTTACTAATTTAGTTTTATATATATGAATTTCGTGTAGATGCAACTTTTTCATTGTTGTTTGAGTTATGTAGTAGATGAAATGAAAAAAATGGGTTGTTTTAGAATATGAGATAAAGTAATATCTTTTACACCTTTAGATATTTGTTTGACTTTAGGACTTTCTATAATTGGAATTAAGTTTATTTTGATGAAAGTGGTGATTGTTTGATGGTAAACATGTTTCTTTAAAAAATATTTTTGCTAAACTCGAGCAACTGTATAGTGAGGAAGACCTTGATGATTTTTATAAACTGTATATACTTTTTGGGTTGATGGAGTTTTATTTTCCAAATACATATCCTTATGTAGGTGTAAGCTCCTTCAAGGTATTAAATACTATATATAAGTGATTGACAAATATAATTAGGGTGTGTTGTGTACGAGAACTTATTTGAAAATCTTTTTTCAAATATTTTATTCTTTGTTGGAAGAAAAAAATTCATCATAGTTGCACATTGTTATATATGTTTTAGTATTACAAGTACATTATTTTATTATTAAGTTAATTTAAATTGCAGGTTTGGGCCTTTGAGCATTTACTCAAATTTTCAGTAAAAGGTATTGAAAAAAATTAATGTATTAAGGTGTGCTGTGTATGAGAACTTATTTGAAAGTCTTTGTCGAACATTTTATTTTTTGTTGGAAGAAAAAAATTCATCATAGTTGCACATTGTTAGATATGTTTTAGTATTACAAGTACATTATTTTATTATTAAGTTAGTAATATATTTTTCAATTACTTTGGTAATTAATTTAAATTGCAAGTTTGAGCCTTTGAGCATTTACTCAAATTTTCACTAAAAGGTATTGAAACAAATAATGTATTACCTAGTGGATTGATGTTGTAGTGAGTAAAAAAATTATATCAACTTCCTTTAAGCAAAATTTGGTACTATTTAATTGCTTTAATAATTATTTTCAGATAGGCATTGTGTATTATGAATTGAATGTATGTTTTCATAAGAATGATAGGTTGTGGAAAATCTTACTATAACAAATATAGATGTTGCACATAATTTTTTTAAGGGAGTATTTGGAAAAGAATATAAAAGTTTTATCTATTTTAATACTTCTAGTATCAATAGCAATCATATTATTAATGATAATACAATGTTGTTGGAGAGAAATAGAGGATTGGAGGAAAGGATTTCAGACATTGATATGTAATTATTACATATAAAGGAATGTTTGAAAAAACAACAAATGTTTTGTAACGACAAATACAAGAGAAATAATAATAATTTTGAATTCTCGAAGCACACGAATTAAAATGAAGACATTAATAATGTGTATGAAGATCCTAAAAATTGAAGGTTCTAATATATAATGAAATAGAAGACTAGGAAACATGTTTGAAGTGTAGTTACAAAATCACCATAACTTAAGTATCATAACAAAAGAAGAAATACACATAGACAAGTTATTTGATGTATATTTAGTTGTACTTACTAACATAACCACTTTGTCATTGTGCTAGAGTATATTAATAAGACATGTTGAGCACAACTTTCATTTTGCACTTTTTATCCACCAAACATTTAGTTTTTCCATGTTTTAAGTGTGGTTGGAATTTATGTACTTATTGTTCATTGTGGAAGTTTAATTACGAAATGATATTATGTGAATTAGTATAAAATTTGATGATTTATGTAGTTGACATATGTATGATTAGTTTATGACAACAAATTTTTCATGTAACAATGTGTAAATAAGTTCATGAATAGAGTTATTATGACCACATATTGTAATAAATTGGTGAATAAAGTTGTTATGACCACATATGGTAGTTGGTTCATACTTTTTGTTTTCAAATACAATTTGAAAACATGGTAAGCAAGATAGAAAACTAAGTGCAATGCCCAAAGGTTTTTTTTTTTTCATCTAGGAGAACTATTAAGTTCATATTCTTAACCCATCAAACTAATAAACAATGTAAAATAACATTGCTAAAATTAAAACTTACTAAAAAACATGGATTATTCACGCTACTGTTGCAAAACAAATCAGAAATGAAAAATTTACAAACAAAACAAAATATCTACAATATAAAAAAATAATAGTCAATATAATTTGAATATTTACATGAAATTAAGGAGTGAAAATTTTTTATACAAACCATGTTGTCAACTCAATTTTAATTCTTCATATATTACATATTCTTATGATCAAGGTAAGCACCATACATACTAAGATTCTGCAATAAACAAATAAAAATATCATTTATCATTAACATCACATATTATACAAACATATGTACTAAACAATAAATATTTACTTATTCTCCTTTTAAATGGGACACCTCTTAACACAATAATTGTATATATGTTTAAAATTTGCTTTTGTTTCGTATTTTTAAAAGCAACAAACAAATAAAAATATCATTTATCATTAACATCACATATTATACAAACATATGTACTAAACAATAAATATTTACTTATTCTCCTTTTTAATGGGACACCTCTTAACACAATAATTTTATATATATGTTTAAAATTTGCTTTTATTTCCTCTTTCTAAAAGGGTTTGTAACAACCTCTGCATCTATTAATACAGGACATTAATTCAATATTTCATAATTTCTTTTGTTATATGTTTGAAGGCACCAATTACATCCTTCAACATTTTCAACACTTTTTTTTCTAATATCACTACACGTTTCTCAAATTCAACATTCTTCTGCATCAAACACTTTTATTCAATTACAATTGATCTGAACGTTGTTACACTTCAAATACATATCTCCCTTTCCATGTCTCTTAAAGTAATACATGAAATTTTGTCTTATTATTGAAAATTATTATAAATAAGCCAAATGAAAGAGTTAATGTATACATACCTTTTTATGACTGTAATCGATCTTAATAATTAGGAAACCGATTATTTTTTATTCCAATTGCAATATGTAAACCTACTCTAACATGACAAGATAGAATATAATTAAAAATCATCGAGCATATTAAGAGCAAACAGAGACGTAATACAGATCAATGATAGTGTAATTGACTAAGTCTATCTCTGACAACCATCACAACCCTGGAATTGTGTAAATAATGAGCGTGGTTGATTTCTTCTCCTGTCTCTTCGACAATCAAATAAAAGGTGTTCATATCTATTCCAATATTAGATAGAGACCTAATTCACTCTTCTTTATTTGCTTCTTCTCCGTTTTTAGGTTTTTTTTGTTTTTTACTTTTTAACTTCATTATAATTTGATTTGCCACCTAAGCAAAAATAAATTAAAAATTATCATGTAAGCAGGTGTCTATCGGGTGAACCTAGGAGGTGGATGGACGTTACTCGTTATCCTTCTTCAAAATGAACAGGTGATACTTAAGAATTTTATAGGGCTGCACCAAGAAAAGCCTAAAATAGATCGTCCAAAATGTTTGGGCTGATCGCGGTGCAAGCCCAAACGTTGAAACGCTTTCAAAACAATGGCTCCACTATGTAAGGGTGGCCAGAGGTTGAAGCAGTAGACCTTGTTTAGCTTGTATGCTTGGTACTGAGTAGCAGAAGACACAATAAAAACGGCACAAAATGTATCGCGTTCTTCACCGCGCTTTGTGCACCGCCACAGAGCCCGCCACCGTTAGCATCAAGTCCATTTCGGAGGATCTGTACAAGGAAGTGAAGTTAAAAAGGGTGGTCGAGAAGTTCAAGAAAGCTTCCGACATCGACCGCTTCCGCAAAAAAACCGGCATCTACGAGGACACGGTGCGGCGCCTCGCCGGCGCCAAGCGCTTTCGGTGGGTCCGTGACATCCTCGAACACCAAAAGCAGTACTCCGATATTTCCAAAGAGGGTTTCTCTGCGCGCCTCATATCCCTCTATGGCAAATCCGGCATGTACAAACACGCGCGCAAGGTGTTCGACGAAATGCCCCAGCGAAAATGCGACTGCACCGTGCTCTCTCTCAACGCCCTCTTGGCTGCATACCTTCACTCCGGGAAGTACGACGTCGTTGAAGAGCTTTTCAGGTCCCTCCCCTCCCAGCTCTCAATCGAGCCTGATTTGGTGTCGTACAACACTCTCATTAAGGCGTTTTGTGAAAAGGGTTCCTTTGATTCGGCATTGTCAGTGCTTAAGGAGATGGAGGATAAGGGTGTGAACCCTGATTCCATCACGTTTAACACTTTGCTTGATGGATTGTACTCAAAGGGTCGTTTCGAGGATGGTGAGAAGGTGTGGGGGCAAATGGGTGCGAAGAATGTTGCACCTGGCGTGAGGAGTTACTGTTCCAAGTTGGTGGGGTTGGCTGGGGAGAAGAAAACGGGTGAAGCTGTTGAGCTTTTTAGGGAAATGGAGCAGGTGGGTGTGAAGCCTGACCTCTTTTGCATCAATGCTGTTATCAAAGGTTTTGCGAATGAGGGTAATTTGGATGAGGCTAAGAAGTGGTTTAGTGAGATTGCAAACTCTGATTATGATCCTCATAAGAGTACTTACTCTACCCTCGTTCCCTTCCTGTGTGAAAAGGGTGATTTGAAGACTGCAGTTGAGATGTGCAAGGAGATTTTCAATAGCCGGTGCCGTGTTGACGCGTCATTGCTGCAGCTCGTGGTGGATAAGCTGGTGAGTGAGGGCATGATTTCAGAGGCGAAGGAGATTGTGGAGATTGGGAAAACCAATAGGTACTGTCGCTATAAGCTAAATTTGCCTGCAGAAGAGTAGAGCTATATTAGTGCTTAGTTGCACTTTATTATTGTTCTTTTAATTTGATTGGTTTTGTCATAATGGTGATTGAGAAACTACCAAGAATGGTTTTTGTTTGGCATTAAGAGCTTAGTGACTGGTTGCTTCAAAATGGCTTATGCTGTCTGATTGCACTGGTTCTTTTTACAGGTTAGAGATATCAGCCCTTAAACTTTCTACCTGCATGGAATTTTCTTATGTGAATTTACATTTAGGAATTTAAATATGGAATGCATGCCTGCATGCACATATGGACTTTTATTTATATGTGGATGTGTGGCAGTTCGATCTTCCTACTTTTATCCTGGGCATCCTGTATGCTATATAGAAATATAGATTCGGTTTTCAGCAGGGCATTGAAGAAAATGTTCAAGAACGATAGTCATGGCTACAGCCTATGTAAGTCTAGTTTAGGTAGTGTGTAAATATTGTTAAGGATTGTAGTGTGTAACTAATAATTATATAACGTAGGGCCCGACGTTTTAATTCAGAAGGATTAATTTGATAATTATTTAACATCTTTGAAAATAATTAAAATTTTCAGTATGGTTCCTCTAAATACTTCAGATATTCTGGAGCGAAAAATTAAAGATCTATAATTATTTAATGTTAAAATTAATACAGTAAATTTCGATAAGATAGTCTCACACGAACTGTCTTACATGAAGAACTACAATATAAATATTATAAGAAAGGAGTAAAATATATTCTTACAAAGGTCTATAATATAAATATTCTAATAAGGGACTAAAATATGAATCTTTTAAAAGCATATGGAAAAGGAATTGTTACTAATATTTTTAGGAATAAAAAAATTTATTATGAGTTTTATATCTGAGTTTAAAATTGAAAAAAATAATTAAAAGAAAGTTGTTTAAAAGAAAATTATTTAATTAAATAATTCTACCTAAATTTTAAATAATTTAATTATGAGACTCGTAATAAGATATTTAATTTTATTTTTAAACAACTCTAAAATCTATCCCAAATTTTACAACATCTCTTCAATATTCATATGGGCTTATCAACTCATCATTTTAATATTATATCAAATGTTTTAATATTATATCAAATGTTAATAATGGTGGTCCACAAATCACCTATTTCAATGATGCATTGTAGAATTCACCTTAAAATAATTCCATAGCCGAGTTTAAAGTTGGAGATAGTTTTTGAGCAATTAATAGGAAAAGGGAAAATGACAAATATTGCCTCCTTCACCTCACCATCTTATATTCTCCTCGGATAGAATCTTCTAGTAGATATTACAAAGTGTTTTAAGAAAAGAGTTTGTTCCTGCCAAACTTCAATACGTCAAGCTTGCAAATATATTATAAACCACATCATCCAATTTTAATGGTACAAAAAATATGTAATATGAATAATTTATTTGGGACAAGAAGGAATTTTTATGTTAGACTATATTCGGATCAGTCAACAATATAATTTGGTATGTCCAAGCCCAACACAATTTGTTTCAGTTGTCAATTCTATGGGCCTCCATCTTTGTGACACACAAAAGTATTGTCAAGACTATAGTATTGAACACTCTTTACAGTGCATCTTATTTTTATTCCAAACATTAAAATTGAGATAAGTCATTTTATATATTAACAATAACTATTGTAAAAAAGTGTTTTTTCTGCATTTTCATATATGACAATTTTAAATAAATTAAGCTAATTTTAATAAAGTTTACTTTCCTAATTGATAGAGTTGATATATTGATATCGAGTTAAATTTGTTGGATAAAATTAAATAAAAAATAATAAGTTTAAATGTTAGTTGAAATTTTTTGGTTTTGCAGATATATTAGACAGTTAATACTATAATTCTAGATAATTATTATTATGATTTTGGGAAATTAATGATAGAGTTTCGTAAAGTCAAACTTGTAGTCTTTAAATATCTAAATATAATTCTTATTTTGTATGATAGAAAATAAATAATATATAGTTTTTAGAGATTCTTTGTCATTAAATTGATAACAGAGATAGGGTTTAAGTATTTGAGTATGAGAAAGCTTGAAGAGATTGATGACTAGTTTAACAAATAATGTGGCCCTGTCCCGGTTGACAAAAATAATCAACTATGATAATTGGCGTCACTAGATGAAGGTTCTTCTTAGATCCCAAGATAATTAAGAGATAGTTGAGGATGATTTTGAAGAACCAAAAAGTAGTAAAGGAATTTCAATAGCTGCAAACAAAACATAGAAAGAGAAGCGTGTAGAAGATTGTTGGAGATCAACACTATGATTAAAATAATTCAATTATGATAGGATTTAATGATAATATAATTAGTTTTATTTTGTTATTTATGCATAATTATGTACAACATTTATAGGGAGAATATTTCCCTAATTTTCAGGGATACATTAGTGTATAGGTTTATTACCTTGTACTATTTGTACCTCATTTGCATATTTTCCAAAATAAGAAATACACAAGGTATTTTCCGCATGGTATCAGAGCTCGATCTGGACCATCCCTAACCTAGTGCAGCCAACCATGGAAGAGAACAAGGCAGGAGGTTCGACCACCAGTTTGGTCGAAGGACCTACTCTTCCTATCACTGATCACAAATTGAATGGCCAAAATTACCTTAATGGGTGCATTCAGTTAAAATCTTCTTTCAAGGAAAAGGGAAGGAATGTTACATCACCGGAGATTCCAAGTGTCCAGTAGAGGGTGACCCTAACCTCAACAAATGACAACTAGAAAAATAGTTTAGTGATGTCATGGTTACCCAACACCATGACCAATGAAATTGGGGAGAATTTCATGTACTATGACACTGCTAAGGAGATGTGGAATGTAGTGAAGGAAACATACTCAAATGTGGACAATACGTCTGCGGTATTTGAGATCTAGAGAGCATACTCCATGAATTGCGACAAGGTGATTTCTCAGTCACTGAGTATTTTAATACACTCAGCCAACGTTGGCAGTAACTAGACATATATGAAGACGTTCAATGGAGCTGTGTCGAGGATAAGAAGAAGTATAAAGAATTGGTGGAGAAAGATAGGATCTATAAGTTCATTGAACTTGATAAAGTTCGAGGAAAATCAAACCTTTTAAAACAATCTGGGAAGTATTTTCGGAAGTGAGAAGGGAGGAGAGCAAGAGGAAAGTAATGCATGGGAAGTCAAGTATAACCCCACCCATTGAAGGCACAATAATGACAGCAAGGGGGAATCAATCTCGTCCATCTAAAAAGAAAAATCGGCCCTGGTGCGATCATTGCAAGAAATTGGGACACACTAAGGACACCTGCTGGTTTATTCATTGCAAGCTTTCAGAGAAAAAACAAATAAAAATCCTGGACAGTAAAGGCAACACAACATAGGTAAATTCTAATCCATCTTCATTCAACAAGGAACAACTGTAGTAGCATAAAAAGGTAATTTCTTGCATGCTCTAAATACTAGCACAGGAAAATCAAAGTCATGGATCATTGATTTAGGAGCCTTAGATCACATGACTGGAGACTTAACTGTGTTTAAAAGCTATACTCCTTGCCACAATAATTACACAGTTCAGATAGTTGATGAGACTCTTTCTAAAGTCATGGATAAATGTTCAGTTATTATCTCACAAAATATTAGCCTGAAGTCAGTCCTTTATGTTCCTAAACTTGACTGTAATTCACTATCCATTAGTAAACTGGCAAAAGATTTGAAGTGTGTCACTAAATTCTTTTCTAACCTATGTGAATTTCATATTTTGGAGATGAGGGAGACAATTGACATTGCTAAAGAATGTGTTGGACTCTACTGCCTCTAAACTGAAGCGTCAGAGGCGGAACCCAAGGCTAACTCTTGTGCTGTGGTACCGAAAAATAAAATTTTGTAATGTTGTGGCACTATCAGCTTGACCAACCAAATTTTATGTATTTAAGAAGAATGTTTCCCACATTATTGAATAAAAATTAGGAGTTGTTTGAATGTGAAATATGTCAATTGTCCAAACATCCTACAACTCATACTCGTCTCAACCTTATAAACTCTCTCAACCTTTCTCCCTAATTCACAGCGATATATGGGGATCATCATGGGTAAACAATGTCATGGAATCAAGATGATTTGTCACCTTTATAGACGATCACACACATGTCACTTGTGTGTTCCTAATGAAGAAGAAATTAGAAGTTGGCAGAATATTTGAATTTTTCCATACTATGGTGGAAACACGATTTCAAAGTAGGATTAATGTACTTAAAAGCGGTAATGGTCGAGAGTATTACCACTCTGCAGTTCCTACCTTCAAAGACATGGAATCATACATCAGGGTTTATGTGTAGATACTCCTCAATAAAATGGGGTCGTCGAGAGAAAGAATAAATATCTTTTAGAAGTGACCAGATCTCTCATGTTGGCTACAAATGTACCCAACCAATTTTGGGGAGAAGTTGTCCTCTCTGCAACCTACCTCATAAACAGAATGCCTGCCCGAATCCTTAACTTTAACACCTCACTCTACTCTCCAAACCTCATACCCTACTAGTTGTATTCTTACATCTATTCCTTTGAAAATATTTGGATGTTCAACCTTTATCCATAACCTCTATCCTCGTCGCAACAAACTTGACCCAAAATCTATAAAATGTATTTTTCTCGGCTATTCTCCCTAACAAAAGGGGTATAAATGTTATTCACAACAAATCAGAAAATTTTACCACACTATGGATGCCACAATTTTTTTAGAATCAACCTTATTATCCTAAAGTTGGCATTCAGGGGGAGCAGATTTATCCAATTGAAGTGGCAGAATCCCAACTTTTGGGATTTGAGCTAGCTCACTCTACCCCAAATGTAGAACCAGCCAAGACTGCACCTGCAATAGAGGAAACTACAATAGCAAATGCAGAGCCAACCGAGATTGCACCTGAAAGAAAGGAAGTAGAGTCTAGCACAGCTCCAAGATAAAGTCATGAATCAAACCAAGCTCTAGAAAATGAGTTTTTCCTAGGTAATTTGTTTCTAATCTTGAACCTATTGATGACATTAACATTCCTATTGCATTAAGAAAAAGGGTGAGATCTTGCACTCAACATCCCATTAGGAATTATGTGTCCTATGAAAAATTGTCACAGGGGTATAGGTCGTTTGTGACAACTCTTGACATCATACATATCCCAAGAAATGTTCAAGAGGCACTCCAACAACCTGAATAGATAGCAACTGTAACAGAAGAAGTCTAGGCTTTGGTTAAAAATGGCACATGGGAAATCACCACCCTACCAAAAGGGAAGAAATCAATTGGATACAAGTGAATATTCTCCATCAAATACAATGCAGATGGTAGTATAAACCAGTACGAAGCCTGACTAGTGGCAAAAGGGTTTACCCAATCATATGGAGTGGACTATGAAGAGATGTTTGCACCGGTGACCAAACTCAATTCAATCCGAGTTATACACTCTTTAACTGCAAATTTAGATTGACCACTTTATCAACTAGACATCAAGAATGTCTTCCTAAATGGTGAACTAGAAGAAGAAGTCTATATGCAAATTCCTACGGGACATGAATCATAAAAAACCTCTAGGCTCCGAAAATCTTTATATGGCCTTAAGCAATCTCCGAGAACATGGTTTGATAGATTGACTCGGGTTGTCAAAGAAGATAAATTCAACCACTGACATTAAGATCACACAATGTTTGTCAAACACTCCGTAGAAGGGAAGGTAGCCCTGTTCATTATTTATATTAATGATATCGTTATCACAGGAGAAAATTATGATCAAATCAAACATTTGAAGTGATTAGCCAAAGAATTTAAAGTTAAGGACTTGGGATAACTTAAATACTTTCTAGGGACGAAAGTTGCTCAGATGAAGGATGATATTTATGTATAACAAAGGAAATATACACTATACTTATTTCAAGAAACTGACATGCTTGGGTGAAAGGCAACCAATACTCCCATAGAACCGGAAAAGAGAGGTGAAGAGGAAAGTTCACCAGCTGATAAAGATAGATATCAAAGACTAGTTGAGAAGTTAATCTACTTAACTCACACCAGGCCCGATATTGGGTTTGCTGTCAGCCTGGCTAGACGCTATACATCTAATTCAACTGAGGCCAACATGAACATGACAAACATAATACTCCAATACCTCAAAGGTACACCAGGCCAAGGGATCTACTTGAAGAAGAACTCAGACATAGGTATTGAAGTCTATACTGATTCAGATTGGGCATGATGTCCCTTTAACAGGAAATCACTTACAGGTTAATGTTCCTTTGTGTGGGGAAACTTGGTGACTTGGAGAAGTAAGAAGCAACCTGTGGTTGCAAGGAGTAGTGCAGAAGCTGAATTCAGAGCTATGGCTCAAGGTATCTATGAAGGAATTTAGTTTAAGAGGATGTTAGATGAAATCAAAATTCCTATCAATTACATTATGTAGATAATATGTGACAACAAAGCTGCTATAAGCATAACAAAGAACCCAGTCCACCATGATAGGACAAAGCATATGGAAATTGACCGACACTTCATTAAAGAAAAAATTGATCATGGTATTATAAGTGTTGACCATGTTCCATCATGCAAACAAACAACAAATATCCTGACAAAGGCTCTTCCAAGGAACACATATGAAAACATTAGATCCAATCTCGGTATAATAGACATCTACCACCCAAATTGAGGGGAGTTTTGGAAAATCAACACTATCAATTAGAATAATTCAATTATGATAGGGCTTAATGATAATATAATCAGTTTTATTTCGTTATTTATGCACAGTTATGTATAACATTTATAAGGAGAATATTTTCCTGATTTTCAGGGATATATTAATGTATATGTTTATTACCTTGTATTCTATTTATACCTCCTTTGCATCTTTTTCAAAATAAGAAATTCACAATGTATTTTCTGCAAAGATAATGCAACCTCCTGCATAAGTTGTACTGAGTTGTTGATGAATCTAGTTTTGAAAAGATAACAAGTGCTAAAACTTCAAAAGAAGTGTGAGATGTGTTAGAGAGAACATACAAGGACGATGATCAAGTCAAACGAATTCGGCTACAAGCATTACATGGCAAGGTGGAGAAGCATGAGAATGAAGGAGTCGGAAGGAGTCAAACAGAGTTTTTGAGTACATCACGTGCATTTAAAATGTGGCGAATAAGCTTAATCGGAATGGAGAAGCGCTTTTTGAAGATCGTATTATAGAGATTTTGAGAATGTATTATGCGCAAAAAAGGAATCAAATTATCTTGGTTGGTTCTCTTGTAACCAGTGAGTACTAGAAGAAGAAAAAGAATGAAGAGACAATAATTCAAGTGCTTTAGAGTGACATAACTGTGAAAGAAGAGAAAACTCTCTTTTCTCATAACACTGAAAGTAGAGGATGATGATGCACTGCTCGAAACTGGCATGGTAGAGAACATGGTCGGATAGGAGGTCGGTTGACAAGTCACTCAAATGTTGAGTGTTTTAACTGTGACAAATATGACCACTATGTAAATGATTATTACAAGGACAAGTGTTACAATTGTGGCAAGGTAGGACATTTTGTGAAAGAATGTCAAACTGAGAAAAAAGTGGAAGAGACCTATCTCATTGAGAAGGTAGAAGTAACGATTTTGATGGTTGATCTTAACTCGACAAATAACAGTAATTAAGTTCGGGAAGATACCAATCATAATTCAGTATGGTATCTGGATACGGGTGCAAGTAATCATATGTGTGGGAACGAGCACGTATTCAGGGAATTGAGAAAGTTGAAGGAAATCATGTATCTTTTGGAGATGCTTTAAAAGTTTTGGTAAAAGGTTGATGTACTATTTATTTCCTACAGAAAGAAGGCCTAGTCAGGTCAATCCGAGATGTGTACTATGTTCCAGATCTCAAGATTAACCTCTTGAATATGAGACAACTTATGGAGAAGGGATACTCAAGATTCATGAGAGATTGAGTACTACAATTGAAGGACAAACTCGAAGGGTTGATTGCTCGAGTTAAGATGGGAAATAAAGCGTACAAGTTGCAGCTAAAAGGTATTCAACAGAGGTGTCCGAAACTAAATGTAGAGGAGACGTTGAACAAAGATCATAGATCTAGTCACTTGCATTTTTGTGGTCTAACCGAATTGATTCATGATGATGATTATGATGTTGGTCGTGATGAAAATCAAGATCTAATGATGAACAAAGTAGAGTAAGAAACAACAAAGTCGATAGATTATGGATCTCTCACTCTTTTTAATCCAAAGTTGGACTTAATTGATTTAAGTCTGAGTACTAGATTCTGAAGTGATCCTGTCTGATCTCATTCATTATTGTATTCTTTTGAGAATAAAAATTCTTTAAGAGACAAGCGTGCAAAGGTGAGTCTAGAAGAGTGGAAGTATATTAGGGTTGGAAAGTGCAAGAAAAGATTAAGAGGTGAGCTATTACGGATGATGAGATTCGAACAATAAAATGTAAAATGACACATGAATGATGATTGAGTTACTGGTCCACTCACAACTAATCGGTGTAAAGTGGGTATTCAAGAAGAAGACGTATGCCAAGGAGATTTTGAATAAGTTCAAGATGGTTAGTTGTAATCCTATCTCAACCCCCATGGAACCAGTAATGAAGCTTTCAAAGTTTAATGCAGGAAACTGAGTTGATCCAAACATATATTAGAGTTTAGTGGAAAATCTTCGTTACCCTACAAGGACAAGACCTAACTTGTTGCTGACTGTTGGATTGTTAGTCAGTTTATGAAAGATCTAAGTTACTCTCACTAGAAGGTGCTAAAACGAATATTGAGGTATATCTGAGATAGTGATTGGGGTGAAGATGTGGATGATTGGAAAAGTACATTAGGATATGTATTCTTTATGAGGAACATAACGTTCACTTGGCTTTCAAAGAAGCAACTTATAGTGATATTATTAACGTGTGAAGCCGAGTACGTAGCAACATCATGGAATGTGTGTCATGCAGTGTGGCTCAAGAATTTGCTAAACTCGTTATAAGAGAAATAACTTTGTGCGATGGTGATTCGAGTTGATAACAAGTCAGTTACTGAACTGACAAAGAACCTAATCAACCAATCGAGGAGTAAACATATTGATGTGTAATTTCATTTCATCCAATAACACGTGAAGAAAGGAAATGTGGAGTTTGTGCATATGACAAACTAAGATCAAGTTGTGGATATCTTCATGAAATCATTACCTACAACATTGTTTGAGAATTACTAGGATGATCGAGATGAAGGATGAAAGAAACTCTTAGTCAGAAGGAGCAGGTCGGTCTAGGACCAATCTCTGTCAATTGAAGAAGAGCATTTTTTTTACGGGAGAGTCTTTTTGGATAAAATTAAATGAAAAATAATAAGTTTAAATGTTAATTGAAATGTATTTCATTTGCAGATATCTTGGACCGTTTATATTACGATTCTAGATAATTATTATTATGATTATAGGGAGATAATGTTAGGGTTTTAGAAATTTAAAGTTTGAGCCTTTGAATACCTACATGTAATTCTTATTTTGTATGACAAAGAATTAAGAATATACAATTTTACATATTAAAATTCATGTGATGTGATCACACAAGTTTTTCCATGTAATAACTTTCTTCACTATTTGAAATGGACCCAATTAAGTTTGTAATGGGCTTGTAGGTAGTATTTTAATGTATATGCTTGTTTCATAACAAAGATGGAGATTTGTTCATATTAACTTCGTCAACACAAGCTTGTGATGTTATGTTTGATACACTAGTCCAGTGCTATAATGTTCCATCCAATCAAAACATGGTTAACTCTAGGTGCTTTTTGTTAGTTAGAGTTAATTATTATGTATGTGTTTTCTACGAAGGAAATATTTTTTGTGTTGAAAATCAAGGAGTGTAATGTGCCTTAGAGAGTGCAACCACAAATTAGGAACTTCATCAGATGGATGTTTACAATGCTTTCTTACATGGTAATCTTCAAGAAGAAATGTACATGAAGTTGCCCTCAAGCTTTTGCTCTCATACTTCAAATCAAGTGTGTCATTTTCAAAAGTCCCTATATAATTTGAAACAAGCCCTAGATGTTGGTTTACCAAATTAATTGGTGCCATAAAACAATATGGATTTAAATAATCTCTTTATGATTATTTCTTATCTACTTTACAAAATAGTTCAATATAATTGAATGTCAGTTTATATTGATGATTTAATCATATGTGGAGACAATCATGAAGTTATGAAATGGTTCAAAGATTACTTGAGCAAATATTTTCAAATGAAAGATTTGGTAAAGTTAAAATATTTTTTAAGGGTAGAAGTTGCTACATCAGCTATTAGCATTTTCATATGTCAAAGAAAGTATGTTTTAGACATAATTAGTGAAATTTGACTACTTGGACCAAAGCCTATGTCTACATTAATGAAAAAAAATTATCATCTTGGTCTTGCCAAAGGTGATTTTATGTCTAATTCTGATCATCATAGATATTTGGTTTGTCAGTTGATTAATTTGTGTGTTTACTCGACCCGAATTGGCATATTATGTGCATATTCTTTTGCGATTTATGTAGCAGCCATGCATGGAACATTGGGAAATCGCTCTTAGTGTTGTTTAGTATCTGAAACGAAATTCTGGACAATTGATTCTCTCATATAGTTTTAGCGATATGAAACTTTATGGATAATGTGATGCAGATTGGGTGACATGCCTTCTCACTCGTTGAGTTATTTTCTTTTGGAATTCCCTTATTTCTTTGAAGGTAAAGAAATAACATACAATATTTCATTCCTTGTGATGGGGACATGACCATGAGCAAGGGCAATGATCCACTTGAAGGACTTGGAGGACCTATGACAAGGGCTAGAGCAAGGGAAACAAATGAAGTTTTTCAACAAGTGTTGTCCATATTATTTGAATACAAGCCCACATTTCAAGGAGAAAAGATCAAAGTTGTGAATTACATCATGACCCAAATGGAGGAAGACTAATGCGTCACTTTGTTTCAATTTTTAAATTTGTTTAAATAATGACTTAATCCTTTGTAAAATTGGCTGACCAAATTATGTTTTTGCTTAATCAATTAATGAACTTTAGTTTGATTTTGTTTCAAGTTGTAATAAGGGCCCAATTGGAAACTTAGGAATCAGCATTTGGAAGACCAAAATGATGCATAACTGATTGACTTTTAGTTGCCACAATTTCAATTACAATCAACATTAAGTAGTTTTCAATTCTTAGGTTAATGGATCATTATTAGGATTTATTTGCCTCCATTAAGTAGTTTTCAATTCCTAGATTAATGGATCATTATTAAGATTTATTTTCCTTTATTGAATCTTTGTAACTCTGATGACAAAAACTTCTATATAAGCTGAACCATTTTTATAAAAAATGCAAGTTGAGTTTTATTCAGAAATATTAAAGTTTAGCTTTTTTATCTTAGTGAGAGTAATTCTCCTAAGTTCTTGAGTGATTCAAGAACCTTTGGCTATATCAAATAACTTTTCACATCCTTTTTGAGTTGCCTCCCTTAGCAAGAGTGATTCTTTCCTTTGACCTTTCACATTCACCTCTTGTTCTTTCTTCACCAAAACCCAAAAAACCCAATTTTGTCCAGATTTATGTCGTGGTCATAACTTTCATTTAACTCGTCTAAATTGAGTGTTTTTTTAGCCTAAATTAAAATTCAGAACGAGAACTTTCACCTCATTTTTAAATCACCTCAATCGAAGTTTTATAGCTTGAGATATCAATGTTTCAAAAATTCTGCCCAACCCTAAAACTTTCATCGCTTTTTAATCTACTTTCTCACTAATTTCCTACAAGGTTTTAACCCTAAAGCACTACAAGAAAATTGCATATTTTCGATGGATTTTTATCGATGGATTTGTAGTCGTCGAAAAATGAGTCATTACCGACGGATATAAAACATTTGTGGAATTTGGTCTTACCGACGGATATATCCGTCGGTAAATTAATAATTAGTTACCGACGAATATATTCATTGATAAATTAACAATTAATTATCGACGGATATATCCGTTGATAAATTCATCGGTAAATTAACAATTAGTTACCGACGGATATATCCGTCGGTAAAATTATATAATAATTACTTAATTTGATAAGAATTCTAAGGTACTGGGTTGGAGTATCAACCTCCAACTCTAAGGTAAAATTCTAGTAGCTTAGAGGTTGGAGTATCAACCTCCAACTCTAAGGTATTGGGTTCGAATCCCGCCAATGACAATTCTCTTAATCTAATAATAATTCAAAGCTATAAAAATATAATGGGTAGAAATAAATAATAAAAATATAAAGGGGAGGAGATCTCTAAAAAAATAGGCTA
The DNA here is from genome assembly GCA_963425845.1 of Sphenostylis stenocarpa. Lineage (NCBI taxonomy): Eukaryota > Viridiplantae > Streptophyta > Magnoliopsida > Fabales > Fabaceae > Sphenostylis > Sphenostylis stenocarpa. Next base: position 8,262,974 of record OY731400.1, on the reverse strand, counting down.
TAAATAAGTAAAAATCAATAAATAATAAAAATATTTCTAACGAATTTATGTTTGTCGGTAATATTTGTTTACTGACGAATTTTGACCGTCGGTATTTCCAGTATTTCTTGTAGTGAAGATCGTAAGTCAATCCTTCTACAAATGTGGTTCATAATCACCTTTATCGAAGCAGAATATCGTTCAATGACTATTACCATGTAAACTAAAGTGGGTGAAAAACATTCTCTCCTACTTTGGGATTTCTCATTCCACATCTAGGCATCTTTATTGTGATAATCAAGCTCTTTGCACATAGTTAAAAATATCATATTTCATGAAAATACCAAACATATTATAAATGTGGTTCATAATCACCTTGACCGAAGCAGACTATTATTCAATGACTATTACTACATGTAAACTAAAGTGGGTGAAAAGCATTCTCTCATACTTTGGGATTTCTCATTCCACATCCATGCGTCTTTATTGTGATAATCAAGCGCACATAGTTAAGAATATCATATTTCATGAAAATACCAAACATATTGTAAATGTGGTTCATAATCACCTTGACTGAAACAGATAGTTCAATGGCTATTACCACATGTAAACTAAAGTGGGTGAAAAACATTCTCTCCAACTTTGGGATTTCTCATTCCACATCCATGTGTCTTTATTGTGATAATCAAGCTCTTTGCACATAGTTAAGAATATCATATTTCACGAAAATATCAAACATATTATAGTAAGTTGTCATTTTATTTGTAATGAGATATTTTATGAACAATTACAATCATTTCTCATTCATGCACAACTTGTAGACATATTCGACAAATCTTCTCGACATGTATAATTTGACAAGTTGGATATTCAAAATCTTTATACACCAACTTGAGAGAGTGTATTGTGAATACTGTAGATAAAATTTAAATTGTGACCAAATTGGGTAAATGTGATTTATATGAATTAATTGTAATTAATTTCATATTACAGATATTTTGGACAAAATTGTGACTATGAGATTATGATGTAATCTCTATGAATTAATTGTGATTAATTCTAATTATTTGATATTCAAATGTTTTTAATAAATGAAGAGATTTTTTTTCATTGTAGAGAAGGATTTTCATGTCTCAACATGTTAAAGTTGACTATGATACTATATTAGAAAGGATAAGATATCCTATTCATTCTTATAAAATTGAGAATTATATATATATATAAAATGAGGATGATTTTTTTATCATAAATGACTAAGAAAGAAACTCAAAATATGATTTGTGTATTCTTATATTGGACCTTTTATTTTTTATTTTTATATTTTTGTAATTAGAAATACATTTTAGACATTAGTTTGTTATTAGGTTAATTAGAAGCTTATCGAATGTACCTAATTAATGAATGAGCCTAAAAAGTTCAAATTATAATTTTTAAAAGCGGATGGATTATTGAATAGATAAAGACAAGGATTCAAGGTTGAGCCAAATTTATAAAAGTTGAATAAAATTATATATTTTATTAATATAATAATTTATTTTGAGTAGGAATATTTAGTTTCAATTTTATATAATACACACCAAAAAGCTACGAAAGCAAAGAGACAATCAATAAAAAGAAAGAAAAATATATAAATATTAATAATAACATTTAAAAAGAAAGATTGAGAAAACAACAAAAATACAATAAATGAAAAATAGTCACTATTACAAATTTAAAATTGTAAATGGTAAGAGATAAACCCACATCCTACACAGTTGAAAACAGAACAAATATGGTGCAGACTTATAAGCAGAACCAGTTTTGTGCAACTTAGATGCAAAACAAACCAACAAATCAAGGGAATCCACACTTATCTCACATTAAGTTATAACTTATTATAACCCACACCTTCCTGAAGAGGTGGCAACACGTGATTTTAAGTCACAATGGCGACGGCGGCACGAGGGAAACGAATGCAACAGCGACAGGTATGGCGTCTGGTCGTGGTGTGCGAGTTGGCATTCATCTTGCCTAACTTTTCAGAGACAAAAGAGAAGCCATAGCCTCCGTTAACCAGTCCGAATTTCCGGTTTTTTATTCGGTTTTGTCCGGTTCAATGTTGTACCAATTATATGAAAGTTTCGCAGCAATTTTTGTTTAAACCGATTGAACCAGTCAATTCAGGCTGATTTTAATAACATGGTACAAGCACAAATAGACTTTTGTTTACTTCTGAAAAAAAGTTCATATTCATTTTGAAATAAAACTTTATGTTTTATGAGATAAACTCTTCATATGTTTTTATGAATGATTTTTAATTTTTATTTTCTATTTTTCATAACTGTTCAGTAAAATTTTTCAAAAATTATCCTTATTCTTTCTTTATATATGATTAAAGATCTTTCACATAATTAAACCTTTAAAGGGTTACATTGTCGCATTTTTTTAAAATTGTCAGACTTAATTGAAGTTTATTATTAAAAAAAAAACAAGTAAATAATATGAGAAAGTGTAATTTGAATTTTAAAAATGACAAATAAACAGGAATACATTGTTAAAAAAAAAACTCTTAAAAACAAACTGAGGGAGTTCTAACTATCAAAACATATTAATTACGTAATTAATTGTATATTTTAATTATTTACTATTTAATTTAATCCTTGATTTAAGAAATTGAACTGTTTCGTATTATTAATTTGTTCTTTTGGTCCTACCTTACATAGGTTTCTTCTTAAAAAAAAATACTTTAGCTTTTCAATTATACATGTGGTCAGGAACAGAATTACACGTGTGTGGTGTGGGATCAAAATATATTGTATACGTGGGGTATAACGAAATAAGTCACTATTTTCAAATACGCCAAATTATAGTTTGGTGCAGCACTACCATTATTTATTTTTTTATTTTTTTATTTTCAATATAATGTTGACTTTCTATTTACTATTATATTTTATATTTAATTAGATGAGTTTTTCTTCTGCACTTCCATCTCGACTTATTTAATTATTTCCATCTTCCATCTCTACTGAATTTAAAATTTTATTTTCATTTTTTTGAATTTCGGATCTTTTTGTTTCTATCTTAATCTACATTATTTTAAAAAATAATTATATTTATAATAAAGTAATTTTACCATTTTTAATGTATATTTTATATATAAATAAATATTTATAATTTTATAATTTATAATTATTATTAATAAAATATATTTTTTAATTATTTATATTTATATTAAAATATATAAGTAAAAAAATATTTAATCATTTTTTTTATATAAATATAGAATACTTATAATAATATAAATATAGAATCGGTCCTAATGTTTAATTATGATCTTTAGTTAGGTGGATGGAAACATTGCAAAGTGAATATGCATGATATCCAGCACCCTGAAAAGACCTTGAATTTTTATTGAGGTTAAATATAGGGTAGACTGATTTGATAGGTCACCCTGATTTTCTGCACTTGCTCACATTGTGAGGACCAAAACGAAACCTTCACCACCATCATCGTGTCTTCCTCAGCTTCGCAAGTCACAAATCTGATTTGTTAAAGTGTGGCATAAAATGTCCTGACCCAATTATAAGACCTTATGGATCCAAAAAATATTTAGAAGAAACTCAAAGCAACGTCCTTCAAAGGGTTCATGTCTGATCTTAGATGAACAATTGGTTTTCATTTTGTTAGGAAGAATATTTGGTACATGAAGAAAAATATAAAGATATGTTCTCACCAAAAGAATTTTGTTCGTATATTTGCGAAAAAAAAAAAATCACTAATCCCTTGCTTACCCAATATTTGTCTTAGTAATTCTAAAATTCTCTCTCTAATATGAAGTGGTTAATGAAATAAATGGCGAGTCAAAATAAAACAATTTTTGTTAGAACTTGAACCAACAAACATTTATAATAATAGACTACTCAACAAATCAATAGCTATTATTTAATATTTGTCAAGATATATATGGTATGTATTATTATTGCACAAGTTAATAAAATTCTAATTATCAATGTACTTATTTATAAATTACATAACTTGATTAGTATATGTATATTGTTTTTAAATTTGTTATATAACATATATAAAAATACATATGAAAGCATTCTTAATTAGTATTATTAGAATAAAAGTAACTTACATATTAAAATAAATTTATGTAAATTACATAACTTTAATTTTTCAATAGTAAAAATAGAGAAAATAATCTAAATATTAATATTTTATTTTAATTATACAGATTCATATAATATATAATTACTTTATTTAAATTATATAGGTTATACTGCATAAAATTAAAATAATTATATATATTATTAATATATAATTTCATAATTATAAATAAATATGATTATAATTAAAAGTTAAAATCTTAAGCAACAATAATATATATATATATATATATATATATATATATATATATATATATTCTTTTAAAATAAAATTCTTTCTAGAAAGGAAATCATATATATATGTCAACTCTAAAATAAAAAGTTATATTTTGTTAGAGGATTTCATTGGGAGCTACTCTTGTGTAAAAATATGATTATCAAAATTGTAAAAATACACCAATATAAAATAGGGTAAATTAATAATTTTATTTAAATTATAACAAATGAAATTCTCATAAAAACAACATTTCATATGCATAATTTATTTATCATATATTCACGTCATCAAATTAAATTTATACACATAGCACATTCATACAAACCCAATTCAAATATTTAACGTTCTTAGCAATTAGACATTAAATTCAAACTAAAAAATATATAAGGTCTCATTACAACTTTCCCAAATACTTAAAATGATAAAATTCTATTGTGTGACAAAATAATTTTTTATACCAAATACAATTCTTTTTCAGATAACAAACTAACTCAAAACTTGGTCAATTTTTACCATATGATATATTCATTTATAAGATTACAATGATAAATGATAAATAAAATTAAATCTCTAATTCAATTCTCACACAAATCACACCATGTTTATATAAGAAAATCTTCCTAATATTCATTGTACTACAACATATTATCTACACATTCTCAACATACGTTTCTTAAACATTTACGCAAATTAAAAAATTATTAGGAATTTGTGACCAAAGTTTCGATTGAGTGAATAATTTTTGGTTTGAACAAGAATGAGCCTCAAATCATCTTTCTAAATTTGGAAGTGTCATCAAACACCTCTTATTTTGGTGAAAATTATGCAATGACAGACTATGTAAAAAATTGAAACTTTTACCTACACATACAACTCATTTCAAAACATTCCTACCATGATCTTCCCTGAAAACAATATGTATTATGCTAACGTAATTATATTCTATATCTATTCATTCACTCACTCGCATAATTCACCAAACACATACTCAAAATAAATAAATGTAACATGACTTCCAAAAAATTCAAACACATTTCACAACTTTTCTCAAATTTCATCCAATCATGCAAAAAAGTTCTAGTAACCAAATTCAAGTTCAAGTTCTTTAATCTATTAATGAGGGACCTACAACTTTATATGTAAAATGAAGAAAGAAACAAAAGGTTCCACGTGTGCTGAAAATGCAAGCGACACAGCGCTCCAGGGACATGATTAACCAGGTAATCCTGAACAATTTTTGTATTATTTATTATGTGTTAACTATTACAACAAGAAGAAAAGAAAACCCCTTATATAGAGTCAACGAGAATCCTAATCGAAAGGAAAAACAGAAAATAAGGAGAAAATGAACTATTACTACTCTAGGTAGTAATCCTAACAAACTATTAATAAATTAACTGACTTTAACATCCTCCCCGTAAGTTGGATGATGTATATTCACCAACCCAAGCTTAGAGATGATAGATTTGAACTGCACACGATGAGGGAATTTTGTAAAGATGTTTGCGAGCTGTTCTTCAGAGTGAATGGGAAGGAGATGAAGAAGATGAGCTTTAATATTCTCACGAACAATGTGACAATTGAGGTCGATGTGTTTCGTCCTATCATGGAAGCTTGAGTTATGGGCGATGTGTTTAGCAGACTTATTGTTATAGTAGAGGGTAGTTATGTTGAGGATTTGAATGGTGAAGTCTTGTAAGAGATACTTGATCCATTGTATCTCACAAACAGTTGTGGTCAAAGCACGGAACTCAACTTTAGTAGACGATCGAGAAACAATATGTTGTTTCTTTGATTTCCAAGAGATTAGGGAAGATCCAAGGAAAACACAAAAACCAGTGGTGGATCTTCTAGTATTGGGACAAGTAACCCAGTCTGAATCATTGAATGCTTTTATTTGGGCTTCAGAATCTGCGACAAAGAAGAGTCCTTGGGCAGGGCTGAATTTATGTACCTTAGGATATGCTGTAAAGCACAAAAATGATAATCAGTGGGATTCTTTAGGAATTGACTTAAAAAATTAATAGAGAAGCACAAGTCAGGTCTTGTGTTGGTTAGGTAAAGAAGCTTCCCTATCAATCTGCGGTAGGAGCTGGTGAGATTAGACAAAAGTCTCTTTGTCTTGTACAGGGACTTTGTGTCACTTAAAAAGGGAGTGGAAGAAAGTTTGCTCCCCATCATTCCTGTTTCTTCTAGGATATCCAGGACATATTTTCTTTGGCATAAGTTGATCCCCTTCTTTGACCAAGCCACCTCAAGTCCTAAAAAGTATTTCAGCTCCCCAAGGTTTTTGATACTAAAGTTGTTATATAGAAGACTCTTGATGTGCTCTATCTTAGTCATTGAATTCCCAGCCAATAGAATATCATCTACATACACAAGAAGAGTTGTGAAACTAGTGGGTGTTTTCTTAATAAACAGAGAGTGGTCAGACACAAATTGAGTATAATTGACAAAAATAAGAAAGGTTGAGAGTTTCTCAAACCATTGTCTGCTGGCCTGTTTCAGGCCATATAATGATTTAGAGACCTGCCTTGTTTTGTCATTGTCAGTATTCAGTCCTAGTGACAGTTCCATGTAGACTTATTCATCTAAGTCCCCATGTAGGAAAGCATTATCCACGTCTAGTTGATGTAGGAACCAATTCTGTGAGGTAGCTAGTGCAAGAAAGAGTTTAACAGTGGTTACTTTTGCCACTAGGAAGAAAGTGTCCAGAAAATCAATCCCTTCTTGTTGTGTGTAATCCTTAGCCACTAGGCGGACTTTGTATCTTTCCACGGTCCCATCTGCCTTATGTTTGATTTTGTACACCCATTTATAGTCGATGGGGGTAATTCTAGGAGGTAATTGTGTCAGGTACCATGTGTTGTTCTCTTGTAAAGCTTTGATTTCCCTCTCCATTGCATTTATCCAGTCAGGATTGGTCTTGGCTTCAACATATGTTCGTGGTTCAAAGTCACCAGATATAACCAATGTGTACCTTAAGTGTTTTTCAGACAGAGATGCGTATGATAGAACCTTAGAAATAGGATAAGTAGTTTTTAATTTGTTTTTCTCCCTTAAGTTGTTAAAGGAAGAATTAACTAGGTGTACATAGTCTTTCAAATATTCAAGGATTCTTCTTGTTCTTGTGGGTCTTCTATTATCCTGGGAAGTGAGAACATTGTCTCTATCATTAAACTCTTCTTCATGTTCAGCATGTCCAGGGATCTTTGTCTGACCAGTGGTATTGCTACAATCAGTGGGAACTTGATTCTGTGTTCCAGTATTGGTGTGCTCACTCAGAAAGTCATTAGTTGAGCATTCTTCACTCTCCTATCTAGGAGAGAGAGGCGTCATGTTTGTCGTTCAAATCCTTGTAAGGAAAAATATCTTCATAGAAAATGACATTTCTTCTTATGAAAAGTTCTCTAGTATTTACATCCAACACAATATATCCCTTCACACCATTTTTATATCTTAGAAAAACACCTTTCTTGGCCTTAGCATAAAATTCATTCCTATTATTTTCTAAAGTAGAAGCAAACACAGAGACAACCAAAGGTTTTTAAATTCAAATATGTAGGAGGGGCATTATGAAGTAAATCATAAGGTGTTTTATCTTTGAGAACAACAGAGGGTAGTCTATTAATTAAGTAAACAGTATAGGAAACAACATATGACCAATAGGCTTTGGGAATGTTGGATTGAAAATCACAATATATCCCTTCACACCATTTTTATATCTTAGAAAAACACCTTTCTTGGCCTTAGCATAAAATTCATTCCTATTATTTTCTAAAGTAGAAGCAAACACAGAGACAACCAAAGGTTTTTAAATTCAAATATGTAGGAGGGGCATTATGAAGTAAATCATAAGGTGTTTTATCTTTGAGAACAACAGAGGGTAGTCTATTAATTAAGTAAACAGTATAGGAAACAACATATGACCAATAGGCTTTGGGAATGTTGGATTGAAAAATTAGGCTACGAGTCTTATTTAGAATATCTTGATGTTTCCTTTCCACAACAGAATTCTGTTGTGGAGTCTCCACACAACTTCTTTGATGTTCAATACCATGACTGTTATATAGGGCAGCAAAATCAAACTTAGAGCCATTATCAAACCTAATGGTCTTGATAGTCTTATTAAATTGGGTTTTAATTTTTAAAACAAAGTTTTGAAGTAATTCTCTAGTTTGACTTTTTACATTCATTAGAAAAACCCAAGTATGTTTGCTGTAATCATCAACTATAGTAAAAAAGTATTATGCCTATGAACAGAATGTATAAAAACAGGGCCCCATATGTCATAGTGTATCAAATCAAAATAATTGGTAGAATAGGAAACACTATGTGAAAAAGGCAATTTATACTATTTGGCAAAATGACATATATCACAAACAATTTCAGTAGGCATATCAACATAAGGAAAATGTTTATAGATTTGTTCAGTGGCTTTGAGTCCAGGGTGGCCTAATCTATAATTCCACAAACTAATATCAGCACGTTTATAAGAAAGAACAGAACCAAGAATATAGTTTTGACAAAAAACAGGAAAACTTCTAAAATAGTATAATCCTTTGTGGACATCAGCACGCCCAATCGTCTTCAAGGTAGTACTGTCTTGGATCTGTCAAAACTCAGGAGAGAAAATTAGAGTGCAGTTTAATTCTTTAGTTAATTTTTGCACAAATATAAGGTTAAAATAAAATTTCGGAATGTATAACACATTGAAAAGAGTAAAATTCTTAGAAAATTGATGGTTCCAACAAATTCTGCAGTAAGTAGAGAGTTATTTGACAATTTGACAGGTATAGGTTTTATTTTGTAAAAGGTTAGAAAATTATCTTTGTGATAGGTGACGTGATCAGTGACACTTATGTCTATTATCTAGGGGAGATTACCTTGTTTTTCTCCAGGATTATTTCTTTGAACCTGATTGATGTTGTGGGACTGTGATCCATTGTCATTGCTTTCCAGCATTTTCAGAATTTTCTGCATTTTTTCAAGGGTGAAAGTGTTGAGGGGTTTTTCAGTCCCAGTAGGTTTGGCAGTGTTGATTTCAACAGGGGCTTCTTTACAGGTGTTGGCATAACTCCATTGATTCTAATCATTCTTTTCTTAGTTTTGAATATCATTCTTTTTGTACCATAGTGGAAACCCGTGCTTTGAGTAGCATTCATCTATGGTGTGGTTCATCTTATGGCAATAGGAGCATTGTTTGCCATAATTAGGGTTTCTTCCCCTTCCTCTTCCTTGACTGCACATTCCATTACCCCTTCCTTGAGACTTCTGATCTTGCTTCCATTAGCCCTGTTTATCAACAGTGTTGGCCAGGATCTTGTTTTCTGTTTGATTAATGACCCCAACAAGTTGTCTTTCTTGTTGCATGACAAAGAGAAAAGACTCTGTTGATGCTAGGAAAAGGCTCCATTAATCCATTAATAGAATTTGTGTCTTTACAGTGTTATAAGTGTCATTTAGACCCTTTAGGAAACAAATAACATGTTCAATTTATCTGTATTTAACAGAGGCTTTTGACAAATCACAAGTATAGGGAGTATTGCAAGTGCATAAAGGAATGGGTCTAAGATATTCAAGCACTTCCCATAAGATTTTTAAATCTGTAAAAAACTGGGTAATATTAAATTCACCTTACTTTATGGAATGAATTTCTTGCAATAGGTCAGAAATCTTGAAGTAGTCTCTTTTGGAGAATCTCTCCCTCAGTTCTTCCCAGAGTTCTTTAGCATCTTCAACATATATGATACTTTCTGCAATCTGGGTTGAAAGAGTCTTGATAATCCAAGACAGAACCATCATGTTGCATCTTTCTCATGCATTGTACAAAGGGTCATTTCTTTGCGACATTTTTATTCCTCCATCAATGAATTTCAATTTGTTTTTGGAGAGTAGGGCTCTCTTCATATTCTTGCTCCATGATGAGTAGTTAGACTCGTTTAAAGTTTGAGAAATTAATACAAGGCTTGGTTTTCTCTAGGATAAAGGTAAAAAGGCTAGAGAGATTTAAAGATTGATCCAAGTTATTGTTTTGTGCAGTGTTGGTACTGGTTGAAATCTTCATTAGGCCAGTGACCAAGAAGATCAACAAGATTGATGAAGATGATCAAAGTAGGTTGTAGTAGAAGTGGAGGATTGTTCTTGATACCATAATGAGGGACCCACAACTTTATATGTAAAATGAAGAAAGAAACAAAAGGCCCCACATGTGCTGAAAATGCAAGCGACACAACGCTCAAAGGACACGATTACACTACAAGAAAAAACACATTTAACCACCGAAATTAGCGACCGATTTAATTTTGGTCGCAATTAGCGACCGATTTAATTTTGGTCGCAATTAACGATCGATTTAATTCGGTCGCAATTAACAACCAATTTAGCGACCACTTTAATTCGGTCGCAATTAGCGACCGATTTAGCGACCAAGTTAATTCAGTCGCAATTTAGCGACCGATTTAGCCACCAAAATATGATTTTGTTTCATTTTTTTATTTAGCGACCGAAATAGCGACCAATATTTTGCGTCGCAAAATTTCGGTCGCTAAATCGGTGGCTATTCCATACTAAAATAAAAAAATCATTTAACGACTCATTTAGGGACCGAATTACAAATTGAATTAGTGACCGAATTAAAATCGATCGCTAATGAGAAAATAGCGACCTAATTGGAATCTGATCGCTAATGAATATTATTTTTTTATTATATTTAAATTTATTTTTTTATAAATATACTTTAATTGTTTTAGTATATTTTTTACAATTTATTTTTTAAAAGTAATTTATTTTTTAAAAATAATTTAATTTTTAAAATATACTTTAAAAATAAACTTTGGTCTCAATATTAACAAAATGAATTGTAATAAATCAAATTTATTAAAAATTTAAATTGTAATAAATTAAGACTAGAGTGATATTAACTATTCAATACATTGTTTAAGAAAAGTTTAATAATAAATATTCTTTAATTTATTTTTCAATTGAAAATTTCAATTGAAATTAAATTATATTTTAAAAATTTATATTAAAAAAATTAAACACATCAAATTATCACATTTTAATTCCTCATTAACTTAATTAATTAAAAAAATACAATTTTAATCAAATTATTATAATTTTATTTTATAATACTTTATTTTTAATCTAATTTTTAAATTTATTGCTTTATTATTATTAATTACTTAATCATGATTGTTGTCATATAATTGATATACCAAAAAAAAATTTATATCAATATACATTAGATAATAAATATATTATTTAATTAAACTATTTATAAAAATATATTTATCTTTAGTTAAAATATGTTTTAGTTTAAGTATACTAATTAATATTTTTTATTTTTAACATAATTAATAAAAAAGATTAAAATTTTAAAATTAATCTATTTTATAAATACTAAAAATAAACCATGTTTAAATAAATGAAAAATATATTTAAATTTATATTCAACATAGTTAAGGTTGTGCCTTTTTAAAATTTATATTCAACATATATTTAAATTTATATTAAAAATAGTTAATATAAATTAAGGTTGTGCCTTTTTAAAATTTTAACTTTTTAATATATTGGATTTTCATTAAAAAAATTTTAAAATTGCATAAGAAAATAGAGATTTAATTATACTTTTAATAAATTTAAGATAATACTAGTTTTTATTTTTATTTTTAAATATTTATTTTAATTTTTTTAAAAGAGAGAAACTATAATTTTAGTTTCTAAATACTAAATTTAAAGAATTAAATTTATTATTATTTAATATTTTAATTTTAGTATTAAAAATCTAAATTATATTTTATTAAATTAAAATAATTAAAATATATTTTTCTACTTTGAGAATTAAAAATATAATTAAACTAAAACTGAAAATATTATAATACATTTTTGAACTCTTTTTTATAATATTTTTATCATTATTATATTTTTGGATTAATTATTTTTTTCCTAATTTTTTATAAAGTCAATTTTAATATTTCAAAGTATTTAACATTTTGAATTCTGAAACTTTTTCTCTATTAACAAATTTAAAAACATAATATACTAAAAAAGTATTATAAATAATTATTTCATCCAATAATTATATAATTAAAAAAATAAATAATTATATAATTAAAATAGAGAATTTAATTATTTTTATAAAAAAGAGATTTAATTATACTTTTAATAAATAATTATAACTATAAAATTAATGATTTATAATAATTAAAAGTAATTATAAATAATTATATATAAAAGTAATTAAAAGTATAATTATAACTATAATTAAAAGTATAATAAATAATTATAGTAAATAATTATAATTAAAAGTATAATTAAATCTCTATTTTTATTAAAATAATTATAATAATTTAATCAAAATAATTATAAATACTTTTTTATAAAAGTTATTTAATTAGAGTATTTAATTAAATATAATTAAAAATATTTCATCCAATATTTAGTATTTAGAAACTAAAATTATAGTTTATCTGTTTTAAAAAATTAAAATAAATATTTAAAAATAAAAATCAAAACTAGTATTATCTTAAATTTATTAAAAGTATAATTAAATCTCTATTTTCTTCATTTTTTCTTTTTTTAACTTCTCAATTCTGCATTTTTGTCAATTCTATCATTATATTATCATCCTCATCTCCTCCCATCTTCTACTTAATGTTTACAATAATTAATATTCTTAAATAATTTATATTTTTATTTATAATTTTTTAATATATATTTGAGAAATTAATCAATTATAATTTATTATTTGAAAAACTAATCAATTCTAATCAATTATTTAGAAAACTAATTGATTATAATTAATTATTTGAAAAAATTATCCAATATGATCGGTTATTTGAAAATTTAATCGATCATAATGGTTGTATATGATAGCGGTTCCACTTGAACCGCTCTTAAAACAGAACATCTAATAATCGGTTAAACCTTAACCGCTATCTAAAATATAGTTTAGATAGCGGTTAACGTGGAACCACTATTATATAGTTTCAAATATGATCGGTCATTTAAAAATTTAATCGATCATCATCAAAACTTACATTAACTATTTTTTTGAATATTATGTTTTTAAATTTGGTAATACAGAAAACGTTTCGAAATCAAAATGTTAAATACTTTTAAATATTAAAATTGACTTTATAAAAAATTAGGAAAAAAATTAATCAAAAAGAGTTCAAAAATGTATTATAATATTTTCAGTTTTAGTTTAATTATATTTTTCATTCTCAAAGTAGAAAAATATATTGTAATTATTTTAATTTAATAAAATATAATTTAAATTTTTAATACTAAAATTAAAAGATTAAATAATAATAAATTTAATTCTTTAAATTTAGTATTTAGAAACTAAAATTATAGTTTCTAATTGATTATAATTAATTATTTGAAAAAATTATCCAATATGATCGGTTATTTGAAAATTTAATCGATCATAATGGTTGTATATGATAGCGGTTCCACTCGAACCGCTCTTAAAACAGAACATCTAATAAGCGGTTAAACCTTAACAGACTATGTAAAATATAGTTTAGATAGCGGTTAACGTGGAACCGCTATTATTTGAAAAAATTATACTTTTAATTATACTTATGATTTATAATAATTAAAAGTAATTATACTTTTAATAAATAATTATAACCATATTTAAATAATTATACAGAAAATATTTACTATAATTAAATAATTTTTATAAAAAAGTATTATAAATAATTATATAATTAAAAAAATCTTATTTATAATTATAACTTTAAAAAAAAATTATAACTATAAAATTAATGTTAAATAAATTATATATATTATATAAATTATATAAATTAAAATTATATATATGAACTCTAAATTAATTTTATATATAAAATTTACATAAATAAAAATAAAAATTATCACCTTAAAAATAAATTATATTTTAATATATATATATATATATTCTCCAAAGTATAACTTAATTCCATTTCGATAATATAACATATAATACATTTTGATGTGATATCTGTCAAATTATAGATTGACAATAAACATTTTTAAAAACTCAAATTATAGATTGGAAATAATTCTATAAAATTTAAAAAATGATGCTATATTTTTAAAAACAAATATTAGAAAAAGGTTTAAAAACATGTATAAATTATATTTATATGTCCAAAATATTAAAGATATCTACATTTAAAAAAATACTAAAAAATATTAAAAGTTATACTTTAAATTAATGAAAATATTTTTAAAAAGTTATACTTATTAAATTATTAAAAAATATTTTGTAATATATAAGTTAAAAAAATTATCATTAAATTTTTTAAAAATTATTAGTTTTGTAATTTATATACAATGAAAATAATATAATGGTATATTAGTATATAAATATATATAAATATATAAATATATAAATATATCAATATATCAATATATCAATATTTAAATATATATTAAAAAATATAAATATATTTGTATCTATAGATTTTATAAATATATAAAGATATAAATAAATAAATAAATAAATATATATATATATATATATATATATATATATATATATATATATATAAAGATGTAAATATATAAAGATGTAAAGATATAAATATATGTAAAGATATAAAGATATAAAGATATAAATATATGTAAAGATATAAAGATATAAAATATAAAGATATAAAGATATAAATATGTAAAGATATAAATATATATCTTTAATATTTTGTACATGTAAATATAATTTATATATATTTTTAAATCTTTTTTCTAATATTTATTTTTAAAAATATAATATTATTTTTAAAATTTAATATTTAAATTTTGATTTTTTTTTCAAATATATAAAGATATAAATGTATAAGGATATAAATAAATATATAAATATATATATATATATATATATATCAAAATATAAATATATAAATATATCATTATATAAATATATAAATATATATATATATATATATATATATATATATATATATATACAATATATCAATATTATCCCCTCATATATTATTATACATTATTAGCGTAATTTTAGTTTAATTAAAAATTAGAATACAAATATATTATATTATATTAACATACAATTATGTTATAATATTTGTAATTTATTTTTATAGTGTATAAATTACAAAACTAATAATTTGTATACTATACTATACTAATATATAATTTGTATACTATACTAATAGTATAATATACTATATTATAATATTATTTGTATACAAAACTAATATCTTTATATCTTTATATATAAATATATAAAGATGGAAAGATATAAATATATGTAAAAATATAAAGATATAAATATATAAAGATATAAATATATATAAAAATATAAAGATATAAATATATCAATATATCAATATTTAAATATATCAATGTATTAATATTTAAATATATATTAAAATATATAAATATATTTTTATTTATAGATTTTATATTTATATATTTATACGGATATACATTTATTTGTATATAAATATAATTTATTTGTAAGTTATTATTAAAAAATCCTAGTAGCTCAGTGATTGTAGTTTCAGATCCTCCAACTCTAAGGTACCGGGTTCGACTCCGACAATGATAATAAACCTAATAATAAGTTAAACTTTTAAAAAATATAATATAAAAAGAGGTAGGGCAAATAAATAATAAATATAATTAAAAATGTAAATAAATAAAAATAATTAATTTTGTTATTGATTTAGCGACCGATTTAAACCGGTCGCTATTTTTTTAACTTTTTCATTGATTTAGCGACCGATTTAAATCGGTCGCTAATTTTTTAACTTTGTCACCGATTTAGCGACCAATTTGATATATTAATTTCGGTCGCTATTTTGTGACCGAAATAAAATCGGTCGCTATTTTGCGACCGAAATGAAAATCGGTCGCTAACACATTAACGACTTGGCTTTTTGCGACGACGTATTTCGGTCGCTAATTTCGGTCGTTAACTGATTAGCGACCGATTTTTTGACATTAACAACCAATTTTTTCAGTCGCTAAAATGCTTTTTTCTTGTAGTATGTTGATATAGAGACACCCGCTTTAACAAAACAACCCGTAGACAATCTATATATTAATATAATATAATATAATATAATATAATATAATATAATTCAAAATTATTATTATATTAATAAATGAAGTTGGTGGATATTTATACAATAGAAGTGTCCTTGCTTATATGTATTAATTAAAGAATCCATTATATTAATTACATAATAAATTTGTTCTTTATATTAATTAAATAATAATTTTTTATTTTATTAATATTTTTGGTTGTCCATTTAATATTTGGGTTTTCTAATTATTTCGGAACCCTAATGTTTAACCATAGATATGTTCACCTGCCCTAAATACTAGCTCTTACTCAATCCACCTACGAATAAAAAAATAAAATCGTCAATAAAATCGTCTCACGTAGTAACCTCATCAAGATAAGACACTTTTTAAAACAAATAATTAATTATTTTCATATACTAAGCAAATTAAAATTGATTACACGCAGCTAGAGACAGAAAATAAATTTAAACCTCTGAAGATTTTATCTGGTTGACAGGAAACAAGATAAGGTTCAATAATTGTGCTGCTTGCTTACTCAATTTGGCATGTATACTTGTGTATGAAAGCGATGGAAGAAATCAAATGCTACCTTATAGCATGAATTTAACATTTTGTTTGCACTCTACTTTTTGTTGTTGTGAATGTATGTTGTTAGGTTAAACTGTAATTGAATATGATATTCATTCTAATGATCAAACATATATTTATAATCTCATCCTGTAAACATGTTATAAACTAAATGCGAAAGCGTACCTGAATTGGCCATAATGACGATATTCTTTGTAGAGCACTTTTGATTTGATCTTAAGGTCTTCCACCTGAAGAGCACCTGTATTTCCCTCTTGATTTTCTTTCTTGATGGGGATAGAAAGAAAAGAATGGGACTGTAACTTTGTTCTGTTTGTGTGCTCTCAGAAGGGGACCATGACTATTTAAATAACAAAAATTAGGTTAATTACTTAAGTTTTAGTATTTTCAATTTGGCCCCTCATCAAATTAGAAATTACTCTATGGTCTCTACACAATCATATTTTCATGACATATGCCTTTAGCCAAAACTTTAATTTATTCAGATCACTTTATTATTTGGCTTAATAAATAATGACCCTAACACATTTAAATATGTATCATATATATACATGACCCAAATTTTGCCAACAATCTCCCACTGTCACAAATATATATGTCCTTACAACCTCACAAATGTGTTAGACTTTATGAGCTCAAAATTGTCATTATATTCCTTTAGCATATTCCAAAAGTTCTGTCCATTAATCATATCAAGATATAGAATCAAACCAGCTTTTCATTGCATCATCGCAACTAAAACCAACAATGATTACTAATCCTTACATAACCAAATGACATGGATTCATCATGAAATGTGTAGCATGAAAAATTACGTGAAGGTGATCTGTACACGTCTATTTTCAACTGGTCCAAACTTTAACTTATCGAGATCGATATAATAACCTTAATGTACAAAGTGTAATGAATGAACAAGAAAACCGCATATCTATAGATAACCAAATATGTCCAGAAACAATGTATACATATATTAAATTAAACATAGAACATAAAATATATGAAAATGTCCCACTAAACCACAAATTTCTCAAACTGTAAAACACCCATGTGAGCAACATGCTCATGAAAGACCTTGGGCGGAAGTCCTTTAGTTAGAGGATCTGCTATCATGGAGTTTGTCCCTAAATGTTCTATGGAAATCTGTCCACTCTGTACTCTTTCCTTAACAACTAAGAACTTAATGTTGATGTGTTTTGACTTAGTCGAACTTCTGTTGTTGTTGGAATACAATATGGCTGATTTGTTGTCACAATATAACTTAAGTGGTCTTTCAATGCCTTTCACAATTTGCAGCCCTGTGACAAAATTTCTCAGCCATATTCCGTGATTCGATGCCTCATAGCATGCTACAAATTCTGCTGCCATAGTGGATGAAGCTGTAAGGGTTTGCTTGACATTGCGCCAAGAAACCGCACCACCTGCTAACATGAAAATGTAACCTGAAGTGGATTTCAAACTATCTTGACATCTTGCAAAGTCCGAGTCAGAAAACCCAGCGATCTCCAACTGGTCTGATCTCCTGTATGTGAGCATGTAATCTTTTGTTCTCTTTAAATATCTCATGACCCTTTTTGCTGCTTTCCAATGGTCCATTCCTGGATTGCTCAAATATCTGCCTAGAACCCCAACTATGTATGCTATGTCTGGACGCGTACATACTTG
Source organism: Sphenostylis stenocarpa (assembly GCA_963425845.1). Lineage (NCBI taxonomy): Eukaryota > Viridiplantae > Streptophyta > Magnoliopsida > Fabales > Fabaceae > Sphenostylis > Sphenostylis stenocarpa. The sequence continues at coordinate 8,244,335 of OY731400.1, read as the reverse complement.
GGCATACATCAAACTCCCTACAGCTGATGCATAGGAAATCTTTTGCATTTTCTCAATTTCTAAATTTCCCTTTGGGCACTGATTGAGACTAAACTTGTCTCCCTTAACAACTGGAGTATCCCCGGATTTACATTCATGCATGCCAAACCTTTTAAGAATTTTTTCGATATAGCTCCTTTGTGATAATCCTAAAATACCCCGACATCGATCTCGGTGTATCTGAATTCCTAATACAAAAGACGCATCACCAAGGTCTTTCATTTCGAAATTCTTTGATAAAAATTTCTTGGTTTCATGCAATATGCCTATATCATTAGTGGCAAGTAGAATGTCATCAACATACAAAATCAGGAAAATATACTTACTCTCCTTAAACTTGTGATATACACAATCATCAACAATATTCATCTCGAAGCCAAATGAGAGAATTACTTGATGAAATTTATAGTACCATTGACGAGATGCTTGTTTTAGTCCATAAATGGATTTTGTCAGTTTGCAAACCATACTCTTTGAATCTCCCTGCACAAAATTTTCTGGTTGCACCATATAAATCGTCTCATCAATGTTGCCATTAAGAAACGCCATCTTGACATCCATTTGATGAAGCTCCAAATCATAATGTGCTACAAGATCCATGATTGTCCTAAAAGAGTCTTTCGATGAAACTGGAGAGAAAGTCTCTTTAAAATCAATCCCTTCCTTTTGGGTATAGCCCTTAGCTACCAGACGAGCCTTATACCTTTCCACATTACCTTTGGAATCCCGTTTGGTCTTAAATATCCACTTGCAACCAATGGGTCTCATACCTTCTGGTAATGGGACAAGTTCCCAAACCTTGTTGTCTTGCATGGACTTATACTCCTCCTTCATTGCTTCAATCCACTTTTCGTAGTTAGAACCTTGCATGGCTTGACGGAAGTTAACCGGGTCATCTTCCATCATACCATTGTTTTCCTCATGTTCCTGAAGAAATACCATGTAATCATCCGAAATAACACTTCTTCTTTCTCTAGTGGATCTCCGCAAAGTTATTGGCTCATGATGCACAGGTTCTTGAGGATCTTGAGTTTGTTCTTCATGAACAACCAAATCATCTTGAGTAAGGGGTTCATTAACAATGCCTTGTGGAGGTTCCGAACTTACTTTATCAAAAGTAACTGTTTGAATCGGTTCTGGAATTGTTACCGATTCTTCCTCCAAGACAAAGTTCCTGATTTTATTCTTCCCCCCAAACTCAATATCCTCAAAGAACGTAGCAGTTCCCGTCTCAAAAATTGTCTTTAATGTGGGATCATAAAATTTATATCCCCTGGATCTTTCAGCATAACCAATAAAATAACTACTTACTGTTCGGGAGTCCAATTTCTTTTCATTTGGCTTATAAGGCCTTGCCTCAGCTGGACAACCCCACACATGGAAATGCTTCAAACTAGGTTGTCGCCCAGTCCAAAGCTCATAAGGTGTTTTGGTCGCTGCTTTAGTTGGTACTCTGTTCAGAATATAAGCTGCCGTCTTTAGTGCCTCTCCCCAGAGTGACTCTGGTAAGGTGGAATGACAAATCATACTCCTGACCATATCTTTAGGAGTCCGGTTTCGTCTTTCAGCTACACCATTCATGCTAGGTGATCCCGACATGGTATACTGTGGGACAATTCCACACTCCTCTAGGTACATGGGAAAAGGTCCTGGACGCTGTTCACTTGACCCGTCAAATCTGCCATAGTATATTTCGAAATTCTTTGATAAAAATTTCTTGGTTTCGTGCAATATGCCTATATCATTAGTGGCAAGTAGAATGTCATCAACATACAAAATCAGGAAAATATACTTACTCTCCTTAAACTTGTGATATACACAATAATCAACAATATTCATCTCGAAGCCAAATGAGAGAATTACTTGATGAAATTTATAGTACCATTGACGAGATGCTTGTTTCCATAAATGGATTTTGTCAGTTTGCAAACCATACTCTTTGAATCTCCCTGCACAAAATTTTCTGGTTGCACCATATAAATCGTCTCATCAATGTTGCCATTAAGAAACGCCATCTTGACATCCATTTGATGAAGCTCCAAATCATAATGTGCTACAAGATCCATGATTGTCCTAAAAGAGTCTTTCGATGAAACTCGGAGAGAAAGTCTCTTTAAAATCAATCCCTTCCTTTTGGGTATAGCCCTTAGCTACCGGACGAGCCTTATACCTTTCCACATTACCTTTGGAATCCCGTTTGGTCTTAAATATCCACTTGCAACCAATGGGTCTCATACCTTCCGGTAATGGGACAAGTTCCCAAACCTTGTTGTCTTGCATGGACTTATACTCCTCCTTCATTGCTTCAATCCACTTTTCAGAGTTAGAACCTTGCATGGCTTGACGGAAGTTAACTGGGTCATCTTCCATCATACCATTGTTTTCCTCATGTTCCTGAAGAAATACCATGTAATCATCCGAAATAACACTTCTTCTTTCTCTAGTGGATCTCCGCAAAGTTATTGGCTCATGATGCACAGGTTCTTGAGGATCTTGAGTTTGTTCTTCATGAACAACCAAATCATCTTGAGTAAGGGGTTCATTAACAATGCCTTGTGGAGGTTCCGAACTTACTTTATCAAAAGTAACTGTTTGAATCGGTTCTCGGAATTGTTACCGATTCTTCCTCCAAGACAAAGTTCCCGATTTTATTCTTCCCCCAAACTCAATATCCTCAAAGAACGTAGCAGTTCCCGTCTCAAAAATTGTCTTTAATGTGGGATCATAAAATTTATATCCCCTGGATCTTTCAGCATAACCAATAAAATAACTACTTACTGTTCGGGAGTCCAATTTCTTTTCATTTGGCTTATAAGGCCTTGCCTCAGCTGGACAACCCCACACATGGAAATGCTTCAAACTAGGTTGTCGCCCAGTCCAAAGCTCATAAGGTGTTTTGGTCGCTGCTTTAGTTGGTACTCTGTTCAGAATATAAGCTGCCGTCTTTAGTGCCTCTCCCCAGAGTGACTCTGGTAAGGTGGAATGACAAATCATACTCCTGACCATATCTTTAGGAGTCCGGTTTCGTCTTTCAGCTACACCATTCATGCTAGGTGATCCCGACATGGTATACTGTGGGACAATTCCACACTCCTCTAGGTACATGGGAAAAGGTCCTGGACGCTGTTCACTTGACCCGTCAAATCTGCCATAGTATATTTCGAAATTCTTTGATAAAAATTTCTTGGTTTCGTGCAATATGCCTATATCATTAGTGGCAAGTAGAATGTCATCAACATACAAAATCAGGAAAATATACTTACTCTCCTTAAACTTGTGATATACACAATAATCAACAATATTCATCTCGAAGCCAAATGAGAGAATTACTTGATGAAATTTATAGTACCATTGACGAGATGCTTGTTTCCATAAATGGATTTTGTCAGTTTGCAAACCATACTCTTTGAATCTCCCTGCACAAAATTTTCTGGTTGCACCATATAAATCGTCTCATCAATGTTGCCATTAAGAAACGCCATCTTGACATCCATTTGATGAAGCTCCAAATCATAATGTGCTACAAGATCCATGATTGTCCTAAAAGAGTCTTTCGATGAAACTGGAGAGAAAGTCTCTTTAAAATCAATCCCTTCCTTTTGGGTATAGCCCTTAGCTACCGGACGAGCCTTATACCTTTCCACATTACCTTTGGAATCCCGTTTGGTCTTAAATATCCACTTGCAACCAATGGGTCTCATACCTTCCGGTAATGGGACAAGTTCCCAAACCTTGTTGTCTTGCATGGACTTATACTCCTCCTTCATTGCTTCAATCCACTTTTCAGAGTTAGAACCTTGCATGGCTTGACTGAAGTTAACCGGGTCATCTTCCATCATACCATTGTTTTCCTCATGTTCCCGAAGAAATACCATGTAATCATCCGAAATAACACTTCTTCTTTCTCTAGTGGATCTCCGCAAAGTTATTGGCTCATGATGCACAGTGTTCTTGAGGATCTTGAGTTTGTTCTTCATGAACAACCAAATCATCTTGAGTAAGGGGTTCATTAACAATGCCTTGTGGAGGTTCCGAACTTACTTTATCAAAAGTAACCTGTTTGAATCGGTTCTGGAATTGTTACCGATTCTTCCTCCAAGACAAAGTTCCCGATTTTATTCTTCCCCCAAACTCAATATCCTCAAAGAACGTAGCAGCTTCCCGTCTCAAAAATTGTCTTTAATGTGGGATCATAAAATTTATATCCCCTGGATCTTTCAAAGATAACCAATAAAATAACTACTTACTGTTCGGGAGTCCAATTTCTTTTCATTTGGCTTATAAGGCCTTGCCTCAACTGGACAACCCCACACATGGAAATGCTTCAAACTAGGTTGTCGCCCAGTCCAAAGCTCATAAGGTGTTTTGGTCGCCGCTTTAGTTGGTACTCTGTTCAGAATATAAGCTGCCGTCTTTAGTGCCTCTCCCCAGAGTGACTCTGGTAAGGTGGAATGACAAATCATACTCCTGACCATATCTTTAGGAGTCCGGTTTCGTCTTTCAGCTACACCATTCATGCTAGGTGATCCCGACATGGTATACTGTGGGACAATTCCACACTCCTCTAGGTACATGGGAAAAGGTCCCGGACGCTCGTTCACTTGACCCGTCAAATCTGCTATAGTATATTTCGAAATTCTTTGATAAAAATTTCTTGGTTTCGTGCAATATGCCTATATCATTAGTGGCAAGTAGAATGTCATCAACATACAAAATCAGGAAAATATACTTACTCTCCTTAAACTTGTGATATACACAATAATCAACAATATTCATCTCGAAGCCAAATGAGAGAATTACTTGATGAAATTTATAGTACCATTGACGAGATGCTTGTTTCCATAAATGGATTTTGTCAGCTTTGCAAACCATACTCTTTGAATCTCCCCGCACAAAATTTTCTCGGTTGCACCATATAAATCGTCTCATCAATGTTGCCATTAAGAAACGCCATCTTGACATCCATTTGATGAAGCTCCAAATCATAATGTGCTACAAGATCCATGATTGTCCTAAAAGAGTCTTTCGATGAAACTGGAGAGAAAGTCTCTTTAAAATCAATCCCTTCCTTTTGGGTATAACCCTTAGCTACCGTGACGAGCCTTATACCTTTCCACATTACCTTTGGAATCCCGTTTGGTCTTAAATATCCACTTGCAACCAATGGGTCTCATACCTTCTGGTAATGGGACAAGTTCCCAAACCTTGTTGTCTTGCATGGACTTATACTCCTCCTTCATTGCTTCAATCCACTTTTCGGAGTTAGAACCTTGCATGGCTTGACTGAAGTTAACCGGGTCATCTTCCATCATACCATTGTTTTCCTCATGTTCCCGAAGAAATACCATGTAATCATCCGAAATAACACTTCTTCTTTCTCTAGTGGATCTCCGCAAAGTTATTGGCTCATGATGCACAGTGTTCTTGAGGATCTTGAGTTTGTTCTTCATGAACAACCAAATCATCTTGAGTAAGGGGTTCATTAACAATGCCTTGTGGAGGTTCCGAACTTACTTTATCAAAAGTAACCTGTTTGAATCGGCTCCGGAATTGTTACCGATTCTTCCTCCAAGACAAAGTTCCCGATTTTATTCTTCCCCCCAAACTCAATATCCTCAAAGAACGTAGCAGTTCCCGTCTCAAAAATTGTCTTTAATGTGGGATCATAAAATTTATATCCCCGGATCTTTCAAAGATAACCAATAAAATAACTACTTACTCGTTCGGGAGTCCAATTTCTTTTCATTTGGCTTATAAGGCCTTGCCTCACTGACAACCCCACACATGGAAATGCTTCAAACTAGGTTGTCGCCCAGTCCAAAGCTCATAAGGTGTTTTGGTCAGCCGCTTTAGTTGGTACTCGCTCGTAATATAAGCCGCCGTCTTTAGTGCCTCTCCCCGTAGTGACTCGGTAAGGTGGAATGACAAATCATACTCCCGACCATATCTTTAGGAGTCCGGTTTCGTCTTTCAGCTACACCATTCATGCTAGGTGATCCCGACATGGTATACTGTGGGACAATTCCACACTCCTCTAGGTACATGGGAAAAGGTCCTGGACGCTGTTCACTTGACCCGTCAAATCTGCCATAGTATATTTCGAAATTCTTTGATAAAAATTTCTTGGTTTCGTGCAATATGCCTATATCATTAGTGGCAAGTAGAATGTCATCAACATACAAAATCAGGAAAATATACTTACTCTCCTTAAACTTGTGATATACACAATAATCAACAATATTCATCTCGAAGCCAAATGAGAGAATTACTTGATGAAATTTATAGTACCATTGACGAGATGCTTGTTTCCATAAATGGATTTTGTCGGTTTGCAAACCATACTCTTTGAATCTCCCCGCACAAAATTTTCTCGGTTGCACCATATAAATCGTCTCATCAATGTTGCCATTAAGAAACGCCATCTTGACATCCATTTGATGAAGCTCCAAATCATAATGTGCTACAAGATCCATGATTGTCCTAAAAGAGTCTTTCGATGAAACTGGAGAGAAAGTCTCTTTAAAATCAATCCCTTCCTTTTGGGTATAACCCTTAGCTACCAGACGAGCCTTATACCTTTCCACATTACCTTTGGAATCCCGTTTGGTCTTAAATATCCACTTGCAACCAATGGGTCTCATACCTTCTGGTAATGGGACAAGTTCCCAAACCTTGTTGTCTTGCATGGACTTATACTCCTCCTTCATTGCTTCAATCCACTTTTCAGAGTTAGAACCTTGCATGGCTTGACGGAAGTTAACTGGGTCATCTTCCATCATACCATTGTTTTCCTCATGTTCCTGAAGAAATACCATGTAATCATCCGAAATAACACTTCTTCTTTCTCTAGTGGATCTCCGCAAAGTTATTGGCTCATGATGCACAGGTTCTTGAGGATCTTGAGTTTGTTCTTCATGAACAACCAAATCATCTTGAGTAAGGGGTTCATTAACAATGCCTTGTGGAGGTTCCGAACTTACTTTATCAAAAGTAACTGTTTGAATCGGTTCTGGAATTGTTACCGATTCTTCCTCCAAGACAAAGTTCCTGATTTTATTCTTCCCCCCAAACTCAATATCCTCAAAGAACGTAGCAGTTCCCGTCTCAAAAATTGTCTTTAATGTGGGATCATAAAATTTATATCCCCTGGATCTTTCAGCATAACCAATAAAATAACTACTTACTGTTCGGGAGTCCAATTTCTTTTCATTTGGCTTATAAGGCCTTGCCTCACTGGACAACCCCACACATGGAAATGCTTCAAACTAGGTTGTCGCCCAGTCCAAAGCTCATAAGGTGTTTTGGTCGCTGCTTTAGTTGGTACTGCTCGTAATATAAGCCGCCGTCTTTAGTGCCTCTCCCCGCAGTGACTCGGTAAGGTGGAATGACAAATCATACTCCTGACCATATCTTTAGGAGTCCGGTTTCGTCTTTCAGCTACACCATTCATGCTAGGTGATCCCGACATGGTATACTGTGGGACAATTCCACACTCCTCTAGGTACATGGGAAAAGGTCCTGGACGCTGTTCACTTGACCCGTCAAATCTGCCATAGTATATTTCGAAATTCTTTGATAAAAATTTCTTGGTTTCGTGCAATATGCCTATATCATTAGTGGCAAGTAGAATGTCATCAACATACAAAATCAGGAAAATATACTTACTCTCCTTAAACTTGTGATATACACAATAATCAACAATATTCATCTCGAAGCCAAATGAGAGAATTACTTGATGAAATTTATAGTACCATTGACGAGATGCTTGTTTCCATAAATGGATTTTGTCAGCTTGCAAACCATACTCTTTGAATCTCCCCGCACAAAATTTTCTCGGTTGCACCATATAAATCGTCTCATCAATGTTGCCATTAAGAAACGCCATCTTGACATCCATTTGATGAAGCTCCAAATCATAATGTGCTACAAGATCCATGATTGTCCTAAAAGAGTCTTTCGATGAAACTCGGAGAGAAAGTCTCTTTAAAATCAATCCCTTCCTTTTGGGTATAACCCTTAGCTACCGGACGAGCCTTATACCTTTCCACATTACCTTTGGAATCCCGTTTGGTCTTAAATATCCACTTGCAACCAATGGGTCTCATACCTTCCGGTAATGGGACAAGTTCCCAAACCTTGTTGTCTTGCATGGACTTATACTCCTCCTTCATTGCTTCAATCCACTTTTCGTAGTTAGAACCTTGCATGGCTTGACGGAAGTTAACCGGGTCATCTTCCATCATACCATTGTTTTCCTCATGTTCCCGAAGAAATACCATGTAATCATCCGAAATAACACTTCTTCTTTCTCTAGTGGATCTCCGCAAAGTTATTGGCTCATGATGCACAGTGTTCTTGAGGATCTTGAGTTTGTTCTTCATGAACAACCAAATCATCTTGAGTAAGGGGTTCATTAACAATGCCTTGTGGAGGTTCCGAACTTACTTTATCAAAAGTAACCGTTTGAATCGGCTTCGGAATTGTTACCGATTCTTCCTCCAAGACAAAGTTCCCGATTTTATTCTTCCCCCCAAACTCAATATCCTCAAAGAACGTAGCAGTTCCCGTCTCAAAAATTGTCTTTAATGTGGGATCATAAAATTTATATCCCCTGGATCTTTCAAGCATAACCAATAAAATAACTACTTACTCGTTCGGGAGTCCAATTTCTTTTCATTTGGCTTATAAGGCCTTGCCTCACTGGACAACCCCACACATGGAAATGCTTCAAACTAGGTTGTCGCCCAGTCCAAAGCTCATAAGGTGTTTTGGTCGCCGCTTTAGTTGGTACTGCTCGTAATATAAGCCGCCGTCTTTAGTGCCTCTCCCGCAGTGACTCGGTAAGGTGGAATGACAAATCATACTCCCGACCATATCTTTAGGAGTCCGGTTTCGTCTTTCAGCTACACCATTCATGCTAGGTGATCCCGACATGGTATACTGTGGGACAATTCCACACTCCTCTAGGTACATGGGAAAAGGTCCTGGACGCTGTTCACTTGACCCGTCAAATCTGCCATAGTATATTTCGAAATTCTTTGATAAAAATTTCTTGGTTTCGTGCAATATGCCTATATCATTAGTGGCAAGTAGAATGTCATCAACATACAAAATCAGGAAAATATACTTACTCTCCTTAAACTTGTGATATACACAATAATCAACAATATTCATCTCGAAGCCAAATGAGAGAATTACTTGATGAAATTTATAGTACCATTGACGAGATGCTTGTTTCCATAAATGGATTTTGTCAGTTTGCAAACCATACTCTTTGAATCTCCCTGCACAAAATTTTCTGGTTGCACCATATAAATCGTCTCATCAATGTTGCCATTAAGAAACGCCATCTTGACATCCATTTGATGAAGCTCCAAATCATAATGTGCTACAAGATCCATGATTGTCCTAAAAGAGTCTTTCGATGAAACTGGAGAGAAAGTCTCTTTAAAATCAATCCCTTCCTTTTGGGTATAACCCTTAGCTACCAGACGAGCCTTATACCTTTCCACATTACCTTTGGAATCCCGTTTGGTCTTAAATATCCACTTGCAACCAATGGGTCTCATACCTTCTGGTAATGGGACAAGTTCCCAAACCTTGTTGTCTTGCATGGACTTATACTCCTCCTTCATTGCTTCAATCCACTTTTCAGAGTTAGAACCTTGCATGGCTTGACGGAAGTTAACTGGGTCATCTTCCATCATACCATTGTTTTCCTCATGTTCCTGAAGAAATACCATGTAATCATCCGAAATAACACTTCTTCTTTCTCTAGTGGATCTCCGCAAAGTTATTGGCTCATGATGCACAGGTTCTTGAGGATCTTGAGTTTGTTCTTCATGAACAACCAAATCATCTTGAGTAAGGGGTTCATTAACAATGCCTTGTGGAGGTTCCGAACTTACTTTATCAAAAGTAACCGTTTGAATCGGCTTCGGAATTGTTACCGATTCTTCCTCCAAGACAAAGTTCCCGATTTTATTCTTCCCCCCAAACTCAATATCCTCAAAGAACGTAGCAGCTTCCCGTCTCAAAAATTGTCTTTAATGTGGGATCATAAAATTTATATCCCCTGGATCTTTCAAAGATAACCAATAAAATAACTACTTACTGTTCGGGAGTCCAATTTCTTTTCATTTGGCTTATAAGGCCTTGCCTCAGCTGGACAACCCCACACATGGAAATGCTTCAAACTAGGTTGTCGCCCAGTCCAAAGCTCATAAGGTGTTTTGGTCGCCGCTTTAGTTGGTACTCGCTCGTAATATAAGCCGCCGTCTTTAGTGCCTCTCCCGCAGTGACTCGGTAAGGTGGAATGACAAATCATACTCCCGACCATATCTTTAGGAGTCCGGTTTCGTCTTTCAGCCTACACCATTCATGCTAGGTGATCCCGACATGGTATACCGTGGGACAATTCCACACTCCTCTAGGTACATGGGAAAAGGTCCCGGACGCTCGTTCACTTGACCCGTCAAATCTCGCCATAGTATATTTCGAAATTCTTTGATAAAAATTTCTTGGTTTCGTGCAATATGCCTATATCATTAGTGGCAAGTAGAATGTCATCAACATACAAAATCAGGAAAATATACTTACTCTCCTTAAACTTGTGATATACACAATAATCAACAATATTCATCTCGAAGCCAAATGAGAGAATTACTTGATGAAATTTATAGTACCATTGACGAGATGCTTGTTTCCATAAATGGATTTTGTCAGCTTGCAAACCATACTCTTTGAATCTCCCTGCACAAAATTTTCTCGGTTGCACCATATAAATCGTCTCATCAATGTTGCCATTAAGAAACGCCATCTTGACATCCATTTGATGAAGCTCCAAATCATAATGTGCTACAAGATCCATGATTGTCCTAAAAGAGTCTTTCGATGAAACTGGAGAGAAAGTCTCTTTAAAATCAATCCCTTCCTTTTGGGTATAACCCTTAGCTACCGGACGAGCCTTATACCTTTCCACATTACCTTTGGAATCCCGTTTGGTCTTAAATATCCACTTGCAACCAATGGGTCTCATACCTTCCGGTAATGGGACAAGTTCCCAAACCTTGTTGTCTTGCATGGACTTATACTCCTCCTTCATTGCTTCAATCCACTTTTCAGAGTTAGAACCTTGCATGGCTTGACGGAAGTTAACTCGGGTCATCTTCCATCATACCATTGTTTTCCTCATGTTCCCGAAGAAATACCATGTAATCATCCGAAATAACACTTCTTCTTTCTCTAGTGGATCTCCGCAAAGTTATTGGCTCATGATGCACGGGTTCTTGAGGATCTTGAGTTTGTTCTTCATGAACAACCAAATCATCTTGAGTAAGGGGTTCATTAACAATGCCTTGTGGAGGTTCCGAACTTACTTTATCAAAAGTAACTGTTTGAATCGGCTTCGGAATTGTTACCGATTCTTCCTCCAAGACAAAGTTCCCGATTTTATTCTTCCCCCCAAACTCAATATCCTCAAAGAACGTAGCAGTTCCCGTCTCAAAAATTGTCTTTAATGTGGGATCATAAAATTTATATCCCCCGGATCTTTCAAAGCATAACCAATAAAATAACTACTTACCGTTCGGAGTCCAATTTCTTTTCATTTGGCTTATAAGGCCTTGCCTCACTGGACAACCCCACACATGGAAATGCTTCAAACTAGGTTGTCGCCCAGTCCAAAGCTCATAAGGTGTTTTGGTCGTCGCTTTAGTTGGTACTCGTTCGGAATATAAGCCGCCGTCTTTAGTACCTCTCCCCGCAGTGACTCGGTAAGGTGGAATGACAAATCATACTCCCGACCATATCTTTAGGAGTCCGGTTTCGTCTTTCAGCCTACACCATTCATGCTAGGTGATCCCGACATGGTATACTGTGGGACAATTCCACACTCCTCTAGGTACATGGGAAAAGGTCCTGGACGCTGTTCACTTGACCCGTCAAATCTGCCATAGTATATTTCGAAATTCTTTGATAAAAATTTCTTGGTTTCGTGCAATATGCCTATATCATTAGTGGCAAGTAGAATGTCATCAACATACAAAATCAGGAAAATATACTTACTCTCCTTAAACTTGTGATATACACAATCATCAACAATATTCATCTCGAAGCCAAATGAGAGAATTACTTGATGAAATTTATAGTACCATTGACGAGATGCTTGTTTCCATAAATGGATTTTGTCAGTTTGCAAACCATACTCTTTGAATCTCCTTGCACAAAATTTTCTGGTTGCACCATATAAATCGTCTCATCAATGTTGCCATTAAGAAACGCCATCTTGACATCCATTTGATGAAGCTCCAAATCATAATGTGCTACAAGATCCATGATTGTCCTAAAAGAGTCTTTCGATGAAACTCGGAGAGAAAGTCTCTTTAAAATCAATCCCTTCCTTTTGGGTATAACCCTTAGCTACCGTGACGAGCCTTATACCTTTCCACATTACCTTTGGAATCCCGTTTGGTCTTAAATATCCACTTGCAACCAATGGGTCTCATACCTTCCGGTAATGGGACAAGTTCCCAAACCTTGTTGTCTTGCATGGACTTATACTCCTCCTTCATTGCTTCAATCCACTTTTCGAGTTAGAACCTTGCATGGCTTGACGGAAGTTAACTGGGTCATCTTCCATCATACCATTGTTTTCCTCATGTTCCCGAAGAAATACCATGTAATCATCCGAAATAACACTTCTTCTTTCTCTAGTGGATCTCCGCAAAGTTATTGGCTCATGATGCACAGTGTTCTTGAGGATCTTGAGTTTGTTCTTCATGAACAACCAAATCATCTTGAGTAAGGGGTTCATTAACAATGCCTTGTGGAGGTTCCGAACTTACTTTATCAAAAGTAACCGTTTGAATCGGCTCCGGAATTGTTACCGATTCTTCCTCCAAGACAAAGTTCCCGATTTTATTCTTCCCCCAAACTCAATATCCTCAAAGAACGTAGTAGTTCCCGTCTCAAAAATTGTCTTTAATGTGGGATCATAAAATTTATATCCCCTGGATCTTTCAAAGATAACCAATAAAATAACTACTTACCGTTCGGGAGTCCAACTTCTTTTCATTTGGCTTATAAGGCCTTGCCTCAGCTGGACAACCCCACACATGGAAATGCTTCAAACTAGGTTGTCGCCCAGTCCAAAGCTCATAAGGTGTTTTGGTCGCTGCTTTAGTTGGTACTCTGTTAAGAATATAAGCTGCCGTCTTTAGTGCCTCTCCCCAGAGTGACTCTGGTAAGGTGGAATGACAAATCATACTCCTGACCATATCTTTAAGAGTCCGGTTTCGTCTTTCAGCTACACCATTCATGCTAGGTGATCCCGACATGGTATACTGTGGGACAATTCCACACTCCTCTAGGTACCTGGGAAAAGGTCCTGGACGTTGTTCACCTGACCCGTCAAATCTGCCATAGTATATTTCGAAATTCTTTGATAAAAATTTCTTGGTTTTGTGCAATATGCCTATATCATTAGTGGCAAGTAGAATGTCATCAACATACAAAATCAGGAAAATATACTTACTCTCCTTAAACTTGTGATATACACAATCATCAACAATATTCATCTCGAAGCCAAATGAGAGAATTACTTGATGAAATTTATAGTACCATTGACGAGATGCTTGTTTTAGTCCATAAATGGATTTTGTCAGTTTGCAAACCATACTCTTTAAATCTCCCTGCACAAAATTTTCTGGTTGCACCATATAAATCGTCTCATCAATGTTGCCATTAAGAAACGCCGTCTTGACATCCATTTGATGAAGCTCTAAATCATAATGTGCTACAAGAGCCATGATTGTCCTAAAAGAGTCTTTCGATGAAACTGGAGAGAAAGTCTCTTTAAAATCAATCCCTTCCTTTTGGGTGTAGCCCTTAGCTATCAGACGAGCCTTATACCTTTCCACATTACCTTTAGAATCCCGTTTGGTCTTAAATATCCACTTGGAACTAATGGGTCTCATACCTTCTGGTAATGGGACAAGTTCCCAAACCTTGTTGTCTTGCATGGACTTATACTCCTCCTTCATTGCTTCAATCCACTTTTCAGAGTTAGAACCTTGCATGGCTTGACGGAAGTTAACTGGGTCATCTTCCATCATACCATTGTTTTTCTCATGTTCCTGAAGAAATACCATGTAATCATCCGAAATAACACTTCTTCTTTCTCTAGTGGATCTCCGCAAAGTTATTGGCTCATGATGCACAGATTCTTGAGTATCTTGAGTTTGTTCTTCATGAACAAGCAAATCATCTTGAGTAAGGGGTTCATTAACAATGCCTTGTGGAGGTTCCGAACTTACTTTATCAAAAGTAACTGTTTGAATCGGTTCTGGAATTGTTACCGATTCTTCCCCCAAGACAAAGTTCCTGATTTTATTCTTCCCCCCAAACTCAATATCCTCAAAGAACGTAGCAGTTCCCGTCTCAAAAATTGTCTTTAATGTGGGATCATAAAATTTATATCCCCTGGATCTTTCAGCATAACCAATAAAATAACTACTTACTGTTCGAGAGTCCAATTTCTTTTCATTTGGCTTATAAGGCCTTGCCTCAGCTGGACATCCCCACACATGGAAATGCTTCAAACTAGGTTGTCGCCCGATCCAAAGCTCATAAGGTGTTTTGGTCGTCGCTTTAGTTGGTACTCGTTCGGAATATAAGCCGTCGTCTTTAGTGCCTCTCCCCGCAGTGACTCGGTAAGGTGGAATGACAAATCATACTCCCGACCATATCTTTAAGAGTTCAATTTCGTCTTTCAGCCTACACCATTCATGCTAGGTGATCCCGGCATGGTATACCGTGGGACAATTCCACACTCCTCTAGGTACCTGGCAAAAGGTCCCGGACGCCGTTCACCCGACTCGTCAAATCTGCCATAGTACTCACCACCACAATCGGATCTAACAGACTTAATTCTTTTATTGAGTTGATTTTCAACTTCAGCTTTAAATGTTTTGAACACGTCTAGAGATTGTGACTTTTCATGTATAAGGAATAAGTATGCATATCGTGAGTAATCGCCTATGAATGATATAAAGTATTGTTGACCATTCCACGAAGGTGTAGGAAATGGCCCACAAATGTCCGTATGTATCAACTCTAAGACGTCCGTAGCTCTATATGCACCTAATCTCTTCGCTTTGGTCTGTTTGCCCTTAATGCATTCAACACAAACATCAAATTTTGTGAAGTCAATGGACTCTAAAATTCCAGTTGACACAAGTCGTTCAATTCTATTTTTAGATATGTGACCTAATCGCCTGTGCCATAATGCTTCTGAGTGAGTATCATCAATTTTACGTTTAGTACCCCGTGATTCTGTATTAAGGGTTTCATTATACGTGGTCACAGTATCAAGTAAATACAGATTATCATAAGGCAAAAGTGAACCAGGTTCCAACAATATCCGAATTAAAAGACAAACCGAACTTATTGTTTCCAAATGAACACAAATAACCTAATTTGTCCAGATAAGAAACTGAAACCAAATTCCGTCTAAATGACGGCACAACAAAAGTGTCTTTCAAATCCAAATAAAAACCAGTACTCAATAACAATTTAAAATGCCCTATAGCTTCCACCTCTACTGATTTTCCATCTCCAACATATATCCATCTTTCAGAATCAGTTGGCTTCCGGTAGCTTAGGCAACCCTTTATAGAAACACCGATGTTAGTAGTTGCACTCGAGTCTAACCACCAAGTGTTACTAGGTACTCGACGCTAAATTGACTTCGAACGGACCAAAGTAGGAAATATACTTTTGAGGATCGGAACATAATTTAAATTGGCAGATACAAAAACAATTGTAGCTGAATTAAAAAACAAGAGAAATAAATTAATTATGCTCAGATTATAAAAATAAATAATTATAAATAAAATATATATTCAAATAATGGTTTAACCCATCTTAAGACATCCAATGCACAATCAATATCAAGTCTTTGGACAGTAATATTAACTCGCTAGAGGTATCTTGTTGTAATAATCAAACATTGACAATAAAGCACGTCCAACAACAAACCAGTCTTTGGATTGATTTATCATCGACAAAGCAAATCCTTATAATTATCACATGTTTATCATTACAGGTGTGTATGTAATTCGGCCAAATATTGATCTTCCTTTGGGCTGACTAATACTCGCATGAATATACACAAACACTAACATTTAATATTTTTCACGAACTACCCAATTCAAGAGATGTTACTTTGGTAACTTCTTGACTCAATTTGCTCACAAAAATATTAAACTACCAAACAAATTAATATTTTATTTATATAATAAAATCAAATATATATACTCCTCTAGGTTAGCTAAGAACTCCTGCCATAATTTCACCATAGCTTCATGTAAAGGAGATATAAGTATTTTACTCACGTCATCTTGGTAAACTAGAATTGTTTTAGGTAAAATTACAAAGATAATAAGGGATACATAACCATTGGCAGGATATTGCCATCCTTGAAGCCCAAACGACTGCCCAATCCACCTGAGCCCTTGTACACATAGCCAATGAGAAACAAGCCTCCAATTATGAGCCCAACCGAGAAAACCGGCGAAGATTTTGATTTCGATGAAAACAATCCACCTCCGCTGTCTCCAAATTGCCGAGATGGATTCCCAGGTCGCCGTGACATCATTCAATTGTTTGTTATCACCACAATAGTACTCAGAGCAAAATCAGTATTATTGAACTTTCTCTATGCAATTGGCATTAGAGATTAGATCTGAACTTCATGCATTCTGTCTGTCCTTCACGCGTATGTATAAAGAAAAAAGAAGACAGAGAAGCAGAGACTGGGTTCGTGGGAATTTTATTTGTGCGCTGTGGGACTATGACAGATTGGAACGTGGAGGGAAACCCACTTTACTACTCTTTATCTCTTTCTCTGGATTTGGGAATTTGGGAATTTACCCCAAATTCGAAACTAGGTTTAAAATTTGGGAATTTACCCCAAATTTAAATTTAGGGTTTATGAAAATTGGAGATTATTCTCCATTTAAAATTCTGAATTAAATAGAATCTAAATTTTATTTAACGTAATTTCCAAAAAACAAACATGAATTAAGTATGAGTTGCTCTGATACCAATTGTTAGGTTAAACTGTAATTGAATATGATATTCATTCTAATGATCAAACATATATCTATAATCTCATACTGTAAACATATTATAAACTAAATGCGAAAGCGTACCTGAATTGGCCATAATGACGATATTCTTTGTAGAACACTTTTGATTTGATCTTAAGGTCTTCCACCTGAAGAGCACCTGTATTTCCCTCTTGATTTTCTTTCTTGATGGGGATAGAAAGAAAAGAACGGGACTGTAACTTTGTTCTGTTTGTGTGCTCTCAGAAGGGGATCATGACCCTTTAAATAACCAAAATTAGGTTAATTACTTAAGTTTTATTATTTTCAATTTGACCCCTCATCAAATTAGAAATTACTCTATGGTATTTACACAATCATATTTTCATGACATATCCCTTTAGCCAAAACTTTAATTTATTCAGATTACTTTATTATTTGGCTTAATAAATAATGACCCTAACACATTTAAATATGTATCATATATATACATGACCCAAATTTTGCCAACATATGTGAATCAAGAAGAAAGATTATTTGAAAATTATTTTTGATGATGCCCCGTTATAAGATAATTAGGTAAATAAGTGAGTAGTTTTGTATAAAACCAAATAATTTAATCTTTGAAAGTAAAAATAATCAGTTATGTTAAAATTAAATCTATATTAATCGATTAGATAAGTACGTAATCGATTATACGACATAAAATCATGTTTTCATAATACGTACTAATAATTGATTATGTGTCTAAATCTTTGTTTAAACATAACGCGTTAATAATCAATTATGTTGATACTTAATCAATTATATGACTATTTTCAGACTATCACTATATACAACTAATCTATTACATATTCTGTTAATAGATTATCTTAGTCGGTTATAATAGTTTTTTTTACTCTATAAAATGATGCAAGCTTTCTTTAATCATATATCTCTTTTTAGAAACAATCACAACAACAAGAAAGAACATTGTGGTTATAAAAAAAATGTGTGATTTTTGAAGATCAAATTCAAAGAAAAAGTTATTTAACTATAAGATGTAATGTTCTATGAATTTAAGGTGAAATCATTTTTTATTTTTTTCTTATGAATCTTGTATTTAATTTTGATATATGTGAGACTAACTACATAAGTTTAACTTAAAAATAGTAAAGAGAAACATTTTTAAGTATTGTGATATTGATTAAAAGTTACTGTTAAGTCAAGATTATTAGATTAAGTTATAATAATATGTTTTAATAAAAAATTTCAAATTAAAATTATTTGGTTAAAACTAGATATAAATTAAAAAAGAATTGAACCAATATAAATTCTTGACTTCTTGTATTCTTCTCCTTGTCTTCATATTCTTATTTTCTTAATACTAATATAATTTTTTTATATTTAATTATCAACAAATTTTTTTAATAATTGATTAGAATGGAAAAGTTTTTGAAGATCGAATCCATCCCCTCTTGCATATATGTTACGTGATTAACATTTTTACAACAGTGGAAGAATTACTTCACGAAACAATGGTCTGATCCTGTGGAACAGTTTGCATACCACCACCATAGAGCAACGACTTCACATATTCTTCTAGCTTGGATGGACTATTTGTGTCATAACTGTACATGAGAGGAACCATCCGAGCAGCATTGAGACAAATTTTGGTGAAAGATGATGGTAACGAATTTGCATCTCTGAGACATTCTTGGTTGAGTCGTTTCCATGCATCAGAAATCAATTCACTCACATGCTCTCGTGCCTGTTCAATGGAAACTCCAGGGTGCTCCTTCATGAAGCAGTCCAAATACGACCCATCATTGCCATCATCGTTAACCTCCTGCATTATTGTTTTATTTTATGTTGTAAGTAAATAATAAAATTAACAAAGATTCAAAGGTGCTAATATGTTGATGCATATGTTTGAATGAATGATGTTAACTGATCCGAGTTGTACATCTTCAAAATGATAATTAATTTGTGGTCCAGATTCCACATAATTTAAGTAGAACGTTGACGTAAGATATAGTTTGTTTTCTTCCTACCCGGTCCCCCTCTAGGTCATCACACAACCTTAGAATGGTGGCTGTTGTTGATATCAGAGCTGGGAATTCATCCATTAGAGTGGCTGTTTCCTCCGTTATTCCCTCACCCATGAAAAAGAATAAGTGCACAAGGATCATATGCACCCCAGTGCTCACTATCCCATTCTTCAAGTACTCCTCCGCCTTCGGGACGTACCCTGATCCAAACCATTTTGCTTCTTGCAGAAAAGCATTCAAGAGCCTTACCCACTGTCTCAGCCAAATTATAATAACAAACATCATTAATTCTTTAAGGATGATTAATGAAAATAACCATTTTGATTAATCTATGTTTGACCATAAAGAGCATATATATACTTGTACGTAACAATTGTAGACTTTTAAATGAGATTGTACCGATTTTACTAAGGTGGTTATAGGGTTCCATCCGTGTTTGATGTTGATCTTGAAAGCAAATTCGTTAGTTATGCCATAAAGAGCCCTAAAACACCCTTTCATGTGGTTTGGTAATTGCTCAATGGCTGCCATGTCCCACCTGCGTATATCCAAACAAACTATTCTTTAGAGAATAACCAAAGGTTCTTCTTCTCCTTTCATTGTACCATGAAAAGGATGCGTGACAGTATTGTAAAACTTCAAAAGTTATAAGGTTTTATTTCAAGAAACTATCTATAAAATAAAAATTAAACTCAGTTTTTTATTTTATGACACTACTATGTAGCACAACAAATATTATAAAATTAGCTTATCTATTACCTCTTGACAGCTTCGGTAAAGAGAGTAAGTTCATCAATACTTGCACGAAAATCAAATAGATCATCAATGATGTAGATTAGGGAGAGTGGTTTTGTGAGCTCAATCCTTTCTTCAGAGAATCGTGGATCTGGGAGGCATGCCATGGGCCACAAGTACCATTTGATTGGTTCATCTCTAGCGAACTTCAACTCATTTGCCAGACCTAGCTCTTTCCACCATCTATAATTTAAGATAGACAAGTTACTGTACTCCCCTAATACGTAGTCATCATCATTACTATTATACAGAGATGATATAATGAGCTGATATAATGACAACAGTTTGAAACAAACATCTCCAAAAACAACTCAATTTATTAAAATAAATTGAAATAATAACAATAAAAGAATTTAATAAAAATAAAAATAATTTAAAATTATTATTATAATATTAAAACCAGTTGTAGATCCGATATTTGAGAAAATACAGTTCTCAAAATAGTTTTTTCCTATTATATATGACCCTGAATTATATTAGCTGCAACTCACTTGGAAACTGCAAGAATCTCCTTCAGATGCAACGAGGTAACTATTTCAGTCTCTATTTTGGATAATTCTCTTAAAGAGTTTGTCAATCCGGTCTTTTGTAACTGCAAAGGGTTTGTCGGTGTGAACCTTGACAAGCTTTTATGAATAGGATACCTTAATGAATCTGCCACAACTTTCACTTGAGCATGGTCGTGAAATCCAGACAACCACATAGTTAGATAATGGCGGCAAGATTTCTCTGCCTCTTGAAGATAATGTTCCCCTTCTATGCTTAATTGAGAGGCTTCAAACAAGGCTATTAACCCGTTTATGTCTTTACATAATGTTAGTTTGAGCTTGCCTTTATTGTCCAAGAACTTATCAAATATATCTGTAAGATACAGCAAACAATATTTTAAACATACTTATGTCATTACAAAAGAAATTTCAAACATTGGTATTAAAATTTCTCTGTGGTTTTTCGGATGAATGTTAAAATGTTAATATAAATATTATGAGTTAATATGTTTTATATAGCCACAAAAATTAGCTCATCATTTTGAGGCAGCTAGGCACACAAACCTGCATGGATGTAATACCCTTCTTGTCTTAACAGACGAAATTGAAGTGCAACTTCTGACAGTTCTCCATAATCATTTCCTCGATGGCTGTTAACTCTAAGCATCAGTTGCCTCCTTTTAAGAATTGCTTCAATTTCCTCTTGAAAATGGTGCTCAATGCCTAATCTTTGAATGGAGTCTACCATAGATAAGCCATGGTCTGCACTTTGTCTTGCCTTGCCAAGTTCCCCCTTAACTTCCTCCAACGTTTTAGCATGTCTTATTTGAAGATCATCCTGAAAGATTAATATTGGAAGGGTCAGCTAACTAACTACAAATAAATTCAAATGCCCAAATATAAAGCATAAATAAAGAGAGATAGTGAACCTGACCCTGAATTTTCCACTTTCAGAAATATGGATATTTGGCTTCAATGCAATAGTAAAACGGTTTTTACTAGAGCAGGAATGCTGAGGTATGAGCTTCACAGCCAGAATAGCTGAGTATTTGTTTGGAGAAAATATAGGGTGATTTGGTGAAGCAAAAATAGAGTGAACGAAAGCCATAGGTGTAGTATATATCAAGGTTTGGTGTTGTTGAAAAAGATGAATGACAGAGCATGAGAGGAATGCAGAACATAATGAGTTTTACTCCATTTATAAGGTTTCGCGTGCATGGAGTGATGGCCCACTATTTATTGACTGACCATGAGAAACATGCATACGGCAATAGGTTCGTAAACTCTGATGTCATTTTGTACGTAACTTTAAGAATTTGTATCGTGTTGAACTTTCTCATTTTTAAGTATGAATTTAGTTCTATTTCTAATTGAAGTTAATTAAACTTCACTTTTATTATATAGTAATATAAATATTATAAGGCCTAGTGCAATTTTTGTTCCCTCACTTTACAATCCTGCAACTTTGATTTCTTTCCGAACTTTTCAATTATATATTTAACAATTTTTAGTTACGTGCTATCAAAACGATGTGTGTTCCTTCACATACATATTACGAAACTTAATGAAAAGTTTCATTAGAATGCACAGCAAATTTATCATCGATTAGCACAATTGATAAGTGGATTTATAAAAATAGAAAAAGGAAGAAAAAGAGAATAAAAAATTAATTTGCTTAAATCGATGGTGAAAAAATAAAAAATAAAAAAATAAAAGTGATATAATTAATTAAAAAAATAAATAAAATTACAATATAATTGATTATATATAAAAATATTTTATATGTTTTTATACATAACTTATGTAAAAGATATAATTATAAAATATTATTTTATTTATTCTTTCGTATTTTTTATAAAAGAAAGGAAAAAAATAAATTTAAATATTGAAAAATGAAAATAAAAACTATTATTGATTGAAAAGTCAAATTTGTTGTATCTTTGCCCATCGACAAATCCATAGTAGGAGACCGCCATTTATTGTCACATCAATATATATAATTCATTATTTAAAGAAAAACAAATTATAATTGTTATTCAGAAATAATATTTGATTCCTTTATAATCAAATATATTAACTAAAGGGGAATTTGATAGAAAATATATATTTTGTTTTAAAAATATCTGAAATTAAGAATTCTTTTTATGTTTGATTTTTTTTTAATAAAACTCCAAAAATATAATCTTTTGAAAAAATAAAAATCGTTTTTAATAAAAACTTCATTTTTACTTATATTTTGACTCTTTATTATGGTAAATACTTTAACATTTTCCTTTGAAAATGTCATAAATACATTTTTATTCCAAAATATAATTATAATTAACTACTTCTAGAAATATTTATGACTCTATTACCATATACCCCTACCCCTACTTTTTTTTGTTTGTCTACTTTTGACTTGTTATCTTTTAGGCTCCATCTTTTTCTTTACTTATAATCATTCTCATTTACGTTACATAATAACAGTAATAATATTTTAAATTTTGTTATTTTTTTTCTTTCCTTGTTTTCGTCTCTTCTTCCTTTCACAATGAGTAGTCATAAATTTGTTATGGTATCACTACTACAAAATATGTTTTCAACGTCGCCATTTAACATCCGTTAAAGTCTGAACCAACGTTAAATATACTTTCAACGTCGGTTGGTTAAAAACGACGTTGAAAGTTGAATGTTGGACACATTCTACGTCGGTTCTTAGTCAACCGACATAGAAAGCACTTTCCACGTTGGTTCTAGATGAACCAACGTTGAAAGTCTTTTAATTTACACATTCAACGTCGGTTCATCTAGGAACCGACGTTGAATGTGTTTTCATCCAAAATTTCTCTTAAGTTAAAGAATTGTCATTGACGAGATTCAAACCCAGTATTTTAGAGTTGAAAGTCAATACTCCAACCACTAAACTACCGTAATTGTAATAAATATATATCCATGTAAATATAACCCCTAAACTACTGTAATTGTAATAAATATATATCCATGTAAATATATATTTATTTATATATATTTTCCACTAAACTACTGTAATTGTCCGATAATAATTTACAAATTAATTATATTTATATACAAATAAATATATATCCATGTAAATATATATTTATTTATATTTTCTGGAAAGTGTTTTTATTTTTTTCAGCCAAAAATTACTGTAATTGTAATAAATATATATCCATGTAAATATATATTTATTTATATATATTTTCCACTAAACTACTGTAATTGTCCGATAATAATTTACAAATTAATTATATTTATATACAAATAAATATATATCCATGTAAATATATATTTATTTATATTTTCCGGAAAGTGTTTTTATTTTTTTCAGCCAAAAATTATCGTAATTGTAATAAATATATATCCATGTAAATATATATTTATTTATATATATTTTCCACTAAACTACTGTAATTGTCCGATAATAATTTATAAATTAATTATATTTATATACAAATAAATATATATCCATGTAAATATATATTTATTTATATTTTCTGGAAAGTGTTTTTATTTTTTTCAGCCAAAAATTATTGTAATTGTAATAAATATATATCCATGTAAATATATATTTATTTATATATATTTTCCACTAAACTACTGTAATTGTCCGATAATAATTTACAAATTAATTATATTTATATACAAATAAATATATATCCATGTAAATATATATTTATTTATATTTTCCGGAAAGTGTTTTTATTTTTTTTCAGCCAAAAATTTACTTAAGTTAGAGAATTGTCATCGACGAGATTTGAACCCAGTATTTTAGAGTTGAAAGTTGATACTCCAACCACTAAACTACTGTAATTTTCCGATAATAACTTACAAATAAATTATATTTATATACAAATAAATATATATCCATGTAAATATATAAATATAGAATATATAAATACAAATATATTTATATTTTTTGATATATTTATATATATATATATATATATATATATATTTGTATATAAATATAATTTATTTGTAAGTTACTATCAAAAAATTCCGATAGTTTAGTGGTTGGAGTATCAACCTCCAATACTAAGGTATCGGGTTCAAATCTCGTCGATAACAAAAAATTAATTTGGTAATGCTTTAAACCTCAAAAAAATATGATAAATAAAAAAAATATATTATAAAAGATTGGGGGGATTTCTAGATAAATAGAGAGGGGTTGGAAATAAATAAAAATTTTTGATTTGAAAGTCGGGACTTTCAACGTCGGTTCAGTACCGCCGTTGAATGCCTTCCAGAACCGACGTGGAAAACCTTATTTGTAGTAGTGTATTAGAGTGGGTTTGACCTGCTCTACTCCCCTACTGATCTCCCTTTCTCTTGTTCTCTCTTTTCCTTCTTTATTTGATTTTGTGGTTTTTGTTTCTATTTCTTCTTTCTTTTGCATTTCTTTCCTTCTCTTATTCAATGGATGAGTCATAGAATCCCTCTAGCCAATAATTTTTACATATAGGATAAAGTCCAAGGGCAATTCTAGTTACACCTCAACTTGATGATTCAAACTATCATACATGGAGTTGATCAATGAAGCAGGCATTGATGTCTAAAAATAAGTTTAGGTTCGTTAGTGGTGAAATCACTAAACCAGCACGTAGTGATCAATTATACGATGCTTGAAAATGCTACAATATTATGATGTGTCTTGGATAACGCAAACATTGACGTCTCAAATAGCTCAAAACATTGTCTATATTGATAACGACAAAGACTTGTGGGATGAGCTTCAAGAAAGGTTTTCTAAGAGTAATCATTTCTGTGTATCAGATTTGCTTCAAGAAATCAATTCCATTAAGCAAGGAGAAAGAGCTGTTACAAATTATACTAACTCAAAGATCATGTGGGAAGAATTGGACTCCTTGCGTCTTATTCCTAATTGTATTTGTAAGAAATGTAGTTGTAATATTGACAAAATCATCTCTATCTATAGAAAATCTGAGCGCACAATGTATTTCTTAAAAGGATTAGAAAATATCTACAGCACAGTCAAAACGCAAATTTTGCTTAGGGACCTGATTTCAACCATTAAGTGTGTATTCTCTATGGTTCTTCAACAAGAGAGGCAGTTGAACGAAAACATCAATATTGAGAAAGTTCTGTTGGAAAAATAATAATAATAATAATAATAATAATAATAATAATAATAATAATAATAATAATAATCCTAATTTTGATTCTAACGATCAAACATAAACATAATCCCATACCGATAAACATGTTAGTAAGCTGAATGCGAAAGCATACTCGAATTAGCCATAACGATGATGTCTTTGTAGAGCACTATATTGATCTTATGGTCTTCCACTCGAAGAGCACTCGTATTTCCCTCTTGATTTTCTCTCTTGATGGGGATAGAAAGAAAGGAGCGAGATTGATACTTACGTTTTGTGTGTGTGCTCCCAGAAGGGGACCATGACCCTTTAGATAACCAAAATTAGGTTAATTACTTAAGTTTTAGTATTTCCAATTTGGCCCCTCATCAAATTAGAAATTGCTCTATGGTCTCTACACAATTTTATTTTCATGACATATGCCTTTAGCCAAAACTTTAATTTAGTCAGATCACTTTATTATTTTGCTTAATAAATAATGGCCCTAACACATTTAAATTATGTATCATATATATACATGACCCAAATTTTACCAACAATCTCCCACTGGTCACAAATATATATGTCCTTACAACCTTACAAATGTGTTAGACTTTATGAGCTCAAAATTGCCATTATATTCCTTTAGCATACTCCAAAAGTCTTGTCCATTAATCATATCAGGATATAGAACCAAACCAACTTTTCATTGCATCATCGCAATTAAAACCAACAATGATTACTCATCCTAACATAACCAAATGACATGGATTCATCATGAAATGTGTAGCTTGAAAAATTACGTGAAGGTGATCTGTACACGTCTATTTTCAATTGGTCCAAACTTTAACTTATTGGGATCGATATAATATCCTTAATGTACAAAGTGTAATGAATGAACGAAAAAACCGCATATCTATAGATAACCAAATATGTCCAAAAATCAATGTATACATATATGAAATTAAACATAGAACATAAAATATATGAAAGTGACTAACTCCCACTAAACCACAAATTCCTCAAACTGTAAAACACCCATGTGAGCAACATGCTCATGAAAGACCTTGGGCGGAAGTCATTTAGTTAGAGGATATGCTATCATGGAGTTTGTCCTTAAGTGTTCTATGAAAATATGTCCACTTTGTACTCTTTCCTTAACAATACAGCTGATTTATTGTCACAATATGACTTAAGTGGTCTTTCAATGCCTTTCACAATTTGCAGCCCTGTAACAAAATTTCTCAGTCATATTCCATGATTTGATGCCTCATAGCATGCTACAAATTCTTGACATCCTGCAAAATCTGAGTCAGAAAACCCAGCGATCTCCAACTGGTCTGACCTCTTATGTGTGAGCATATAATCTTTTGTTCTCTTTAAATATCTTATGACTCTTTTTGCTGCTTTTCAATGGTCTATTCCTGGATTGCTTAAATATTTGCCTAGAACCCCAACTATATATGCTATGTCTGGATGCGTACATACTTGGGCATAGATCAAACTCCCTACAACTGATGCATAGGGAATCTTTTGCATTTCCTCAATTTCCAAATTTCCCTTTGGGCACTGATTGAGACTAAACTTGTCTCCCTTTAAACTTGTGATACACACAATCATCAACAATATTCATCTTGAAGCCAAATGAGTTTCATACCTTCTGGTAAAGGGACAAGTTCCCAAACCTTATTGTCTTGCATGGACTTATACTTATCCTATTGCTTCAATCCACTTTTGAGATTTAGAACCTTGTATAACTTGACGGAAGTTAACTGGGTCATCTTCCATTATATCATTATTTTCCTCATGTTCCTGAAGAAATACCATGTAATCATCCGAAATAGCACTTCTTCTTTCTCTAGTGGATCTCTGCAAAGTTATTAGCTCGTGATGCACAAGTTCTTGAGGATCTTGAGTTTGTTCTTCATGAACAACCAAATCATCTTGAGTAAGGGGTTCATCAACAATGCCTTGTGGAGGTTCCGAACTTACTTTATCAAAAGTAACTATTTGAATCGGTTCTGAAATTGTTACTGATTCTTCCTCCAAGATGAAGTTCTTAATCTTATTCTTCCTCCCAAACTCAATATCCTCAAAGAACGTAGCAGTTCCCGTCTCAAAAATTGTCTTTAATGTGGGATCATAAAATTTATATCCCCTGGATCTTTCAGCATAACCAATAATATAACTAGTTACTGTTCGGGAGTCCAATTTCTTTTCATTTGACTTATAAGGTCTTGCCTCAGTTGGACAATCCCACACATGGAAATGCTTCAGACTAAGTTATCGCCCAATCCAAAGCTCATAAGGTGTTTTGGTAGCTGCATTAGTTGGTACTCTGTTTAGAATATAAGCTGTCGTATTTAGTGTCTCTCCTCAAAGTGATTCCTGTA
Source organism: Sphenostylis stenocarpa (assembly GCA_963425845.1). Lineage (NCBI taxonomy): Eukaryota > Viridiplantae > Streptophyta > Magnoliopsida > Fabales > Fabaceae > Sphenostylis > Sphenostylis stenocarpa. The sequence goes on along the minus strand of OY731400.1, from coordinate 8,216,386 downwards.
AGGTGGAATGACAAATCATACTCTCTACCATATCTTTAAGAGTGTAATACAAGCCCAAACGTCACGATTTGATTGTGACCTGAACACTTGTGCCATAATGCACTTGAGTGAGTATTTTCAATTTTACGTTTAGTACCACATGATTCTGTATTAAGGGTTTCATTATAGGTGACCACAATATCAAGTAAATACTGATTATCATAAATCAAAAGTGAACCAGTTCCAACAATATCTGAATTAAAAGACAAACTAAACTTATTGTTTCCAAATGAACACAAATAACATAATTTGTCCAAATAAGAAACTGAAACCAAATTCCGTCTAAATGACGGCACAACAAAAGTGTCTTTCAAATCCAAATAAAAATCAGTACTTAATAACAATTTAAAATGCCCTATAGCTTCCACCTCTACCAATTTTCCATCTCCAACATAAATCCATCTTTCAGAATCAATTGGCTTCCGGTAGTTTAGGCAACCCTTCTTTTCACGCCAAGCATGATATTTATCACATTTCTTCTTTATGTGTCCAGTCTTATTGCAAAAGAAACATTTGTTTTCTTGAGTTTGTTTCTTTTGTTCTGGACCCTTAGCACCTTCTTTTTCGAGATCCTCTGATCTCTTTCTTTTGCCCTTAGCCTTGGAGGTGCTTGCAAAATGAGCACTTTCTGTCTTGTCTTGCTTTAGTCTTTCCTCTTCTTGTATGCAATGTGAAATGAGCTCATTAAGAGACCATTTATCATTCTGACAGTTGTAAGATACCTTAAATTGATTAAACGTTGCAGGAAGAGAAATCAACACCAAATGAATGAACAAGTCTTCTGAGAGTTCAAGCTTTAGTGCCTTGAGTTTAAAAAAAATATTAGACATGCTTATAATGTACTCCCTGATATTTCCTTTGCCTTGATATTTCATGGAGATCAAGTTCTGAAGAAGAGTGCTTGCCTTCGCCTTATCGCTTTTTGCAAAGCGCTGCTCAATTTCAGCAAGGAATTCTTTGGCACTTGTGATGTTTTCAGAAACAGTGCCCCTAAACACCTCCGGGATGCCACACTTAATGATCATTAGACTCATGCGATTTGAGCGATCCCACTTCTCATAATCTCTTTTCTGTTCAGAGGTACTTGAATGCGTAGGAGTAGGGGGTTGCTCAGTCCTTAACGCAAGATCCATATCCATGCAACCAAGAACAATATCAATGTTCTCTTTCCAGTCCTTAAAATTTGTTCCATTGAGGACCGGAACAGAATTTAAATTGGCAGATACAGAAGCAATTGTAGCTGAATTTAGAACACGAGAAATAAACTAATTATGCTCACATTATATAAAAAATAAATAATATATATTCAAATAGTGGTTTCACCCATCTCAAGACACCCAATGCATCATCAATATCAAGTCTTTGGACAGTAATATTAACTGCTAGAGGTACTTGTTGTAATAATCAAACATTGACAATAAAGCACGTCCAACAACAAACCAGTCTTTGGATTGATTTATCATCGACAAAGCAAATCTTTATAATTATCACATGTTTATCATTACAAGTGTGTATGCAATTCGGCCAAATATTAATCTTCCTTTGGGCTGACTAATACTCGCATGAATATACACAAACACTAACATTCAATATTTTTCATGAACTGCCCAAGTCAAGAGAAGTTACTTTGGTGACTTCTTGACTCAATTTGCTCACAAAAAATATTAAACTACCAAAAATTGAATATTTTATTTATATAACAAAACCAAATATTTAATATTTGCAAACTAATTCAAAAGAGAATCACCTCATTAGAATTCTACTAAGGATGAACACCTCCCTAAAATCTCATTAGGGATGAACACCTCATTTGAATAAATCAAAGGATGAAAAAAAGGCCTCATTTTCCACCAATACATAAAGGATGAACATCTCTCTAAAATCACACTAGGGATGAAACAGAGATAGTTCTAAGTCTCTTTAGCATACTGCTCTAAATCCTAAAAGGGAATTAAACAGTAATCACTCAGACCCTAATTTAACATCAAATTTTCCTTAAATTCCTAGGGGATAGAGGCAATAAAATAATAACAGCCACACATGTGGAAACATTCACCAGTTGCCTAAGATCCTCTATGTTGGGAATTTCCCAAACATCACTCCCAATTCCAAACCCATAAAATTAAATAAAAACAAAAGATTCAAAAAAGAAAAGAGAACCCAATACAAAAAAAATTGAAATTTGAAACACTGTTTCTTTCTCAGTAAAACTTGAAATTTAAACTGAAACAAAAGGGAAAAACGAAGAAGAAGAAGAATCCATAGCTTCCTCCACGGTTCCATCAGCAAGTAGAATCAGATTGGGGATGTTACCCCCAAATTTAAATTTTAGGGTTCACAAAAATTAGAGATTATCCTCCACTTAGGGTTCATAAAATTGGGTAATTTGAATTGTTTAAAACAAAATTAAGCATAATTTTCATAAATAGGATTCTATAAATTAAACAGACATGAATGAAATATGGGCGGCTCTGATACCAATTGTTGGAAAACACAATAATAATAATAATCCTGATTTTGATTCTAACGATCAAACATAAACATAATCTCATACTGATAAACATGTTGTAAACTGAATGCGAAAGCGTACCTGAATTAGCCATAACGATGATGTCTTTGTAGAGCACTATATTGATCTTATGGTCTTCCACCTGAAGAGCACCTGTATTTCCCTCTTGATTTTTTCTCTTGATGGGGATAGAAAGAAAGGAACGAGACTGATACTTACGTTCTGTGTGTGTGCTCCCAAAAGGGGATCATGACCCTTTAGATAACCAGAATTAGGTTAATTACTTAAGTTTTAGTATTTCCAATTTGGCCCCTCATCAAATTAGAAATTGCTCTATGGTCTCTACACAATTTTATTTTCATGACATATGCCTTTAGCCAAAACTTTAATTTAGTCAGATCACTTTATTATTTTGCTTAATAAATAATGGCCCTAACACATTTAAATTATGTATCATATATATACATGACCCAAATTTTACCAACAAGTTCTTATCAACAATACTAGACAAATAGAATCCAAAGAATGACACTAAGAACGAAAATGGATCTCAAGGATGGAAAGGATATGGGAGAGGAAGAGGAAAGAACTATGGAAAATAATGCTCTTTTTACAATAAGATGAATCATACGATAGATGAGTGTTATTCCAAGCACGGTTATCCACCATGGATGAAGCAAAGGTATAATCACACCACAAACACCATAGAAAAGAATGAAGAAAATTCTATTGAGAAACGGAATGAAAATGAACAAATTTTGAAGGAGTTGAGTCCTAAGTAACTTGAACAAATTACTCGTATCATTCAATCTAGAAAACTCATACAACCTGAAAGGACTATTAACAACTTTGGTGAGAATTCTATACAACATCCACAAAAAGGTAATAATAGTAAGATTTTCTAGATCCTTGATACAGGAGCCACAGATCATGTGGCTTCCTGCATTTCTTTGTTCATAAGTTATCATAAAATTAAACCTATAAATGTCAAACATCCTAATAACAATCAGGTTGTTGCTAGATATGTATGGATTGTTAGTTTTTCTAAGCATATGATTCTTCATAATGTTTGATTTATACCAGAGTTTACTCTTAATATAATATCTGCACATAAATTGGTTAATGCCATTGTTAACTTGTTTTCTCTCATGATGAATGTCAGATTTAGGAGAAGGATACCTTCAAGACGATTGGTCAAGTTAAGATGCGAAATGGGCTATACCACTTCTCTGTTAATAAATGTATGGTTTCCTTTATGCAGGGTAGTAATAGTTTCAAACATGATAACAAAGTTGATATTTGGCATTGTAGATTTGGTCATCCTTTAAACAAAGTTATGGAACAATTACAAAAAATATATGATTGTGTATGTTTTAATAAAATAGATGTTTTCACCCCTTGTCATTTGGCCAAACAATGTAGGCTCCCTTTTCAACTTAGCAAAACCAAAACCAACAGTGCTTTTGATCTTGTTCATATGGATATCTGGGGCCCCTTTAGAACAACTTCCATACATGGCCATAAGTTTTTCCTCACTATTGTAGATGATTTCACACGATACACTTGGGTTTATTTGATGAAATGCAAGAGTGAAATAAGGGGTCTGTTAAGTAGTTTTCTTGTACTTGTTAAGAACCAATTTAACAAAGATATTAAAATAATTAGGACTGATAATGGTCAGGAGTTTTGTTGGCAAGAATTCTAAAGTGAAAATGGCATACTACATCATACCGCTTGTGTAGAGACACCTCAACAAAATTCTATAGTCAAATGAAAGCATCAACATATTCTTAACGTAACACGTCTTATGTTTCAATATAACATACTGAGGTTTTTTGGTCCTATGATGTTAGTCATTTTATTCACCTTATTAATCATTTACCTTCACCCATTATTCACAATAAAAGTCATTTCCAAATGTTGCATGATTACATACTTGGTCTTTCAGACTTAAGAGTCTTTGGTTGCTTGTGATTTGCTTCCATTCTTAAGCATAATAGAAATAAACTTGATCCAAGGACTAGGAAGTGTATACATTTTGGATTAAAAGTTAGAACCAAAGGCTATATTGTCATTGATTCAAATAATAAAGAGATTTTTGTTCCAAGAAATGTTGTTTTCAATGAAAATATTTTTTGACAAATCTTTAAGGACACTATCAAAGAAAAGATTGGATGTTATGATAATATTTTGGAACCCATGGTTGATGATTATCAATTTGAAGAAAGTTGGAATGATGTACAAGACAACAATACCAAGGAAGAAGCTCTAAATGAGAATATAAGACGATCTACTCGAGCCCGTAGAGCTCCAAAGTTTCTCAAAGACTATCATCGATAACTTTAAATGTCTCTTAAAAATAAAAGTCACAACCAAAAAAGGTACGTCATTCCATTGACTTTATACTTTCATACAAAATCTTATCTGATAGATAACTCAATTACACTCTTTCTTTTTCATGTCAAAGTGAGTCACAATCGTTTGAAGAGGTTGCTAAAGATCCAGAATGGATAAAAGTCATGGCAACTGAAATTAAAGCTCTCGAAGTTAATAACACATGGGAAATAGTTGATCTTCCCCTTGGAAAAATACCTTATAGATGGGTATACAAGATCAAGAGAAAGGCAGATGGAACAATCAAAAGATACAAAGCTAGGCTCGTTGTGAAAGGTTGTATACAACAAGAGGGCATAGACTATCTTGATACCTATTCTCCAATTGTGAGACTTACCACTGTTCGGATTATCCTTGTTGTAGCTGCCATTCAAAATTGGTTCATGAAGTAGTTAGATGCCGACAATGCCTTTCTGCACGATGACCTAAATGAGGAGGTTTACATGACATTTCCTCGAGGTATTAATGTTTACTCTTCTTGTGAAAAATATAGCAAAGTTTCTTGCCTAAAAAAATCCCTATATGGTTTAAAGCAGGCAAGTAAACAGTGGTATGAGAAACTCATCTCCTATTTACATACTCTTAGTTTTAGCCAATCAAAAGCAGATAATTCTTTGTTTATTAAACACACTACAACATCCATAACCATATTGGTAGTATATGTAGTTGACATTATATTAGCAGGAAACAACATAAGAGATATTGCAAACGTAAAAGAAGCTTTCAACACTGTCTTCAAGATCAAAGACCTTAGACAATTGAAGTTTTTTCTTGGATTAGAAATTGCTAGAACACATAAAGGAATACATGTTTGCCAAAGAAAATATGTCGTCGATATTCTTGTAGATGTAGGCATGCTTAATGCTAAGCCGTCTCAACTCCTATGATTAAGAAGAATGCAAATTTGTTTGAACAAAACATTGATGTGTATGATGTTACTGCACATAGAAAGATCATAGGACGTTTACTATATCTAGTCAACACAAGACCAAACATCAGTTTTGCTGTACAATTTCTCAGCTAGTTTTTTCAAGCTCCATCGAAACATCATCATCAAGTTGTCCAACGAGTGTTAAGATACATCAAATGATTTCCTCCCAAGGTATTTTCTACCCCAAAAATGAAAAAAAAAAATATATACAAGCTTTTAGTGATTCTAATTGGGCCTCTTGTTCAATCACTCATCGTTCCACTACTGGATATTGTATCTTCCTTGGAGATTCGTTGGTCTCTTGGAAAATGAAGAAACAAAGCACTATATCCAGATCTTCTTCCAAAGCTGAGTATAGGACACTAGCCTCCACGTGCTGTAAAGTTGTTAGAATCGCGCAGCGGAATGTTCGCGTGGTCGGACAAAAACCAAGAGGGGGGGTGAATTGGTTTCTTAATAAAAATTAGGTTTTCAAAATTTTTCCCAAATTTTACTGATTAAAAACTGTGTAAATGTAAATAGAGAAGAGAGGAGAATCTTACACAGGAAATTTATACTGGTTCGGATCAAAAGACCCTACGTCCAGTTGCTAATCACTCAAACAGAAGATTAACGCTGTCACTATAATCAAGTTGTTACAAACAAATTACAATTGAAAAGATAAAGATAAGAAAACACCTCTCTTGAAATCCACAAGAGATGAAGAACAACTTTCCCTAGAGACGGCACAACACACAATCCACTAAGAACTCCACTTAGTGATTCTTATCGCTTCTAGCCCACACCAGGTTCCAAAAGCCCCTTTTTCTTGCAACAAACAGTTCTCTGGCACTACAACACTTAACTTTTGTATGAAAAAGGTTGTTCTTATTTTCTGAGTGCCATAGAGAAGCTTAAGTAGAGAAATTAGGGTTTGGGAATTGGGAATTTCAGAATTAGGGTTCTTGGGAAAAGGGTTTTCTAAAATAGGGTTGATTTAAAGTTAAAAATCAAAATCTGACTGAAATAATCGATTAAATGAAGTATTAATCGATTATTACAGAGCCAAAATCAACAAAACCCTAAAACACACTGTTTTAATCGATTAAAAGGGTTGTTAATTGATTAACAGGTGGTTTAATCGATTAAACCAGTGAGCAGATACAAAAAAATGGTTTTTCTCACTGTTTTAATCGATTATTTCCCTATTTAATCGATTAAAGCCGAGCCTGGATGATAAATTTGAGCTTTTTGAAGCTTCTAAGGTGCAGACTATGTACCGGCTATCTTAAACTCTAATATTACAGACTCAATCTAATTAAAACAGAGTTATTACAATACAAAACAAGTCTTCAACACTCTAAGTCTTTGTGTTCTTGAATCATCATCAAATTCAACAAGCTTCATGTCCATCAAGTGCAACATCAAGTCCTTGAATGTTCAACAATCTCCCCCTTTTTGATGATGATCAAAATTATCTTTTAAAGCCTTGTAATAACCTGTTTTATCTGTCATACTAACAAACACATTTAACATACCAGATAATATTTAAAAACAATCATATTAGGCTTTAAATATTTTCTCCCCCTATTTTGATTAGAATAAAAAATAATTCTTCTATTATAAACATGAGAGCTCCCCCTCAAAATGTGCAGAACTTAGAGAAAACTCCCCCTCAATCAAAGCAATAACAGAACATCACATTTTATTTCAGAGATAAGCATTCATGACAATATAAGAAGAAGAAAAATAACAACAAATTTAAAATTCTTCACTATCATCACTATGAAAGTGTGCATCAAATCTATTTTCTAAATGGCACACTTTATCATCTACATCAGATATACGATGAATTATTTCCTCATGCCGTACTCCAGAAAGAGTGAAGAATGACTGCATTCTCTGATTCATGTCTGATAACATGTCTTCCATGGATTGTCGGGTTTCATGATGAGTAGAGGAAGTTCCAACACTTTGGATTTGATCAGAGGGAAACTCAGCAGCAGGAGGCATATCTTCATCAGAATCTTCATTGTCACCACCTTGATTCGAAACGTCATCCTTGTGAACATAGATGTCGTTGACACGCACCATTTGTAGTTGGATCAATGTGCTGTCAAGCATGCGATTTAAGTTATTTGTTCTTATTGTTTGTTCACCTTCGACATTTACTCCTTTGTATTCAAGAATCCAAGAGACAAGGAGAGCATATGGAATTTTGAAAGTGGGATGGCGTTTGGCTTTTAACATAGTCATGGTGACAAGAACGCCCCAATCTAAGGGCTCATTATTCATTATGGCATGAATAATCCTAAGATCAATTGAAGAACATTGAGCATGATTCGTAGCCCGGGACAGAGGATCCAGACAATTAGATGTAGAATCATGCGTTCCTCCTTCTTCAGAGGACCAACAAGAAGGAGACGCCCAAATCTCCATGGAGGGATTTCGCAGAAAAGAGCGGTAAGCTAAGAACCTGTCAAAATCATCTAACTCACCATAAATGTTAATAGCATCTTCTCTAATTGGAAAGTGAGCGATGTTTTCCCAAATATCATCGTCAAGAATAATTGTGACACCCTTTACTCTAGAAGTAGCAATTTGATCTCTAAATTTAAATCTAGAGTAAAATACCCTAACTAAGTTAGGATAATAAGTACCTTGCATTTGGATGAAGGGAAGAACTCCTTGAATTTCAAGAAGGTTGGGAAAATTGAATCCCCTATTGATGAATTGCTCACCAATAAGAAACTTAGGAGAAATAATAGCACGTTCCTTCCAGTAGGTCAAAAAATCTTGTTGGCCATCTGTATCAGAAATCCATCCTTCTACAGAATTAGGACAGGGACGAGATGAGGGTGCAGATCTTCTTCTAGTAGGGATCTTAGCACGAGAAGATGAGGCCATTGAAAGATTAGAGGAATAACAAGAAGATTTAGAAAGCTAAGTGTAGTGAGAAAAGGGCAATGTAGCTAGAATAAGGTAAGAAAGCTTGATTTCAAGAGATAGAAGTGAGTAGAGGTGATATGGAGGCCCCTATTTATAATCAAGCATGTCCAACGGTCATATGGAAGTGAATACAGGTCAAGAGATCCGTTGGCAACGGCTAGGAAGCCAAACTTGCCAGGTTTAATCGATTAAAACTCAGATTAATCGATTAAACTAGTGCCAGAACCAATTAATCGATTAAATTGTGCAGTTAATCGATTAATGTTGTATTTAATCGATTAATTGGCTAATTAATCGATTAATCCAGAGAGGAATGCCCTGTTTTGAGTGTTTTGGATGCAAATAATCGATTATAACTCCAATTAATCGATTATTCCGGAGAGTACATCATATTTTTGAGGTTTTAACACATGATAAACTATGAACATCCTGTATAATGAATTTTAACGTTACAATCATCCAAAAACTGTCACAATAAGCAGAATTTAAGCTATTTCTAATATCCCTAAGTCTCTTCTAAGATCATAAAATCTATCTTTGGGTAGAGGCTTAGTAAAAATATCTGCTAATTGATGCTTTGTATCAATGTATTCTATTTTACAGTTCCCTTTGCTGATATGATCTCTCAAAAAGTGATGCCTAATTTCTATGTGCTTAGTCCTAGAGTGCATTACTGGATTCTTAGTCAGATTAATTGCACTCGTATTATCACACATCAAAGGTATGTCATTTAAAAATATACTATAATCTTCTAGCTGTTGTTTCATCCACAGAATTTGAGCACAACAACTACCAACTGCAATATATTCAGCTCAGTGGTAGATAAAGCAACACAAGCTTGTTTCTTAGAATGCCACGATACTAAGGATGAACCTAACAAATGACATGTCCCACTAATTCTTTTCCTATCAATTTTGCATCCACCATAATCAGCATCAGAATATCCTATTAAACTAGTACAAGCATCAGATGGATACCATAAACCAAAACCAGTAGTTCCTTTTAAATATTTTAAGATATGTTTTACTGTAATTAGGTGAGATTCTTTTGGACAAGCTCGAAATCTAGCACACACACGTACGTAATGCATAATATCAGGTCTACTTGCAGTTAAGTATAACAGTTGAACCTATCATACCTCTATACATAGATTGATTAACTTCCAAACCTGATTCATCCTTGTCTAAATAACATGAAGTTCCCATGGGTGTGTTAGCTTCCTTTGAGGTGTCCATTCCAAACTTTTTAAGTATCTCTTTGCAGTATTTGGTTTGAGAGATGAAAATTCCATCTTTAAGTTGCTTGATTTGAAGTCCAAGGAAGAATGTCAATTCTCCCATCATAGACATTTCAAACTCTCCCTGCATTATCTTAGCAAATTCTACACATAACGAATTATCAGTTGATCCAAAAATAATATCATCAACATATACCTGGACCAATAAGATATGTTCTTTAACTTTCTTTATAAATAGTGTAGAATCAATTTTTCCTCTAGAAAAATCATTTGATGTTAGGAAACTACTTAGCCTTTCATACCAAGATCTAGGAGCTTGTTTCAACCCATATAATGCTTTCTTTAATTTAAAAACATGATTAGGAAAACTAAAATCTTCAAAACCAGGGGGTTGCTCCACATAAACTTCTTCTTTAATAAAACCATTCAAAAATGCACTCTTAACATCCATTTGATATAGTTTAAATTTCATCAAAGATGCATAAGCAAGAAGTAGGCGTATAGCCTCTAACCTGGCAACAGGAGCATAAGTTTCATCATAGTCTATACCTTCCTCCTGACAATAACCTTTGGCAACAAGTCTAGCTTTATTCTTTGTTATGTTTCCATCTTCATCAAGTTTATTTCTAAACACCCATTTGGTTCCAATTACTTGATGTGACTCTTCTCTTGGGATTAATTCCCAGACTTGATTTCTTTCAAATTGGTTAAGTTCTTCTTGCATGGCTATGCACCATTGTTCATCTTTAAGCGCTTCCTCAACGTTTTTGGGTTCAATCTGTGACACAAAAGCTACAGACATACAGAAATTAGTCATATTTCTAGTTCTTACCCCTTTTGAGATGTCACCTATGATATTGTCCATTGAGAGTCCTCTAGGTGATTGCCATTCTTTTGCTAATTCAGGCGTTTGAGCCTCTCTTATATATTCATCATCACCTGCAAGTTCTTTATTTGACTCAAGAGGATTTCCCCCAAGGTCTACAATCTCATCAAAAGTAACATGAATAGATTCTTCTATACTCAGAGTTCTTCTATTAAATACCCTATAAGCCTTGCTAGTTAATGAATAACCTAAGAAAATGCCCTCATCAGCTTTAGAGTCAAATTTTCCTAAGTTTTCCTTTCCATTATTCAACACAAAGCACTTACATCCAAAAATTTTCAAATGAGCAACATTAGGTTTTCTACCATTAAACAATTCATAGGTAGTAGATTTAATAATTGACCTAATGAGCATTCTATTTAAAACATAACATGCAGTACTAACTGCATCAGCCCAAAAATATTTAGGAACATTAGATTCATTTAACATAGTTCTAGCAAGTTCCTCTAATGACCTATTTTTCCTTTCAACTACACCATTTTGTTGGGGAGTCCTAGGAGCAGAAAAGTTATGTAATATTCCATTTTCTTCACAATAATTTTCAAACTTTTCATTTTGAAACTCACCACCATGGTCACTTCTTAAAACTTTAATTCTTAAGTCTTTCTCATTTTGAATTTGTTTTGCAAATTTTCTAAAGACCTTAAAAGCTTCACTTTTCGTAGTTAAGAAAAATGTCCATGTATATCTAGAATAATCATCAACAATCACAAGACCATAATAATTTCCACCAAAGCTTTTTATCCTAGAGGGTCCAAATAAATCTAAATGTAATAATTCTAGGGGTTTTGAAGTGGAAATAACATTCTTTGATTTAAATGATGATTTTACTTGTTTACCCTTTTGGCATGCATCACACAATCTATCTTTTTCAAATTTTAACTTAGGCAAACCAATAACTAAGTCTTTTGAAATCAATTTGTTCAAATGATGCATATTTATATGAGCAGCTCTCTTATGCCATAAGCAAGGGTTCTCTTCCTTAGCAACTAAACATGTTATACTAGAATCATGTAAACAATCCAAATCAATCAAATATATATTATTATGCCTAATGCCTTTTAATTCTACATTTTCGGAATCTATCAAGTGTATGGTGCAAAATTTACTCTCAAAAATTACCTTAAAGCCTTTGTCACATAATTGACTTATACTAAGGATATTATGCTTAAGTCCATCAACAAGTAGCACATCCTTGATCTCCAAAGTGTTTGCACCACCTATGTTTCCAATTCCAAGAATCTTCCCTTTGTTGTTGTCCCCATAAGTTACATATCCTTGTTCCTTAGCTTTGAAACTCACAAATTTAGATTTATCTCCGGTCATATGTTTTGAGCATCCGCTATCAAGATACCACATATACTTCTTTGATTTGGAAGTTTCCTACAAAACAAGAATATAGTAAACTTAGGTCCCCACAACTTTTGGGTCCTTGGGGTTAGAGACATAACAAACTATTTAACTATAGGAACCCAAATGTATTTACCTTTAGGTACACCAAAATGTTTAATTTTACATCTATTTGATGTGTGACCTTGTTTCATGCAATAAAAACATACTTTTGATGTAGCATTTGAAAATGATGCATTTCTAATCATAGATGCTTTAGTTCCTTTTTCTACCCATACTCTTTTATTTTTCCTTTTAGGCTTTTTCAAAGGAACTTGATGATTTACATTATTTTGAGCAAACACCATTTCATGCTTCTTAAGATCATTTATTTCCTTTTCGGCTTTGTCTAGCAAATGGTTAAGAATATCTATGTCATATTCATGCTCTTTACAAGTTGCACATTCTAGGTCCTTATCATTATCCTCATCTAAACATACAATTTTCGTTTCTAAGGACTCCTTTTCTTCTAAACATGTGATTTTCATTTTTAAAGAGTCTATTTCCTTTTCGGATCTACTTAGATTCTTCTTTACAGCTTTATATTCATTCTTCAAGTTCTTAAAAGCACTAAACAATTCATTATAAGCATTTTGCAATTCATCATAGTTATTATCCTCATCACTAGAAGATGTGTCGGAATCACTTACCTCAAAATCAGAAGAAATGTTGTCATTTGCCATTAAGCAAATATTTGCTTCTACTTCCGAGTCACTTGATTCCGAGCTTGAGTCACTGTTGTCCCAAGCAATATAGGCTTTCTTCTTGAATACCTTTTTGCCTTTGAATTCATCATTCTTCTTATTTGGACATTCGGTCTTTACATGTCCTGCTTCACCACAACCATAGCATTTTATATTTACAGAAGAATTTTCCCTTACCTTTCCTTTACCTTTGAAGGGATGTCTTCCTTTGGCTTTCATGAATTTGGTAAACTTCTTTATCATAAGACTCAACTCTTCTTCTTCATCGTTTGAGTCTTCTTCTTCCCTTTTATTTTTACCTTTGGAGATTTCGGTTTTGAAGGCTAGATTTTTCTTTTGAAATTGTCCTTCTTCATCATTTAGCCTACCAAGCTCAAGCTCATGCTCTCTTAGCTTTTCGAATAGCCCCGCCATTGACATTATGGAAAGATTTTGTGACTCCGAGATGGCCGTCACCTTAGGTTGTCACTTCCTATCCAAAGATTTCAAAATTTTAACATTTAATTCATCAACGTCAAATACTTTACCTAATCCAGTGAGATGATTCACAATATGAGTGAAACGCTTTTGAACGTCGAAAATCGTTTCTCCTTATTGCATCCGGAACATCTCGTATTCTTGGATTAGGGAGTTTTTACGTGCTCTTTTAATGTCGTCGGTACCTTCGTGGGTCACTCTAAGCATTTCCCACATTTCCTGTGCACTTTTACAAACAGAAATCCTATAAAACTCGTCAAGGGTTAGAGCAGATGAAATTATATTTCTAGCCCTAACATCAAATTGTGCTTTTCTGTTTTCTTCTGCAGTCCATCTAGAAAAAGTTTTAAGAACGTCAACACCGTTCTCAGTAATTTTAGGAACAAATGGACTGTTTAAAATAACATCCCAAACGCCTCTATCAACAGACTCTAAAAAGATTTGCATTCGTACCTTCCAAAAAGGATAATTTTGACCCGCAAAAAGTGGGGGTCTGTTGATAGACGCACCTTCGACAAAAGTTTGATTTTGTCCAGCCATTTTTGAAAATTTGAATGACTATCAAAGCAAGCTCTGATACCACTTGTTAGAATCGCGCAGCAGAATGTTCGCGTGGTCGGACAAAAACCAAGAGGGGGGGGTGAATTGGTTTCTTAATAAAAATTAGGTTTTCAAAATTTTCCCTAAATTTTACCGATTAAAAATTGTGTAAATGTAAATAGAGAAGAGAGGAGAATCTTACACAAGAAATTTATACTGGTTCGGATCAAAAGACCCTACGTCCAGTTGCTAATCACTCAAACAGAAGATTAACGTTGTCACTATAATCAAGTTGTTACAAACAAATTACAATTGAAAAGATAAAGATAAGAAAACACCTCTCTTGAAATCCACAAGAGATGAAGAACAGCTTTCCCTAGAGACGGCACAGCACACAATCCACTAAGAACTCCACTTAGTGATTCTTATCGCTTCTAGCCCACACCAGGATCCAAAAGCCCCTTTTTCTTGCAACAAACAGTTCTCTGGCACTACATCACTTAACTTTTGTATGAAAAAGGTTGTTCTTATTTTCTGAGTGCCATAGAGAAGCTTAAGTAGAGAAATTAGGGTTTGGGAAATGGGAATTTCAGAATTAGGGTTCTTGGGAAAAGGGTTTTCGAAAATAGGGTTGATTTGAAGTTAAAAATCAAAATCTGACTGAAATAATCGATTAAATGAAGTATTAATCGATTATTACAGAGCCAAAATCAACAGAACCCTAAAACACACTGTTTTAATCGATTAAAAGGGCTGTTAATCGATTAACAGGCCTGTTAATCGATTAACAGGTGGTTTAATCGATTAAACCAGTGAGCAGATACAGAAAATGGTTTTTCTCACTATTTTAATCGGTTATTTCCCTATTTAATCGATTAAAGCCGAGCCTGGATGATAAATTTGAGCTTTTTGAAGCTTCTAAGGTGCAGACTATGTACCGGCTATCTTAAACTCTAATATTACAGACTCAATATAATTAAAACAGAGTTATTAAATACAAAACAAGTCTTCAACACTCTAAGTCTTTGTGTTCTTGAATCATCATCAAAATCAACAAGCTTGATGTCCATCAAGTGCAACATCAAGTCCTTGAATGTTCAACAAGTTTAATGGATCATATTCTTACATGAAAATTTACATATCAAATCTAGTAGCATGACCAACCTCTATTGTGATTTTCAATCTGTAAGACATATAACACACAACAATAGTTTCCACGAGCATACTAAACACATTGACATAGACTAATCTCCTACCCATTTGTGCATAGGAACAACTTGCAGATGTTCTCACGAAGACTCTCGACCATGATGTTTTTCATAGACTTGTAAACAAGTTTGAAGTTCTTTCTATCCACACTCCAGCTTAAGAAGGGCGGGCGTATTACGATATACCCCTACTTTTCCATTTTTCTGTTTTGGGCTCGTTACCTTTTAGACTCATCTTTTTGTCTGGATTTATAATCCCTTTCACTTACATTGCATACATGCAATAACAATATTAATATTTACATTTTGTTCTATATTTTTCTTCCTTCGTTTATAAATTTGTTAGACTCACTAAATAAATTTCCATCATTTCTATAAATCAAAATTATTAACATTCATGATTGTTATGCATTAATATTTTTGTTCTTATATTAAACTTCTACTAAGAGTCATTTAAGGTGTTTTATATAAGATTAATTTTTGGAAAAAGTAGTTATCAAGTTTCTCACTAATGTAATAACTTAAAATAATTTAATTGTTGGTGCACATATTTAACTAACATAAATGGTAGGAAGT
Source organism: Sphenostylis stenocarpa (assembly GCA_963425845.1). NCBI lineage: Eukaryota > Viridiplantae > Streptophyta > Magnoliopsida > Fabales > Fabaceae > Sphenostylis > Sphenostylis stenocarpa. The sequence continues at coordinate 8,200,568 of OY731400.1, read as the reverse complement.
TTCACATTTATGTATTGAGGTATTGTTTGTGTATAAGAGAAAAATAAAAATAAAAATAAAATAAACATGTTTATTTATAAATTAAAATTAGACAATGTATAATTGAGTTTTTATATAATTTTTTTCCATAAATTCTTCTAAAAAAATTAATTAGATTTCTTCATGTATTAAAACTATCTTATTCATAAATTAAAAATTATTTTTTTAAATATATGAGATAATTTCTCCGCTTGAAAAATTCATCTATCTTCTTTAAACTAATTTTAATTTATGCATATGCTAATTATATTTTTTTCTTTAAAAAAATTTAATAAAAAGTTGGTATAAACATTTTTTTTATAAGTTGTTTTAAATAACATCTTAACTTTTCTTAATGTTAACTTAATGATGAAATTTATTTTATTTTTAAAAAGTTCAAATAAATCATCATTATATATATATATATATATATATATATATATATCAATTAAAAATAAGAGTTTATTAACATAATTTCGAAGGTGATAAGTAATATTTATTATTAAGATATTTTCTTAGAAAGAATATTAAATATTGTATAATTTTTAAGATTATTATTATTATTATATTAAAATAAATTGTGGAATAGATGTTTTGATGGAGAGGAGTTTATGATATGAGTGGTGGTATTTTAATATCGAACAAAAATAAGGAAAAAATTCAATAATTTATTTTAAAATTTTATATTATTATTTATCCTTTTTTTAATCAACTAAATAATAAGATTTTCATTTTGTATATTTATAAGAAGTGTTAAAATATTTTTTTCATTTTAAATAAGATTTAGTCAACAAATGGGTATAGAGCTCAGTGATTTAATAGTATGGTCAGCTTTTTCGGTTCTGACGTGTATGTTTGTGTGCGGAAATGGACAGACTTAAGAAAGACATGTACCTGGTTCCCATTTTTTAGATACGGACAAATTGTGGTTTGTTGAAAATATATACCTCATTGTTTTGGGTGTAACCATCACTCTCACAAAAATATGACAACGGAATATTTAAGAAATGCATACAATAATTACCATTCAATTCAATTCTTAAACTAAATAATGGACTTATTTATCGTATTGAATTTGTTACCTAATTTCAAATTCGATTAATACACATTCATGTCCCATTTGTCTACGTAAACATCTTAGGCAGTGTTTGGTTGTTTAAATAGGATTTTTTATAGGATAATTATTGGTATATAGAAAATTTATAATAATTTATTAATAAAATATATTATTTTCATACGATTTTTTTAAAAATAAATTAAAATATTTAAAAATAATTTTAGTTAATGTGAATTAGATTTTTTTATTGAAATAATGATTATTTCTTGTGATTTATGTAGAGATGATTTATCAATTGATATCATCACTAATTGTAATTTTTGTATCTGGGGTAAGAGAGCCGGAATAAGGAGGACGCGGGTAGACACAAACCACCTCCTTCCCCAAACTTTTTTATTGTTTTGTTCATTATTATTATAACATATTATTATGTATATTATTTATTATTAATTAATTAAATATTTTAATATTTTATGATATTTAATTTTAATGCTAAAATTTTAGAAAAATAGATTAAATTTTAGAAATGTTAAAAAAATTATATATTCAGTTTTCATGAGAAAGAGAAGATATATTGAAAATATGATTCAACAAATTGTATACAAATATTTATAATTTTCATAATATAAAATATTTCCAAACATAATTAAAACGTTTTTAACCTTATATATTTCACTACTAGAATTTTTTAATTTTTATGGGATTTCTATTACCAATTTTTTGTAAAAATTCGCATATGCAAATTTTCATACAAATTTATCTTAACACATAATTGAAAGTAATTCATAATTATCCTGATTTTGATTATAACGATCAAACATAAACATTATTCCATACTCATAAACATATTGTAGACTGAATGCGAATCCCTGAATTAGCCATAATGATGATGTCCCTTTTAGAGCCCTATTGATCTTATGGTCTTTCACCTGAAGAACATCTTTATTTTCCCTCTGGATTTTCTTTCTTGATGGGGATAGAAAGAAAGGAACGGGAACTGAGACTTACGTTCTGTGTGTGCTCTCAGAAGGGGACCATGACCCTTTAAATAACCAAGCATTAGGTTAATTACTTAAGTTTTAGTATTTCTAATTTGACCCCTCATCAAATTAGAGATTACTCTATGGTCTCTACACAATTTTATTTTCATGACATATGCCTTTAGCCAAAATTTTAATTTAGTCATATCACTTTATTATTTGGCTTAATAAATAATGGGCCTAACACATTTAAATTATGTATCATATATATACATGACCCAAATTTTGCCAACAATCTCCCATTGGTCACAAATATATATGTCTTTACTTCCTTACAAATGTATTAGACTTTATGAGCTCAAAATTGCCATTATATTCCTTTAGCATACTCCAAAAGTCTCGTCCATTGATCATATCAGGATATAGAACCAAACCAGCTTTTTATTGCATCATCGCAAATAAAACCAACAATAATTACTAATCCTGACATAACCAAATGACATGGATTCATCATGAAATGTGTAGCATGAAAAATTACGTGAATGTGATCTGTACACATCTATTTTCAACTGATTCAAACTTTAACTTATCGAGATCGATATAATAACCTTAATGTACAAAGTGTAATGAATGAATGAAAAACCGCATATCTATAGATAACCAAATATGTCCAAAAAATCAATGTATACATACATGAAATTAAACATAGAACATAAAATATATGAAAATGACTAACTCCCACTAAACCACAAATTCCTCAAACTGTAAAACACCCATGTGAGCAACATGCTCATGAAAGACCTTGGACGAATGTCCTTTAGTTAGAGGATCTGCTATCATGGAGTTTTCCCTAAGTTTTTTATGGAAATCTGTCCACTTTGTACTCTTTCCTTAACAACTAGGAACTTAGTGTCAACGTGCTTTGACTTAGTTGAGCTCCTATTATTGTTGGAATATAATACAACTGATTTGTTGTCACAATATAACTTAAGTGGTCTTTCAATGCTTTTCACAATTTGCAGTCTTGTGACAAAATTTCTTAGTCATATTTCATGATTTGATGTCTCATAGCATGCTACAAATTCTGCTGCTATAGTGGATGAAGTTGTAAGGGTTTGCTTGACAGTGCGCCAAGAAACCACACCACCTGGCAAAATGAAAATGTAACCTGAAATGGATTTCAAACTATCTTGACATCCTGTAAAGTTCAAGTTAGAAAACTCAGCGATCTCAAACTAGTCTGACATCCTATATGTGAGCATATAATCTTTGTTCTCTTTAAATATCTCATGACCTTTTTTACTGCTTTCCAATGGTCCATTCCTGAATTGCTTAAATATCTGCCTAGAACCCCAACTATGTATGCTATGTCGGACGCGTACATACTTGGAATACATCAAACTCCCTATAGTTGATGCATAGGGAATCTTTTGCATTTCCTCAATTTCTAAATTCCTCTTTGACCACTGATTGAGACTAAACTTGTCTCCCTTAGTAACTGGAGTATCCCCAGCTCATGATGCATAGGTTCTTGAGGATCTTGAGTTTGTTCTTGATGAACAGCCAAATCATCTTGAGTATGGGGTTCATCATCAATGTCTTGTGGAGGTTCCGAACTTACTTTATAAAAAGTAATTGTTTGAATTAGTTATGGACTTGTTACCGATTCTTCCTCCAAGACAAAGTTCTTAATCTTATTCTTCCTCCAAACTCAATATCCTCAAAGAACATAGCAATTCTTGTCTAAAAAATTTGTCTTTAATGTGGGATCATAAAATTTATATCCCCTATATCTTTCAGCATAACCAATAAAATAACTATTTACTGTTCGGGAGTCCAATTTCTTTTCATTTGGCTTATAAGGCCTTGCCTTAGCTGGACAACCCCACACATGGAAATGCTTCAGACTAGACTGTCGCCCAGTCCAAAGCTCATAAGTTGTATTGGTAGCTACTTTAGTTGGTACTCTGTTTAGAATATAAGTTTCCGTCTTTAGTTCCTCTCCCCAGAGTGATTCCGATAAGGTGGAATGACAAATCATACTCCTTACGATATCTTTAAGAGTGTAACACAAGCCCAAGCGCCACGATTCGATTGTAACCTGAGCACTTGTGCCATAATGCACCTGAGTGAGTATTTTCAATTTTACGTTTAGTACCACGAGATTCTGCATTAAGAGTTTCATTATAGGTGGCCACAGTATCAAGCAAATACAGATTATCATAAGCCAAAAAATGAATCAGTTCTAACAATATTTGAATTGAAAGACAAACTGAATTCATTGTTTCTAAATGAACAAGAATAACCTGATTTGTCCAAATAAGAAACTGAAATTAAATTTCGTCTAAATGGTGACACAACAAAAGTGTCTTTTAAATCTAAAATAAAAAACTAGTACACAATAATAATCTAAAATGCCCAATAGCCTTCATCTCTACCGATTTGCCATCTTCAACGTATATCCATCTTTCAGAATCAGTTTGCTTCCGGTAGTTTAGGCAACCCTTTCTTTTCATGTCAAGCATGATATTTAGCACATTTCTTCTTTACGTGTCTAGTCTTGTTGCAAAAGAAACATTTGTTTTCTTGAGTTTGTTTCTTTTGTTCTTAACCCTTAGCAGCTTCCTTCTCGGGATCTTCCGATCTCTTTCTTTTGCCCTTCCCCTTGGAGGTTCTTGCAAAATGAGCACTTTCTGTCTTGTCTTGCTTTAGTTTTTCCTCTTCTTGCACATAGTGTGAAATGAGCTCATTAAGAGACCATTTATCCTTCTGACAATTGTAAGATACCTTAAACTGATTAAATGTTGCAGGAAGATAAATCAACAGTAAATGAATGAGTAAGTCTTCTAAGAGTTCAAGCTTTAGTGCCTTGAGTTTAAAAACAAGATTAGACATGCTCAGAATGTACTCCTTGTTATTTCCTTTGCCTTGATGTTTCATGGAGATTAAGTTCTAAAGAAGAGTGCTTGCCTCCGCCTTATCACTTTTTGCAAAGTGCTACTCAATTTCAATAAGGAATTCTTTGGCAATTGTGATGTTTTCGGAAACAGTGCCCCTAAACACCTCCGAGATGTCGCACTTAATGATCATTAGACTCATGTGATTTGAGCGGTCCCACTTCTCATAATCTCCCTTTTGTTCAAAGGTACTTGAATCCGTAGGAGTAGGAGTTGCTTAGTCCTTGTAGACTCCAATCTTGCCCGACCTCATAATAAAGACCAGAAGACCTTCTATTCGAAGATGGATGAAGCCTAAGAAGCCACTAGGAGAGACTATTAGGCCCCATACTAGGATAGGAGGGATTTTTGGCATGTAAATAAGGATTTTCGCCTTTTAGGGTCGAGACCGCCGTCTCGGATTCGGGACTGCCGTCTCGCCATTTCTGCAAGGCGAGATGGCCGTCTCGAATGACGAGATGATCGTCTCGATCTTGTCAGACGAGACAGTTGTCTCGACCTGACAAGCGCGAATCACTATAAATAGCCGCGCCATTCCCCTCATTTCACACAGTTCTTCAATTCTCTCTCTAGTCACCTCTTCAAATTCTCTTTCTAGAATCCCTCCGAAGCATTTCCGGAGTTTCTGAGAGCTTTTTAGAGTTTTTTATAGTGTTTTTGAGAGATTTCGGCGCTGTAAAGAGGGAAGGGCTGCCAAAAAGCACCCAAATTGTCAAAAATTAATAGAAAGTTTGCCTCGGAGGTTTCTACACTCTCTCTCTCTCTTTTACCACTTTATTTTTAATTATGCAATAGAAATTAGGACCATGTAGTTGTAATTTTAAAATTCCGCAAATAAAGGGTAAAAGCGTGTTTTCACCGGTTTATTTATTTAAAGTAGTTGGCCTATCATAGGGAACCCGAAAGGGGCATCGTAAGGGAACTAACACTTCCCTTACACGTAACTAACTCCCTTACCCAACTCTGGTTCTAATGACCAAAGTTGGTTTTTCGAAAACTAACTAACGCCTTTTTTACTCCTTTTCCGATGTTTCTGGTAAAAACATCGGTGGCGACTCCAGAAGAACCCTTCAAAACTAGTTCTTGGGTTAACCCAGTTATCAGACAATCCAAGAGCGTCTTTTCGAAAACCTCGCCCCTAGGTTCAGCCCGGTTATCGGACAACCTAAAGGCGTTGTAACCACACCAATAAAAACGCGAAAATCGGAAAGTCAGAACCATCGCGTCGCTCCGACTGCCTCGTTTTGACGACGACGACAATCCTTAACGCAAGATCCATATCCATGCAACTAAGAATAATATCAATGTTCTCTTTCCAGTCCTTAAAATTTGTTCCATTGAGGATGACAGATACAGAAGCAATTGTAGTTGAATATAGAACAAGAGAAATAAACTAATTATGCTCACATTATAAAAATAAATAATTATAAATATATATTCAAATAATGGTTTAAGCCATCTCAAGACATCCAATGCACCATCAATATCAAGTCTTTGAACAATAATATTAACTGCTAGGGGTATCTTGTTGTAATGATCAAACATTGACAATAAAGCACGTCCAACAACAAACCAGTCTTTGGATTGATTTATCATCGACAAAGCAAATCCTTATAATTATCACATGTTTATCATTACAAGTGTGTATGCAATTCGGCCAAATATTAATCTTCCTTTGGGCCGACTAATACTTGCATGAATATACACAAACACTAACATTCAATATTTTTCACGAACTACCAATTCAAGAGAGGTTACTTTGGTGACTTCTTGACTCAATTTGCTCGCAAAAAATATTAAAATACCAAAAAATTGAATATTTTATTTATATGACAAAACCAAATATTTAATATTTATTTATTTATTTAGAGTTAACAACACACACTAATTCAAAAGACAAACACCTCATTAGAATCCCACTAGGGATGAAACAGAGATAGTTCTGACTCTCTTTAACACACTACTCAAGAATCAGTGCAACCACCTAAACCCTAAAAGGGGATTAAACAGTAATCACTCAAACCCTAAACAGGGAATTTAACATCAACTTCCCTTAAACCCCCAGAGGATAAAGGCAATAAAATAAGAACAACCACACTTCATGATTTTCAATAGAAAAATAATTTATTGATTCTGAAACCAGTGTACTCGAAGAGCACTGGTTGGCACTAAGCACACTGAATTGTTTTTTTTTAATCTAGAATTTTACCAAAAACATGAATTATGAAAGAGAAAAGGTATCAATTCCCGATTCCGATTGTGCTCCATGGCCAGTCTTCAATTTTAAGAGACAATTCAATAATACACTAGAAAAAGAAAACCCTTTTTCATTCAAAGACTCACCTAAAGGATTAGGGTAGTTCTATAAAAAATAAACCTTTGACATGATCAAAAGTTTCTACCACCAAATCATAAACCAGATTTTTTTACCTTGCAGCCAACCATGGGCCACTCGTGATGCAAAGCAAGTCCCAGAGGGCATCCATGAGAAGTCATCAAACACAGTTTCTCCAACATCTTTTCTGTGTTGAGAGAAATGAGGTTTTGGAAACAAACATTTTCCAAAACATTTATCCCCACCAGGGACTCAAATTCGAAACATTTTCCGCAATCTTAATCATTGGGTGGTACAAGAAATTTAAAATATAAGAATAAAAACTGGTTTTATGCGATCCATTTGTTTTAACTGGAAACTTCCGAAATTGAAGGAATCAACACTATATGGGCTGAGAACACACATGTTCATTGAATAATTAAGCATAATTTTTATGGCTACGCGTAAAAAATGAAACCAAGAAATAGTAAGTAAACATTGTCAGAGAAAATCCTGCCACTTTATGGATTTCTATCTTCTTTATGTCTCATTATGCGAAACCCCCATACGAAGCCTCCTGAGTGCGCCACCGTCGTCGGAGAATAGTTTGATTCCATCACAGAGAAGAAGATTGGCAGGGTTTGAAAAACGAAAAACACAATGGATTGCTTGACGACAATGATAATATGAAAACATGATTAGGGATTTTCCATTCTTAGGGTTTTATTATCAGCAGGATTCAAAACCACATTCACGGGTATTGCACAGAGTTTTGTAAATTTTAATTTCTAAAGACAAACATGAATCAAGTATGGGTAACTCTGATACCAATTGAAAGTATTTCATAATTATCCTGATTTTGATTCTAACAATCAAACATAAACATTATCTCATACTCAGAAACATGTTGTAGACTAAATGTGAAAGCGTACCTGAATTAGCCATAATAATGATGTCCCTTTTAGACCCCTATTGATCTTATGGTCTTCCACCTGAAGAACACCTTTATTTTCCCTCTGGATTTTCTCTCTTGATGGGGATGAAAGAAAGTAACAGGAACTGAGACTTATGTTCTTTGTGTGTGCTCTCAAAAGGGGCCATGACCCTTTAAATAACGAGAATTAGGTTAATTACTTAAGTTTTAGTATTTCTAATTTGGCCCCTCATCAAATTAGAAATTACTCTATGGTCTCTACACAATTTTATTTTCATGACATATGCCTTTAGCCAAAATTTTAATTTAGTCAGATCACTTTATTATTTAGCTTAATAAATAATGACCCTAACACATTTAAATTATGTATCATATATATACATGACCCAAAATTTGCCAACAATAATTAGCTCGTGGAGAATAAATTATTCAAGAATTTAATATTTACAAAAATTTTCTACAATTCTTTTTTGAAAAAATTCATAATTAATTTTTTGAAAATTTAAATTTGCATATAATTTCTTACAATTTAAATTTGTATATAATTTATTACAATTTAAACCTGCATGTGATTTCTTACCAATTTAAATTTGCATGTAAATTTTTTTCAATTTCAAATTCGCAAGTAATTTTAAATTTACAATTAATTTCTTGGTAATTTTATATTCACAAGAAATTTCTTGTTAATTTTAAATTTGTAGGTAATTTCTTATGAAGTTATTTTTTTACGAAAATTTGTAAGAAATTTTGTATAAATTTTGTTATATATGTTATTTTATTACATAATTAAATGATTATAAAAAAATTGTTTGCTTATTCGACTAAAAAACTAAGCTAAAACCAAAAATTAACATAAAAAGTTTTTTTAAGAGAATTATTTAGTCTTACATCAACATGATCCATGTGAATTGCAAGACAAAACATAAACAAAAATATTATTATATGAATGTAATTATGACAAATGTATGAAACGAAATAGTCAACTGGAAACATGAGATTGTCTTGAAACATGAGACTCATTTGGTTGGAGAACCTAGTTCCCTTGCTTTTTCTCACCTGTAGACCCCAGATCTTGCCCAGCTTCACAATAAAGCATGAAAACCTCCGTTCGAAGATGGACAAAGCTTCTTTAGGCCCCTAGGCATATTTACTAGGCTCTATGATAGGATATGAAGGTTTTCTTTACATGAATAATAAGAGAAAATGAGATAATTTTGACCAAGAGCCCGAGACAGTCGTCCCGTTTGGCCAGACGGCCGTCTCGCCATCAGTGAAAGGTGAGACGACCGTCTCGTTTGGCAAGACAGCCGTCTCGCCATCTCTGATGGGCGAGATGACCGTCTCGTTTTGCCAGACGGCTGTCTTGCTTGACAGGGGTCCAGATGGTCATTCTGGCCTGACTGGCTCGAAATTCTATAAATAGGGTCTCTCTCCCCCCTCTCAAGACACATAATCACGCAGTTTTTGCTCTCATATACTCTCCTACCTCCCTAGAATCTCTAGGTCAACTCTGAGCAATTTTCGGAGTTCGAGTGCTCTTTTCAGACACTTTGTAGCTAGAGCTTTTCATTTGGTAGAGGAGTGAGCAGCGTTGTAGAGCGAAGGGATAGCCAAAAAACATCTTCAACTTTGAAACGTTAATATAAAAGCTTGTTTCAAAGGTTTCTTCCTTGTCCTCTCTTTTACTACTTTCTTTAATTGCTTATCTTGTATACGTTAGATATTAGGGTCATGTAGACATTTAAATTCTGCAAATAGATAAAATAATAAGGTAAAAACATAGTTTCTTTAAGTATTTATTTTATAAACTAGTCCATCATAGGGAATCCAAAAGGGGCGTTGTGGGATGCTAACACCTTTCCCACACGTAACTAACTCCCTTACCCGACATTGGTTGTAATGGCCAAAGTTGGTTTTTTCTAAAACCAAAGCCTTTTTACCTTTTTTTGTGTTTAATGTTAAAACACTTGTGGCGATTCCATAGAACCTCTTTTCAAAAACCTCATTCTTAAGATCAGTTCGGTTATCGGACATCTTAAGAATGTTGACCATCTTTAAAAAACACGAGTCATATAAGACCATCACGTCCCTCCGACTGCCTCTTCTGACGGTGGCGATAGATGACGACTTCACTGGGGAAACTAGAGAGTTGATCCCATTTAGTGATGGACTAGTTTAATAAATAAAAACTTGAAATTATGCTTTTACCCTTCCTTGCTTTATAACATGCTTTATTGTATGGATTTAATAACTGTTGTATTTCTATTTTCTACAATTGTTTGAAATAAAATATACACAAACCTTTGCACACAACAGTCCCTCTATACCCGGGGGCAAGAGTGAATACACATAGAGAGTGGGTGGCAGGTACGATCGATCATGGTAATGGCCTTAGTGCCAGCAGGTCGTTGTCGGAAACCACCACTCAAGGTGATAACCTTCTTCTCTTGGTCTAAGAACATCGACAAGGCCTTTTTGCCATGCATGGTTCAAAGACTAAGAGATTGAAGGGTCCCTATAATGGGGGCACCTTTCAAAAATGGTCTTCCCAAAATAAGAGGAGGTGAATCAAGTTCAGGGTCCTTAGAAAACTTACCTCCCATATCCAGTGTGTAGAAATCAATAGGAAAGACAAGGTTGTTCACCTTCACCAAGACATCTTCAATTAAATCAGCTGATGGAACTATGCTTCTATTTGCCAATTGTATCACCACACCAGTAGGTTGCATAGATCCAAGACATAATGAAGAATACATGGCTAAAGGCATAACATTAATTAAGGCTCCTAGATCTAGCATGACATGTTCAAACCTTTTATTGCCTATAACACATGGAATGGAATGATAAATACACTTTGATCTTTATATTTTTCAGGAATTAATATATTAGGTGCAGTAAGCAATGCAAAAATATTTCTCCCTAAATTTATCTTTTCATTGCTCTTGAGCCTTCTCTTGTTGGTGCACAGATCCTTCAAGAATTTTGCATATTTTGGCACTTTTTTTATAGCTTCAAGTAGGGGAACATTAACTTCAATCTTTTCAATAATTGCACCAACTCGGTGTCTAGCTCCTCATTCTTTTTAACATGTGAATTGTCTCTAAAAAGAGGGAATGAGACTTGAATTTTGTGGTTACCAACATCAGTACTGATTGGGACTGCAATGACTATTTTTGCTGCATTGGAGGTTGTAAATTTACTACTCCTCAACATGAATTCCATCATTTGGTTCTTCATTCTTAGCAAGATTTTGACTATTTCCAGCCACTAAACCAGCATCAGTATTGGTGTATGCTTTAGCTGCATAATTGGAACCTTGTGCTGCATTTCTGCATCAAAATTGTTTTGCAATTTTTCTATTTTGGCACCATCATGACCAGCATTATCCTCCTTTGGTTTTTCTTGTGAGGCTTCATAATTAACAAGTTCAGCAAGCACTTTGACTATTCTAAGAGTCATAACACTCACATTTTTTGATTTGCAATAGTTTAGGAAGGCAAGCCATCTACAAACCTTGACAGTTGTTGATTCATGGTTGTTGTAAGTTGTCCAACTTGATTCTCCAAAAATTTTATACTTGCCTCAGTCCTCTGTTGAAATTGCAGATTGTTCATCCTTAATTGCCTCATCAATTCCTCAAAAGATGGTTGACTTCCACTATTGGAGGTTTTAGCCTGTGGAGCTTGTCCAAATTGTTGCATATTTTTTTAGGTTTTGATGTTTATATGGTTGATGGATTGCTAGATTTGGTTGATGCATGTTTTGTGGCAGAAATATGGAGGTTGGGATGGAGGTGGGTAATTAGGTTGCTGCATATGCACAATTTGTTGTTGCATAGGTGGTTGTGGTTGCATAAAATTAGCTTGATTTCCCCATTTGAGATTAGGATGGTTCCACCAAGAAGGATTGTATTTGTTTGTGCTTGTCGCCGCCGTTAAAAAGAGAGGCGGTCGGAGCGATGCGATGGTTCCGACTTTCCAATTTTCGCATTTTTTTGTTGGTGGTTACAACGCCTTTAGGTTGTTCGATAACCGGGCTGAACCTAGGGGCGAAGTTTTCGAAAAGACGCTCTTGGATTGTCCGATAACCGGGCTAATCCAAAAGCTAGTTTTGAAAGGTTCTGTGGAGTCGCCACCGATGTTTTTACCGGAAACATCGAAAAAGGGATTAAAAGGCGTCGGTTTTCGAAAAAACCAACTTTGGTCACTAGAACTAGAGTTGGGTAAGGGAGTTAGTTACGTGTAAAGGAAGTATTAGTTCCTTTACGATGCCCCTTTCGGGTTCCCTATGATAGGCCAGCTTTATGTAAATGATTAAACAAGAAAAATACGCTTTTACCCTTTTATTCTGTGGAATTTATAATTACGACTACATGGCCCTAGTATCTATTGCATAATTTAAAATTAAAGCGATAAAAGTAGAGAGGGAGAATATGAACCTCCGAAGCACGCTTTTGTATTAATTCTTTTAAAAAGAGGGTGCTTTGTGGCAGCCCTTCACTTTACAGCGCCGGAAAACCTCTCGGAACGCTCGAAAAACACTCTAAAGACACTCAGAAGCTCCGGAAATGCGTTGGAGGGATTCTAGAGAGAGAAACTAGTGATTTTCTAGAGAGAAGGAGGAGAAAGCTCTGTGTGGTGTGTGGAAATGAGGGGAGGGAGCGCCCTATTTATAGGGATTCGCGCCTATCAAGTTGAGACGGTCGTCTCGTCTGACAAGGTCGAGATGGCCGTCTCGACATTCCAGACGGCCGTCTCGCCTTGCAAGAATGGCGAGACGGCGGTCTCTCCAAACGAGACGGCGGTCTCGCCTTTCGCGAGTGGCGAGACGGCCGTCTCGCCAAACGAGACGGCGGTCTCGCCACTTCTGCAAGGCGAGACGGTGGTCTCGAATCCGAGACGGCGGTCTCAACCCCAAAAGGCAAAAATCCTTATTTTTGTGCCAAAAATCCCTCCTATCTTAGTATGGGGCCTAATAGTCTCTCCTAGTAGCTTCTTAGGCTTCGTCCATCTTCGAAAAGGAGGTCTTCTGATCTTTATTGTGAGACCGGGCAAGATTTGGGGTCTACAGCTGCCCCCCCCCCTTTACTTGACTAGTCGGCTGTTGGCTTGTTACGCCAGACAGATCGATAGGAAGGTAAAGGAGTTTGACCCTCTTGCCCGGTTACCCTTCGGATGCTCCATCTTGCGGCGGTTGATCTTCAGGGGAAAACTTGTGTTCGTGCACTTCCGGGATACTCCTTCTGACGGTAGTCGATCCTTTCGGTGGACACGTGGTAGAACCTCAGGATACTCCTTATGACGGTAGCCGATCCTTCGGTTGATGGGTATAAACCCCCCATCAGGCTGGTAGTTGCAGTCCGCTGTGTGTCGAACTGGATGGGTATGAACCCCCCATCAAGTTGGTGGTTGCGACGTACTGATCTGGCTAGAGCGCAGATCAGGCGCACTGCGTGCGCAGGTTGATAGGTACGAACCCCCTATCAGGCTGGTACAGTCCACTGCGTAGGACTGGTGGTAGTGGCGGCTTACTGTTCAGGTGGCCCATGCGCCGGTCAGGCACTCCTTGTGTGCTGGTTGATAGGTATAAACCCCCTATCAGGCTGGTACAGTCCACTGCGTAGGACTGGTGGTGGTGGCGGCTTACTGCTCAATCGCTCATGCGCCGATTAGGCGCAACGCGTGCGCAGGTTGATAGGTATCAACCCCCTATCAGGCTGGTACAGTCCACTGTGTAGGACTGGTGGTGGTGACGGCTTACTGCTCGGGTGGCTCATGCGCCGATCAGGCGCAACGCGTGCGCAGGTTGATAGGTATGAACCCCCTATCAGGCTGGTACAGTCCACTGCGTAGGACTGGTGGTGGTGGCGGCTTACTGCTCGGGTGGCTCATGCGCCGTGTGTTGAGATGTGTTCTCTTTGTTTTTGTTGGTCTTTTTCTGAGAAAGATCGTCCGGTCTGCGCCGGGGATTTCGTTGGTGTTCATCCAGCTTTGTTGGTGGCTGGGGTTTCGTTGTTTTTGATCCTTTGGTAGTGGTCATCCGACTTTGCTGGTTGTCGGGGATTTTTGATGAGTGCCTCTTAGGTAGGCAGAAATCCTCTAGGGATTTGTTGATCTTGGTGACACCTCTTGAGTAGGCGGATATCCATTGAGTTTCTGGTAATGCCTCTGAGTAGGCAGATGCTTCATCGGAGGTGAAGACTTTTGGTTGCATTCTGTTTTGCCTCTAACTAGGCTGATATTCCCTTATAGGGATGTTGGCTCTTGCTTGCCAGGTCTTGCATATGACATTCTGAGAATGAACTTTGAAGTTTTGCCTTTGCAATAGGCTCACTGGGGATGATCTTTCTTTTTGATTGATCCACCGGGGAATTGGTTTCCTTCCCGGGGATCTAATTTTGATCTGCCCCCTGAAGGAGAAATGGAGTTTTTGACTCCTTGTCGGATGCTGTTGTTTTGAGCTGGCTTTGCCTATGCTCTTATTCCGCTGGGGATGATCAAGCCTTTCCGTTGGCTTTTTCTGGTGTACCTTCATTTATTGGTGTAGAAGGTTAGAGCTATTTTCCTTGAAGCTCTTTTTTTCGCGATTTATCTCTTTTTTATCGTGATTTTGAAATTTGGCTTTTTTATGGGCATAATGCGTAAGCCTTTTTACTTTTTAGTCTCTTTTTATTACGGTGGCTTTTTCCCTTCTTTTTTTTGGGGGGGGGAGGTCCACTAGGGATGACGTTTTATTTCTTTAGTGATCCACCAGGGAATTAGTTGACTTCCTAGGGATGGAGTCTTGGCTCCTTGATTGATGTTGATGCGAGCTATACTCGTGAAGCTCTTATTCCACTGGGGGATGGGAATTTCTGATTCCTTTATGCAGACTTTTTAGGAGATCCACTTGAGGATTTTTATTCGGCCTTTTCTTTTGGACATCCTCTGGGGATGCAAGAGTTTTCTTCTTTTTCCTTTTTTTGTTGAGCCCTTGTTGGTTTGGACTCTTTTGACTGTTGATGATGATGGACTCTTGAAGCCTTTATTCTGAAAGTGATACTAGCAAAGATCTCATTGATTTGATGAAGTCAAAGATAAAGTCAAAGGTCAACTCTGCAACAGTCAAACAAGTCACTCAGAAGAATGGAGCTGAAGACTTAGTGTGTCTTAACAGAAAGCTTAGGTAAAACCACTTTACCTTTTCCACTGCATGAAGCTCCTTCACTCAATTTGCAAAATGCCTCAAAAATAGTTTTAAACAAATCAAACAAAAGCATTTTGACAAAGAACTTTCTTAACAATGTTTTTAACTGATATAGTTTTAAAAGAAACAATTAAAATCACTTAGAATGCGTAAAGAAGTGTTTTTTCAGTATTTTAATCGATACAAACTTCTTTTAATCGATTAAAACCCTTTATGACCGATTAGAATTCAAATATGACAGGTCAGAATGAAATATAATCGATCAGACTTTAAAAATGAGCGATCAGATTTATTTTAATCGATTAAAACACGTTTCAATCGATTAAAACCACTTTAGAAGTCAGGATGATCGATCAGAATGAAATTATGACCGATCAGAGTTGGTTATGATCGATCAGAATTGAATTATGACCGATCAGACTTATTTCAATCGATTAAAACAAATTTCAATCGATTAAAATGACTTGAAAATTTTTGTACAGAGTTTCAATCGATTAAAACGCATTTCAATCGATTAAAATAACTTGGAAAATCTTTGTACAGAGTTTCAATCGATTAAAACGCGTTTCAACCGATTAAAACAACTTAGAAAAATTCTGTGCAGGTTTTTAATCGATTAAAACTTCTTTGTATCAGTTAAAATAACTTGAAAAGTTTTATAAGAAAGTTTTAAAGTAAATCAATCGATTAAAACGCGAATCAATCGATTGAATCACTCTCAGAAAATGTTTGTAAAATGTTTTAACTGATATAAACATGGTTGTATCAACTAAAACAATTTTGTTAAAGAACAAGAACGCATTAATGGGTTGAAAGGACTTTTAACAGATTATAACGGCTATTTCAACAGATTAAAATAAACTTTCAACAGATTAATTAATGCAGCAGATTTGAAAACTCTTTTAAAATCAGATTTGCTTGGAACTTTTTACATATCAGTTTTCATATAAACTAAGCAATCAATTCAAGCAACTGTTAAGCATTCTTTTCCAAGAAAGATTCGCAACTCGCTTTGTGAACTTCTTTTGAAATCTTTCTTGAGGCACTTTTGCATTTTTTGAAGAAGAAACTTACCGTGGATTAGTGTAATCCGGTTTGCGCTTTCTAAGTCTCTTCTTTTCAATTTCTATTCATTCTTTTGTACTATTTTGTACCTGGAATTTGGGTACTGGTTTCTCTCGCAACTGGAATTTGGTTGTAGAGGTTTTCAAGAACTGGAATTTGGTTCTTGGTGAAAGGTTTGGTGCCTGGAATTTGGGTACCTGGGTTCTCTGCTAGCTGGAATTTGGTTGCGAGAGGTTTCCAAGAACTGGAATTTGGTTCTTGGTGGAAAGGTTAAAGTCAGAACTGGAAATTGGTTCTAGAGTTAGAGTAGGTGTAAGATTGTTGAGTCTCGTAAAACATCTATTCTAGTGGAACCCACTGGAATTTGGTCGGAGACTCGGACGTAGCCCTGGTATTGGGTGAACCAAGTATAAAATTACCGGTGAAATCTTTTCTAACCTTTCTCTCTTTAATTTCAGCTTCTGCGCTTGTATTGTTTAATTGCCTTGTGATTCGTGAATTGATTAGTAAACTTAATTTTCGAATTAGATAATCTGTTTATTGCGAAAAACTTTCAAAAATCAATTCACCCCCCTCTTGATTTAAAACTACTTTTCTAACAATTGGCATCGAGCGAGGTGCTTGAAAGTTAATCAAGTTACTTCGATCCATGGCATTTTCTCGAGGGAGCGTGCATTGATAGACCTCCACTCGTTAAGTGGAACATATTACCTATATTGGAAAATAAGGATGAAAATCTTCATTGAATCTCGTTAGTATAAATGCTTGGAATGTTATTGAACAGGAAATTGATATTGCTAACAGAATCCAAGATGATTGTATTGCCAAGAACATCATCTTATCCGCCCTTAACAAAAATGATCTTTTCAGGATTGCACATTGCCAAACAAACTGCACAAATGTGGAAGATTCTTGAAAAGACCTATGAAGAAGCACCGTAAATATGCTTGATGGTCAACTCGGAATCACCAAATACCAAGTGTAAGTTCTGAATCTATGAACTATAGCTCATTACAAGATGCTTTTCTTGAAATACATGCAGTAGCAAAGAAATTAGAAACTGAAAATAGAAAATTGAAAAGCATGAATAGGCTTTTAGAAAACAAGATCATTCTTCTTGAAAAGAAAATAACTCGATGAAGAAACTAAGTTAGAATTAGAGAATGATACTGATTGCATGTGTAATATTAAAGATTGCAAAAACTGTCCCGACTTACGTAAACAAGTATCATATCTAGTAAAAACCTCATCTAAATTGGCACAAGGAAAAAATAATCTTGATAAGATACTTAATTCCCAAAAATTAGTTATTGAACGTGGTGGCATAGGTTATACACCATCTATTGGAAAGAAAACAAGAGCATTCAAAAATTACTTTGCATATAGTAAAACAGTTTCATCTCCATTTATTAAATGTTTTTACTGTATGAAAAAGGGTCACTCTGTTAAATATTGCAGAATCAAAAAGTATGTCATTCCTAAAGGAAGAATGAAATGGGTTCCAAAGATTAATTCCTTTCAAATAACCTGATCAGGACCCAAGTAATTATAAAGGGTACCGTAACAATTCTTAATTTGTTTTGCAGGAACAAGTCTCGGGAATCCCTTGAAGATCGGAGCTGCGAAATCAGGTTATGAGTATTTAAACTAATTGTTTTAATTGATATATAACAATATTAATCGATTAAAATAACTTACGTAACATCTGTCCGTACCATTTTAATCGATTAAAATGTCGAAATAATCGATTGAACTGATCTCGGGATTTTGGTTTAAATGTTTTAATCGATTATAATAATTGTATATCAACTAAAAACACTTAGGTATCAAAATTAATCGATTCATTTACGTTTTAATCGGTTTAAATTCTGGTGTCATTTTATTGATCACATTCTATACCAAACTAATCGATTCTTTTATAAACCAATCGATTAATTCACTGTAACTCGTTTTCAAACCTAATAGGAAAAATGAAATTAATAGATAATTAGTTGATCAATCGATTAATTAGGTTCTGAAAACAAGATTTATAACATCTAATTAAAGTTTGATAGGCCAATTCGAATCAAAAACCCAGTTTCTTTGATAAACAAAATATGCATAATACTTTCACCCACTCGTCCCGTAAATTGTGCCTCCGTAGCGATCAGATAATCATAAATAAGTCTCGAACATATCCGATTCAAGTTATCTCGTTATGGAACACCCAATTTTCTTTAAATGGCACATGCCGAACAAATCCTTGAATTAGAAACTAAGACTAGTGGAATAAATGTGGGAAAGTTATTGCCGATTGAATTACCGCAAACTTTACATGTGGGAAAGTTATCCATAGATGAAAAAGTTATTTTAACATAGTCATGATTCAAGTCGTAGACGTCTACATCTCTCTTAATACTTTACATGGAATGCTGCGTAGTAATACATTGAAAATCAAAGGAATTATCAAAGAATAGACTCGTAACTTTTCTTATAGACACTAGTTACAAACAGAGTCAAGTCGTTAGGACTGAAAACATAGTTTATCAAAGATTTTTCAAGTGATAGTTGCTTCTGGTAATAAGTTGTTGATTACTAGGAAGTTCAATGAACAAATGTTTACATTAGATTTCTTGATATTACCTAGCAATATATTTGAAATAATCTTGAGCATGCATTGGTTCAAAACTCTTGGTGAAATTCATTGGAACTGTGCAACCTTGATAATTAGCTTTAATCAGCAATGTCACGAGGTGACACTGTAAGGGAACCAATCTGGGACAGCAATTCAAGAATTGAATAACGTGGCACAAAGAATGTGTGTACAGGGATAAATTTTAAACCGATGATTTGTTCCCTCGCTGAAGGCAAATATAGTGAAAGCTCGGATTACTCGTCATCACTAGTTCTCATGTGTATGCATTACTAATCATTGCCCACTCTACCGAATAAGTTTTAGTTAACCACTTGTGCATATGATACCACTCGGAAACAACAAAGTTAAAGATGATTCATTCCTCAAAGATAATGATGACTGGTTCACCGAAAGTGAGAATAACACCCATCATACTACATTAATAAGAATGCAGTCATTCGCTTGGATGATGATGACTGCAAAGTTTGAAATAGGTTAGCTATTATGGAAGGAAATTCCGATCTCGGTACATCATTAACCCGTGATTCATACAATTTATGGTATCGTGCACTCGTGTGGAATCTGATAGTGAATGTACGTCCGTCGAGTACATGATTCTCGCCTCTAATGTGTAGTAGAAATTCCATTGTGGTGTCAACCATGGACCGTAATGCGATCAATAGTAACAATGAACCGCTAAAAGATTTCTTTTCGGGAAAAGTTTCGTGTTCGATGTCGATACGAGAGAGACAACTGTTGTTGTCTCAATAGTTGATAGAGCAAAATTGGTTCCAAGAAAAAGGAAAGTCTATTATCTTTTGATATTGGTGGGGATCAAATGAATGATCACCAAACCGGAAGATTTGCAGCTTAATCAGGGGAATTGGGATGACTAATCTACATCATCATCTTTATCTTCTCGCTTATTTCTATCTTTATATTTTTTGCTTGGACTGTAATATTACTGGTGTTATACGAGGTACATTTGCCTTAACCTTGATTGATATGATTTAGGGTCTAATTGAGATTAAACTGGCATGGATAGAAGTAGATTATAGA
Source organism: Sphenostylis stenocarpa (assembly GCA_963425845.1). Classification (NCBI taxonomy): domain Eukaryota; kingdom Viridiplantae; phylum Streptophyta; class Magnoliopsida; order Fabales; family Fabaceae; genus Sphenostylis; species Sphenostylis stenocarpa. The sequence goes on along the minus strand of OY731400.1, from coordinate 8,180,385 downwards.
TCCCTAAGAATCTAAAAACTGATATTGTTAAATCTGTTAGTAAAAAGACAATCAATATAGTTGATAGTAATCTAGACAATCAATTCACAACATATCCAATAGATTACATATAATAGATTAGCATCAGATATATCATGGTTTTCAAGTCTGGTTGCTTTAGTCAATAAAAACACCTTTTAATCGGTTAAATAAACTTAAACAACAGTTTTCATTACTGTTTTAATCGATTTAAAGTCGAAATAATCGATTGTTTTTACTAAAAATTCATGTTTTCAAAATCTTAAATGTTTTAATCGATTAAACCTTTCTTTCAATCGATTAAAATCATTTGCCAAGAACATTTTAACCGATTATGCTCTGTTTTTAATCGATTTTTATTCTGAAAAGAGGATTAAAGGCTTTAGTTAATGGTTGTTCCTGTAACATGCTACTAAAGCGTGATTCCCTTATCTTTACACGTGTTAATTGTATTCATTACAAACGTGTTAATGGAGATAAGTTTGAATCAACTTTAATTGATTCTTTTCATGAGTGAAATATTGATTCACTTTGTATTTTTCAAAAACTTGAGCATATTTTCGAAACCTTACATTTTTCTCTCTTCTATTCCCTATTTTTGATGAAGTCAAAAGGGGGAGAAATAGTTGCATCACTTTAAGATAAATTTAAGAGCAACAGTTTAGGGGGAGAAATAAGTTTTAGGGGGAGAAATAAAACATTATTACATTTTTTTCTCACCTAACCTCATTATCAAGTGACTTATTTTGCAGAGATTGTTTTTTTCAAAATGGTGTTTGTCTTCATCAAATAGGGGGAGACTGAAAGTGATACTAGCAAAGATCTCAGTGATTTGATGAAGTCAAAGATAAAGTCAAAGGTCAACTCTGCAACAGTCAAACAAGTCACTCGAAGAATGGAGCTCGAAGACTTAGTGTGTTTTAACGAAAGCTTAGGTAAAACCACTTTACCTTTTCCACTCGCATGAAGCTCCTTCACTCAATTTGCAAAATGCCTCAAAAATAGTTTTAAACAAATCAAACAAAAGCATTTTGACAAAGAACTTTCTTAACAATGTTTTTAACTCGATATAGTTTTAAAAGAAACAATTAAAATCACTTAGAATGCGTAAAGAAGTGTTTTTTCAGTATTTTAATCGATACAAACTTCTTTTAATCGATTAAAACCCTTTATGACCGATTAGAATTCAAATATGACAGGTCGAATGAAATATAATCGATCAGACTTTAAAAATGAGCGATCAGATTTATTTTAATCGATTAAAACACGTTTCAATCGATTAAAACCACTTTAGAAGTCAGGATGATCGATCAGAATGAAATTATGACCGATCGGAGTTGGTTATGATCGATCAGAATTGAATTATGACCGATCAGACTTATTTCAATCGATTAAAACAAATTTCAATCGATTAAAATGACTTGAAAATTTTTGTACAGAGTTTCAATCGATTAAAACGCATTTCAATCGATTAAAATAACTTGGAAAATCTTTGTACAGAGTTTCAATCGATTAAAACGCGTTTCAACCGATTAAAACAACTTAGAAAAATTCTGTGCAGGTTTTTAATCGATTAAAACTTCTTTGTATCGCTTAAAATAACTTGAAAAGTTTTATAAGAAAGTTTTAAAGTAAATCAATCGATTAAAACGCGAATCAATCGATTGAATCACTCTTGAAAATGTTTGTAAAATGTTTTAACTGATATAAACATGGTTGTATCAACTAAAACAATTTTGTTAAAGAACAAGAACGCATTAATGGGTTGAAAGGACTTTTAACAGATTATAACGGCTATTTCAACAGATTAAAATAAACTTTCAACAGATTAATTAATGCAGCAGATTTGAAAACTCTTTTAAAATCAGATTTGCTTGGAACTTTTTACATATCAGTTTTCATATAAACTAAGCAATCAATTCAAGCAACTGTTAAGCATTCTTTTCCAAGAAAGATTCGCAACTGCTTTGTGAACTTCTTTTGAAATCTTTCTTGAGGCACTTTTGCATTTTTTGAAGAAGAAACTTACTGTGGATTAGTGTAATCCGGCTTGCGCTTTCTAAGTCTCTTCTTTTCAATTTCTATTCATTCTTTTGTACTGTTTTGTACCTGGAATTTGGGTACTGGTTTCTCTGTAACTGGAATTTGGTTGTAGAGGTTTTCAAGAACTGGAATTTGGTTCTTGGTGAAAGGTTTGGTGCCTGGAATTTGGGTACTGGGTTCTCTGCGACTGGAATTTGGTTGCAGAGGTTTCCAAGAACTGGAATTTGGTTCTTGGTGGAAAGGTTAAAGTCAGGAACTGGAAATTGGTTCTGGTGTTAGAGTAGGTGTAAGATTGTTGAGTCTGTAAAACATCTATTCTAGTGGAACCCAGCTGGAATTTGGCTGGAGACTGGACGTAGCCCTAGTATTGGGTGAACCAGTATAAAATTACCGGTGAAATCTTTTCTAACCTTTCTCTCTTTAATTTCAGTTGCTGCGCTTGTATTGTTTAATTGCCTTGTGATTCGTGAATTGATTAGTAAACTTAATTTTCGAATTAGATAATCTGTTTATTGCGAAAAACTTTCAAAAATCAATTCACCCCCCCTCTTGATTTAAAACTACTTTTCTAACATATTCTCCATTGGGGAACGTGGAGGAGACTTTGGGTGAGTGTGCTCGATGACTCATGTGGTGGTAATGCTGAGCCGTGAGGAGTGTTTTTGTTTTGCCTTCGGAGTAGGAAGGGATCCTCTTGGGGATGACTAAGCCTTTCCGTCGGCTTTTCTGATATTTGATGATTGTTCCCTCTTTTATTGGGTAGAAGAATGATGACTGGAGCTTTGGCTTCTAGAAGCTTCTTATGACAACTTGCTCTTCTTTCTTGAGGGAGAGCAATGTGTGGAGACTTATTACTTTCTTGTGCCTTCTTTTCTGGGTAGAAGGATGGTAGCTGGAGCTCTTATTTTGCTGAGTCGCTTGATTGACAACTTTCTCCATTTTCTTGAGGGCATTATTTGGAGACTCGGTCTCGGTGATCCTGTTTTCAATCACAAACATGGAGCTAGTCTCCTTATATATGCATGAATGTTTTTCGTTTTTTGTTATTTGTCTGAAGTAATTTTTATTTCTTTCATTTTTGACATTGACAAAGTCGTTTTGTGCGACTACTTGTGTGGATGCCCTAAATGCAATCTATTCTTTTTTATTGATGCATCTGGAAAAGTGACTGGCATTCTCCTGCTGGAATTTTTATGATTATGATGAATGGAATTTTTTCTGATTATGATGAAGGGCCCCTCTCTTTTATTCATTTTTTGGTTTAGCCCTATCTTTTGCCTAGACCGCCCTTTTTGGGGTTTTCGGTCTAGCGGGCTGCCTTAATTTTTGCCTAGGATATCTTAGCGGGTTTTTTTCCTTTTTTATGAATGCCCTAACTTTTGCCTAAGAATCTCCTAGCAGGCATTATTTTTTTTTTCTCATTTCTCTTTTCTTTTTGAGAGAAAGGACCCTATGCATGTATGCAATGTTTGTGATATGCATCCTATAATACTATTTCAATTAATTTTTCAAAAGGATTAACCAATGTGCTTTTACTTCTGATGAACTTTTGACGTTATGTGCTTTCGCTGACAGAACAGGTTGTACCGATTTCGCCATCTTGATCTTTTCATGACCGAAAAATGATTGTGTTAATTGTAGAGCGACTTGCCATGTTAGTGCGCCCCTCCCTTTCCTTGGGGATGTCAATCCTCCTATTGATTACTATCTCCATATTTCCCTACTACTTACTAGAATGCCGTAGTGGTAAGGGTCAAGAGAAGAGAAAGAAGAGGATATTTAATTCAAAGGCTTGTGTTTTAAAATTGTTTTATTTTGACAAAAAATGGTTTTTGTAAGCACGACTAGCCAAGGTTGGTTAGAGTGTTTAGGCTAGTTTAAACAAACGTTTTATTTATGGAGTGACGTCTTATTATATGGCGCTTGCTATGACTGATTGACTTCCCTAGTCTGCCCTTTGGGTTTTCAGCTTAGGATGTTGTGTTTTGTTTTGTCCTAACTTTTGTCTAGGTTTCTTTTTTGTTACTTTGGGAAACCTAGCGGACTTTATTTTGTAACCCTAATTTTTGCCTAGGCTACCATACCCTTTATGGTTGTTCGGGTGTCCTAGCGGGTTTACCCTAACTTTTGCGTAGCCCCCTTAATGGGTTTCCTACCGGGTACCTTGCCTCTTTTTTTGGCCTTTAGCTTCTATGGGCTTCTTTTGATTTTTGTTTTCTCTTTTCACAACATTGGCAAAACACGACTTTATTATGATGAGGTAGAACTTTTATTTTGTGTTTCTAGTCAATTAGTGATGATGGATTTGACTTTTATTTTGGTCAATGGCGCAGTTTGATTACCTTGACGCACTTTTGAAAACGTTTTCTTAAACATGGTTATTAATGAGGTTTAGGCATTAATAGCAAGAAGAGAAGCAGATAGTAAGAATGACATTCTTTGTAATTAATAGGGAAATATGTGCCCTACAATGCTCGGGGGTCGGGCTAGCCCCGAGGAGTAATCTCTAATAGTCATCGGATTTACAACCCTAAGAATCAGAAGGAGAACACCTAATGACTAAAGTCGCTTTTGACGCTTGAACCCCTCTATTTGGGAAAATCTGATTCAAGGTGTGGAGGGGAGACTTCCCTTTTATCCGTGCAGCTTGATCCTTTGTAGGGTAATGCTTTAAAGGATTGTTTTTAAAATTTGGTGACTCCCTTATTTCTTGAGAGTTTCTAATGAGCCCTTGGTTTGGGCGGCATCCATATTTTCTCATCACGTGGGTCACCTTCATATTGTTGGGGAAGTCTTTTCATATTGGCAAAAGATATTTCAAAGGTCCTCTTCAGCCGCATCCATTCAAGGTAGGGCAGACGACTTACTGATCCGAATGTCGTCTTTAGCTCGAACCGTGAGCAGCTTGTCGCCTACCGTGAGTTTGTCTCTTTGGTGGAGCATTGGGAGAACTGCCTTAGCGTCGTGAATCCAAAGTCTACTCAGTTTCCTCTTTGGATTATGTTTTCCTTCGGTCTTTTATTTTTTCTTTATTTGTAGGAGCGTCATCTTACAGCTCCTTGGGGGAATAAATTCTTTCTTTTCTAATTTTGCCCCCAATACTAGCTATGCTGGAGATATCCTTATTAATGGGCGGTGTTTTTGCGCATTTCCACGGTACTACCTTATTCGATTCGAGGCGTGAACAAAATGTAACGGCATCCTTGCCCCCTTTTCCTTATTTACTCAGATGACCAACGGTTGAGGTTTATTATCCTTCTTAGGCGGATCAACCGTTGGAGATAACTTGACGACAAAAGGTTTGCTCTTCATCCTACTTCGATTCGTGGAAAGCACATCGACTAATCCTTTCTTTTTATTATCTTATTTAAAGTGAGAATGAATGAATGCAATAGACGGTTGAGATGATGAAAACAAACAATTTTATTTATTTCATCTAGACAGTGTACATTCCTCAATGCAATGTTTCGAAGTACTTTTTTTTTTTAAAGCGGAGAAGCCTAAATGAGCCCATAGGCAAGTAAATATTTCTATTTATTTTCTTTTTTTACTTCCCGTGCATGGCATGCGAATGCCCTAATCCTCTTTTCATGACATTGAGGAATGTCCACTTTCTTCAATTGTCTATTATTAGATGCATGTTATGAGGATGAAGCTTGGCGGATGTATGTATGCAAGTGTTTGTTTTTTCCTAAACATTATCATGTTTTATTTTCTAACATGATGTATGATAGTGTTTGGGATTTTGTATTTTTTGTATGCGGATGAGAGCATGAAGAATACCAGCCACTTTCTAAAATGCAAAAAGATTTTTATTGAATGATTTATAAGATGGATATTCCTTAAGACAATGACTTAGGTAATCCTCCTTAAAGCTTATGCTTTGTGGGGTATCCTACCCACCTCGGTGTAATGGTTCCTTCCCCATCACGGATTTGACAAGTATAATGGCAATCACCATCACACCTTAGTACACTTGTCCCTTCCTTGTCGTGAAGGTCACAAATGTGCTCGGGGCCTCTTTCGCCATTGTCTTAGGGATATCTAGTGCTCCCTAGAATGAATGTATTTATGCATGCACCAGTACAAAAGGGCAATAGATGTTCAAAGTGCGATAACTTTTGACTGGGATGTCGGATTTGCACGCACAACATATCAAAATGAAGAGAAAAAGGTGAAGAATCAGGCTGCAAATACCCAAAGGGGATTTGGCCCAGTAATTTTTCCAAAAAACGCCTCTAAGACCCACTTTTTAGGGATTTATTAAAATGATGCGTATGCATACTTTCCTTTCTTTATGCATTTATTTTCTCTCTTAGTTTTTATAAACGTTTTGCTTTTGTTATTATTATTTTATTTATTTTGGATTTTTTTATTTTTTATTTTAGCCTTTTATCTCTTCTGTCGGACTGCGTGGCTACTTAGCTTACAAAGAACCTGAAACCAGGCTAGCTAAAAGGCAGACTGTTCGAGATAAACATATGGCTTTATGCGAAAGAATAGTTAGCGTCCCTTATCTCTTCTGTCGGAACTGCGTGGCTACTTAGCTTGCAAAGAACCTGAAACCAGGCTAGCTAAAAGGCAGACTGTTCGAGATAAGGGTGTTTATTTGTGAAAGTTGTTTTGTGATTTTTGTTCCGTTGTTTGTTTATGCTATGCAACAAACAAATGCAGCAAACACATGTACACAGAATTCGATCATCCACGAACAGGCGAGAATTCGTTTTTATCACGAGGTAGGGTTTTCCTGCAGAAAAGTGCATTGGCAAGGGTAGGTTCTAACTGTTCTCACCAGGCTAAGGCCCCCAAGGTGCCCCCATTATAGGGTCCCCACTCTCCAGCCTTCCGACCATGCTTAGCACTAAGGCCATAGTCAGTCTTGTTGCCAAAAGAGGAAGGTTATCACCTTGAGTGGTGGTTTCCGATCACACCGGTGGGCACAAGGCCATCACTACAGCGAACCGTACCTGCCACCCACTCCCTATGGATTTCTCACTTGCCCCCGGGTATAGAGGGAACTGTAGTGTGCAAGGGTTTGTGTGCAGTTTGTATTTCAAACAATTGCGTAAAATAAACAAACAACAGTTATTAAAGCCAAGCATTAAAACATGTTATAATACAAGGCAGGGTAAAAGCATAATTTTCTTGGTTTATTTATTTTTAAGCTGACCCATCACTAAATGGGATCAACTCTCTAGGCTTCCCCAGTGGAGTCGCCATCTATCGCCGTCGTCAAAAAGAGAGGCGGTCGGAGCGACGCGATGGTTCTGACTTTCCAATTTTTGCGTTTTTTTATTGGTGGTTACAACGCCTTTAGGTTGTCCGATAACCGGGCTGAACCTAGGGGCGAGGTTTTTGAAAAGGCGCTCTTGGATTGTCTGATAACCGGGCTAATCCAAAAGCTAGTTTTGAAAGGTTCTGTGGAGTCGCCACCGATGTTTTTACTGGAAACATCGGAAAAGGGATTAAAAGGCGTCGGTTTTCGAAAAAACCAACTTTGGTCACTAGAACCAGAGTTGGGTAAGGGAGTTAGTTACGTGTAAAGGAAGTATTAGTTCCTTTACGACGCCCCTTTCGGGTTCCCTATGATAGGCCAGCTTTATGTAAATGATTAAACCAGAAAAATATGCTTTTACCCTTTTATTCTGTGGAATTTATAATTACGACTACATGGCCCTAGTATCTATTGCATAATTTAAAATTAAAGCGATAAAAGTAGAGAGGGAGAATATGAACCTCCGAAGCACGCTTTTGTATTAATTCTTTTAAAAAGAGGGTGCTTTGTGGCAGCCCTTCACTCTACAGCGCCGGAAAACCTCTCGGAACGCTCGAAAAACACTCCAAAGACACTCAGAAGCTCCGAAAATGCGTCGGAGGGATTCTAGAGAGAGAAACTAGTGATTTTCTAGAGAGAAGGAGGAGAAAGCTCTGTGTGGTGTGTGGAAATGAGGGGAGGGAGCACCCTATTTATAGGGATTCGCGCCTGTCAGGTCGAGATGGCCGTCTAGTCTGACAAGGTCGAGACGGCCGTCTCGAAATTCCAGACGGCCGTCTCGCCTTGCAGGAATGGCGAGACGGCGGTCTCGCCTTTCGCGAGTGGCGAGACGGCCGGCTCGCCAAACGAGACGGCGGTCTCACCACTTGTGCAAGGCGAGACGGCGGTCTCGAATCCGAGACGGCGGTCTCGACCCCAAAAGGCGAAAATCCTTATTTTTGTGCCAAAAATCCCTCCTATCCTAGTATGGGGCCTAATAGTCTCTCCTAGTGGCTTCTTAGGCTTCGTCCATCTTCGAAAAGGAGGTCTTCTGATCTTTATTGTGAGACCGGGCAAGATTTGGGGTCTATAGTGCTCAAATCAATGTTAGAACTAATAGGGAAATTTCTAAAAAATAGCACACACGTGTGGATCTTTCAGTAGTAATGCTTGAAATTTGGGAGCATTCATGAGTATCATGCTGACTTGAAGTGCAAAAACCATACATAACACCAACAAATGGAAAATTTTGTTGCATAGGTGCTGGTGTGTGTGCAACATTATGAAATTATTGTTGATTATGTGCCAATTGCTTGACGATAGAAGCAAGGTTGTCAAGTTTGTTCTCTAGTTGTTGTGTTGCCTTTAATTGAAAACTGTTGAGAGTTAGTGACCATGGTTTCAATCAATTATCTTTCCACTTTGGGAGTTTTGTTAACAAGTGCTCCACCACTTTCTACATCAGTCATGCTTCTATCCATAATTGTAAGACCTTCATAGAAATATTGGATAAGAAGCTGCTCACTGATTTGGTGGTGAGGGCAACTTGAGCACAATCTTTTAAATCTCTCCCAATAATCAAATAAACTCTCCCTGTCTAGCTGTCTAATACCACAAATCTCCTTTCTAATTGAAGTAGCTCTTGAGGCTGGAAAGTATTTCTCCAAAAATAGCCTCTTCAAGCTCTCCCAACTTGTAATTGATCCAAGAGATAAGTAGTACAGTTAGTCTTTTGCAACCTCATGCAGTGAGAATGGGAATGCTTTCAGTTTACCATGATCCTCACTAACACCTTAGGGTCTCATGTAGAACAAACAATGTGGAATTCCTTAAGGCGTTTGTGTGGATCCTCACCTACAAGACCACAAAGTCTTGGCAAAAAATGGATTAAACCTGTTTTAAGAACAAAAGGCACATCCTCATGATCATCATCATCAAATTGAATGCATATGTTATGACATGAAACATCTGTTGCAGCTAACTCTCTAAGAGTTCTCTCATCCACTGTATTTTGGAACATGTTTTCAGTAGATGAAGATGAGAGATTCACTTGTTTAGTTAATTTTCTTTTGAATTTTTTCAAAGTTCTTTCAATTTTTGGATAAAATGCAAAGGTTTGAACACTATGAGAATGAATTATTCAATTCAAAAATCAAAAGATAAAAGAACAAACTCAAACTATACAGAAAAAAACAAGCTATTAAAGTTAATCCGCTGAGCGAACACTGATCCACTGAGTGGATTTGTTTCAATGACCAACTAAACTGAAAAATTGGACAATTTTGCTAAGAAAAATTTAATCCACTAAGCGAATGCCAAACCACTTAGTGAATTTCAAATCACTGAGTGGATTTAACTAAAAAAAATAAATTAAAACATTGGATAAAAAAATGCTCAATGGACAACAAACTGTTAAGCAAAAAATAAAGCACTCAGTGGATGACAAACCGTTGAGCGAATGACTCAAAAAAAGTAAATTTTTTAAGGTTTTCAAAGCTTTTGACTCAAACAAAACACAAACAACTCAACACAAACTCAAAACAAATATGTACACAATCCTTGGACAAAAGAAAATTGAGATTTAAAATAAAACAATCACTAATTGCTCCTTGACAACGGTGCCATTTTGATGAAGTTAATCCTATTACCTAGATTTCATCAAACAATTTGCAATGAAAGGAATGTAATACTAGGGCTAACCTAGGTCATATCCTCGAGGAGAATTGCTTGATTTTGTTTAAATCTTGATTTTCAATGTCAAAAGTCAAGAAATAGGGAGATTTTTGGATTTTTAATACAGAAAGGTAAATTGAAAACAATAAACTAATATATTAAAAGCAGTAAATGAAAGCATGTAAATGAAAACAATAAACCTAAATTATGAAAGAAATTAAAGAAAACATTTTAAAGAAAGCTTATAAATTGTGAAAGATGTAAATGCAGAAAAGTAAAAGCATTGAATTAAATCTACTGCTACAAAGCTTTAAAGTTTGGTAAAATCATTGTAAACAAAGTTTGTAAGTAAAAACATAGTCAAAATGAAAATTGAATTGAAGGTTGATTAAGAATAGTGAAGATGATAGTAAGAAATTGTGTTGATTCTCCAATCATAAACTTGCTTTTACTATTATTGTTTATTTCTATGGAATTGTCTTGTAATCACAAAAACAAGTCAACAACAATTCCAATCAATTACAATCCATTTGAAATTCATATTCACAACTCAATTCCTAAATCAAACAATCATTTAAATCTAGAAGTTGAATTGTGATGTAAATGAGAAATTCAATCAAATAGCCTTAATTACATTGATTGTAATGGATTATAATCGATTAGAATAATTAAAAATCAAATCTAAACCAAAGAAAATAGTTTTAATTAATGAATCAACAACAAAAACGAATTAGAATGTGATTAACATATGGAAAACCAAAAATAACATGAAAACAGAGAAGCAATTGAATGGAAGAAGATGAAAAAGATAAAATAGAAAGTAAACAAGAAGTAAAGAGAAAAAAAAACAAATCTAATCAATAACAACTTGAATTGATAAACTTCATAGCATTTTTTGTACAATAAACTCCATGAATAGACTTGAAAGTTAAGCATCACTGAAAACTAGAGAACTTGAGAACTAAACTAGAGAAATCTGAAAAATGAACTTATAACTAAAACTTAACTTATGTTTTTAAGTCTTCAAAGGCTTATTTATACAAAAACAAAAGCATACGAAACAATTAAGGTCCATAATTACATAATAGAACTCAAAAAAACATTTTGCAAAAATGACATTAGATGAATGTACTCAACGGATTGGAAAGCACTCAACAGGTTTATAGTTAAATTAGTTACATAAGATTTGACACATTTTGCTCAATCAATCAAAAAGCGCTAAGCGAATTTAATTGTGTTGAACGGATAACAAAGCGTTGAGCAGATTGCTAATAAATTATATTAAGAGATTTTTAATTCCCTTTTACAAAAAATATCTTAACTATTAATAATTGAAAGCACTGTGGGGGAGATTGATGGAAATGTGAAACATTTCCCTACATTCTAAAGAAGATGATTTTGATGAAGATTCAAGTCAACACTATTCAAGATTTATACAAGCCCGGAGACTAGATAGAGTGTTAGAACACTAGATATGGAAGTACAAGTTGATGAAGTAGTATTATACATAAGCCTCTGAAACACAAGTATGAAACAATTTCATATTATGACATTTTTCACTGACATAATCGATTATGAGAGGTTCATAATCGATTATGTCAGCAACGAAGCAATTGTTTTTGAAAATCTCTCTATCATAATCGATTATATAAGTATCATAATCGATTATGATGCATCAGAAATGAAAATTGATTTTGCCTCTGTCATAATCGATTATATAAGTACCATAATCGATTATGATACATCAAAAATAAAAAATTGATTTTGCCTCTGTCATAATCGATTATGCAAGTAACATAATCGATTATGGCACTTAAAATTTGAAAAATATATTCATTTTTTAAAGATAATAGTCGTTGAAAACATCCCGATTTTTCTCTACGAATTAATTACTAAGCAATGACCATTTTTTTATTTATATTCTAACATATTCAATGTTATTTTCCTATATAAATAAACTTTGATGAAAAATCAAAATACAAAACTTAAGATACAGAATTTTGAATACACAACCAATTTTGAGAAAATCATTCTGAGCAAGGCAACAGAGACATTTTACATTTTCTAAGAAAACCCTTTCTCTATTGTCTTCGGTGCTTTTATTGTTAATCACACTTGTGCTTGGAGCTATCTGAAAGTGATGAAGATCTTATTGATTTGATGAAGTCAAAGATAAAGTCAAAGTCAAACTTTGCAGCGGTCAACAGTCACTTAGATAAAAGAATAGAGGGATTAGTGTGTTCGCAACTATGCTTAGGTATAATCATTTTTATCTTTTCTGCTGCATGAGGTTTCTTCACTTAAAAGATTTTGCAAAATGCCTCTAAAAACGTTTAAGCAGTTAAAAACAAAGTATTTTAACAAAAGCTTTCTTAAATAAGTTTTTAACCGATATAATTTCGAAATAACCGGTTGTTTTCATTAAAGAAAGTTTTGAAAACTTTCTGTCAGTGTTTTAACTGATAAAGCTTCGAAATAACCGATTAAAATCACTTAAAATGTTAAGAGAAGTGTTTTTGCAGTATTTTAATCGATACAACTTGGTTTTAATCGATTAAATCCACTTAGTATTCAGGATGATCGATCAAAATGCAATTATGACCGATCAGAATCAGATATGATCGATCAGAATTGAGTTATGACCAATCAGAAATTTTTCAATCGATTAAAACAACTTAGAAAATTTCTACACAGCGTTTTAATCGATTAAAACTTATTTCTATCAGTTAAAATCACTTGAAAAATTTTACAATAAAGTTTTGTAGTATATTAATCGATTGAAACGTGAAACAATCGATTAAATCAAATTAGAAGATTTTTTGTAAAGAGTTTTAATTGATATAAACGTTGTCGTATAAGTTAAAACAAATCTGTTAAATAATCAAGAACGCTTTAATGAATTAAAAGAAGTTTTAACAGATTAAAACTATACTTTTAACATATTAAAAGATTATTTTAACAGATTGATTAAACCAGCAGTTTTGAAAATCTTCTATAAAAATAGTTTGGCTTGAACATTTTAAAACATACATTGAACATCAATCTTTAGCAATCAAGCAAGCAAACTTTAGCACTCTTTCAAGAAAGATTCGCGCCAGTTTTTGTGAAGTTCTTTGAAATTCTTTCTTGAGGCAAATTGCTTTCTTTTGGAGAAGAAACACACTGCAGAATTGCATAAAACTGGTTTGAACATTCTAGTTTCTTCTTTTCATTTCTTTACATTCTTTTTGTATTGTTTGGTGCCTGGAATTGTGGGCACTGGTTTCTCTGCAGCTGGAATTTGGTTGTAGAGGTTGTCAAGAACTGGAATTTGGTTCTTGGTGAAAGGTTAGGTGCAGGAACTGGAATTGTGGTTCTTGTGGTAGATTAAGTGTAAGATTGTAATCTGTAAAACATTTGATCTAGTGGAACCCAACTGAAATTTGGCTGGAGACTGGACGTAGCCCTGGTATTGGGTGAACCAGTATAAATACCGGTGATATCTTTCTAAACCTTTCTCCTCTTTTAATTCTGTTGTTGCGTTTATTGTTGATTGATTGCTTTGTGATTCAAGAACAAATATGAAATCTTATTTTTACAAATAGATAATCTGTTAATTGCGAAAATCTTTCAAAGATCAATTCACCCCCCTCTTGATCTAAAACTACTTTTCTAACACTATCATTCTACAGGATTTTACAATTTGTTGTCTCCATTATCAGGTGTGACTGTTCTTGTTGAAGTTTTTATATTTAGGGTTTCCTTTGTAGGAACTGTTCATCCTTTGATTTGTTCATAGGAGGTGTTCATCTCAAGTGGGATTCTTAAGAGGTATGTTTTCATCCTTTGATTTGTTCAGAGGAGGTGTTCATCTTAAGTGATATTCTTGAGAGGTGTGTTTTCATCCTTCGATTTGTTCATAGGAGGTGTTCATCTCAAGTGAGATTCTTGAGAGGTGTGTTTTTATCCTTTAATTTGTTCAGAGGAGGTGTTCATCTCTAGTGCGATTCTAGAGAGGTGTTTATCTTTTTAAATTAGTTTACTGTTTACTGGTTCTTCTGCAAAGTTATTTGTAATTTGTAAATTGAATTTTAAAGATAGTGAATTGGATTGTCTCTCTCGTATTAGAAGTGATAAGGAACTGGATGCAGGGTTGACTTGACCCGAACCAGTATAAATTACTATGTGTTTTTATCTTTCCCTATATCTCTTTGATTATTTTATCGCTTCCACTTTATCTATATTCAATCTGATAATTAAAATTGAATTAACAAACTATTGGACATCTTAAATAAATTTTTAATTTGTACATATATTTACCCTCCTCTAGATGTCATTTGTCTAATAATAATTAATTAATAAAATATATTAAATATATATAAATTATATTAATAAAATCATTGATAAAATGTGTTCACTAGGGTGATTCTTTCTCCATGAGAGATCCAACACCAATACCCAGGTGTAAATCCTCTTCGAAGAATGTGAACATGTACTTTATCTGAAATTAAAAATCTCTCATTTTTACATTCCTTACATGGACACCTTATTTTTCTTTCACTTGAAAAGTTTAGTTGTTGATGTTCAAAAGTCATAAACATTTCAAGACCACTTAAAACTTCATTTATATATGTCTCTCAACCAAGAAGAAATCTATTATATATCCATGCTCGATGTGTAGTCATTTATATTTTTAGCTTGATTCCAAAATGCCTATTGTATATTCAAATTTAGAAGTAATAAAGAAAAAATTTATCATATGTTAAGTTGTTGATCTAGTTTAACCATCTAACATAGTATTAGTAATAAAAATAATATACATATATGATAAGTGTCAAATATTCATATTTTTATGCTTAATTATGACAGTTATCTCATGTAATTATTAAGGAATCAATAGTAAAAGTCCCAATAATATCTAATTGTTCATATTTTGAGTATTGAAGAGTAAATAGTCAAACTTATGCAATTTTGTGTCAAAATGCAAGTAATGATAAGGAGAGAGTAAACACTAGGCTTAAACCGCTCAGCGGTTCCAATTCGCTTAGCAGATTCGCGCAATAGAGGACTGATGAAGTTAATCTTGTTGCCTAGATCTCATTAAAGAATTTTTTAATTAAAATAATGCAATGCTAGGGCTGGCCTAGGTCATGTCCTCGAGGAGAATTGTTTTATTTTGTTATAATCTTTATTTTCAATATCCAAAGCTAGGAAATAAAGGTTTTTTTTATGATTTTAGAATGCAAGAAAAGTAAATTGAAAACAATAAACCTAAACTATGAACGCAATTAAAGAAAACAGTAAATGAAAGCATTAAAGAAAGCTTATAAATCTACTTCTACAAAGCTTTAAAGTTTGTTAGAAACATTGTAAACTAAAGTTTGAAAGTAAAAACAGAATCAAAATGAAAATTGAATTAAAGGGTGATGAAGAATAGTGAAGAAACTGTATTGATTCCTCAATCATAAACTTGATTTTATGATTATTAATTTCCATATAATTGTCTTGCAATCACAAAAAACAAATCCACAACAGTTCCAATCAATTACAATCCATTTGAAATTCGTATTCACAACTTAATTCTTAAATCAAGCAATCACTTAAACCTAGAAGTTGAATTTTGATGTAAATAAGACATTCAATCAAATAACCTCAATTACTTTGATTGCAATGAATAATAATTGGTTAGAATCATTAAGAATCAAATCTAAATCATAGAAAACAAGTTTTAATCGATGAATCAACAATAAAAGCAAATTAGAATATGATGAACATTTGAAAATGAAAAACAACATGAAAACAATAAAGCAATGGAATGGAAGATGAAGTAGAATATGAAACAAAAGGTAAAACGAAAGATTAAAGAGATAGTTAAACAAATTTTATCAAGAATAACTTAAATTGATAAATTTCATAGTATTATTCGTACAAGAAGCTCCATGAACAGACTTGAAAACTAAGCATCACTAAAAACTAGAAAATCTGAGAACTAAGTTATGATTCAAACTTAACTTATATTTTTTACCTTCAAAGGCTTATTTATATAAACAAAGGTATACGAAACAATTAAGGTTCATTCGAGGCCCATAATTAAATAATAAAACTCAAAAACAATATTATGCAAAATTGAAATTTGATGATGTTAAATTAGTTACATGAGATTTGACACATTCCGCTTAGCAGGATCAAAATGCGTTGAGTGGATTTCAAAATGTTTAGTGGATGACTGATTTTCATATAAGGAGCTTTCCGGACTGATTTTGCTTGAGCGGATTCAAAAGCCTTTAGCAGATTCCACTTGTTTAACCTTTTATAATTTCTTTAATTTTTCATTCCTGCAAAAGTAAATAAATAATTAGTTAAAATATACAATTTATGCAATAAATTGTATTAAGATATTTTTATTTTCTTTTTACAAAACGATATTAAATATTAATAATTAATTAAGAAAATATACTAAATATATATATAAATTATACTAATAAAATTATTGATAAAATATGTTCATCAATAACATTTTAAAAGAACAAAAATCGCTCAGCAATTCTGAATCCACTAAATGGATTCGCGTCGCGTCAGATAACAAACCCTTCTAAAATAAAATCACTCAATGGACACCGATCCTAAACCCTAAACGTTGTTATTCAACCCATAATAACAATTCATGATTTCAAAATTCTCCAAAAGTGCAATTCCAACCAGTGGTGGATCTTGACCATTGATTTTGGAGGGGTCAAATAATATATTATTAATAAATAATAAATAAATATAAAAGGAAGAAAGAAGATGAAAGGGTGAAAGGATAAAACTGTAGATATATACTTAAAATATATTAAATAATCATTAAGTTTGAGGGAGACAAAATCATAAATTATACGAGAGTTACAAACCGAGGAGAGATCGAGAAGATAAAATTGTAAATATATAAATAAATATATTAAATGTTTATTAATTTTAGAGGGCTAAAATCATAAATTACATAGGAGTTATAAAACTTTGGGGAAGTCAGAGCTCCCTCAACTCGTAACAAATCCACCACTGATTCCAACCACATTTAGTCATTTAGCATGAATACGGAGGTAATTTCGAGTTCAATTTAAACCTTTATGCAACCAGGAACATCATGATAACCGTTGAATAAATAAATAAGCAACATTAAATATTACTACAGAAGAAAGAAATTAAATTAATGACACAAAATATAAAACTATTGCATATACCTACAATTGAATCCAGAGGAAACGCTGAGATGGAGATTGGCTGCTTGAGATTTGAGATTTGAGATATGAGGAGTAAGTTGAGATGGAGATTGGCTTGAGATTTGAGATTTGAGATATGACAAAGAGAGAGTTGAGTGCAAATTTTCTTAAAAAAATTGTTTAAATTTATAGAAAACTTATTTCTTGCAATTTTTATCAAAATTTTGTAAAAATATTTCCATGAAAAATGATAATTTTTAGTAGTGACACAAGGAGACGGTGGGTCACATAAGAGAGAGTTGAGGAGCAGGATAGGGTTACAGATAAGCAATGAGGAAGATGAACAAGTTTTTTTATAAAATTTAATAATATAAAATTTTAACTCTAAAATATTTTTTAAAATAATTATAATATTAATACTTAATAAAAATAGTTTTTTATGTATATTTTTATTATTTTATATTTAAATTTATCAAAATAAAATGAAAACTTATTATTATTTTAAATAAAATTATTTAATAATTTGTTATAATTAATTTAATAAAATAATATTTTATTAAATAAATTGTTTTAATATTTAAAAAATATTCTATTTTATTTTCCTGCAAAATATAATTTATAAAAACTCCATAAATTTTCTTTTTAAAAATTTTCCTGACTTATTTAAATATTTCCTGCAAATTTATATTCATAATAAAATTTGCAATAAATAAATTTAAATTTTTACTCTTTTTCTTGTAAATTTTTATTTGCAAAAAGGTTTTATATACTTGCTATAAAATTTGTAGAAATTTATTATAAATAACTTTTTGTAAAAAAATTCTAACTATTTCTTATAAATATTTTTTAGCAGGAAAATTTACGGTTATTTTTTATGAATAAATTTTTGTTGAAAAAATTGTAATATTTTTTGTGAAAAAAAATGGCAAGAAATAATTGAATTTCTAATAGTGAATTAAATGTTCTCTATCTAAGCAAAAATATTAAAATTTAATAAATTTAAACTATTTAATCTGAATTAAATATTTGAAAAATGAAACAATTTCAAATGAGAATATGTTAAAAACATAATGTATTTAATTATTTTTTAAAATTATAAACATTTTTTATTCAAATAAAAGGTTACAATTTTCTTAAGTATTGAGCATTGTGTTCGATGAAATACATCAATAAAAATAGTATAAGACAATAGTATAAAAATGAAACATGAGAGAAATAATTGTCAAGTACCTATAGAAATCAAAAGTAATATAACGAAAAGGTAAATTTTTTGTCTCTTTCTATGTGATCAAAGAATATTGATGATGAATAATAGAAGATTTAAAGATAGACATTAAAGATAGGAAGGAGAATTATTGAAAGAAATTGTGAATGATTGATGGAAAATGTAATCATTTACAACACAACACTTTAGTTATAATGGTTGTATTTAGTCAATGTAGTTCATCATTCATTCTAAGGAATTAAATAATATATTATTAATAAATAATAAATAAATATAAAAAATAAAAAAATAATTAAATTTGTAAATATATTATCAAATATATTTTATAATTATAAATTTGTAGTTAAAATTATAAATATCAATATAAATTATAAAATTTGGAGGAAATATAGTATTTAAATAAAAAAAGTCTAAAAATAAATTATTTTAATTTTCTAAAAATTATTAAATTTTTCAACCAAATATAATATTAAATTTTTATGAAAAATTAACTGTTGATGAGATATTCCAATAACAATTATTATCAACATTATTTGGGACAACATCATAGGAATGAGACATGGGAGAAAAGCATTGTCATTGTCAAACTACTAAAAAAAGTCGAACATGGTATAATGAAAAGTAATTTCTTTCTTTCTTTTTTTCTCTTTTGCCGTTAAAGTGGATAGCTTGTGATCATTTGAGTGGCGTGTGAGAAAATATTGGTGACGAATATAATAATACAAAATTTAAAATTAAACATTGAAGATAGGAAGAAAAATTGTTAAACAGTGAAAATAAACTTACAAGAATTGTTGAGAAATTGTGAATGATAGAAGGAAAATTTAATAATCAATATTTTTAGCTGTGCCGGTCAATGAATGAGAATAATTCTGAAATTTTCAATTAAGATTCAATTAAATTTAATAAAATAGTATTTTTATAATAATATAATAAATTAATTAATAATAATTTTTTAAAAATAAAATAATAATAAAAATTATTATCATGATTATGATAAATTAATGAATATAAAATATATTAAAAATTTTAAGAGAAATAATAGTTAAAGTAAAATTAAAATATATTATATTTTTATAAAAAATTATATAAAAATTTAAGTTTTTTATCAAAATTATTCTATAAAAAAAATCAATCAATTGACTTGATTCTATATTTTTTATTTTTTATTTATTTAACTAAAATTTAATTATTTAAAAATAATAACCAAATTTTAGATCGATTCTCAATTAAAACGGTTTAATCGATCAACCAAATTTCAAATGATTGGATCATGATTTTTCCTACTTTAATTATAATATTGCAGGTATTTTAATCACTGCAGTAGGTAAGTAGTTTTTATCTTAATGTAGATGGTCCTATTAACCATATTCATACAAAGTTTAGGATGGTCTTTTTTATTTGTAACACTCTTTGTTTGTAAGTGATTGTTTATTAATAATTTTATATTTGTTATGTGAAAATGGTACGATTATTTATAATTAGTTTTTATAAATTTTTTTAGTTAAATATGATTTTATTCCTTATACTAAAAATATAATTAATTAATCCTTTAATTCATAAAAATATTTTATTTATAACTGCGAGTTTTCTATTATATAAACCCTATCAAGGTAAAAACATAAATTAATAATCTAATTCATTTTGTTAAAAAAATTATAAAATAATCACTATCAAATTTTAAAAATAGAAAGAAAATATAACTTTTTTAAATATATTTTTAAAATTAAGTAATGACATATGCGACCGACAAAGGGAATCTTCAATCACCTACTATACAACAATTTCCGACATTGTAGAAATATGGGGATAAAGCATACTCCAAGAAGAAATTTGGTGGTGGTACCCTGTTAAGGAAACCTATGTGGAAGCATTTACAGGTTGAATGTCAGTATAGTTGTATCATTTTGTTTTTACCCTAAATGCTATGTTTAATGAACTATTTTGCTGAAGCGTTAATGGCTCAATGTGTTTAAGTGGATAAGATCATACATAATTAATGACAGGTCGAAACATTAAAAATAGCTGAGTATAAACCTAAGTCAAATAAGACGTGGGAGTAGGAGATTATGAGTGATAATACAAATTTATTATATCTTATCTATTTAATTTTTTTTACAATATATAACATTTAAGATTAGATTACAAATTCAAGTATTATTTTTGTTATTTGGGATAAATTTATTAGTTTTTTTATTAATTTATCATCTTAATTTTTTCTCAACGACCATAATGTTTTTAAACAATTTATTTCTTTTATCTATATAATAAACATAGTTAAAAGATAAGTATATAATTAGTAAAAGAATAATTAATATAATCTTAAATTTTGCAAATATCATATATAAAAACATTTTTTTATAAAAAAAATGAGGGAGATTTTTTTATTTCCTGACTTGTTGATTATTCTGTGCAAGTCTCACATCATTCCACAATATAATGAATTTTTATAGTAGCTTAGTTTCAAATATATTGTCTTTGTGAATTAATCACACACCAATATACTAAAAGATTAAGTTATTTTCAAAATATGTTTTAATTTATTCAAAAAGTCGATTTTAAAATAATCGATTCAATGACATAGATGAGTAATATTTGATAAACGCTAAAAAAATCATTATTTTAAATTATGTCAAATAAGTTAGGACGTGAACCCTACACTTAGGATATCTAAAAGAAATAAGTTAACTTGGAGTAAATCAAATAGTAAAATATGAAATTACAATAATAATTAATATATTTCATAATTAATGTTTTAATGATTTATATTCTTTGTATAGGGGTAATATTTTATAACCATTTTAACCATTCAACTTTGTAACTTTATCATTTTATAAATTATCCCTCATTTTAAAAGATAAAAATTGAAAATAAAACTATAGAAAAGTAGATAATCATATCCACCTTAAAAATGTGATCAACTTGGTATTTAAAAGATATAAAAAATTAAAACAAATACCTTTAAAATTGCATTTACTCTATCAAAAGATTAATCTAACTATTATAGTCTATTAATGACATATTTATTAGATGATAATGTAACATGTTAAGTAGTATATCATATCTTTGTTAAATCATCACATATTGTTGAAGTTATTAGAGATCAAATTTAAATTTCCAGAAATCAAAATCACCCTTAATTTCAGAAGAAAAAAAAATAAATTTTAAAAAATAAATTTTTAATTTTTAGATATTCCATTTAGTTCTTATTTATACCTAAAAATTCAAACTTAGTCCCTACTGAAATAAATATCACGTGGTGAACCAAAACGTACATGACATGAAATGTCCTCTTATCATCCATGAACCATACCACTATAATATCTTATACAGTAGTTAATCCAACTTAACCAGTATTCAGAAACATCTATGCAAGTATCCATTTTTAAGAGAGTACAAATGTCTTCCTTTTACTATTAAAGTAATGGTTTACACAATTTAGGTATATATATGGTCGTGGATGCTCCACAATTGGAGTAGCTAGATATGTTTGAATCTCATAAGACATAAATAAATGCTTCAAAGACCTTTGTTGCATAGTTGAAAACGAAAGTATCAAAAGCTGGTAGAACGTGTGATTCAAATCTCATTATTGATTTGATTGGAAGGGAAAGGAAAGAAAAAAAGTTTGGAACTTTTTTTATGTTAGACTAATAAATAAATAAATAAATATATATATATATATATATATATATATATATATATATTTCTTCTATAATAAGTTTTATTTATTATGTTATATTTTATTATAGAAAAATTTGTATAACTTTTTTATATAACTTTATTTTTTATAAATATTTTATTAAGCTTAAAAAACATTACGGTGATTTTTCTAAATTTTTCATGTCAATTCTAGATATAAAATACATAAAAAATCTCTAATTTTCACGTAAGTTTAAGAATAGTTATAATTTTTTTTATGTAAGTTAAACAAATAACCATTGTATAAAATATGAGAAATGAGCGAAAATAATCTAATGTCGTTAACAATCAATTTATAGAGTTGTAGAATTTTTTAAATATATTTTCTTTATATAACATTAACTCCCTATATAACATATATATATATATATATATATATATATATATATATATATTTCTGATAAATTTGTATATTTAATAAGAGTAAATATAAAATAAAATAAAATAAAAATATATTCAATAATAATATACAAAATATAAAAAAGCATTCAAAATATATAATATTATTTAATTTGAATGATTTAAAGTTAAATAATGTATAAATTATCAAAATATTTAAAAATATAACTCATATTTTTTATAACTCTTACTAGATATACATAATTGAATATTTACAAAATCAATATGATTTAATCAATACTAAAAAAATAACTTTAAGTGCAAATTCACATTTAACTAATTTCCTTTTTATATTATCCTTTTCATGTGTGCATATGTACATATGCTTCATCACATAGGATCTACATTTAATAACAATAAAACAAATAGCTTACCTTAACTGCAATATATTAAAGTTTCTTTCTAGGAACTTATAGAAGTTCCCCTAATCTCATATGTGCATCCATAACTCTACAGTAAGTTAAATTATATAAAATATTTAATTCATTAATATTAAATTATATAACAAATAAAATACAATTGAATAAGAAACATACAAAGTTTATTGAAATTCTAATAATTAAAGTAGTAGTTTTATTGTATAATGAGTAAAAGAGTACTACTAAAAATGGTTAAAGAATAATTATTAATAGTAATATTATTATAAATTAAAAGAAATAAATCATTTTAAAGAAAAAATTATATACTCATTAATGCAAATAAAGTTCTAAATATATTTTTTTCTTGAATTTTGAAATATTTGTATAAAATATTTATGGCATTTAAATATCATAAGTGGTCTTCTTCTTAATACATAATATAAATATCTTATATATTAAAAATAATAATATAAGAATAACATATTAAATATATTAAAAAAAATTAAAGTTAATGTTTTAGTATCTAATTTCGTTATGTAGCTAAAAAAATGCTAAAATATTATTATTATTATTATTAGTTTTTATTTTGAAAATATGAAAAAAAAGATAAAAAAGAAAAAAAATCATTTTTCTTAAAATTGTACCTTTTTAAATTAAAAAATATGATGAAGAATAGAAAATAATTCTTTTTTATGTTTTATATTTCTTTGAAAAACAAATAAAAAATATGGAAAAAAAGAAAGAAGAAGAACAAAATTAAATATAAAAATGAAGATGAAAAAAAATGATGAAATATAAAAAAAAGAAAAACATAATAAATTTGTTTTTAGAAAGAAAAAGGGATCAAAAGGCCCAACCCATTCGGAAAGATTGCCCTTTTGATTTTTCCTTTTTCTTTTTTTTTCTCATTTTTATTTTTTCTATTACATTTCTGGATTGCCGTTGGTATTCTGCCTGGAATCTAATTGGTATTTGATTTTGTTATGTATTTGAACTGATGTTTGGACTGTTACGGACCGTGTGTCGGGGGATTGTATGTCATATTTGTCAAATTTTTGTTCAAAACTTATTTCTATGTTTTAGTGTATTGTCAGTAGTGATGTGTAGTTGGTTGTATATGCTTTGTGTGGTTTTATTATTTAAGCCCTTGCTATGTTTTTGTTTATTATTGAATGGATCGGGTATGTGTCAGGACGCTAGTGGGTGAAAAATGTGTTTAAAGGACTATCTGCCTTTGCGTTTAATTTTAGTGGCTATTAGTCTTTACGATTTCTAATTTAGTGGTTGTCGGATACATGCGATTTAGGATATATGAGCTTTTAGCTCTCACCAAAATACTAAATTCAATGTTTATTTTTAGTTTTTATCAAAATAGTATGGTCACATGTCATTGTATGTCTTATTAAAATAAATTATTTTGAAATAAGTAGGAATTGCTTTTATCGTTTTATGCTCATTCAATATTTTATTATAAGTGTAGGCAGTATGATTGACCGTATTGTTTTATACTTTGCAATCTTCTTTTTCTAAAAAAATAAAATAAAATAAAATACAAAATTTCTTTTAAAATTATCAAAAAATTTCCAAAACATTAATCAACTTCACAATTTTTTTCTATAAAGAATTATGTAATCTTGATTTTTCAATAGTTGGAACAAGGTTATTCCTTATCGGGTCCAAATAAAAAAAAATTCAAAAATGTTTTCCTTTTTTTTCTTTGTCTCGATATTTTAGGGAGAAATAAATATTTTTAAAATAATATTTATTTTTGCACATTTAGTTAAGGATAACCGTCTTAGAATAGACGTATTAATATTTTCCGTACACGTAAGCTGAGCCTCATATTTTTATTATTTATCATATTTTTTTAAAGTTTAAAGCATTACCAAATTATTTTTTTGTCACTGACAGGATTCGAACCCAGTACCTTAGTGTTGGAGTGGCTGATACTCCAACCACTAAACTACTCGAATTTTTTGATAGTAACTTACAAATAAATTATATTTATATACAAATAAATATATATCCGTGTAAATATATAAATACAAATATATTTATATATTTTGATATATTTAAATAATTATATATTTATATATTGGATGTGAGGGCACGCTCGAAGGTGAAAGTGTGTGTCGAGTGGGTTTTCAAAATTTGATGCCAAATTTGTGAGCGAGTCTCTTTATATGGGTTTGTAATTTAATGACAGAATATAATATTTATAATTTATTTATATAATGATATAAAATAAATTTGGGAAACGCATCATTCGCTCAAGTGACACATTCGCTCAAGCGAAAAATACCAATTTTCACTCAAGCTAGGCTTGAACGAGTGAATTTCGTGAGCTTTAACGTATTTTCACTTAAGCGAGAGTCAATCTCACTTTCACCCTCGATCGCGCCCTCACATCCAACATAAAAATATATAAATATATCAAAATATATAAATATATTTGTATTTATATATTCTATATTTATATATTTACACGGATATATATTTATTTGTATATAAATATAATTTATTTGTAAATTATTATCAAAAAATTATAGTAGTTTAGTGGTTGGAGTATCAATTTTCAACTCTATAAAATACTATATTCGAATCCTATCGATGACAATTCTCTAACTTAAGTGAATTTTTTACTTGAAAAAAATAAAAACACTTTCCGAGAAAATATATATATAAATAAATATATATTTACACGGATATTTATTTGTATATAAATATAATTTATTTGTAAGTTATTATCGGAAAATTACAGTAGTTTAGTGGTTGGAGTATTAGCTTTCAATTCTAAAATACTGGGTTCGAATCTCGTCGATGACAATTCTCTAACTTAAGTGAATTTTTGGCTGAAAAAAATAAAATCACTTTCCAGAAAATATAAATAAATATATATTTACACGTAATATATATTTATTTGTATATAAATATAATTAATTTGTAAGTTATTATCAAAAAATTACAGGTAGTTTAGTGGTTGGAGTATCAACTTTTAACTCTAAAGTACTGGGTTCGAACTCTGTCGATGACAATTCTCAAACTTAAAAGAATTTTTGGTGAAGACACATTCAACGTTGAAAGTGTCCATACAAAGACTTTCAACGTCGGTTCATCTAGAACCGACGTTGAATGTACTTTCTAC
Source organism: Sphenostylis stenocarpa (assembly GCA_963425845.1). Taxonomy (NCBI): domain Eukaryota; kingdom Viridiplantae; phylum Streptophyta; class Magnoliopsida; order Fabales; family Fabaceae; genus Sphenostylis; species Sphenostylis stenocarpa. The sequence goes on along the minus strand of OY731400.1, from coordinate 8,154,389 downwards.
GTCGGTTGACTTGGAACCAACGTTAAAAGTGTCCGACATTCAACTTTCAACGTCGTTTTTTAACCAACCGACGTTGAAAGTGTATTTAACGTCGGCTCAGCTTTAACCGACGTTAAATGGCGACGTTGAAAGCATATATTGTAGTAGTGATAGTTTTGAGACATTCTTTTAGGTTTTTTTGTAGTTTTTTTAATAAATTATGGTGGCAACATCATTTTTCATTTTTTAAATCTTATTTTTTTTTCGCCGCCCCGTTGTGACCTTGGTTGCGACATAATATTGGAAATATACTCATACAAACTAAAGTTATAATATAAATACACATAACAGATTTTTATGACAGTAAGAATCTCAAACACATAATGTTGATTTGTGCATTGTTCTTGTAAATAGGTGTTTGGCGGTTTGAATTCATAGTTTGGAGGGAGTTGGTGTTAAGATGACAAGATTTCAGATTAGCAAGCTCCACATGTGCCTTGTGAAATGTTTCACAACATGTGGATTTGATACTAGAATATAAAGATCGAGATCAGAAAGCTCCACAGGTTGATTGTGGAATTGACTCCAAAAGATTGCACGAAGTCAGAGAGCTCCACAGGTGAGTTGTGGATGTTTCCACAACTTGTGGATTTGCGGTCCAGAATGCACAGTTGAAGTCAGAGAGCTCCACAGGTGGATTGTGAATTTTTCCACAACCTGTGGAAATTCAAGACGGTTATGAGAAGTGGTAACTACCTCAACAAGTGAAAAAAAAAACATGGAGAGACCCTATAAAGAAGGGGAACAAAACTGACAAGGGGGTGACCACTATTCTTCCATTGGCGGTTCTAGTTTTTATTTTTTTTCAGTAATCTTTACATTATGCAGAACTAATTTTCCTTTTGTTGGAGGATTGATGTAAGACTTTAAATTATAGTTTCTTGTTCTTGACAATTGATGTTTAGTTAATGTTCTTTATCTCAGTGTTTTATTTATAATTTTCAAGTTCATTATACGATCAGTTTCTGTTGAGTGGCAAAAGTTGATGTAATTATGCTTTTAATTGTTAGTTAATCACTTAAATTATGTTGATTCTAATATATTCTTCTTCCAATGTAGGATGGATTTACAGAATACCTGGGTACAAGAGCAAGGATCATAATTCTCAAGTTAATTGAAGAAAAATTGAAAAAAAAGGGGAAGACGATTTTTAGCCTAAGATTCGTTCGAGCGAGGTAAACGCTCGCTCGAGCAAAAATACATTAAACCTCTGTGGAAGTCATTCGCTCAAGCGAGGTGGACGCTCGCTTGAGCGAAAATACGTTAAAGCTCTTGGGAATTCAATCGCTCAAGCCAGCAAATTCTCGCTTGAGCGAGAATCATCAGTACTCGCTTGAGCAAAAGTATCCTCTTGAGCGAATGACGCAAAATTTTTATATAAAAAGATAAGATGTGTTTTGAAAGAGGGAGTTCGAGATGTTGAGAAGGGAGACAACATCTACTCCAGTTTTCGTCTAATCTTCAATTCTTCTTGAATTCTTCTTCATTGGATCATTATAATGACCATCATGAGTGAATAACTTCATTCTCTTAGGATTGAGTGCACTTCCTTTGAACTCTTTTGTATCTTGGTGATATTTTAAGATATTAGTCTATGTTCTTGATGTTGATACTCTTATCCTTTGTGTTCTTTAATATTTATCTTTGATATTTGGGATGTATTGGAAAATATATCTTGAAACCCTAGATCAGGTTAAGAATATTTGCTATGTTAATTACTAGGAATGGTAATGAATATATCAATTGCTTAATACCCTAGACCTAATGCTGGAAAATCTCTTAAATGTATGAGGAATCGACGTTTATTAGGTTTTCTTATGAATTTCATGTGTGAGGAATCAATATGAATTATTTGAGTAGGTGGCATTAACATTGATATGTTAATTGACGTTCTTAATTTGACCTAGCCATTATACAAAGGAGGGAAAAGGAAGTAAGTTAATCCTAAGTTCTTATAATTCATCTTTTCTAAATACATTTTATAACTTTTTACTATTTGTGTTCAATTCCAAAGTTTATGAAAACTCAGTTTGCGTTAATACACTTAGTAAGCTTATGAGTTGGAATTTCCAATGAAACCGTTCCTCGTGAGATCAACTTTTATTTAATCGAAATATTATGCTACGATTGATAATATTGGTACGCTTGCCAATTATTCAATAGTTTCACAATTGAGAGATTGGAGGTTGTTCGCGATCCTTAATAGAACATGTTAGGATTTGTCACAATTGGGAGATTGGACATATATCTAATTAGTTTGTAATAGAGAAGATGATTGTTCTTCATGATTCTATTGAATGGTGTAACTAACCTAAGGGATTATGGGTTCAGATTCAATGAATAGTTTTGTCTACTAAGGGATTACGGGTAAAACAACTCTGTGTAAACTCAAGGAGATAATTACATTTCTTTCATCAATTGGAAGGAGTAGAATTCTATATGAAAAGATACGAAATAAACCCTCTAACAGTTGTTATCTTGATTGAAAGTTTTTATTATAATTATATGCTTGTCATTCTAAATCTCATTTTTGGTTGCTCAAACTTACGTAAATTAAGAATTTAGTATTTAACAAATTTAATCCCAGAGGACGATATTTTATTACTACATTAACAATTAGTGCACTTGCCAAACGTTTATCAAGTTTTTGGCGTCGTTGCCGGGGATTGATTTTTCTGTTGATATTAGTGATCTAATTCGCTTAAGATTTGAGAGTTAGTTTTTAGGTAGTCAAAACTGTTTTTATTTCTAGTTATTTTGTTTTTTATGTTTTCATTATCTTGTTTGTTTTTTCTGTTGTCACGTTAATTTTGTTGTTAGAATGTTATGTTTTTAAGTTGTTTATGCAAGGTACAGTGGTAAAAAGAATTTTGCTTTTTGACCCAAAAATTGAAAGTGTTGCTAGAAGTAATAGAAGTGACGCAAGAAAGAAGAAGCAAAAAGGAAAAACAGAGGCATCAAGTGAAAAGAAAGAACACGTATCAACAATGGTAGAAGAACAACCAAAGAGGAAAACTCTTCTTGATTATTCTATGCCAGATGTGAATAATTACCAAGGGAGCATTGTGAGACCTCCTATTTAAGTCAAAAATTTTGAAATCAAGCCTGCATTGCTACAAGTCATCCAACATAATCAATTTGGAGGTGCAGTTTTAGAGGATCCCAATTCTCATCTAGAGAATTTTCTGGCCATTTGTGATACTTTGAAGCTTAATGGAGTTTCAAGTGAGGCAATCTGCTTGAGGCTTTTTCCTTTCTCATTACGGGATAAAGCTAAAAGTTGGCTTCAAACACAACCTCAAGGAAGTATTACTACATGGGAAGATATGGCTACAAAATTTGTAACCAAATACTTTCCTCCATCCAAGTCGGCAAGAATGAGAAATGAAATCAATACTTTTGTGCAGCAAGAGACTAAGTCTCTGTACAAGGCTAGGGAGAGGAACAAGGAGCTATTGAGGAAATTTCCACATCATGTTTTACTAGATTGGTTACAAGTCCAGATATTTTATAATGGTCTTGTACCCTCTTTTAGAGCAATGTTGGATGCAGTAAGTGGATGAGCATTTAATCTGAAGACACCAGTGGAAGCCTTGGAGACTATTGAGTTAATGACAAATAATACAGGGAATATGCAGTTTGATCGTCAGAATAGAAAAGGTGGAATGTTAAAAGTTAACACTTTGGCTGTTATCCTATCCCAAAACAAGTTGTTAACACAAAAAATGACTGAGTTGACTAAGAAAATTGATAATGTGCAAGTGAAAGCAGTGAAGACAACACCTTTAGCATGTGATTTTTGTGGAGGAATACATCAAAATGGTGAATGTCAAGTCACTCAACAAGAGGTGCAAGTGAATGCAGTGGGCCAACATCAGAATTAGTTTGTTAACAATTTCAATACAAATTGGAGAAGCCCACCAAACCAACCTTAGAGTGCATCGAATCAATCTAATCAGCCAAAGCTTCCATATCAATATCAACCACAATCTAACAACCAAGGAAATAATATGTTTACTTTGGAGAGGACTTTAGAGAAGCTAACTGAGCAAATCTCAACATTTGTGGAACAAACTTCTAATTTCATGAATGAGACAAAGACGAATTTCAAGAATCAAGAAGCTTCAATCAAAAATTTGGAGAACCAAATTGGTCAACTTTCACGACAAATCTCAGAGAGATCTCCTGGAACATTTCCTAGTGACACAATTACCAACCCAAAGGAACAATGTAAAACAATTCAATTGTGGAGTGGGAGATTGGTAGAGAATGAGAAAAGGAGTGAGATGGGTAGTGAGAGAAAAGAACAAAGAGATGAGATTGTGAAAGAGAGTGAAAAAAAAGAGCAAAAAAATTGTGAGGAGGAGAATGAGGGGGAGAAAAGTCAAGAGAGTGAAAAAAAATAAAAATTGGAACCCCGATGGAAGAATAGTGGCCGCCCCCTTTTCAGTTTCGTTCCCCTTCTTTATAGGGTCTCTCCACATTTTGTTTTCACTTGTTGAGGTAGTTACCACTTCTCATAACCTTCTTGAATTTCCATAGGTTGTGGAAAAATCCACAATCCACTTATGAAACTCTTTGACCTCAACTGTGCATTCTGGACAACAAATCTACAAGTTGTGGAAACATCCACAACTCACCTGTGGAGCTCTTTGACTTCGTATAATCTTTTGGAGTCAAATCCATAAGCTGTGGAAAAATTCACGATCAACCTGTGGAATTTTCTGATCTCGATCTTTGTATTATGGTATTAAATCCACAAGTTGTGGAACATTTCACAAGAAACCTGTGAAACTTGCTGATCTAAAATTTTTTCATCTTGACACCAACTCCCTCCAAACTATGAATTCAAACCACCAAACACCTATTTACAAGAACAATGCACAAACCAACATGTATGATTCAAAACAAAGATAATGCACGATGAAATCGTTCCCATAATGCAACAACGTATGAAATTAAGTTAAATTAATGCATGAATACAATGCCATTTTATCCACTCATCAATTATTCTTCAAAGAAGTTTGACCTTTAGGGCTTTCCAATGACTCTTCTTATCTCCTTTTCATTCTTTCTTCATGAGCTTGTAGAGAACTTTTCAATTCTTCAATGATAATGGAGTCATGATATTATAACTCTTCAATCACACATACCACACAATCGAACTTTGAAATCAGGGAATGAATCTTCTCTACCACACAAATACTTTTATTTTATCTCCATATTTCTTGAATTGATTAACAATTTCCATTACACTTCATTAATAATTCGAAATTGATTCATATTGTTTCATCTTCAAAGCTTCAAAGTCACTCCTTAGTGATTGAAACCTTATCTTCTTCACTTTATTGACGGTTTGGAGGGATTTTCCAAGATCACCCAAGCTTCCTTTGACCTAGTAGGATAGACAACCTTCTTGATCATGAAATCATCCAAACATGAAAGAAGGGAGTAAGAGCTTACTGATATTTTCCTTGTTTTAAACAAAGTCTCCATCTCATTTACAGGTAATCTTTTTTCATCTTATTGCTCCTCTGTATCCTTTTTTTTAAACAATCTTTCAAACAACTTGAAAGTCAAGCAAAGATCTTATACAAAGACTCCATTTTTTTCATGATTTTCTTTTATAAGGTGAGGATATCATAAAAGGGTATGTCACTCTTTGTCATCTCACAACTCTATTTTTTTTCCACTTCTCTCAACTTTCTGGATTAAACCTTGTTCTTGATATCATTTTGTTATAGGAGGAGATGAAAAATAAAAGAGAAAACTCAAATTTATTTTCTTGAAATGTCAAATATAATGAGATATATGTAGATATTCAATGGAGAGATCTAGACTTTCTTTTAGAGCTTTTCTAATTAAAAACTCTAATATAGAATTTTCTACACCCTTTTCTAATTAAATTGTTTCTAAAATTTACTTAGAAACCGAAAAGTTATTCAATATATTTCTTTATTTTAAGTTATAATAACAATACGAGTCAATTTAAGTTGCTTTCCATCTATAAACTTAGTAAGACAAAATAGTGAACCACTCAGGAGGTGCACCTTGAATGCGTGTGACTATTTAAGACCAACATAGGGATTAGCCGCAGTCTGTAACAAGTCCCACATTGGGGAGGTCTCCTTACCAAGGAGACCTTATAAGGTAGGAGGTTCTCCAACCTCTTGAGCTAGTTTTTGAGAGATGGTTCCCCTCTTAGCCTTATGGTTGTTACATTGGTGCTTTCATTGAGAGTCAACCAACTCGAGAAGGGCTACCCACGGAGGGTTCTGACCACTGGAGGGTTCTGACCGGTAAGAAGGCCGAGTAAACTGCCAATGAGTGAAGTGCCGGTGAGTGAAGTGTCGTGGAGGGGTGGTATTGTAATAAGTCTCACATTAGGGAGGTCTCCTTACTAGGGAGGTACCTTATAAGGTAGGAGGTTCTCCAACCTCTTGAGCTAGCTTTTGAGTGATGGTTCCCCTCTTAGACTTATGTTGTTACACAGTCTTATAAGTTACAGCAAATTATCATAAAGAAAGGACTGGACTTGCTTCTCTAGTCCTGGAAGGGAGTGCTTGTCGTCGTAACTATACATCAATGGTACCATCCTTGCAAGATTGAGTGAGGCCTTAGTAAATGTTGAATGGAAATGTTTACCAAACAAACACTCTTGGTTGAGGGTCTTCCACGCATCAGATATCTCACTCATCACCCTCTCTCTTGCCATTCTCATCGTGTACTCTGGGTGATCCATCATGAGACAATTCACGTACGATCCATCTTTGCCTTGTTGATTCTCATCCTTTACAACAATAACAGTAGTAGTATGACTGTTAACATACAACCTTTTGATCTCTTTAAATAAATGTTCCATTTAAATATCTTTTTCTTTAACTCTAGGTTTACTTTACGTGAAAAGATACAAAAATAACACGCGTGATTGTTCAAACTAAATAATAATTTCTGCAGAAACTACCTATATGTCAACTAAACGTGCACATAAAACCTGTTTACCTGTGCATTTCCCAAGTCATCCCAAAGTCGAAGAATTGTTGCCAGGGAAGAAGTTATGTCAGGGATTCTGTCTATGATCTGAACATTTTCCTCAGTTAATCCATGACCCAACAGAAAGAAAGCGTGGACCATCACAATATGCATTCCAGAGCTTACTGTCCCATTCTTTAAGTATTCTTCAGCACTGGGCAACTTCCCAGAGCCAAACCATTTTGCTTCAACTAGGAAGGCTTTGCACAAAATCTTCCACTGCACAAAAATGGACCATATGTTTACATTCTATGATAATCAAGATATTAAGACTTAATTAGGATATTGAGAGAGAGATTGATAGATAGATTCAGTAAATCAAACTTCTTGCATATGCGTGACTTAAAAGCTCCCTCGTCTATTTTCTGTGTAAGTGCTTATAAATTTGAAAAAAACTTGACATTCTTAAAAAACTAAGCTTTTACAGTTGAAAATGAAATTAATCCAAACTGGGCCCATATGCATATGATTAAAGAAGCAATGTGGGTATTCTTTTACCGCATTTTGTAGTGAATATATGGGGTTCCACCCGTGCTTCTGATAGACCTTGGAGCTGATTTCATTTGTGAGATTATGGAGGACCCTGAAACATGTCCTCATGTAATCTGGTAGTTGTTCAATAGCTGTGATATCCCATCTGCATTTTCCCTCAATTATCAATCATTGTAATATTATCTATGAAAGCTCTTAATCAATAAATGGTTGCATTTACCTGCAAACAGCTTCTGTGAAAAGAGTTAACTCATCTAGAGTCCCGTAAACATCGAAAATGTCATCTATTATGTAGATCAAAGATATTGGTTTTGTGAGCTCAACCCTTTCCTCTGATAAAGTAGGATCCGAAAAGCATGCCAAGGACCAAATATACCATTTAAGTGGTTGATTTCTCGCATACATTAACTCTTTGGCTAAACCAAGTCCGGACCACCATCTGCAAAACAATTGATCCGTGAGAGGACTAATCATGGTAACAAAATAAGCAAGTCCATCAAATTAAATTAAACTTTCATCATACGTCGAAATTTGAGAAATCTCTCGATGGTACGAGCACTGCCGCAAACTGAAATCCACATTCGCCACTTCTTTTAAGGATATCCATGTATTCTTGGCATGAAAATCTCCCAAGAAAGTTCTAGCTGTAAACATGGGCAAGCTTTTGTGAAAAGGGTGTTCTAAGGTTCTCCTTACAAACTTAGATCCATGACTATCGATGCAATCCACCTTTTCCTTTAGGAGCTTGCCACTAAATTGTTCAGCTTCAGCAAGTACGTCTTCCCCTGCTATGCCTAACTGTGAAGCTTCATATATGCTCACCATCCCCTTGATATTTTCACTAAGTTCTGGCTTGAATTTTCCCTCCTTGTTGGTGAACTTGTCAAACACATCTGTGATATTTCCAATGAACAAATATTTTAGCATGGAAGAGAGAGGAACCAACAAAACTATGCCTCTTTGGGGTGTAGAATTGGAAAAAGAAAAAATCCAAAAAAAAAAAAAAAGTGGATACCAGTGCTGAAAACTTCCACAGTTTTGATATTTGGCAAGAATAAGAGAAATGATAACATCTTTTATTATTTATTATTTTATTATTATTTATGGTTATAGAATAAGATTGAGATTTCAAAATATCTGCACCCAAAATATAATCTTTAGAGGTTTCCATGTATAGTGAGCTAATAAACCATAAATTTTTTTCTTCAAGTATTTATGCATATGCGATCATTTCTATCCACACATTGTTGAATGGATTGTAGCATGTATAAAAGGGTAGGTGTAGGAATCACAGTATAAATATTAGATTAGAAACGAACCTGCGGGCACAAAGTAACCTTGTTGTCTTAGTAGCCTGAATCGAAGCGCAATGTCATGAATATCATAACCATAACCAGTTCCAATAATACTAGAATTCACGTGTTGCTTCCGTAGGAGTGCTTCAATTTCCTCTTGGAAGTGGTAATCAATATTTAGTCGCTGCATGGCATCAATCATGTACAAACCTTTGAATGAGCTTTCACCCACAGTATTCCAAAATTCATTCTTGACCACCTCCACTTTGTCTGACACATTCATGCTGAGATCTCCCTGCCAAGGAAAGTAATCATTAGTTCAAGCCTCATGGTATATGACTGTGTTGTTTGTGTTGGGGTGTGTGTATGAGATGTTGGTTATCCTTTTCAAGTTCCAACAAGAAGATTAGCAAAAAGACATGCACAATGAAATTAGGACCTACTGTTTTATACACTTTTGCGCTAGACCTTTCCTCTTGAACAATGTTCCATTTGTTGGCAATGTGAAGAGAATCAAGTTTGGCAGGGCTGAAACATTCAGAAAATTGAGCCTTTGTTGCAATAATTTGAGGTTTGGAAGAAAAAATGCAGGACTCGAAATGCAATGCCATGGCAAAACACCAAATTCTAGCTTAGTAATCCCAAATGTATAGAAAGATAGACACTGATGAGATAAGTCCTTATTGTTAGCTACATTTATAGGCACGAGTAAACACGTTAATTAGTGCATTTTTTGATATTTCACGCATCATATGAAATCAGGTACAGTTTAGCATTAACATCACGTGTTATCTGAGGCATTGGCATTATTTGGTGTCCATGGCCCTTGAAAGCGATACACACGACAAAAAGGAATCAAGTTCCACAACTTCTTCTAACTTTTCCGTATCATAGTGCAACAGGTTTCGTTTTTCTTTGCAAAGCTTCATGAGTATCGAGTCCCATCCACAATGTTACATGTTCCCACATTTTAAATTAATCTCATCAATCTTAAAATCTAAACCAATAATAGGTTTGGATTTTCAACATTAAAAAACATTAAATTAAAATAAAAGCGCATATAATTATTTTTTAAAAATCTAATAAATACTTTAAAAAAATCTAAAATTAAACATATTTTGCCAATACACTTTTTTGTTATTAATTATAGATTAACTTAAATAAATCAATTTTATTGGTAGATTGAAAAAAATAAATACAAGGTTCAAATAAAGATTTATACTTTTAAAGATATTCCAATAATTATAATGCTAATCATAATTATACTTTTTCTCGTTTGTGCGTTTGTGTTTTTGGTGTAAATTTGTTCCATTTTACTCTTCAATTTTTCAAGATGAATTAATTCTTCAAGATGAACCACTCTCTCACATTTGCGTTCTTTTTATTTATACTAGTAAGTACAAACTTTTCAATTTAGAAATTTTTTTCACCACAATCACTTAATTCTTGATTACAAATTCTGATTTTTGATTTAGATTTTTAATATTAGCTCAAACATTAAAGTAAAGTGCGAGAAAAGTAGATGTATAAGTAAAGTGCTGAGAATGTAAATGTACAGGAAGAATAAATCTAACTCATTACCGTGCAAAAAAAGTAAATGTGCAGGAAGAGTAAATTATTGAAAAAGTGAATCTAACCCATTACCAAGGATAAAAAAGAAACCAGATCCCTTATCTTTCTCCATTAACCCTTTCTCGATATCTCGCTTGTCTTTACGGATTTCTCTATACATCTCGATAAATCTTTTTTGATATTTCCCTGATTCTTTCTCGATTGTATAACCCTTTCTTGATACCTCCCTCGCCTTTCTTGATTTCTCTAAGTCTTTGATTTATCATTGAAAACATTATTCGTTTCTACTAATTTGTTTCTCGATTTCCCCTTCAATTATTATGAACCTTTGATTATTTGATATTTGATTATTGTTCTGCCTCATTCGATTTCCCTTTCGATTATTATGAATCTTTGATGATTCTCTTATTCTTCGATTATCCCTGACCACCATACCTTCATCTCAATCTCCCTTTTGATTAATATGAACTTTCAATTATCTGATTTCTTCGATTTAGACATTTGATTAATTGTTTCCCTTGATCTCGATTTTCTCTAAATCTCTCGATTGACTCATTGATTTCTTACATTCTTGATTTTTGAACCCTCTCAATCTTTACTATCTTGATATCGATTTTTACCATCTAGATCTCAATTTTTTCTATCTCAATCACGATTTTTATCTTTAACTTTAATATTTTTTTTTAGCTCATTTTTTTGATATATTTATAAATTCGCCAATAACGATTTGATAAAAGTAAGATGCTGGAAAATGAAAGTGTAGCATGTTAATAAAACTTTCATTAAATGAATACACTCTTCGATATGATGACAATCCTGTTGTTTAACTCCTGTCAAAAATAAAAAAATTGGTAGGGATTGTATTTAGTATTTAAGACTCATGTCATGTTTTTGTTTTTGTTGAAAATGCAAGGATATGGTGACTAGAGATTTTGATGATGATTCAATAACAAAGGACTTCAAGATTAGAAGACTTATATACATTTAAAATTGCTTGTAATAACTCTATTTTGTCATTTTGAGTCTGTAAAAATAGAGTCCATGATAGCCAACACTTAGTCTGTCCATAAAAACTTCATTCTTATCAAGGTCGCACTGAAATAATTGATTATCACTCAGGATAATCAATTATCCTGGATAACTTTAGTTTTCTGAAAGTGGCTCTGGAATAATCGATAAGATAATCAATTATCTATGGTTGTTATGGATTTAAATTCGAAATTTCCTTTGGAATAATCGATTATCACTAAGGATAATCGATTATCACTAAGGATAATCGATTATCCTGGACAAACTTAATTTTCTTATATTGGCTCTGTGATAATCGATTATCACTAATGATAATTGATTATCTGTGTTAGTTATGAATTTGAATTTCTAATTTCATACCTAATTTTCAAAAACCCTAAAATCAGAAACCCTAAAACTTTATTTAAAGGACTCCCATGCTCTCAGCAAGTAAAGGCAGACAAACCTTTTTTATACTCAGAAGTTAAGAGTTGTGATTGCTGAAAGAACTTTGAGTTGGGAACAAAAAGAGGCTTTGAAAACCTAGTGTGGGCTAGAAGCGATAAGAATCAGTGAGTGTGTTTCTCAGTGGATTTAGTGTTGTATTGTCTTTAGGAAAGTTGTCTTCATCCTTTATGGTTTCAAAGGAGGTGTTCATCTCTTGTGTGACTCAAGAGAGATGTTTTCTAATTCTTTTCTATTTTTAATTTTTTTTATTTATGATCCTTTATTTTAGTGACTGAGTTAATCCTCTTTTAGAGTGATTAACAACTCGACATATGGTCTTTTGATCCAAACCAGTATAAATTACTTGTGTAATCTTTTTTTCCTTATCTCTTTACTTTTCAAGTTCTCTATTATATTATCTTTTAATCGGTAAAATCTTGTGAAAATTTTTAAAGGGATAATTTTTTATAAGAAACCAATTCACCCCCCTTCATGGTTTTTGTCTTTACGTGAACATTCCGTTGCATGATACCAACAAGTAGTATCTGAGCTTGCTTTAATAGTTTTTCAAATTTTCAAAAATGGTCAAACAAAACCAAACTTTTGCTGAGGTTGCCTCTATTAATAGACCCCCACTTTTTGCTGGTCAAAATTATCCTTTTTGGAAAGTTATGATGCAAATATTTTTGAAGTCAGTTGACAGGGGTGTTTGAGAAGTTGTTGTAAATGGTCCTTTTATTCCTAAAATGATTGCAAATGATGTAGAGGAACCAAAACCCTTTTATCGATGGACTACCGAGGAAAATAAAAAGGTCCAATATGATGTTAGGGCTAGAAACATTATTTCATCTGCTTTGACCCTTGATGAGTTTTACAGGATATCAGTATGTAAAAGTTCTCAAGAAATGTGGGAAATACTAAGAGTGACTTGTTAAGTGGTAAAAAGTTTATATAATTATGCCTTGAATTGTTATGAAACCACTTAACTTATGTTAATTATAATCTATTTTTCTCCCAATATAGGATGAATTCAAGAATACCTTGATACAAGACTAAGGAGCATAATTGTCAGCATAATTGGAGTAAAATTGGAAGAGGAAAGAAGATTTTCAGCATGAAATCGCTCGAGCGAGATGGACTCTTGCTTGAGTGAATATCAGTTATTTTTCTCTGGAAGTCAGTCGCTCAAGCGCAAGAAAATTCGCTTGAGCGAATTTTAGTTATTCTTCTTTGGAGTTCACTCTCTCAAGCGAGCGTTTTGTCACTTAAGCGAAAATAAGCAACTTTCGCTTGAGCGAAAGTTGTCGCTTGAGTGAAAGACACGAAGCCCAAAATTCCAATTTTTCCTATAAAAAGAGAAGATGTGTTTTGAGAAGAGGAAACAGTTTTGGAGAAGAAGAGGCACGACTACTGCTAGGGTTTCATCCGATCTTCATCAATTCTTCACTTCTTCCACATTTGGAGCATTGTAATGGCTAACATGAGTGGCTAACTTCATTTTCTTAGGATTTGGTGCACTTCCTTTGAACTCTTTTGTATCATGGTGATATTTTGATATATTAATCTATGTTTTTATGTTGTTATTCTTATCCTTTGTGCTTGGAATGATTTATTCTTGATGTTTGGGGTATGATTGGAAAATATATCTTGAACTCTAGATCACGGTAAGAATATTTGTTACGTTGATTGTCAAGAATGGAATGAATGTATCAATTGCTTAACACCCTAAACCTAATACTGGAAAATCTCTTAATTGTGTGAGGAATCAACATTTATTAGGTTTTCTTATGAATTTCATGTGTGAGGAATCAACATGGATGATTTGATTAGGTGGCATCAACATTGTTAGGTTAATTGACGTTCGTAATTGACATAGTCATTACAAAAGAGGGATAAGGAAGGAATCCAATCCTAAGTGTCTTCCATTGATATTTTCTCAACAATTTACAGTTATTTGTCATTTAATTCAATTCAACTCTTTATACAAAACTCATCTTGTTTTAATCCACTTAGTAAGCATATAATTGGGAATTTCCATTGAAACCGTTCCTCGTGGGATCAACTTTTATTTAATTAAAATACTATACTACGATTGATAATTTTGGTACGCTTGCCAATAATTCAACATGACTCATGAAGGAACCGACAATGTGAAAAGAGCAAGAAAAAACTCTTTGATTCAAGAATATGAAATGTTTCGGATGCAACAAGGAGAAACAATTTTTGATGTCCAAAAGTGTTTCACACACATTGTTACCCATCTCTCTAGGCTTGGTAAGAATTTTGATACTGACGAATTAAATGCTAAAATTCTAAAATCCTTGGACAGGAAATGGCAACCTAAGGTGACTGCCATCACAGAGTCACAAAATCTTGCAACTATGACAATGACGACTCTCTTTCACGAGCTTGAACTAGGAAGGTTAAATGATGAGGAAGGCCAAAATATCAAGAGAAACTTAGCTTTTAAAACTGAGGTCTCAAAAAGCAAGAATAAAAAGTAAGAAGAAGATTATGAAAATGAAGAAGATGAGAACTTAAGTCTCATGATCAAGAAGCTCACTAAGTTCATGAAAACAAAAGGAAAGCAACCTTTCAAAAGCAAGAGGAAAGAAAAAGAAGGATCTTCATCAATCTTCAAATGCTATGGATATGGTGAAACAGGGCATGCGAAAGCAGATTGTCCCAACAACAAAAGAGGTGATGATTCAAAAGGAAGAAAATCTTTTAAAAATAAAGCTTACATTGCGTGGGAGGAAAGTGACTCTAGTTCAGAGTCAAGTGATTCTGATGTTGAAGCAAACCTTTGCTTGATGGCTAATAACAGTTACTCTTTTGATTGTGAGGTAAGTGATTCTGACTGTTCTTCTAGAGACAATGAAAATGATTATGATGAATTACATAATGCATATGAAGAATTGTTTACTGCTTTTAAACATTTGAAATATGAACATAAAACATTGAAAAATAGTTTGAATAAATCAGAAAAGGAAGTAGAATCTTTAAAAACGAAAATTGTGTCTTTAAAAGAAAAAGAAGATGAACCAATTGCATGTGCATCATGTAAAAGCTATGAATTTGACATTTGTATACTTGAGCACATGCTAGAAAATTCTACAAAAATTAGAAGTGATTTTAGAAAATATGAAAATCAAAAGTTTGTGAAAACTAAAGGTAATAGTCATGTTCCTTTGAAAAGAACTAAAAATCAAAGAACCTGCAGAGTATGGGTTGTGAAAGGAACTGTAGCTCCTCAAAATAGAGATGAATCTTTTTCAAAAATAAAATCCCCAAATGCATGTTTTTATTGTATGAAACAGGGACATACTTCTAATAAATGTAGGATTAAGCATTTTGGTGTTCCTAAAGAAAATTATATTTGGATACCTATAGTTAAATAATTTGATTGTCTCTAACCCCAAGGACCCAAAAGTTATGGGGACCTAAGATCTTTGTGTTCTTATTTTGTAGGCAATTTCTAAATCCAAGAAGTCAATGTGGTACCTTGACAGTGGATGTTCAAGACACATGACTGGTGATAAAAAGAAATTTGTAAGTTTCAATAAGAAAAAACAAGGATATGTAACTTATGAAGACAATAATAAAGGAAAAATCCTTGGAACCGGAAACATTGGTAGTACAAATACTTTGGAGATAAAGGATGTGCTCCTTGTTGATGGATTAAAGCACAATATTCTCAGTATAAGTCAGCTTTGTGATAAAAGACTTAAGGTAATTTTTGAAAGCAATTACTGCACCATACATCTTAAGGATTCTAAAGAAATTGCATTAAAAGGTATTGGGCATAAAAATATTTATTTGATTGATTTGGGTTGTGCATTTGATGTTGATGTAACATGCTTGGTTATTAAATAAGAAAACCCTTGGTTGTGGCATAAAAGAGCAACCCATATTCATATGCATCAATTAAACAAATTAATCTTTAGAGACTTAGTTGTTGGTTTGCCTAAGTTAAAATTTGAAAAAGATAAATTATGTGATGCATGTCAAAAAGGTAAGCAAGTAAAATCATCTTTTAAAACTAAGAACATAGTTGCAACTTCAAAGCCTTTAGAACTTTTACATTTAAATGTTTTTGGAACATCTAAAATTAAAAGCTTTGGAGGAAATTTTTATGCTCTTGTGATTGTTGATGACTACTCTAGATTTACTTGGACATTTTTCTTAACTTTGAAAAGTGAAGCCTTTAAGGTTTTTAGAAAGTTTGCAAAACAAATTGAAAATGAAAAAGAGTTAAGAATTAAAGTGTTAAGAAGTGATCATGGTAGAAAATTTCAAAATGAGTCTTTTGAAAATTTTTGTGAAGAAAATGGTATTTTACATAATTTTTCTACACCTAGAACGCCCCAACAAAATTGTGTAGTAGAGAGGAAAAATAGATCCTTAGAGGAACTAGCTAGAACTATGTTGAATGAATCCAAAGTTCCTAAATACTTTTGGGTAGATGTTGTAAGTACTGCATGTTATATTTTAAATAGAATGCTCATTAGACCTATCTTGAAAATCATTCCTTATGAATTATTTAAAGGGAGAAAACCAAATGTAGCTCATTTGAAAATCTTTGGTTGTAAATGTTTTGTGTTAAATAATGGTAAAGATAACCTAGGTAAATTTGATTCCAAAGCCGATGAGGCTATTTTCTTAGGTTATTCTCTTACTAGCAAAGCATATAGGGTGTTTAATAAAAGAACATTAAATATAGAAGAATCTATGCATGTTACTTTTGATGAAATTGTGACCTTGAGGAAATCCTCTTGAGTCAAGAAAAGAAAATGCAGATGAGTACCTCAAGGAAGCAATAGAAGAAATTTACTTAAATGAAAATGAACCATCTCAACCATCCGAGTTAGCAAAAGCATGGAAATCACTAAGAGGACTATCACTTGACAACATAATTGGTGATATTTCAAAAGGGGTAAGTGAAAGTGATGAAGATCTTATTGAAATACTCTGGCAAAGATCTTATTGATTTGATGAAGTCAAAGATAAAGTCAAAGTCAACTTTGTAGCGGTCAACAGTCACTTAGATAAAAGAATAGAGGGATTAGTGTGTCCGCAACTATGCTTAGGTATAATCATTTTTATCTTTTCTCGCTGCATGAGGTTTCTTCACTTAAAAGATTTTGCAAAATGCCTCTAAAAACGTTTAAGCAGTTAAAAACAAAGTATTTTAACAAAAGCTTTCTTAAACAAGTTTTTAACTCGATATAATTTCGAAATAACCGGTTGTTTTCATTAAAGAAAGTTTTGAAAACCTTCGTCAGTGTTTTAACTGATAAAGCTTGGAAATAACCGATTAAAATCACTTAAAATGTTAAGAGAAGCGTTTTTGCAGTATTTTAATCGATATAACTTGGTTTTAATCGATTAAATCCACTTAGTGTTCAGGATGATCGATCAAAATGCAATTATGACCGATCAGAATCGATATGATCGATCAGAATTGAGTTATGACCGATCGAAGCTTTTTCAATCGATTAAAACACATTTCAATCGATTAAAACAACTTAGAAAATTTCTACACAGCGTTTTAATCGATTAAAACTTATTTTTATCAGTTAAAATCACTTGGAAAATTTTACAAGAAAGTTTTGCAGTATTTTAATCGATTGAATAACGAAACAATCGATTAAAACAAATTAGAAGATTTTTTGTAAAGAGTTTTAATTGATATAAATGTTGTCGTATCAGTTAAAACAAATCTGTTAAAGAATCAAGAACGTTTTAATGGATTAAAAGAAGTTTAAACAGATTAAAACTACACTTTTAACAGATTAAAAGATTATTTTAACAGATTGATTAAACTAGCAGTTTTGAAAATCTTCTATAAAAACAGATTGGCTTGAACTTTTTAAACATGACTGAATATCAATCTTTTACACATCCTTTAGCAATCAAGCAAGCAAACTTTAATACTCTTTCAAAAAAGATTCGCGCTAGTTTTTGTGAAGTTCTTTGAAATTCTTTCTTGAGGCAAATTGCTTTTTTTTTTAGAAGAAACACTTACTGCAGAATTGCATAAAACTGGTTTGAGCATTCTCGTTTCTTCTTTTCAATTCTTTACATTCTTTTTGTATTGTTTGGTGCCTGGAATTGTGGGCACTGGTTTCTCTGCAGCTGGAATTTGGTTGTAGAGATTGTCAAGAACTGGAATTTGGTTCTTGGTGAAAAGTTAGGTGTTGGTGCCTGGAATTGTGGGCACTGGTTTCTCTGCAGCTGGAATTTGGTTGTAGAGGTTGTTAAGAACTGGAATTTGGTTCTTGGTGAAAGGTTAGGTGTTGGTGCCTGGAATTGTGGGCACTGGTTTCTCTGCAGCTGAAATTTGGTTGTAGAGGTTGTCAAGAACTGGAATTTGGTTCTTGGTGAAAGGTTAGGTGCAAGAACTGGAATTGTGGTTCTTGTGGTAGATTAAGTGTAAGATTGTAATCTGTAAAACATTTGATCTAGTGGAACCCAGCTGGAATTTGGCTGGAGACTGGACGTAGCCCTGGTATTGGGTGAACCAGTATAAACACCGGTGATATCTTTCTAAACCTTTCTCTTCTTTAATTCTGTTGCTGCGTTTATTTTTTGATTGCTTGCTTTGTGATTCAAGAACATATCTGAAATCATATTTTTACAAATAAATAATCTGTTAATTGTGAAAATCTTTCAAAGATCAATTCACCCCCCCTCTTGATCTCAGCCTACTTTTCTAACAGTAAGTACTAGAAATATGTCTAATTTCTGTATGACTGTAGCTTTTGTCTCATAGATAGAACCCAAGAATGTTGAGGAAGCCCTCAAGGATGATAAATGATGTATTGTAATGCAAGAAGAATTAAATCAGTTTGAAAGAAATCAAGTCTGGGAATTTATTCCAAGAGAAGAATCTCATCAAGTAATTGGAACTAAATGGGTATTTAGGAACAAGCTTGATGAAGATGAAAACATAACTAATAACAAAGCTAGACTTGTGGAAAAAGGGTATTGTCAAGAGGAAGGTATAGATTATGATGAGACTTATGCTCTTGTTGCCAAGCTAGAGACTATACGCCTACTTCTTGCTTATGCTTCAATGATGAAATTTAAACTATATCAAATGGATGTGAAAAGTGCTTTTCTAAATGGTTTTATTAAAGAAGATGTATATGTACAACAACCTCTGGGTTTTAAATATTTCAAAAACCCTGATCATATTTTTAAATTAAAAAAGGCACTCTATGGATTAAAACAAGCTCCTAGAGGTATGAAAGGTTAAGCAATTTTCTATTAGCAAATGATTTTTCTAAAGGAAAAATTGACTCAACTTTGTTTATTAAGAAAGTATGTGAACATATTCTGTTAGTTCAGGTATATGTTGATGATATTATTTTTGGATCTACTAATAACTCTTTATGTGAAAGATTTGCAAGTATTATGCAGAATGAATTTGAAATGTCCATGATGGGGGAATTAACCTTCTTCCTTGGACTTCAAATTAAGCAATTAAAAGATGGCACCTTTGTGTCTCAAACAAAATACTGCAAGAAAATTCTCAAGAAGTTTGGAATGGATACTGCAAAAGAAGCTAACACACCAATGGGAACGTCCTGCTATCTGGATAAGGACGAATCAGGTTTGGAAATAAATCAATCTATGTATAGATGTATGATAGGTTCTTTATTATACTTGACTGCAAGTAGGCCTGATATCATGTAATTTGTATGTGTGTGTGCTAGATTTCAGGCTTGTCCAAAATAATCTTACTTAACTACAGTAAAAAGAATATTAAAATATCTCAAAGGAACCACAGGATTTGGGTTATGGTATCCTTCTGGAGCTTCACCTAGTTTAATAGGTTTTTCTGATGCTGATTATGAGGGTTGTAAGATAGATAAAAAAAGTACTAGTGGAACCTGTCATCTATTAGGATCTTCCGTAGTATCCTGACACTCTAAGAAACAAGCATGTGTTTCTTTATCCACAACTGAGGCCGAATATATAGCGACTGGAAATTGTTGTGCACAAATCCTTTGGATGAAGCAACAATTAGAAGATTATGATATTCTTCTTAGTGACATTCCTTTTAAATGTGATAATACAAGTGCAATTAATCTTTCTAACATTCTTATTATGCACTCCAGAACTAAGCACATTAAGATTAGGCACCATTTCTTAAGAGATCATATTAGTAAGGGAAATTGTAAAATTGAATACATTGATACAAAATATCAATTAGCGGATATATTTACCAAACCTCTTTCCAAAGACAGATTCTATGAACTTAGGAGAGATTTAGGCATACTAGAAATATCCTAACTTAATAAAAACTAAAATAGTGTAAAATTCTTAGAATTCGTTCTGGAATAATTGATTATCGAAGGCCATAATCGATTATGATAATCGATTATTCTGAGTCTAATACATCTTAGCATTTTCAAACCTCTCTAGAATAATCGATTATTTCTAGCAATAATAGATTATCCTGCTACTCTGCAAAAACTGAAAACTCTCTGGAATAATCGATTATTTCAAGTGATAATCGATTATCCATGTATTTCGGGAAAATTTATGGGCAACTGATGAACAAATAATCGATTATCTCAAGGAATAATCGATTATCCTACGTCGTTGGGCGAAAAATAATCGTTGGTAATGGCTCTTTTTGAATTAATTCTTGTGTTATAGCCGTTGAGAGTTAATCTTGCACGAGAACAAGTGTTTCACACGTTGAATTCCATATGAATGCTTGATAGTACGCTATCTCAATTGCAAATGGTCAACGTTGATGGAACTTATTTTCGAAGGATGATGCACCCAATGTCTCTGATGTTGTTGCTGATTATGAAGATGATGAGATGGTTGCTGCTGATGCTCCTGTTGGAGGGACTTCATCTGGTGCCTATACTGAAGCTTGCCCCTCTCTTGAAGATATGGTTTTTGACATGAACCAAAGGATACATGCTTCTTTACAATCTCTAAAAATAGGCATAAGGAGATTGTGAATCTCATTTCGGAAGTGGATTCACATGTTTCGTCCCTTTAAGACATATTTGATATGCAATTTAATGATGATTCTCAATCTGATGAATTTTAACTCTTGTATTCATAAGCTTAGTTCTTTTCCAATCCATATTATGTAATGTTTTTGTTAATAAATTTCTATTCATAAATTGATTTATGGAGGGGGAGTCATTTATTTCCTAGCATTTATTGAGGGGGAGTTTTTGCTTATGTTTACTACTTGTCCTTTTGTTTATGATAAAAAAAGGGGGAGAATATATTTAAAGTCGGGCATGTTAAATGTTTTTCTATGATAGTTGTGACAGAAAAGATTGTTGAAAATGCAAGGATATGGTGACTAAAGATTTTAATGATGATTCAAGAACAAAGGACTTCAAGATTAGAAGATTTATATACATTTGAAATTACTTGTAATAACTCTGTTTTGTCTTTTTGAGTCTGTAAAAATAGAGTCCATGATAGTCAGCACTTAGTCTGTCAACAAAAGCTTCATTCTTATCAAGGTCGCACTAGAATAATCGATTATCACTCAGGATAATCAATTATCCTGGATAAACTTTAGTTTTCTGAAAGTGGCTATGGAATAATCGATTATCTCTAAGGATAATCGATTATCTATGGTTGTTATGGATTTAGATTCAAAATTGGCTCTGGAATAATAGATTATCACTCAGGATAATTGATTATGCTGGACAAACTTGATTTTCTTATATTGGCTCAGTGATAATCAATTATCTGTGTCAGTTATGTAATTGAATTTCGAATTTCAGACCTAATTTTCGAAAATCCTAAAATTGAAAACCCTAAAACTCTATTTAAAGGACTCTCATGTCCTCAGCAAGTAGAGGCAAAAAAACCTTTTTGATACTCAAAATTTAAAAGTTATGATTGTTGAGAGAACTTTGAGTTAGGAATAAAAAGAGGCTTTGAAAACCTAGTGTGGACTAGAAGCAATAAGAATCACTGAGTGGGTTTCTCAGTGGATTGAGTGTTGTGTTGTCTCTAGGAAAGTTGTCTTCATCCTTTGTGATTTCAAAGGAGGTGTTAATCTCTTGTGTGACTCAAGAGAGGTGTTTTCTAATCTTTTTCTATTTGTAATCTGTTTTTTTGTGAACCATTATTTTAGTGACTAAGTTAATCCTCTTTTAGAGTGATTAACAACTGGATGTAGGGTCTTTTGATCTGAACCAGTATAAATTACTTGTGTAATCTTCTTCCCTTATCTCTTTATTTTTCAAGTGCTCTATTATATTATCTTTTAAACGGTAAAATCTTGTGAAAATTTTTAAAGGGATAATTTTTTATAAGAAACCAGTTCACCCCCTTTCTTGGTTTTTGTCGTTATGTGAATATTCCGCTGTGCGATACTAACAATTTGGGCTTTTGTTCATTTTATTTTTAAGTTTATATTTTCTCTCTTCTCTTGACTTAATACTTGTATGGTTGTTTTATACAAATCTAACGAAAGAATAAGTTAGGAAGATATCGAAGTTGAAAGAGAAGATTAAAAGATTGAAACATTAAGGATAAACGAAGATCAAAAGGACTGAATATTAAAGATGGTTAATATCGTCACCAATGTTTTAACCATAAACATTGAAAAATGATAAAAAAGAAGGCGTTGGTTAAGAAAAAAAACTTTGTCCATTATAACCAGAATTGGATAAGGGAGTTAGTTACGCGTAGGGAAGGTGTTAGCACCCCACAACACCCCTTTCGGGTTCCCTATGATGGACTAATTAAGAAAATAAAGATCTAGAAATTATGTCTTTACCCTATTTATTTATTTATTTGAAGTATTTACTAAATATCTACATGACCCTAATTTCTAATGCACATAAAGGAAAGCGATAAAGGAAAGTAATAAAATAGTAAGGGATTGAAAAGAACCTCCAAAGTGAGCTTTTATAAATCTTTTAACTTGAGGACGCTTTTTGGCAGTCTCCTCCCACTACACGAGCACTCCTCCCTCGAACAATAAAATTATTAAACTGCCGAGAGCCAGATGCCTCAAAAGGAGACTTTCTTAACCGATTTTGCCCAAATGGACTATCGAAAAGACTACTTGGTGCCTAAAGGTGTCTAGAAACGTCTCTAGGTATGAGAATGTGTGAAAATGTGAGAAATGACGTCTTATTTATAGGATCGCTCACCCAGGAGGCCAGGACGGCCGTCCCGGATTATGTTAGGCAGGACGACCGTCTGGGATTTTGGGATGATCGTCCCAAACTTCCTAAGAGGGTGGGACGACCATCTAGAATTTGGGACGGTCGTCCCAGACCACCAAGGAAGGTAGGACGGTCGTCCCAGATTCAAGACGGCTATCTCGAGCTTGCAAAACAGGTGGGACGGTCGTCTGGAATTTGGGACAGTCGTCCCAGCTTCTCTGACAAAATTCATTTTTTTATTCTCTAAGAAAACCCTCATTTTCTTAAATGGAGCCTAGTGGACACTACTAGGGGCCCTATGAAGCCTTGTTCACCTTCGAAATGGAGGATTTCTAAGCTTTATTGTATGGTCAGGCAAGATTTGGGGTTTACAGTTAAAAGACAAAAATTCAAATATTAAAGACAGATGAAGATCAAGGATTCAAGAATAGAGAAAAAAATAAGATCGAAGAATCAGATGGTATGGTAAAGTAAAGCATTAAGGAAGTCAAGAGAGGTATTGAAAGGGAGTTATAAATCGAGAAGGATGTGAGATGGTTATAACTTCATGATTTGATAGAAGCGGTTATAAATGGGATCGGATGAGAGAGTCAAAAGTTGTTAATTTTATGTTATTTTATTTTATCTTTATTTTAATTTTTATTTTAGCAGTTGCAAAAGGTAATAAGTATAAATAGAACCAAATAAGTGTAAAAAAGGTAGAAAATTGTATTAAAAAGCTTCTATTATCAAAAATACTATGAATAAGATAAAAGTTTTTCAATAGAGTTCTCAGCAATTTGGATCACCACTTTTGTTGATTTTTTGTACCAGTATATGTTTTATCTTTGGTCATTTATATTTTCCAACAATTTATGTTTCCAGTAGTTTACTCTTTCCAATAACTTACATTCACATTTTAAAATTTCTACCTTCAATTTCAATCCTTTATTTCCAAAGATCCTAAACCCTAAACCCTAAACCCTAAACTCAACAGTGATAAGTGGTTCGTATTGAATCTTTTTTCGTGACAAACAAATTGGCATTGCCCGATGAGACTCGTATGAATTATTTAAACAAAGGTTGACTAGTTTTAGAGAGTGTTTCTGTAGTGTATGAGATTACATAGTGGTAAAATTACTCTGTCGAGTTAAAACACGCAAATTTCTACAATTAGTTCCACAATTGCGTTTGGTACAACACGTGCTAATGCGAATCAAAAAATGGAGGGCAAAATACTAGAAGTAGACATATTGTTATAACCCCAACAATTCAACACAACATTCCAACTACCCATGGAAGTCTAACCAAACATAATATTCCAGTGACTCTTAGTATTCAAAGGATGTCTATGATGCAAACATATGAATACAAGGATGGAAAATATACCTTTTATAAATTTAGGAGGCAAAATGAATAGGGGTAGTTTCTCCGTACATTGTAATAATCAAGGTTTACCACTAACTAAAAGATATCCTTGGGATATCTCTTTATGGTAATCTGAAAGTGATGAAGATCTTATTGAATTACTTTGGCAAAGATCTTGTTGATTTGATGAAGTAAAAAATGAAGTCAAAGGCTACATTGTGGCAGTCAAAGGTCACTTAGATAAAAGAGTAGTGGGATTAGTGAGTCTGCATCTCTGCTTAGGTATAATCATTTTTATCTCTCTGCTGCATGAGGTTTCTTCATTTAAAAGATTTTACAAATGCCTCTAAAAAATGTTTAAACGGTTAAAAACAAAGCATTTTGATAAAAGGTTTTTAATTAGCTATTTTTAACTAATAGCATATAAGCTTTATCAACTAAAATGTTCTTAACACTTTTGTAACAGGTTTTTAACTGATATGTTTTCGAAATAATCAATTGTTTTCATTAGAAGGATCTTTGAAAACCTTCTGCCAGTATTTTAACTGATATAGAATTGATACAATCGATTAAAATGACTTAGAATATTTTAAAAGTGTTACGCAGAATTTTAATCGATACAAACTCGAAATAATCGATTGAAATAACTTGAAGTGGTTTGAAAGTTGTTCGTCAAGTATTTTAATCGATACAAATGCGAAATAATCGATTAAAACAACTAAGAGGTTTTTCCAGAATGTTTTAATCGATTAAAACAAGCTTGCTATCAGTTAAAATAACTTAGAAAGTTTTATGAAATCTTTTGGCAGAATTATAATCGATTAAAATGCGTTTCAATCGATTAAAATAAATAAATGAATTTTTTTCAAAGTGTTTTAATCGATTAAAACAGATTGTTATCAATTAAAATCACTTAGAAAAGTTTACAAGAATATTTTGCAGTATTTTAATCGATTGAAAGACAAAATAATCGATTAAAACAGTTTAGAAGATTTTTTACAAAGAGTTTTAATTGATATAAACATTGTCGTATCAGTTAAAACACATCTGGAAAATAATCAAGAACATTTTAACAGATTAAAAGAAGTTTTAACAGATTAAAACAAGACTTTTAACAAATTAAAAGATTATTTTAACAAATTAAATAAACCAGCAGTTTTGAAAATCTTCTATATAAACAGTATTGCTTGAACCTTTTAAAATATATCTTTTAGCAATCAATCAAGCAAACATAAGTGCTACTTTCAAGAGAGAATCGCGCTAGTTTTGTGAAGTTCATTGAAGTTCTTTCTTGAGGCAAAATTGCATTCTTTTGGAGAAGAAACTCATACTACAGAGTTGCATAAATCTGGTTTGAGCGTTCTAATTTCTTCTCTTTGTTTCTTTACTTTCTTTACTGTATTTGGAATTGTGGGCACTGGTTTCTGTGGTTGGAATTTGGCTGCAGGGTTGGTCAAGAACTGGAATTTGGTTCTTGGTGAAGGTTTAGGTGCAGGAACTGGAATTTTGGTTCTTGTGGTAGATTGAGTGTGAGATTAAAGTTGTAATCTGTAAAACGTTCAATCTAGTGGAACACAGCTGGAATTTGGCTGGAAACTGGACGTAGCCCTGGGATTGGGTGAACCAGTATAAATCTTGGTTGTATCTTTCTAAACCTTTCTCTCTTTTAATTCTGTCACTATCTTTATTTTGATTGCTTGCTGTGTGTGATTCAAGAACTGGTCAGAATTCTTAATCTTTGAAATAGATAATCTGTAAATTTTGAAAATATTTCAAAGATCAATTCACTCCCCCTCTTGATCTCAGCCTACATTTCTAACAATTGGTATCAGAGGAAGGGTCTTGAAAAATACTCAAGGCTTTCGGTCCAAATATTTAATGGCTGAAAACAAATTACCTTTTTCTGAGGGAGCTTCTATTAATAGACCTCCACTGTTTTGTGGAACAGATTATCCATTTTGGAAGATTAGGATGAAGATCTTTATTGAATCTATTGATAGGAATGTTTGGGATGTAATTGCTAATGGTCCATTAATTACGAAAAAGAATGGTCTAGTTTAAATGATGAAGAAAAGAAAAAAGTTCAAAGTGATTGTCTTGCTAAAAACATAATTACTTACGCACTAAATATGGATGAGTTTTTCGGGGTCTCCCAATGCAAATCTGCCAAGGAAATGTGGGAAGTTCTTGAGGTTACTCATGAGGCAACAAGCTGATGTAAAGAGAGCCGAGAAAACATACTCTCATAAGAGAATATGAGTTGTTTTTAATGCAAACTGGAGAAAGTATTGCAGATGTGCAGAAGCACTTCACTCATATCATCAATCATCTAATGGGCTTAGGTAAAACTTTTGATAAAGAAGAATTAAATATTAAAGTTTTGAAATGTCTTGACAGGTCATGGCAGCCCAAGGTCACAACAATCTCATAATCAAAAGATTTATCGGTCATGACAACAGCTTCCTTGTTTGGCAAACTCAGAGAACATGAAATGGAAATTAACAGATTCAATGAGCAAGAAGTCTCTGAGAAAAAAGGTAGAAGTATAACACTCAAGGTTGAAGAAAGAAGTCAAGAATCAGAGGAGGAAAGTGAAAATCTTGGACTGCTTGTCAGGAAGTTCAACAAATTTCTCAAGAAAAAGATTCAAGATAAAGAAAAACACAAAAGGTATGAAAATAAATCTGATTCTTTTAACTATAAATGTTATGGCTGTGGTAAGCAGGGTCATGTAAGAATGGAGTGCCCAGAAAAGAACAAATACAATGATAAGAAAGAGGAAAAAGTCAAAAGAAGAGCATATGTTGCATGGGATGATAATGATACTTCATCAACAGAAAATTCTAATAATGAAGAAGCTAACTTGTGTCTAATGGCAAATCAAAATCATCAAACCAGCAGTGTAAGTTCTAACTCTTCTTCAAATTTGGTGAATTATAATTCATTACAAGAAGCATTTAATGAAATGCATGAAGAAACTAAGAAACTGCAAAAAGAAAATGATAGACTAAAAGGCATGAATAATTGGTTAGTAAATAGAGTAGATTCTCTTGAAAAGAAAATTCTTGAAGATGAAACTAATTTTGATTTTTTAAAATTAATCCATGATAATTCTGATTGTGTATATTATAAACCATGTAATAAGTGTTCAGAATTACAAAAGAAGATTGATTTTTTATTACAAACTGTTTCAAAGTTTACACAAGGTCAAGCTAATCTTGATGTTCATCTTGGGTCACAAAAACTTATTTTTGACAAATCTGGCATTGGATTTACATCTAGCAAGAAATTCAGAAAAACAAATGTAAATAGGAAATCATACTCATCATCTGTGATTAAATGTTTTTACTGCATGAAAAAAGGTCATTCTGTGAAATATTGTAGAATTAAGAAGTATGTTATTCCTAGAGGTAGAATGAAGTGGATTCCCAAAAATTCATTTCAAATAACCTAATTGGACCCAGTGATTATAAAAAGGGTACCAGAAATATGCTAATTCTGTTTTGCAGGAACAAAATCCGCAAGTCCCTTGGAGTTCAAAACAGCAAATTCGGTTCTGGTTTCATAAACTGAATGTTTTAATTGATATAAAACAATTTTAATCGATTAAAATCACTTACAGAGAATACTAGAAAAGTTGTCCTTATAGTTTTAATCGATTAAAATATGAATTAATCGATTAAAATGCTCTCAGGAATTTTAGTTTAGTTGTTTTAATCGATTAAAAGGGATTTATATCAGTTAAAACCACTAAGAGATCAAATTTAATCGATTCTTCTTCGTTTTAATCGATTAAAATTCTGTTATCATTTTATTAATTTCTTCCAGTACAGAAATAATCGATTCTTTTATGTATTAATCGATTATTTCACTATTGCATTTTCAAACCTAATATTAAAGATCAAATTAATAGGTTAATTTGTTGATTAATCGATTAATTTGTTCCTGAAAATTATTTTAACAACAGCCAATTGAAAATTGCTCAGCTAATCAAAGTCAAAATTCCAAGTTTTTGTGTTAATCAAAATTTGCATAAATGCATTTATTGCATTTGTTGACCAAGTCAAAAACTTGTCAAAGAACAAAATAGCTGATGTACCCATCGTCCAGAAACCTGTGCCTCTGTCTTTGGTCAAGGGGACAATTGCATTTAAAGCTGAAACGTTGCAGTTCTGTCTCTTTGGATTTGAAATCCGATCTTCATCAAACCAGGTTCTGTATTTACTCAATCATTTGTCAACTTATCATCTTTCTTCTGTTTTCATATTTTTTAAAATCTCCTCTCAAATTTTTGCTACAAACATGTTCAAATGATCAAAATCAAGGAAGTAACAAAAGGCTAATTACTGTAGAAGAATATGTTCATGTTGTATTTGATGAGACTAAGCTAAGTATGCAGAATAATGCTGAGTATAGTACAGAAGATGATGTTTTAACTGATAAAATGTATCAGTTAAAACTACCAAAATCAACAGTTTTTCAAAAACAGGCCAAAGATATTGAAGAATCTGAAGAGTAGCTGCCTAAAAAATGGAAGACTCCAAGAAATCTTTCAACAGACAACATCATTGGTGAAATAAATCAGGGAGTTTCCACTAGAAGATCTTTAAATAAATTTTGCAATCACATGGCATTCGTATCACAAATTGAACCAAAAACTATATCTAATGCATTAAAGGATAATAACTGGATTAATGCTATGCATGATGAATTAAATCAATTTACAAGAAATGAAGTATGGGAATTAATTCCAAAACCAGATAATGCTAATATTGTAGGAACAAAATGGGTTTTTAGAAATAAAATGGATGAAAATGGCATAATTACTAGAAAAAAGGTCAAATTAGTTGCTAAAGGGTATAATCAGCAAGAAGGAATTGATTTTGATGAAACATATGCTCCAATTGCTAGATTAGAAGCTGTTAGACTTTTACTTACTTATGCTTCGATAAAAAGTTTCAGGTTATTTCAATTTGAAAGGTCAATGCTTTCTCAAATGGCCACAATGCAGGAAAATCAAAGAAAGCATATGCAAAAGACCTATCAACATTTCCAGCAGACCAATAATCAGTTCACAAACCTTGGAAACCAGATTGATGATATTTACATCAAACTGGAAGATATGCAACTCAACCAAGGGAATTGGGATGATTGAGTTGTTGAAAGAAGGGTCCCTTCCTATCTTTTTCTTATGGCATATTTCTTTTACTACTAATTTTCATTTCTGGTCTGTAATATTAACTGGTTGTAAACCAGGAACAATCTTTTTAACTTTGCTAAATATGATGTAGGTTTTAAGTTGAATTAAGAAGAGCCTAGATAGGATCAAACATAATTTTCTGATAAT
This sequence comes from Sphenostylis stenocarpa, assembly GCA_963425845.1. Classification (NCBI taxonomy): domain Eukaryota; kingdom Viridiplantae; phylum Streptophyta; class Magnoliopsida; order Fabales; family Fabaceae; genus Sphenostylis; species Sphenostylis stenocarpa. Next base: position 8,124,636 of record OY731400.1, on the reverse strand, counting down.
TTTAGCTGATACAAATTAGATTCAATTGATTAAATCAATTAAAACTAACACTTACATAGGAAATTTGCATCAAAAATAATCGATTAATTTGCATATTAATCGATTAAAACCTGTATGTCATATGTTTGTATCAACTAAAACTAGTTTGCATCAGTTAAATTAACAAAAAAAAAATACTGTTCTGATTTTGATGGATCTATAGGTTAAAATTTAATCAATCTAGTTGATATTATTTTAAAACATTTTCCTAATAATCGTTTTTACAAAATCCGAACTGAATTAGGCATGATAGATGCATCAAACATTACTTAGTTTTCAAAACTGGTTGTTTTAATAGATAAAACCAAGCTTTAAATCGATTAAAAGCACTTATACAACATTTTTCTTCCTGTTTTAATCGATTAAATGTCGATTTAATCGATTAAATCAACTTATGTTTCAAACTTTCGAAATACATCACTGTTTTAATCGATTAAAATTAGTAACAAGATCATTTTAATCGATTTCGTCTTGTTTTTAATCGATTATTACTCTGGGAAAGAAAAATTAAAGGCTTTAGTTAATGGTTGTTCTTGTAACATGCTACTAAAGCATGATTCTCTTATCTTTACACGTATTAATTGTATTCATTACAAACGTGTTAATGAAGATAAGTTTAAATCAACTTTGATTGATCTTTATATGAGTAAAGTATCTTGTTCATATTTTCTTACTGGTTTCAAAAACTAAATTTTGTTAATTGCCATGCATTGTATTTGCTTGATTCCTCTGTTCCCTATTTTTGATGAAGTCAAAAGGGGGATAAATAATTGCTTTGCTTTTATAATTGATTTTCCTTATTTAGGGGGAGTAGCAATATAGGGGGAGAAATGGGAAAATGATTAATTTTTGAATACTCACTAATCTATATATTCAAGTGACTTCTTCTGCAGAGTTATTATTCAAAGAGGTGTTTGTCTTCATCAAATAGGGGGAGACTGAAAGTGATGAAGATCTTATTGAATTACTTTGGCAAAGATCTTGTTGATTTGATGAAGTAAAAAATGAAGTCAAAGGCTACATTGTGGCATTCAAAGGTCACTTAGATAAAAGAGTAGTGGGATTAGTGAGTCTGCATCTCTGCTTAGGTATAATCATTTTTATCTCTCTGCTGCATGAGGTTTCTTCATTTAAAAGATTTTGCAAATGCCTCTAAAAAATGTTTAAACGGTTAGAAACAAAGCATTTTGATAAAAGGTTTTTAATTAGCTATTTTTAACTAATAGCATATAAGCTTTATCAACTAAAATGTTCTTAACACTTTTGTAACAGGTTTTTAACTGATATATTTTCGAAATAATCGATTGTTTTCATTAGAAGGATTTTTGAAAACCTTCTGTCAGTATTTTAACTGATATAGAATTGATACAATCCATTAAAATGACTTAGAATATTTTAAAAGTGTTCTGGCAGAATTTTAATGGATATAAACTCGAAATAATCGATTGAAATAACTTGAAGTGGTTTGAAAGTTGTTCTATCAGTATTTTAATCGATACAAATGCGAAATAATCAATTAAAAAAACTAAGAGGTTTTTTCAGAATGTTTTAATCGATTAAAACAAGCTTGCTATCAGTTAAAATAACTTAGAAAGTTTTATGAAATCTTTTGGCGAGAATTATAATCGATTAAAATGCGTTTCAATCGATTAAAATAACTAAGTAAATTTTTTTCAAAGTGTTTTAATCGATTAAAACAGATTGTTATCGAGTTAAAATCACTTAGAAAAGTTTACAAGAATGTTTTGCGAGTATTTTAATCGATTGAAAGGCGAAAGAATCGATTAAAAGCAGTTTAGAAGATTTTTTACAAAGAATTTTAATTGATACAAACGTTGTCGTATCAGTTAAAACACATCTGGAAAATAATCAAGAACATTTTAACAGATTAAAAGTAGTTTTAACAGATTAAAACAAGACTTTTAACAGATTAAAAGATTATTTTAACAGATTAAATAAACCAGCGAGTTTTGAAAATCTTCTATATAAACAATATTGCTTGAACCTTTTAAAATATATTTTTTAGCAATCAATCAAGCAATCATAAGTGCTACTTTCAAGAGAGAATCGCGCTAGTTTTGTGAAGTTCATTGAAGTTCTTTCTTGAGGCAAAATTGCATTCTTTTGGAGAAGAAACTCATACTACAGAGTTGCATAAATCTGGTTTGAGCGTTCTAATTTCTTCTCTTTGTTTCTTTACTTTCTTTACTTGTATTGTGGGTGGCTAGAATTGTGGGCACTTGGTTTTACGTGGCTAGAATTTGGCTGCGAGGTTGGTCAATAAGCTGGAATTTGGTTCTTGGTGAAGGTTTAGGTGCGGGAGCTGGAATTTTGGTTCTTGTGGTAGATTGAGTGTGAGATTAAAGTTGTAATATGTAAAACGTTCAATCTAGTGGAACCCAGCTGGAATTTGGCTGGAAACTGGACGTAGCCCTGGGATTGGGTGAACCAGTATAAATCTTGGTTGTATCTTTCTAAACCTTTCTCTCTTTTAATTATGTCACTGTCTTTATTTTGATTGCTTGTTGTGTGTGATTCAAGAACTGGTCAGAATTCTTAATCTTTGAAATAGATAATCTGTAAATTGCGAAAATCTTTCAAAGATCAATTCACCCCCCCTCTTGGTCTCAGCCTACATTTCTAACATAATCAACTCCTAATTCTAGTAGAATGAATTATCACAACCAAAACCAAAATCAATTAGGCTTCGATATAAAGTATGGGAGACATAATCTCGACTTTGAGAATGTAAGTACAAGAATATTCAACAGTTCCTTGGAAGTAATAACAAATGGATGATAGTAATCACAAAATTGTAAATTTGTTATCACAACAAATTATTACAATTTAAAACCCTTTTAGTCGAAACTATGGTTGATAGTTTTTAGATATTAACAAAACAAATGACTAGAATTGAGGATGAGTTGACAATTACTTGAAGAGAAAATGTAGAGAATAAGGGTCAAATGGGAAATAATCAATGAAAATCAAGATCAAAATAGTCAGCAACATAATCAAATGAGAAATGTCCAAATGATTAGAGTAGGTCAAAATGTTGATCAGATTTTACAAATGTGGAATAATGCAAGGAGAGACCATGGTTATGAAGGTAATATGATGGATAATATGTACAATCAAAATAAAGTGCAACCGACATTATATAAGGCGACGTTGAAAGTATACACTTTCAACGTCGGTTCTCTATACCCGACGTTGAAAGTTTTGGCTTTCAACGTCGGTTATTCATACCCGACGTTGAAAGTGTATACTCGTCGCTCAAGCGAGTACACTCGTCGCTCAAGCGAAATTGAACCGAGAGACCCCTTTGTTTGAAGCTTTCGTCGCTTAAGCGAGTACACTCGTCGCTCAAGCGAGATGGAACCCAAGAGTCCCCATTGTTTGAAGCTTTCGTCGCTTAAGCGAGTACACTCGTCGCTCAAGCGAGATGGAACCCGAGAGTCCCCTTTGTTTGAAGCTTTCGTCGCTTAAGCGATTACACTCGTCGCTCAAGCGAGATGGAACCCGAGAGTCCCCTTTGTTTGAAGCTTTCGTCGCTTAAGCGAGTCCACTCTTCGCTCAAGCGAGATGGAACCCAAGAGTCCCCTTTGTTTGAAGCTGTCGTCGCTCAAGCGAGTACACTCGTCGCTCAAGCGAGTACGGGTTTACTACGTCGGTTATGGTATGAACCGACGTAGAAAGTCTATTTTTTTTTAAATGGACGTTTTGTTTATACAGGGTACCCAATGTTTGTATATATACATACCTGCAAATTTGAATACAACCCAGGCAGACAATGTACAAGATATAAACAATTGAATGTGCATCCAAAAATAAAATTGTATCCAAAATTATTGTGTATCCAACTACTTATCTACCAAATACACTAACTACTAATCTAACTAATAAACTAACTAGTAAACTAACTAGTAAAGTAACTAAACTAACTACTAAACTAACAACTAAACTAACTACTAAACTAACTACTAAACTAAGTACTAAATTAATAACTAAACTTGCCTACTTCTAACTTTAACAAACTTATCGGCCCATGTGTTTCTAATATCGTCAATGGTCTCTATGGGCAATGCTTCCCTGTCCGAAAATACATTACAAGAAAAAAGATAATTTAACGAGTATCCAATGACACAATACTTGGGTCTTTTATTGAATACTAAATTTAAGCAAACCTGATTCCATGTATCCTCAATCTTGCTAACAACGATCAGCCACATCCGATTGCATAACATAATATCCGCACTCATAAGATCCTGGTTGCCTATTACACTACAAAAAATAATATATTAATTTGACATATAAAATGAATGATATAATACATAAATATAAAAGGACTTACATTAACAAAAATCCAATCTGAGTCGTGCTTTTGCTTGTGTGTACTCCATCAATTGTATTGCAAACCTTAAATGCACTCGTGCAATACAAGATATAATGAAACAATTAAGTAACAAAACAATTAATAATTGTTTAAATTATTATAAGAATGTGTACACTGTTTACAATGTTTTTAAGATCTGCATCAGGTTTCTTGCCCGAGTGAGTAGAACCAAGCCACAACATTACGCTTTGGGCAAACAACCAACAATCGCCAATGATTTACGCTACATTACAAAAAGTTAGGATAATACAATACACTATAAAATTTAATACGAATAATTTCATACGCTTAAATACTTACCGATGGTGGTAAGCACCCAAGTAAACTTTCTTCCTTGACTTCATCATCCAATTTTGGATGTATATTTGAACTTCTTCTCTCTTGTTTCTGATTTTTGTATGGATTGGGGCTCAAAAAATCCATACACATCTTGGGTGCGTTGTTCCTCAGACAATTCATTCAGCATCCTAAAGTAGCCAGTTCAATGTACATTAAATATGACGATAACTTCAAATAACATAATTAGTAAATAAAAATAAATACTTACATTGTCCAAAATTGTAACACTTGCTATGTTTAGACAGCGATTGCCAACTGCTATCTCCACGACATCGGTGTGGTCAATGTAAAGGGAAAGTTCTTATTGTCTACCCCTAACTTATCAACATCCCACTTCACTTGAAAAGATTGAATATACAAGCTGTGGGACAACGAGATAGTAGTTGAAAAATTGGATTTTACGGGACATCTACTTCCTTACCTTTACTAGTATGGGAAGTAGGAACCGGTTTAGGCAAGCTAGGGTGGCTTCGAACATCCTACATAAAATAACATTGACTTGAGAAATAATAAAAAATAGTACCGAGACTACATATGATAATTAACGAAAGTATATGCAAACCATTTTCAAAATAGGCCTGATTAGATGTCTAGGCCATGCAATGAAGGTCCGGAGGGCTCGTCCCACTCGTCATCACCTCGTACGTAGGCACAGGTACAAGAGCATAAGCATCTCGAACCTCTTCAATGACCACTTTGGCCAAGTTAGGTGCTAAAGGCACACTATGAATTGTAGAGACCCCCTCTTCAATTGAACCAACCGCCACCAATCGTGGTTCGAGATCCATCCTCATCAACATAAAATTCACACTGACTCGATTACACAAAAATAAGACATTAATTATTTAATATGCACATGAATTTTTGTCATTAAGATATCATCCACACATACCGAGTGGTCGGTGTACTGCAACAACAACAACAACCTCCGATTAGTAGCAGGAAGGTCTTGATCGACATGTATGTTCGGCCACTACCTAGTGCTAACTCGTGCGGCGAGATGGAGGAGGAACATCCATAGGTGGGTGGGTAGGCTGTGTGACACCTATGGATGCTAGACTTGAACCAAATACACGCATCATCTCCTCCCGAACTCGTGCGGTAATGGGCTGGTGTCGGCGTCGTTGTCGGCTCTTCAACCATCGGCTGGTCTCGGCTTACTTGTTAGACTCTCCTCCAATCCGGCCATCTCCTGTCGGCTCAATGATGTTGTGTGGGTATGGTCGATGATGGAGCTCCAAAATATGCTCGAATACCCACACCGGCTCAACGGCACGAACACGCCCTGGGTGTTACGGGCGTCCAATAGCGATAGTTAATATATCTTCACGACCACGGGGAACGAATGTTCCCTGTTTATCTTGCTCCTCTAAAGAATCCTACAATTGAGCATTATATATTGTAAAAAAAAATTGATGAATGACAAAGCATGGTTAATGAGGTTGAAAGAAACTAATTTTACTTACAATCAGCTCAGCAATCAAGCGGGCCTCCTCGATGTCATTTCACAGGAGGGCTTTTGCAGAGCCCTCTTCCATTTTTCATGACGTTTTGGAGGAGATGGTGGGAAAATTTCTTCCTGGCTTACACCGGAAGAGGCTAACTCGGCTTCTCGGAGTTTAGCCTTCTCCTTCATCATGCGTTGCGTCAACAAATCATACCCCCCACGAGACAGGACGGTGGGGGCCACATTCAGCCTCTCGAATCTCCTTTCCTTTTATTCGCTTCTCCTGCAACATAATATCATATTACAATGTGCTAAATTAATAAGACAATATGGAAACATACCAAAGTTTTTAAATAGTAACATACCTCCCATTGTGGACCAGTCCTACTCCGACAAGCTGCTTCCAAGTTTCCTCATCTATGCCATAACGCTGACAAGGAGTTAATCCTTTGCTAATGACTTGGTCATTAAAAATCCATTTTGAAGTCAATGTCGACTTGAATTGCCTCCACATTTTGGCAATAGATGACATGACTTTTCTCCTAACTTGTTCGAGTTAACAATATCAAAGTGATTACTGCAAAAACAACAAAATAAATTAGGATAACAAAGTTTAGGATCTAACTTAACTTAACATAATTTAACGAGTTAACAAAACTCACCAAAATATCTTGCCAAATTAAATTTTTGCAAGTCTCCTCCACATAATCCCAAGATGGATGCAAAATAGATACCTAATTATGAACTTAAAACGTTAGATATCAATCCATTTACATATCTTGACCATATATGCATAACAAGTTAAAAACTCTAAAAAATTACATACCTTTTCTCTAGCAAGAGTACCCAAGTACGACCTAAATTGAGTGTGATGTGGCCACGATATTTTGCCGGTCTTTGGATCCACACCGACAACCAACTTATCTCCTGCCATATGACGAACGGTCAACTTTTTCAACCGTGTGGCTTGTCGAGTCCTCTTTAGAGATGGGGGGGGGGGGTGGACATGCTGGAGGAGATGATGGAGGAGATGCTGGAGGAGATGGTGGACGAGATGTCATTTGCCTGTTAAAAAAAAAAATTAAGTTAAGTTTTTTCATAAATTGGAATATAAACACAATTTATCACATATTTGAAATATAAACACAATGTATCACATATTTTCAATATAAACACAAATTAGTTATGAACACATAACTTAAATAGTTAAGTTTTCCCATATGCCTTCATCATGATCTTTACGAATAGCATGAACCAAATCTTCTTGCATATCATCAATACTACTAGGCATCCGTGATGGAGTGGGGATGTTAATAATATCATCTAATTCATCATCTTCTTCATGCATAACATCATTCCCTTTTGCTTGGAGTACCACTGACCATCTATCATTACATGGATCAGTTACATAGAAAACTTGTTTTGCATGGTACGCCATTATGAATGGTTCCTCCTTATGTCCTATCTTCTTAAGGTCTATCAAAGTGAATCCCATTTCATCAGTTTGAACACCGGTATTAATATCAATCCATTTACATTTGAATATAGGAACTCTGAATTGAATGTAGTCAACCTCCCAAATCTCCTCAATCACTCCAAAGTAACTCATAGATGCCATAATTGGGTTCTTATCCTTTGAACTAGAAAAGTGCATGGATGTCGCCTCAATAGATACTCCACTATTTTGGACTGTACTTTTTCATCTTGTAACTTTGTGTAGAATGAGTATTTGTTAATGTCATACCCGAGTCCAAGTCACGACGTTCTGTTTAGGACCATGTGCTAGCCATTTCAAAGTATCGAGATGCATTGTCCACGGAAAAGATTTTTGTTTTAAACCGGCTAACAAAATTATTATTATGTTCATTAACCAACCACCGCTCACTCATTTTGGGGTTGAGGGTCTTCAATATTGATTGATGAGCGAGATATGTAAGGAAGAACTTCATCTGTGTTGTTTAGAATATACAAGTGTGCCACTGGTCAACTCACTAGCATTTTTTGATTGTATTTTGACCCCACGAGTGCCCTTACCATTTATTCTATGATCATGTCGTTGAGTAGGTACACCCATTGCTAGGGCCTTTCCTAAATATTCAAAACAAAATTCTATAGCTTCTTCTGCAATATACCTTTGAACAATAGAAGCTTCGGGTCTATATGGATTCTTTGTATACCCTTTAAAGATCTTCATACATCGCTCAATTGGGTACATCCACCTCAAATAAATCGGACCACACGAGTCTTATCTCTCTTACAAGATGAACTATTAAGTGCACTATAATGTCAAAAAATGATGGAGGAAAATACATCTCCAAGCTGACATAATATAACCACGACTTCATTTTCCAAGCTTGCTCCAATGATTTTTCATCAACTACTTTGGCACATATAGCATTGAAGAAGAAACAAAGACGCATAATTGCATGTCGTAGATTCTTTGGCAATATGTCACGTATAGCTACGGGTAAGAGTTGTTGCATCAAAGCGTGACAATCATGCGACTTTAACCCAACTAGCTTCGGATCTTTCATGGACACAAGACTCTTAATATTTGAAGAGTATCCTTGTGGCACTTTAATACTTGTGAAGACAACGACATAAACTAGTCTTCTCCTTCTTTGACAATGTGTGACAAGTTTGGTGGTAAATATGTTCTCTTGCCTTCGGGTCTTGGATGTAATTCTGGATGTATTCCCAATTCACATAGATCTTGACGAGCTTTGACTCCATCCTTTGTTTTTCCTTTAATGTTCAATAGTGTGCCAATGAGACTATCAAATACGTTCTTCTCCACATGCATAAAATCAATGCAATGTCTCACATCTAGATGACTCCAATATGGAAGGTTAAAGAAAATTGATCTCTTTTTCCACAACCTTTTATCGAGACGATTGTTTTTTAGTCTTTCCAAAGACAACATTAATGTTTCTAACCCGTTCATAAACTTGTTCACCGAGTTAAAGGTTGTTTGGCAATTTTATCTTCCTGCTGACCATTAAAAACTTTCTTCAATCTTCGATATGGGTGGTTATGTGGAAGAAATTTTACGTGCCTATTATACACAGTCTTTTTTCCATGCTTCAATTGTAGAAAACTTGTATCTTCCTCACAAATAGGACAAGCATGATGACCCTTGACACTATACCCACTCAAGTTTCCATATCTTTGGGAAGTCATTGATAGTACAAAATAACATTGCATGTAACTTGAAGCTCTGTTGTTGATATGCATCAAACACATCCACTCCTTCCTCCCACAATAGCCTTAAGTCATCTATTAACGGACTTAGATAAACATCTATGTCATTACCCGACTGTCTTGGACCTGCAATCATGATGGATAACATCACGTACTTGCGCTTGAAAATCAACCATTGTGGAAGGTTGTAAATCACTAAAAGAAGCTGGCCATGAGTCGTGATTACTTGTTTAAGTTACCAAAAGGATTCATGCCGTCTGTGGCTAGTCCAAGTCTAACATTTCTTGCATCACTTGCCAAAACTTGGAAATAGGCGAGTCAATTTTCTTCCACTTGTGGAGAATCGGTCGGATGACGAAGCAATCCATCACGTTTTTGTGCGGTTGAATGCCATATCATATTCTTGACATCTTCTCCATTGGCAAACAATCGCTTCAATCTTGGAATAATTGGAAGATACCATATAACTTTTGCAGGAGGTCTCTTTCTATCAATACATTCGCTATTATCATCCTTGTCTTTCAATTTGTAACGCGATACACCACATGTTGGACACTCATGTAGGCTTTCAAACTCTTTTCACGTATAATACACAATCATTAGGGCAAGCATGTATCTTTTTATACTGTAAACCCATTGGACAAAGTATTTTTTGGCTTCATACATACAATCAGGCAAGGTGTTATCGCTTAGGAGCATATCTTTCAAAACTTCTAGTAACTCGGTGAAACTTTTATCACTCCAACCAAATTTGGCCTTCAAATTGACCAATCTCAATACGGTCGACAATCGCGTGAATGTTGTACATCCAGCATACAGAGGTATCTCTGAATCTATCTTCAATTTATCATAGACAGCGACATGTGCTTGCGAGAAAATTCTCTTGACCTACATCACGAATCATGTCTTCTATTCGATCTTCCATTGTCATATCCTCCTCTTCCTCGACTTGTGTTACTATTGGTGTATCAATCACTTCACCATGCCATGTCCATAGGATATAATTCTTCATTATCCCATCACATAAAAGATGTTCCCGTATTGTCTCTAGTGTGTGTACTCTCCCATTAACGCGGTTAACGCATGGACAATACAATTTTCCATTAACCTTGGTGCCATTGTGTTCGGCAAATCGCAAAAATTCTTCAACTCCATTCTCATACTCTTGTGAAATACGACTTGTATTTACCCAACTTCGATCCATTTTGGAATTGGAGTCTACAAATGAGAAACCCATAAAACGATTATTACTAATAATCGTTATCTCTAATGAAATCTATACCAAAGTAGATTAATTTGTAACGAAATTTCAACAGAATTTCGTCTATTTTTTGGTCAAAACCAAATTTGTATAAATTGAAATTATAGAGTTTTCATTGTTACTACCATCACTTATATAACTACATTGTTATATGTAGTTTTCGAAATTCACACTTCATGATTAATTTCTAACAAAAATTCGGCAGAGTTTCCTTTGTTTTTTGGCAACAATTTTAAATGACACGGTGAAACCGACAATAAAAAGCCCCACGGGCATATTCAAGCGGTTCAAGTATAATTGTACACATCATCAATACATTGAAAAAAACTATAATATGACTAAGAATTGAATCAACGAGTTAACGGCAAATGACTAACAATCTCTACCTATGAAATGTAGTAAGTAAAATTGTATGACTTTGCCCAACAAATATAAGTGCAACAACATCGTACCTGTGGTTTAAGGCGGCGATGAAGGTTCGCACCACGGAGAAGCAGAGCAGACGCTGCCTTGGGGTGGAGGTGGAGGATGCAATGCGGCGTTAGGGTCGAGGCGTGGTGAGCGGACAATGCAATGTGGTTGGAGGCTGCAATGCAATGCAATGGGGTGGTGGCGTTAGGATGCAATGCAATGTGGGTGGAGAGGCTGCTAGGGTCGCGGTGGGCGACTAGCGTCGCGGTGGAGGGTGGCGACTAGCGTCGCGGTGGGGTGGAAGGCTGCGGTGGGGTGGAGGTCTTTGCGGCGGGGGTGTCACGCGGTGCGCGGTGGCGACGTGAGGAGGGCGTCCGGAGAGTCCAAATCACGGTGGTAGGTGGTGGTCGCGATCTTTGGAGAGTAAGGGAGTGGGCGCGATGTTGGAGAGTAAGGGGAGATACAAAAATGGTAGCCTATTAATGGGAAAACGGGGTTTCGACGTCGGTTATACCCACACCCGACGTTGAAACTCGTTTTATCTCCAGTCATATATTTCAATCGATTGAAACGAGATTTAATCGATTAAAATAGTTCGATCGGTCATAACTGGATTCGATCGATCATCCGACTCTGTAAGAGATTTTAATCGATTGAAACGTGTTTTTAATCGATTGAAAAACTTCGATCTGATCGCTCATAATTAAAATCTGATCGGTCACATTTGATTTTGATCGGTCATATTTGTAATCTGATCGGTCATAATGAGTTCGAAGGGTTTTCAACGTCGGGTTAGGGCATAACCGACGTTGAAAGCCTACTTGACGTAGAATCCTGACACTTTAAGAGATTTTAATCGATTGAAACGTGTTTTTAATCGATTGAAAAACTTCTGATCGCTCATAATTAAAATCTGATCGATCACATTTGATTCTGATCGGTCATATTTGTATTATGATCGGTCATAATGAGTTCAGAAGGGTTTTCAACGTCGGGTTAGGGTATAACCGACGTTGAAAGCCTACTTTCCACGTCGTGCATGCTAAAACGACGTAGAATGTGTCAAAATTCGACTTTCGACGTCGGTTTTTGACCAACCGACGTTGAAAGCATGTTCAACGTCGGCTAAGATGTAACCGACGTTAAACGGCGACGTTGAAAGTATATTTTCTAGTAGTGATTAATCAACAAGATGTAGGAATAGGGTTATGTAATCAACCTTATTTTATTTTTTATTTTTTTGATTTTGTGCTTGAAGCTGAACTCCCTCGAAGATATAAAATACCAAAATTCACAAAGTTCTCTAGTGGTATAGGAGAATCCAATATAGAACATATTGCTAGACATTAGATCAAGTGTGCAAACATCTTGATGAATGAGAATTTGATAATGAAATATTTCACATTCTTTAAAAAAAAATGCTTTTACTTAATTCATAACATTTTCCCCAATTTCAATTCATAATTGGGCTCAACTAAAAAGAAATTTTAATGAGTAAATTTTTAGGGGATAAACACAAGTCAATTTGATTGATCTAATGATTGTGAAAAGATATCTTAATAAAAACATTCATGATTATTTGAATAGGTTCCGACTAAGGAAATCTAGATGTTTCACTCAAATACTGTTAAGTGGTAAAAAGTTTATATAATTATACCTTGAATTGTTATGAAACCACTTAACTGATGCTAATTCTAATCTATTTTTCTCCCAATATAGGAGGAATTCAAGAATACCTTGTTACAAGAGTAAGGAGCATGATTGATAGCAGAATTGGAGTAAAACTGGAAGAAGGAAGAAGATTTTCAGCATGGAATTCGCTCAAGCGGGATGGATTCTCGCTTGAGCGAATGTTAGTTATTCTTCTCTGGAATTCACTCGCTTAAGCGAGCCAAGATTCGCTGAAGCGAATATTAGTTATTCTTCTCTGGAAGTCAGTCGCTCAAGCGCAGGAAAATTAGCTTGAGCGAATGCTAGTTATTCTTCTCTGGAGTTCATTCGCTCAAGCGAGCATTTTTTCGCTTGAGTGAAAATAGGCAACTTTCGCTTGAGTGAAAGTTCTTGCTCGAGCGAAAGACGCGAAGCCCAAAAACCCAAATTTTTCCAATAAAAAAAGAATATGTGTTTTGAGAAAAGCAAGAGGTTTTAGAGGAGAAGAGGCGCGACTACTGCTAGGGTTTCGTCTAATATTCATCAATTCTTCACTTCTTCCACAATTTGAGCATTGTAATGGCCAACATGAGTGGATAACTTCATTCTCTTAAGATTCAGTGCACTTCCTTTGAACTCTTTTGTATCATGGTGATATTTTGAGATATTAATCTATGCTTTGATGTTGTTATTCTTATCCATTATGCTTTGGAATGATTTATTCTTGATTGTTTGAGGTATGATTGGAAAATATATCTTGAACCCTAGATCACGGTAAGAATATTTGTTACGTTAATTGCCAGGAATGGAATGAATGTATCAATTGTTTAACACCCTAAACCTAATGCTGGAAAATCTCTTAATTGTGTGAGGAATCAACATTTATTAGGTTTTCTTATGAATTTCACGTGTGAGGAATCAACATGGATAAATTGAGTAGGTGGCATCAACATTGTTAGGTTAATTGATGTTCTTAATTAACATAACCATTACAAAAGAGGGATAAGGAAGGAAACCAATCCTAAGTACCTTTAATTGATATTTTCTCTACAATTTATAGTTCTTTGTCATTTAATTTCAATTCAACTCTTATTTGAAAAACCCAATCTGTTTTAATCCACTTAGGAAGCATATAATTGGGAATTTTCATTGAAATTGTTCCCCGTGGGATCGACTTTTATTTTACCGAAATACTATACTGCGATTGATAATTTTGGTACGCTTGCCAATAATTTAACAAGTATTTCTGGCGCCGTTGCCGGGGAACAGTGTTCTTTGAGAATTCTTTGTTTAGCTTATTGAGTATTTTATTTTTATTTCTATTTTTGTTTTATTTTTCACTTTTAGTTTTATTTAATTATTGTCTTGTGTTAATCTTTGCTTCAGTTACTCTTTTTATTTATGCATTTAAGAGGACAGGTATCTTCAGAGCAGTTAGAATTTAATCCAGAGATTGAAAAAATAGCTCGGAGGAACCAGGGTAAAAGTAGAAGGGGAACTCAAGAACAAGCCATAAGAGAATCTGCTAATTCTTCTTTCACACTTGATTTACCAGACCCAATTTTAGAAGATATGGCGGAAGAAGTAGCAAATCTGAATCCAAGTTCGATCCAAATATAAATCCAAATTCAAATCCACCTAGAAGAACTCTTAGAAATTGTGCTATGCAGCAAGGTCCAAGACATTTTTCCAGCATTGTCAAACTGGATGATCAAACATTGCAGATGAATCCAGCTTTCTTAAGCTTGATTAATGCTCATCAATTCACTGGATTGGATCATGAAGACCCTTACATTCATTTGTCTACTTTTTATGAGTTGATTGGTACCATGGGATTTAGAGCAGCAAATCTTGAATCTGCATATTTGAGATTATTTCCTTTTTCTTTGGCAGGTAGGGCAAAGGAGTGGCTGAAAGCACATCCTAATTAGAGTTTGACTAATTGGAGTAGTATAGAAGAGAAGTTTCTGAACAGATTTTTCCCACCATCCCGCTACATCAAAGCAAAATCTGACATCACTTCTTTCAGACAAGGAGCAGATGAACAATTTTGTGAAGCATGGGAGAAATTTAAATCACTGTTGAGAAGATGCCCAAATCATGGATTTGATGACGTTGCTCACTTGAATATTTTCTATATTGGGTTGCAACATGATGCAAAGATGTTATTAGAGGCTGCAGCAGGAGGATCCATGTTGGATGTAGAAATTGAGCATGCCACAAGAATTATTGATAAACTAACTTTTACATACCAACAGGCCCAACATGATAGACATCCAATTCAAAGAAAGGGAGTTCTTGGACTTAACACCTCAGATGCTATCTTAGCCCAGAAAAAAAATTTGATGCAACAAATTGAAGCATTGAACCAGAAAATAGAGAAATTACCTCAACAAATGCACACAGTACAATCTATTCCTAATCAACAAATGAGTTGTGATGTGTGTGGAGGTGATCATGCAAATGAACAATGCTCTTATCAAGACAACAGTCAACAAGAAGAAGCTAATTATATGGGGGCCCAAGGTAGTAGTCAAGGCAGACAAGGTAATTTCCCTAATCCCAACGATTATCAGAATAATGTTGCACAAGGATGGAGAGGGAATCATAATCAGAATCAGAATTTTGGGTGGAAACAAGGTGTTAGCTCATATACTAGAAAACCTACATTTCAACAACAGTCATATCAGCAACCTCCATATCAACAGCAGCAACAGCATTATCCTTCAGTGCCTGACAGAATAAGTAAATTGGAGGATACTGTAGAAAAATTCATGCAAAGCACTATGGCTAATCAGAAAAATACTGAGGCCTCATTCAAAAATATAGAGACCAAGATAGGCCAACTAGCTAAGCAATTATCTGAGCAGCAACAAGGAGGACAATTTTTAGCTAACACACAAACCATTCAAAAGGAGAAATATAAGTCAATAACTACAAGGAGTGGTAAGGTTATAGGAGAAGGTATTGGTGACAATCTGGCTGTAGAGAAGGAAATCCTACAAGAAAAAGATGAGTGTGAAGGAGAAAAAGAGAAAAATAAAAGAGAGAATATAAAAAAAGAAAAAGATACTGAAAAAGAAGAAAAAAATAAAAAGAGTGAGAAAAAAAGGGAGAAAGATGAGAGTCAAATACTGCAATTAAAGGATTTACCATATCCTCGTCATCCTTCCAAGAAAGATAAAGAAAGACAGTTTGCAAGATTCATGGATATTTTTAAGTATTTACAGATTAATATTCCACTTATGGAAGCTATGGAGCAAATGCCGACTTATGCAAAATTCATGAAAGAGTTGTTAACTAAGAAAATGAGATTTACTACAGAAACAGTGGAGCTATAAGCAGGATGCAGCGCTATAATTCAAAAATATTTACCTCAAAAGTCCAAGGATCCTGGTAGTTTCACTATTCCAGTCACAATTGGGACATTACAAGTAAGTAAGGCATTACTTGATTTGGGTGCTAGTATAAATCTGATGCCTTTGTCTATGCTTAAAAGAATAGGAGACCTGGAAGTAAAGCCTATAAGAATGACATTACAGCTAGCTGACAGATCTCTAAAATTCCTTATGGTCTGGCGGAGGATGTTTTGGTCAGAGTTGATAAATTTATGTTCCCTGTTGATTTTGTTGTGATGGATATGGAGGAAGACACTGAAGTTCCGCTTATTCTGGGAAGACCTTTCATGAAGACAACAAAAGTTATTATTGATGTTGATGATGGCAAGTTAAAAGTCAGAGTAGAAGATGAGGAAGTTAGTTTTAATGTGTTTGAAGCAATGAAGCATCCTACAGATAATCAACATTGTCTTAGAATAGATGTGGTTGATGATATCTTTCAAGCAGTAAGGAAGCAAATAGCTAAAGTAAGCCCATTAGAACAAGCTTTGACAGGAATTAATGATGAATTTGATGAAGAGGAGGAAAATGAAATTGAGAAGTATGTAAAACTTCTTGATTCAGCAAAAGAAGTTACTGCAAAAGAGCAACAATCTGAGAAATTGCAGCAAGAACATGAAATTGAGAGTCAGAAGCTGGAATTAAAGGTATTACCTCCCCATTTAAAATATGTTTTTCTTGCATATAAAGGCAGCAAGCCAGTGGTGGTTAGCAATGCCTTAACAAACTCTGAAGAAGAAAGATTGATTTCAGTTTTGAAAGAAAATGAGAAGGCTATAGGGTGGACGTTATCTGATCTCAAAGGAATCAGTCATTCTTATTGCATGCATAAGATTCATATGGAGAATGACTTCAAGCCTGTTGCATAATCTCAAAGACGTCTTAATCCAACTATGAAAGAGGTGGTTAAAAAAGAAGTATTGAAATTGCTTGATGTAGGTATGATCTATCCTATATTTGATAGTGTTTGGGTTAGCCCAGTTTAGGTGGTCCCGAAAAAAGGAGGTATGACTGTAATTTATAATGATAAAAATGAATTAATACCTACTAGGACTGTCACAGGTTGGAGAATGTGTATAGATTATAGGAAATTGAATCAGGAAACTAGAAAAGATCATTTTCCTTTGCCTTTTATGGATCAAATGTTAGAAAGGTTAGTAGGACAAGCTTTTTATGGTTTTTTGGATGGTATTCAAGGTATAATCAGATAACAATAGATCCAGAAGACCAAGAAAAAACTGCTTTTACTTGTCCTTTTGGTGTGTTTGCTTACAGGAAAATGTCATTTGGATTGTGCAATGCCCCAGAAACTTTTCAAAGATGCATGTTGGTTATCTTCTCAGACTTGGTGGAACAATGCATAGAAGTTTTCATGGATGACTTCTCAGTATTTGGTGCATAATTTGACCAATGTTTGAGGAATTTAAACACTGTACTAAAGCGGTGTGTTGATACCAATTTAGTTTTAAATTGGGAAAAATGTCATTTTATGGTAACTGAAGGCGTGGTGTTAGGCCATAAGATTTCTGCAAGAGGGATTGAAATTGACAAAGCAAAAATAGAGATTATTGAGAAGCTTCCACCACCAACAAATGTGAAGGGCATAAGAAGTTTTTTAGGACATGTTGGATTCTATAGAAGATTTATAAAAGACTTCTCAAAAATTGCAAAGCCACTAAGAAATTTGCTCAATAAGGATATTTCTTTTAAATTTGATGCAGAATGTTTGCAGGCTTTTGAATTGTTAAAATAGAAATTAATTTCAGCCCCCGTGATAATTGCTCCTGATTGGAAATTATAATTTGAATTAATGTGTGATGCAAGTGATTATGCTATAGGAGCAATTTTAGGCCCAAGGAAATCTAAGATTTTTCATATTATACATTATGCTAGCAAAGTTCTTAATACAACTTAAATTAATTATGCAACTACTGAAAAAGAATTACTAGCTATAATTTATGCATTGGAAAAATTTAGAGCATACTTAATTGGTTAATCTGTTACTGTATATACTGATCATGCAGCAATTAAATATTTGTTAATCAAGATAGATTCTAAGCCCAGACTAATTAGATGGATTTTATTGTTGCAGGAATTTGATTTGGTAATCAAGGACAAAAAGGGCTATGAAAATTTGGTAGCTGATCATTTGTCTAAATTAGTTAATACTGAAGAAACTAACAATCAATTAGAAGTGCAGGAGGAATTTCCAGATGAAAAACTGATGATGGTACAAGAAAGACCTTGGTTTGCTGACATGGAAAATTTTAAAACTGCAAAAGTTATCCCAGAAGATTACACTTGGCATCAAAAGAAGAAATTATTTAAGGATGCCCATTATTTTGTTTGGGATGCCTACCTTTTCAAGATAGGAAGTGATAATTTGTTGAGAATGTGTGTGACAAGCAAGGAAGTCAAGAATATTCTGTGGCATTGTCATAGTTCTCCTTATGGGGGTCATTTTAATAGAGTTAGAACTGCTGCAAAAGTTCTCCAATCTGTTTTTTTTTTTTTGCCTTCCTTATTTAAAGATGCGCACAGTTTTGCACAACAATGTATTGATTTTTAGAAAACAGGGAGTATTTCAAAAAGAAATGAGATGTCTTTGAATATTATGTTGGAAGTTGAAATATTTGACTGTTGGGGAATTGATTTTGCAGGACCTTTTCCATCATCATTCTCTAAAGATACATCTTGGTAGCGGTAGATTATGTGTCAAAGTGGGTGGAAGCAGTAGCTACTGTAAAAGCTGATGCCAAAATTGTGATAAACCTTTTAAAGAAAAATATATTATGTAGATTTGGCACTATCAGAGTTTTAATCAGTGATGGAGGATCACATTTCTGCAATATTCAACTTCAGAAATGTTTAGAGCATTATGGGGTCAGACATAAAGTTGCATCACCTTATCATCCACAAACTAATGGCCAAGCAGAAGTTTCAAACAGAGAAATAAAAAAGATATTGGAAAAGACTGTTTCATCTTCAAGGAAGGATTGGTTAATAAAATTAGATGATGCACTTTGGGCTTATAGGACTGCATATAAATTTCCCACTTGGTTATCCCCTTTTCAACATGTCTATGGTAAGTCATGTCATCTTCCAGTGGAAATGGACCATAAAGCATATTGGGCTTTAAAATTTTTAAATTTTGACCCAAAAGTTTCAGCAGAGCAAAGAAAAATTCAAATGCATGAATTAGAAGAAATGAGACTTAATGCATATGAATCATCCAAGTTATACAAAGAGAAAGTTAAGGCATATCATGATAAGAAGATTCTGAAAAGAGAATTTCATCCAGGCCAATCAATTTTACTGTTTAATTCAAGACTAAGAATTTTTCCTGGGAAACTGAAATCTAAATGGTCAAGTCCATTTGTAGTAAGATCCGTTAGGCCTTATGGTGCTATAGAATTACAGGATTGAGCAACAGGAAGAATTTGGACAGTTAATGGGCAAAAAATTAAGGCATACTTGGGAGATGCAGTAGAGCAACTTCATCTCATTATCTACTTAGATGATCCTTAAAACAAAAAGGCATCGAGTTGAAGACGTTAAACAAGCACTCCTGGGAGGCAACCTAGAGTTTTATCTTTAAATTCTTTTCTTTTTGCTTTTAAGTTGTTAATCATTGGATTGCATTTGAATTTCATGTTTCAAGTAAAATTTCGTAGAACATTCGCTCAAGCGACGCAATTTTCGCTCAAGCGAATGTTAGTTGTTTCTCTCTGTTTTTCTTCGCTCAAATGGAAAAAAATTTTAGAAAATATTCGCTCAAGCGACAAACTTTTTGCTCAAGCGAATGCTAGTTGTTTCTCTCTATTTTTGTTCGCTCAAATGAAAAGCTTTTTTGTACGCACATTCGCTCAAGCGATGCAATTTTTGCTCAAGCGAATGTTAGTTGTTTCTCTCTGTTTTTGGTCGCTCGAGCGAAAAATAGTCACACTGATTTTCGCTTGAGCGAAAGTGCCCAGATCTCGTTTTTAAAACACATGGAGGGGGTCAGTTTTCATTTCACACAAATATTTTTCGAGAACCCACTCCTACCCAAGCAACTTTCTCTCTAATCCAAATATCTTTTACACAAATTCTACCCTTCTTGCACCATTATTCAGTTCCTGTAGTGTTGGTGTTTCAATTTCACCGATTAGAAGTCCAAAAATTTTCACCCTCTTCATTGTTTATCTGCTTTCACTGTGCTTCTGCAAATTTCTGTGATTAAGGTAAGATTTAAGATGTTTTCGTAGTTTTCTTGCTGAAGTAGCATGATACTGGTGTTTTTGGTTGAATTGACTGCATAGATTGCTTATATAAGGGTTAGAAATTCTGCTACATGCCAGGTGTTCGATAAAATGCTTCAAAGAAATTTGTTTCAATTTTAAGTGATAGTAAGTAGGTAATTGATGATGATTTGCTTACTTATGAAAGGAGGAAAGGATGAATGTTAGAAATTAGGGCCATAGAAATTCAAAAATAAAGTGCATGTCAACTATTTGTTGAAATGTTCAAGTTTGAATTATAATGTGTTGTGCAACTGAATATTTCAATAGTCTCACATTTAGACCTAAGTATCATTATGATATCAAAATATTATACTAACTATGAGTATGTTGCAGATGGGTCCAAGGATAGAATCTCAAGGTGTCTCATCATCCAGGGTTGCGGGTAAAAGACCACGAACTAAGCTTGTAAGTATTCAGATTGATAGAAGGAGATTCAGGGATGCTGAGAGGTAAGCAAGGTTTGACAGAATTAGGAACTAGACCTTCATTCCAGAATGGGGAGTAGAATTGAATGAAGGAGAGCACCCGAAATTCAATAATGAGATAACCCGCAGAAATTGGAGGCAGTTGTTGGAATTGCACAGCGGAATGTTTACGTGAATGGACAAAAACTAAGAAGGGAGGTGAATTGGTTTCTTAACAAAAATTAGGTTTTAAAACTTGTCCCCAAATTTTACCGATTAAAATGTTGTGTAAATGTAAATAGGATAAGGATAGAGTCTTACACAGAAGATTTATACTGGTTCAGATCAAAAGACCCTACGTCCAGTTGCTAATCACTCAAATAGAGGATTAACGCTGTCACTATAATCAAAGTTATTACAAATAGATAACAATGGAAAAAGATAAAGTAACGAAAACACCTCTCTTGAATCCCACAAGAGATGAAGAACAACTTTCCCTAGAGACGGCACAGCACACAATCCACTAAGAACTCCACTTAGTGATTCTTATCGCTTTTAGCCCACACCAGGTTCCAAAAGCCCCTTTTTCCTCCAACAAACAGTTCTCTGGCAATCACAGCTCTTAACTTTTGTTTGAAAAAGGTTGTTCAATTTTCTGAGAGCCATAGAGAACCTTAAGTAGATGAATTAGGGTTTGGGAATTGGGGATTTTCGAAACTTGGTGTATTGGGAATAGGGTTTTCGAAAATAGGTTTAATTTGAAGTTCAAAATCCAAATTTGACTAAAATAATCGATTAAATGAAGTGTTAATCGATTATTACAGAGCCAAAATCAACAGAACCCCAAAACGCACTGGTTTAATCGATTATTTTCCTTGTTAATCGATTAACAGGACTGTTAATCAATTAACAGGTGTGTTAATCAATTATCACAGTGAGATGATACAGAAAATGGTTTTTCTCACTATAATAATCGATTATCTGGTCATTTAATCGATTAAACCCGAGCCTTTTTTATAAATATGAGTTTTTGAAGCTTCTAAAGAGTAGACTATGTATCGGCTATCTTAGACTCTAATATTACAGACTCAAACTCATCAAAACAGAGTTATTACACAATAATACAAGTCTTCAACTCTCTAAGTTCTCTGTTCTTTAATCATCATCAAAATCAACAAGTTTCATGTCCATGTAAGTTCAACATCAAGTCCTTATATGTTCAACAGTCTCCCCTTTTTTTTATGATGATCAAAATTTTCTTTTAAAGCCTTGTAATAACCTGTTTTATCTGTCACACTAACAAACACATTAAACATACCAGATAATATTTAAATTTAATCATAAGAGGCTTTAAATATTTCTCCCCCTATTTTGATTAAAATCAAAAACATAAAGAGCTCCCCCTCAAAATATACATAATATAGAAAATAGCTCCCCCTCAACATATGCATAACTTGGAGATAACTCCCCCTCAAACAAAGCAATAAAAGAATACCAAATTTTATTTCATAAGTGAAAGTACATTACAACACAATAAATAAAAACAACATTAAAATTCTTCACTATCACTATGAAAGTGAGCATCAAATTTATTCTCTAAGTGACACACTTTATCATCTACGTCAGAGATACGATGAATGATTTCCTCATGTCGTACTCCAGAAAGAGTGAAGAATGCCTGCATCCTCTGATTCATATTAGATAACATGTCTTCCATAGATTGACGGGTTTCAGGATGAGCAGAGGAATTTCCAACACTTTGGATCTGATCAGAGGGAAACTCAGCAGCAGGAGGCATATCTTCATTAGAATCTTCATCATCTGCATCTATATTTGGAACATCATCTTTGTGAACATAAGTATTATTGACACGCACCATTTGGAGTTGGGTTAATGTACTGTCCAGCATGCGGTTTAGGTTTGTCATTCAAACTATTTGTTCACCTTCAACATTCACTCCTTTGTATTCAAGAATGCGAGAAATAAGGAGGGCATAGGGAATTTTGAAGGTGGGATGACGTTTGACTTTCAACATAGTCATGGTGACAAGGGTGCCCCAATCTAGAGGCTCATTATTCATTATTGCATGAATAATGCAAAGATCTATTGAAGAGCATTGAGCATGATTGGTTCCCGGGGACATAGGATCCAGACGAGTAAATGCAAGAGCATGCGTTCCTCCTTTTTCAAAGGTCCAGCTAGAAGGAGACGTCCAATCTCCATAAAAGGATTACAAAGAAAAGAACGGTAAGCCATGATCCTGTCAAAATCATCTAACTCACCAAAAACGTTAATAGCATCATCTCTTATAGGAAAATGTGCAACGTTTTCCCAAATATCGTTATCAAGAATAATGGATACTCCCTTAACACGAGAGGTAGCTACTTGATCTCTGAATTTAAAGCGAGAGTAAAACACCCTAACTAAGTCAGGATAATACGTACCTTGCATTTGGATAAAAGGAAGAACTCCTTGAATTTCAAGAAGATTAGGAAAATTGAATCCCCTATTGATGAATTGATCACCAATAAGGAATTTGGGAGTGATAATACCTTGTTCCTTCCAATAAGTCAGAAATTCCTGTTGGCCTTCAGTATCAGAGATCCATCCTTCTACAGAATTCGGACGGGGATGAGATGAAGGTGTAAATCTTCTTCTGGTTGGAATTTTAGCACGAGAAGATGAGGTCATTGCAGAATTTATAGTAGAAACAAGATAGTTTGGGAAGACAAGTGATGCTAGAAGAAGGCAAGAATGTTAGAATAAGGCAAGAAAGCTTGGATTCAAGAGTGAGAGGTGAGGAGAAGTGAAATGGAGGTCCCTATTTATAACCAAACACCTCCGATGGTCATATGAGAGTGTATGAGGGCCAAGAGAGCCATTGGCAACGGCTAGAAAATGAAACTAGCCAGGTTTAATTGATTAAAATTGAATTACTTGATTAAACCAGTAACAGACCCCTTTAATCGATTAATTCAAGCAATTAATTGATAAGTGTCTAGTTTGCATCATTTTTAATGGCGCTTTATTTGAGTTTTCTAGTTTATTTGTGTTAGAATTCCCCTTAATTCCAATTGTTTTCCTTCATTCAACACATGTTATTCGGGTGTCTCAGTTTTGCAGAAATATCTTTGTTATAGGTTTATAAACTTGGAAACGGGAAGCATTTGATGAAGTATTGGATGGAAAGGAATTCAAGCCACTAAAAGCACAAAAATAAAACCTTGGATTGCATTGTAAAAGAAAAGAGAAAAGAACACTTCAGGGCCTTAAAGCATTGTTAAAGAGCATTTTGGGTGAAGTTAAGTGAAATCCACTGGCAGTGGGTTTTTCCCACTGGCAGTGGACTTCACTGGAAAATGGCACTGTGGCGTAAAATAAATCTACTAGCCATGGGTTTTTCCCACTGGTCGTGGACTTCACTAGAAAATGAGTATTGGGCCCCTGTCACGATCCACTGGCCGTGGGTTTTTCCCACTGCCAGTGGATTCTGCACGTTTTACATTTTCCCTGAATTAGAGGAGCGGTTTTTGAGCATAAAAGATATAAAAAAGAAGTTATGGAGCACAAAGAGAGACACGAAGACGAGAGGCATTTTCCCCAAAAAGAAAATTGAAGAAAACCAGAGCAAAAGAGGGAGAACGATTTCTTCTATCAAGAGGGAAATTGAAGAAGCTACAGAGGAGATAGTGAGAACTTCTCTTCTATTCTCTAACTTCCTGTCTCATTTCTACTTTTCTCTTATGTTAGGGTTTGATTTATTGTATTGTGGATTGTAATCATCATTTCTATGGCACACTAAATCTCATTCTTGGGATTAGGAGGAATATGTTTATGTATCAATTTTGAATACTTTGAATTTCTTTGTTATTGAATTTCTGTTTTCTATTCATTTCCATGAGAACCTAAAGCTTCTAATGGCTTAGAGATAAGGTTAGATGAATTTAAATGATGTGGATGATTGAGAGATCAATATATCATTAGAAAAGCATGGAATTGAACCTAGGGATTTGGGTTACGAAAGTAGACAAAACTCTTTGAGGGGTAATTGGATTTTCATAAAGCGTAAAGGATCTACTTAACGAATTGAACGTTGTTCTTCGGTAATTAGGTACGTTAGTGGGGTTTCGAGAGAAATACATTAATCAATTAAGGAAAATTCACCTTAGAAATAGAAGTTGAATAATGGGAAACGAATTGATTTAAATTGAATACGTAACATATAAACCTACCGACTCCTAAGAAAGTTTTCACCTTGAGTCTCTTGTCAATAGTTTTTGGTTTTCTATTCATTTTGCAATATATTCTATTTGAAACGATTTGTTTAGATAATTGAATCACTGTGTACCGGTACTTGGGCATAATCTCTGTGGGAACGATAACTTTTTATTACGCGATACTCCGTACGCTTGCGGAACGGCTATCATTAATCGATTAACATTGTATTCAATCGATTATCTGGTGAGTTAATCAATTAATCTAGTGAGAAATGTCATGTTTTGGATGTTTTAGGTGCAAATAATCGATTAAAACTTTAAATAATCGATTATTCCAGAGAGTTCATCAAATTTTTGAGGTTTAGACACATGATAATCTATTAACACCCTACATAATGAATTATAACATTACACCCATCCAAAAACTGTTTAATTAAGCAGAATTTAAGTTATTTTTAATATCTCTAAGTCTCTTCTAAGATCATAGAATCTATCCTTGGGAAGAGGCTTAGTAAAAATATCTGTTAATTGATGCTTTGTATCAACATACTCAATTTTACTGTTTCCTTTACTTATATGATCTCTCAAGAAATGATGTCTAATTTCTATATGTTTGGTCCTAGAGTGCATTACTGGATTCTTAGTAAGATTAATTGCACTCGTATTATCACACATCAAAGGAATGTCATTTAGAAATATACTATGATCTTCTAGTTGTTGTTTCATCCACAAAATTTGAGCACAACAATTACCAGCTGCAATATATTCAGCTTCAGTGGTGGATAAAGCAACACATGCCTGTTTCTTAGAATGCCAAGATACTAAAGATGATCCTAACAAATGACATGTCTCACTAGTACTTTTTCTATCTATTTTGCATCCACCATAATCAACATCAGAATAACCTATTAAACTAGTACAAACTTCAGATGGATACCATAAACCAAAACCAGTAGTTCCTTTTAAATATTTTAAAATTCTTTTTACTGCAATTAAGTGAGATTCTTTTGGACAAGCCTGAAATCTAGCACACACACAGACAGAATGCATAATATCAGATCTACTTGCAGTTAAGTATAACAGAGAACCTATCATACCTCTATACATAGATTGATTAATTTCCAAACCTGATTCATCCTTGTCTAAATAGCATGAAGTTCCTATGGGTGTGTTAGCTTCCTTTGAGGTGTCCATTCCAAACTTTTTAATAATCTCTTTGCAGTATTTGGTTTGAGAGACAAAAATGCCATCTTTAAGTTGCTTGATTTGAAGTCCAAGGAAGAATGTTAATTCTCCCATCATAGACATTTCAAACTCTCCCTGCATTAACTTAGCAAATTCTACACATAAAGAATTATCAGTTGATCCAAAAATAATATCATCAGCATATACTTGAACCAATAAGATATGTTCTTTTACTTTCTTTATAAACAATGTAGAATCAACTTTTCCTCTAGAAAAATCAATTGAAGTTAGAAAACTACTTAACCTTTCATACCAAGACCTAGGAGCTTGTTTAAAACCATATAATGCTTTCTTCAATTTAAAGATATGATTAGGATAACTAAAATCCTCAAATCCAGGGGGTTGCTCCACATAAACTTCTTCTTTAATAAACTCATTCAAAATTGCACTTTTAACATCCATTTGATATATTTTAAATTTCATCAATGATGCATAAGCAAGAAGTAGGCGTATAGCCTCTAACCTGGCAATAGGAGCATAAGTTTCATCATAATCAATACCTTCCTCCTGACAGTAACATTTGGCAACAAGTCTGGCTTTATTCCTTGTGATATTTCCATCTTCATCAAGTTTGTTTCTAAATACCCATTTAGTTCCAATTACTTGATGTGATTCTTCTCTTGGGATTAATTCCCAGACTTGATTCCTTTCAAATTGGTCATTTTTAAGCGCTTCCTCAACATTTTTGGGTTCTATCTGTGACACAAAAGCTACAAACATGCAGAAATTTGTCATATTTCTAGTTCTTACCCCTTTTGAGATATCACCAATAATATTGTCCATTGAGAGTCTTCTTGGTGATTGTCATTCTTTTGCTAATTCAGGTGTTTGAGAAGGCTCATTTTCTTCCAAATACAATTCATCAAGAGCCTCTCTTATGTACTCATCATCACCTGCAAGTTCTTTATTTGACTCAAGAGGATTTCCCCCAAGGTCTACAATTTCATCAAAAGTAACATGTATAGATTCTTCAACATTTAAGGTTCTTCTATTAAACACTCTATAAGCTTTGCTAGTTAATGAATAACCTAGAAAAATGCCCTCATAGGCTTTTGAGTCAAATTTTCCTAAGTTGTCCTTTCCATTATTTAACACAAAGCACTTACATCCAAATATTTTCAAATGAGCAACATTAGGCTTTCTACCATTTAACAATTCATGGGGAGTTGATTTTATAATTGGCCTAATGAGCATTCTATTCAAAACATAACATGCAGTATTTACAGCATTAGCCCAAAAATATTTAGGAACATTTGATTCATTTAACATTGTTCTAGCAAGTTCCTCTAGTGACCTATTTTTCCTTTCAACTACACCATTTTGTTGGGGAGTCCTAGGAGCAAAAAAATTATGTAATATTCCATTTTCCTCACAATAGTTTTCAAACCTTTCATTTTGAAACTCACCACCATGGTCACTTCTTAAAACTTTAATTCTCAAGTCTTTCTCATTTTGAATTTGCTTTGCAAACTTCCTAAAGACCTTAAAATCTTCACTTTTCATTGTTAAGAAAAATGTCCAAGTGTATCTAGAGAAGTCATCAACAATCACAAGACCATAATAATTTCCACCAAAGCTTTTTATCCTAGAAGGACCAAATAAGTCTAAATGTAATAATTCTAAAGGTTTTGATGTGGAAATGACACTCTTTGATTTAAATGATGATTTCACTTGTTTACCTTTTTGACATGCATCACATAATCTATCTTTTTCAAATTTTAACTTTGGCAAACCAACAACTAAGTCCTTTGATATCAACTTGTTTAAATGATGCATATTTATGTGAGCCGCTCTCTTATGCCATAACCAAGGGTTCTCTTCTTTAGCAACTAAGAATTTTATACTAGAATCATGTATACAATCCAAATCAATCAAGTATATGTTATTATGTCTTATGCCTTTTAATGCTACATTTTCGGAATCTATCAAATGTATAGTACAAAACTTACTTTCAAAGATTACCTTAAATCCTTTGTCACATAGTTGACTTATGCTAAGGAGATTATGCTTTAGCCCATCAACAAGAAGCACATCCTTAATCTCCAAAGTGTTTGCACCACCTATATTTCCTATTCCAAGAATCTTTCCTTTGTTGTTGTCCCCATAAGTTACATATCCTTGTTCTTTAGCTTTGAAACTCACAAATTTCGTTTTGTCTCCGGTCATATGTTTAGAGCATCCACTATCAAGATACCACATAGACTTCTTTAATTTGGAAGTTTCCTACAAAACAAGAACATAGTAAACTTAGGTCCACATAACTTTTGGGTCCTTGGGGTTAGAGATAAACAAATTATTTAACAATAGGAACCCAAATGTATTTTCCTTTAGGAACACCAAAATGTTTTATTTTACATCTATTTGAAGTATGACCTTGTTTCATACAATAAAAACATGCTTTAAATGTAGCTTTTGAAAATGATGCATTTCTAACAATAGATGATTTAGTTCCTTTTTCCACCCATACTCTTCTCTTTTTAGTTTTAAGCTTTTTCAAAGAAACTTGATGGTTTACACTATTTTGAGTTACAACAACTTTATCCTTATTATTATTACTCAATTCCTTTTCGGCTTTATCAAGCAAATGATTAAGTATATTTATGTCACACTCATACTCTTTACAAGATGCACATACTATATTCTTATCATCATTCTCATCTATGCATACAATTTTCGTTTCTAAGGTTTCCTTTTCCTCTAAACATATAATTTTCGTTTTTAATGACTCAACCTCCTTTTCGGATCTACTTAAACTCTTTTTCACAGATTTATATTCATTTTTCAAGTCCTTAAAGGCACTAAACAATTCATTATATGCATTTTGCAGATCATCATAATTATTTTCATCATCACTTGAAGATGAGTCGGAATCACTTACCTCAAAGTCGGAAGATATGTTGTCATTTGCCATTAAGCAAATATCGGCTTCAACTTTCGAGTCACTTGATTCCGAACTTGAATCACTGTTGTCCCAAGCGATGTAGACTTTCTTCTTGAAGAACTTTTTGCCTTTGTTTTCTTCATTTTTCTTGTTTGGACATTCAATCTTCATATGTCCTGTTTCACCACAACCATAGCATTTTATATTTATGGAAGTATTTTCTCTTACCTTTCCTTTACCTTTGAATTGATGTCTTCCTTTGGCTTTCATGAATTTGGTAAACTTCTTAATCATGAGACTCAATTCTTCTTCTTCTTCATTCTCCGAGTCTTCTTCTTCCTTTTTACTCTTACCTTTAGAGATTTCAGTTTTTAAGGCTAAGTTCTTCTTTTGATATTGTCCTTCCTTATCATTTAGCCTTCCTAGCTCAAGCTCATGCTCTCTCAACTTTCCGAAGAGCGCCGCCATAGACATTATGGCAAGGTTTTGTGACTCCAAGATGGTCGTCACATTAGATTGTCATTTCCTATCCAAAGATTTCAAGATTTTAACATTTAATTCATCAACGTCAAAAATTTTACCTAATCCGGTGAGATGGTTCACAATATGAGTGAAACGCTTTTGTGTTAGAATCGCGCAGCGGAATGTTCGCGTGGTCAGACAAAAACCAAGAGGGGGGTGAATTGGTTTCTTAACAAAAATTAGGTTTTCAAAATTTTCCCCAAATTTTACCGATTAAAAATTGTGTAAATGTAAATAGAGTAGAGATAGAATCTTACACAGGAGATTTATACTGGTTCGGATCAAAAGACCCTACGTCCAGTTGCTAATCACTCAAATAGAGGATTAACACTGTCACTATAATCAAAGTTATTACAGACAAATTACAATGGAAAAGATAAAGTAAAGAAAACACCTCTCTTGAAATCCACAAGAGATGAAGAACAGCTTTCCCCAGAGACGGCACAGCACACAATCCACTAAGAACTCCACTTAGTGATTCTTATTGCTTCTAGCCCACACCAGGTTCCAAAAGCCCCTTTTTCTTGCAACAAATAGTTCTCTGGCACTCACAGCACTTAACTTTTGTATGAAAAAGGTTGTTCTTATTTTCTAAGTGTCATAGAGAAGCTTAAGTAGAGAAATTAGGGTTTAGGAATTGGGATTTTCGAAACTACGGTTCTTGGAAATAGGGTTTTCGAAAATAGGGTTGATTTGAAGTTAAAAATCAAAATCTGCCTGAAATAATCAATTAAATGAAGTGTTAATCGATTATTTCAGAGCCAAAATCAACAAAACCCCAAAACTCTCTGTTTTAATCGATTAAAAGACATGTTAATCGATTAACAGGGGTGTTAATCGATTAAACCAGTGAGCAGATACAGAAAATGGTTTTTCTCACTGTTTTAATCGATTATTTCACCAATTAATCGATTAGAGCCGATCCACTTTGATAAATTTGAGCTTTTTGAAGCTTCTAAGGTGCAGACTATGTACCGGCTATCTCAAGCTCTAAAATTACAGACTCAATCTAAACTAAACAGAGTTATTACACTATAAAACAAGTCTTCAACTCTCTAAGTCTTGTGTTCTTGAATCATCATCAAAATCAACAAGCTTCATGTCCATCAAGTTCAACATCAAGTCCTTGAATGTTTCAACAATCTCCCCCTTTTTTATGATGATCAAAATTTTCTTTTAAAGCCTTGTAATAACCTGTTTTATCTGTCATACTAACAAACACATTAAACATACCAGATAATATTTAAAAAACAATCATTTTAGGCTTTAAATATTTTCTCCCCCTATTTTGATTAGAATCAAAAATAATTCTTCTATGACAAACACAAGAGCTCCCCCTCAAAATATGAATAACTTAGAGAAAACTCCCCCTCAATCAAAGCAAAAACAGAACACCACATTTTATTTCAGAGATAAGCATTCATTACAATATAAGAAGAAGAAAAATAACAACAAATTTAAAATTCTTCACTATCATCACTATGAAAGTGTGCATCAAATCGATTTTCTAAACGGCACACTTTATCATCTACATCAGATATACGGCGAATTATTTCCTCATGTCGTACTCCAGAAAGAGTAAAGAATGACTGCATCCTCTGATTCATGTCAGATAACATGTCTTCCATGGATTGTCGGGTTTCATGATGAGTAGAGGAAGTTCCAACACTTTCAATTTGATCAGAGGGAAACTCAGCAACGGGAGGCATATCTTCATCAGAATCTTCATT
Source organism: Sphenostylis stenocarpa (assembly GCA_963425845.1). Classification (NCBI taxonomy): domain Eukaryota; kingdom Viridiplantae; phylum Streptophyta; class Magnoliopsida; order Fabales; family Fabaceae; genus Sphenostylis; species Sphenostylis stenocarpa. Next base: position 8,093,212 of record OY731400.1, on the reverse strand, counting down.
TACGTCACCTTGGTTTGGAACGTCATCCTTGTGAACATAAATATCGTTGACGCGCACCATTTGTAGTTGGATCAATGTGCTATCTAGCATGTGATTCAAGTTATTTGTTCGTACTGTTTGTTCACCTTCGACATTTACTCCTTTGTATTCAAGGATGCGAGAGACAAGGAGAGCATATGGAATTTTGAAGGTGGGATGGCGTTTAGCTTTTAACATAGTCATGGTGACAAGAACGCCCCAATCTAAAGGCTCATTATTCATTATGGCATGAATAATACGAAGATCAATTGAAGAACATTGAGCATGATTCGTAGCCCGGGGACATAGGATCCAGACAAGTAGATGTAAAATCATGCGTTCTTCCTTCTTCAAAGGTCCAGCAAGAAGGAGACGCCCAATCTCCATGGAGGGATTACGCAGAAAAGAACGGTAAGCTAAGAACCTGTCAAAATCATCTAACTCACCATACACATTAATAGCATCTTCTCTAATTGGAAAGTGGGCAACATTCTCCCAAATATCATCAAGAATAATTGTTACCCCCTTTACACGAGAGGTAGCAATTTGATCTCTAAATTTGAATCTAGAGAAAAATACCCTAACTAAGTCAGGATAATACGTACCTTGCATTTGGATGAAAGGGAGAACTCCTTGAATTTCAAGGAGATTAGGAAAGTTGAATCCCCTATTGATGAACTGCTCACCAATAAGGAACTTAGGAGAAATAATAGCACGTTCCTTCCAATAGGACAGAAATTCTTGTCGGCCATCTGCATCAGAGATCCATCCTTCTACATGATTAGGACGGGGTTGAGATGAGGGTGCAGATCTTCTTCTAGTTGGGATTTTTGCACGAGAAGATGAGGCCATTGAAGGATTAGAAGAGTAACAAGAAGATTTAAGAGGACAAGTTAAGTGGGAAGAAGGCAAGATTGATAGAATAATGCAAGAAAGCTTGATTTCAAGAGATAGAAGTGAGTAGAAGTGAAATGGAAGTCCCTATTTATAGACAAGCATCTCCAACGGACATATGATAGAGGAGAAAGGGCAAAAGAGCCGTTAGCAACGGCTAGGAATCCAAACTTGCCAGGTTTAATCGATTAAAACCCAAATTAATCGATTAAACCACTTCCAGACCCATTTAATCAATTAATTTGAGTTGTTAATCGATTAACACTGGTTTTAATCGATTAATGGACGAATTAATCGATTATTCCAGAGAGGAATGTCATGTTTTGGGTGTTTTGGATGCAAATAATCGATTATAACTCTAATTAATCGATTATTCCAGAGAGTACATCAAATTTTTGAGGTTTTTACACATGATAACGTATGAACAATCTACATAATGAATTATAACATTATAATAATCCAAAAACTGTCTAAATAAGCAGAATTTAAGCTATTTCTAATATCCCTAAGTCTCTTCTAAGATTATAGAATCTATCCTTGGGTAGAGGCTTAGTAAAAATATCTGCTAATTGATGCTTTGTATCAACGTACTCTATTTTACAGTTTCCTTTGCTGATATGATCTCTTAAAAAGTGATGTCTAATCTCTATATGCTTAGTCCTAGAGTGCATTACTGGATTCTTAGTGAGATTGATTGCACTCGTATTATCACACATCAAGGGAATGTCATTCAGAAATATACTATAATCTTCTAGCTATTGTTTCATCCACAGAATTTGAGCACAACAATTACCAGCTGCAATATATTCAACTTCAGTGGTAGATAAAGTAACACATGCCTGTTTCTTAGAATGCCAAGATACTAAGGATGAACCTAACAAATGACATGTCCCACTAGTACTTTTTCTATCAATTTTGCATCCACCATAATCAGCATCAGAATATCGTATTAAACTAGTACAAGCATCAGATGGATACCATAAACCAAAACCAGTAGTTCCTTTTAAATATTTTAAAATATGTTTTGTTGAACATTCAAGGACTTGATGTTGCAAATAATGATCATGAAGAATGTTGATTTTGATGATGATCCAAGAGCTTAAAGACTTAGAGTATTGAAGATTGAAGATTGATGATTTCTGTATTGTAATAACTCTGTTTTAGTTTGATTGAGTCTGTAATTATAGAGTCTAAGATAGCCGGTACATAGTCTATAACTTAGAAGCTTCAAAATGCTCAAATTTATCATGCAGGCTCGGCTTTAATCGATTATATAGGTAAATAATCGATTAAAACAGTGAGAAAACCACTTTCTATACTAAGTCACTGTTTTAATCGATTAAAAAGCAAAATAATCGATTATTTCATACCGTTCGTATGAGATAATCGATTATTTCACCAAATAATCGATTAAACCAGAGAGGATTGGGTTACGACGTATTTGGCTCTGTTTTAATCGATTAAAACTCCATTTAATCGATTATTTCGATCTGTTTCGATTTTAAACATCAAACAAACCCTATTTTCGAAAACCCAATTACCAAGAACCCTAGTTTCGAAATCCCCAATTCCTAAACCCTAATTTCCCTACTTAAACTCTGCTTTGGCACTCGAGAAAAACAAGAACAACTCTTTCCATACAAAAGTTAAGTGCTTGTGAGTGCCGAGAAGCTGTTTGTTGCAAGGAAAGGGGGCTTTTGGAACTTGGTGTGAGGCTAGAAGCGATAAGAATCACTAAGTGGAGTTCTTAGTGGATTGTGTGTTGTGTCGTCTCTAGGGAAAAGCTGTTCTTCATCTCTTGTGGGTTTCAAGAGAGGTGTCATCTTTTACTTTATCTCTTCCATTGTAATTTGTATTGTAACAATTTGTTCTATAGTGACGGCGTTAATCCTCTTTTGAGTGATTAGCAAGCTGGACGTAGGGTCTTTTGATCCGAACCAGTATAAATCTCCTGTGTAAGATCTTCTATACTCTTCTCTATTTACATTTACACGAGTTTTTAATCGGTAAAATTTGGGGAAAATTTTGAAAACCTAATTTTTATTAAGAAACCAATTCACCCCCCTCTTGGTTTTTGTCAGACCACGCGAACATTCGTCTGCGCGATTCTAACAAGTGGTATCGAGCTTGCTTTGATAGTCATTCAAACTTTTCGAAAATGGCCGGACAAAATCAAACTTTTGCCGAAGGTGCGTCTATCAATAGACCCCCACTTTTTGCGGGTCAAAATTATCCTTTTTGGAAAGTACGTATGCAAATATTTTTAGAGTACGTTGATAGAGGCGTTTGGGACGCAATTTTAAATGGTCCATTTATTCCTAAAATTACGAGAACGGTGTTGACGTTCTTAAACCTATTTCTAGATGGACTGCTAGAAGAAAGTCGAAAAGCACAATTTGATGTTAGGGCTAGAAACATTATTTCATCTGCTCTAACCCTTGATGAGTTTTATAGAATTTCGGTTTGTAAAAGTGCACGGAAATGTGGGAAATGCTAAGGGTGACCCACGAAGGAAGCTGACGACGTCAAAAGAGCACGTAAAAATTCTTTAATCCAAGAATACGAGATGTTCGGATGCAACCCGCGAAACAATTTTCGACGTTCGAAACGTTTCACTCATATTGTGAATCATCTCATCAGGATTAGGTAAAGTATTTGATGTTGATGAATTAAATGTAAAAATTTTGAAATCTTTGGATAGGAAATGGCAACCAAAGGTGACGGTCATCTCGGAGTCACAAAATCTTGCCACTATGTCTATGGCGGCATTATTTGGAAAGCTTAGGGAGCATGAACTTGACCTTGGAAGACTAAATGAGGAAGAGGGTCAATACCAAAAGAAGAATCTAGCTTTCAAGACCGAGATTTCAAAAGGTAAAAATAAGAAAGAAGAAGAAGAAGACTCAGAAATTGATGAAGAAGAGATGAGTCTTTTTATAAAGAAGTTCACCAAGATGATGAAAGCAAAAGGAAGACATCCTTTCAAAGGTAAGGGAAAGGTAAAAGAAAATTCTTCCATTAATATAAAATGTTTTGGTTGTGGTGAAGCAGGGCATATAAAGACCGAATGCCCAAACAAGAAAAATGATGAACACAAGGGCAAAAAGCAATTCAAGAAGAAAGCATATATTGCTTGGGATGACAGTGATTCAAATTCAGAATCAAGCGACTCGGAAATAGAAGCAAACATTTGCTTGATGGCAAATGACAACATTTCTTCGGATTTTGAGGTTAGTGATTCAGATTCATCCTCTAGTGAAGAAAATGACCATGATGAATTGCAAAATGCTTATAATGAGTTATTTACTGCATTTATGGATATGAAAAAGGAATATAAAGTTGTAAAGAAGAATCTAAGAAAATCGGAAAAGGAAAATGAGTCCTTAAAATTGAAAATTGCATGTTTAGAAGAAAAGGAGGTAGCTAATACGAAAATTATATGCTTAGATGAAGATAAGGACTTAGCATGTGCAAATTGTAAAGAGCATGAATATGACATAGATATTCTTAACCATTTGCTTGACAAAGCCGAAAAAGAAATTGATGATCTTAAGAAGAATGAAATGGTATTTGCTCAAAATAATGTAAATCATAGAGTTTCTTTGAAAAAGAGTAAAACTAAAAAGAAAAGAGTATGGGTAGAAAAAGGAACTAGAGCATGTCATGTTAATAATGTATCTTGTTCTAAAACTACTTCAAATGCATGCTTCTATTGTATGAAACAAGGTCACACTTCAAATAGATGTAAAATTAAGCATTTTGGAGTTCCTAAAGGAAAATATGTTTGGGTTCCTATAGTTAAATGAATTGTTTGTCTCTTTTATTTATTCAAAGAAAATGAATCATTTAGTATGTTTTAAATGGAATGCTTAGGTAACAACATTTTATCTTTTCTATTGTATGAAGGTTCTTCACTTAAAGATTTTTTGCGAAAAGCCTCTAAAATTGTTTTAAACAACCTAAAACAAAGTATTTTTACAAAAGCTTTCTTAAAACATGGTTTTAAGCTGATGCGATTTTGAAAGAACCAAATAAAATCACTTAGAATGGTCAAAGAAGTGTTTTTACAGCATTTTAATCGATACAACATGTTTTTAATCGATTAAAACCATTTAGAACTCATTATGATCGATCAGATTTTTATTATGAGCTGATCAGAATCCTTTAAATCGATTAAAAACACGTTTCAATCGATTAAAATCACTTAAAGGGTCAGGATGATCGATCAGATTTTTATTATGACCGATCAGAAGCAAATGTGATCGATCAGAGTTTAATTATGAGCGGTCAGAAATTTTTCAATCGATTAAAAACACGTTTCAATCGATTAAAATCACTTAAAGGGTCAGGATGATCGATCAGATTTTTATTATGACCGAGTCAGAATCAGTTATGATCGATCAGAATTTAGTTATGACCGATCAGAACTCTTTTAATCGATTAAAAACTCATTTCAATCGATTAAAACAACTTAAAAAATTTTTCTACACTGCGTTTTAATCGATTAAAAGACGTTTTAACAGATTAAAACTGCACTTTAACAGATTAAAAGAATCTTTTAGCAGATTAATTAAACCAAGTCTAGATTGAACTTAAAAGAATAGATTGTTTGCAGTATTTTAAATAGATTGTTATGTCTCTAACCTCAAGGACCCAAAAGTTGTGGGGACCTAAGTTTACTATGTTCTTGTTTTGTAGGAAACTTCCAAATCAAAGAAGTCTATGTGGTATCTTGATAGTGGATGCTCAAAACATATGACTTGGGGATAAAACAAAATTTGTAAGTTTCAAAGCCAAAGAACAAGGATATGTGACTTATGGGGATAACAACAAAGGGAAGATTCTCGGAATTGGAAACATAGGTGGTGCAAATACATTGGAGATTAAGGATGTGCTTCTTGTTGATGGATTAAAACATAACCTTCTTAGCATAAGCCAATTGTGTGACAAAGGATTCAAGGTAACTTTTGAAAGCAAATTTTGCACCATACATTTAGTAGATTAGAAAAAGTAGAATTAAAAGGCATTAGGCATAACAACATATATTTGATTGATTTGGATTGTTTACATGAGTCTAGTATAACATGTTTAGTTGCTAAGGAAGAGAATCCTTGGTTATGGCATAAAAGAGCGGCTCATATAAACATGCATCATTTGAATAAATTGATATCAAAAGACTTAGTTATTGGATTGCCTAAATTGAAATTTGAAAAAGATAGATTGTGTGATGCATGCCAAAAAGGTAAACAAGTTAAATCATCATTTAAATCAAAAAATGTGATTTCCACTTCAAAACCCCTAGAATTATTACATTTAGATTTATTTGGACCTTCTAGGATAAAAAGCTTTGGTGGAAATTATTATGGTCTTGTAATTGTTGATGATTTCTCTAGGTACACTTGGACATTTTTCCTAACTATGAAAAGTGAAGCTTTTAAGGTCTTTAGAAAGTTTGCTAAACAAATACAAAATGAGAAAGACCTAAGGATTAAAGTTTTAAGAAGTGACCATGGTGGTGAGTTTCAAAATGAAAAGTTTGAGAATTATTGTGAGGAAAATGGTATATTACATAACTTTTACTGCTCCTAGGACTCCCCAACAAAATGGTGTAGTTGAAAGGAAAAATAGGTCATTAGAGGAACTTGCAAGAACTATGTTAAATGAATCTAATGTTCCTAAATATTTTTGGGCTGATGCGGTTAGTCCTGCATGTTATGTTTTAAATAGAATGCTCATTAGGTCAATTATGAAATCTACTCCATATGAATTGTTTAATGGTAGAAAACCTAATGTTGCACATTTGAAAATTTTTGGTTGTAAATGTTTTGTACTAAATAATGGAAAGGACAATCTAGGAAAATTTGATTCAAAAGCCGATGAGGGCATTTTTCTAGGTTATTCTTTAACTAGCAAGGCGTATAGAGTATTTAATAGAAGAACTTTGAATATAGAAGAATCTATACATGTTGCCTTTGATGAGATTGTAGACCTTAGGGGAAATCCTCTTGAGTCAAATAAAAGACTTGCAGGTGATGATGAATATATAAGAGAGGCCCTTGATGAATTATACTTGGAAGATAATGTGCCTTCTCAAACTCCTCAATTAGCAAAAGAATGGCAATCACCTAGAGGACTCTCAATGGACAATATCATAGGTGATATCTCAAAAGGGGTAAGAACTAGAAATATGAATAATTTACTGTATGTCATTTGCTTTTGTGTCACAGATTGAACCTAAAAACATTGAGGAAGCACTTAAAGATGATCAATGGTGCATAGCCATGCAAGAAGAACTTAACCAATTTGAAAGGAATCAAGTCAGGGAACTAATCCCAAGAGAAGAGTCACATCAAGTTATTGGAACTAAATGGGTATTCAGAAATAAGCTTGATGAAGATGGTAATATAACAAAGAATAAAGCCAGACTTGTTGCAAAAGGCTATTGTCGGGGAGGAAGGTATAGATTATGATGAAACTTATGCTCCTGTGGCCAGGTTAGAGGCTATACGCCTACTTCTTGCTTACGCATCTATGATGAAATTTAAACTATATCAAATGGATGTAAAGAGTGCATTTTTAAATGGTTTTATTAAAGAAGAAGTGTATGTAGAGCAACCCCCTGGATTTGAAGATTTTAATAATCCTAATCATATTTACAAATTAAAGAAAGCATTATATGGGTTAAAACAAGCTCCTAGATCTTGGTATGAAAGATTAAGTAGTTTCCTAACTGCAAATGATTTTTCAAGAGGAAAAATTGATTCTACACTTGTTTATTAAGAAAGTTAAAGAACATATCTTATTGGTCCAGGTATATGTTGATGATATTATTTTTGGATCAGCTGATAATTCTTTGTGTGTAGAATTTGCTAAGATTATGCGGGGAGAGTTTGAAATGTCTATGATGGGAGAATTAACATTCTTCCTTGGACTTCAAATCAAGCAACTTAAAGATGGAACTTTTATCTCTCAAACTAAATACTGCAAAGAGATCCTCAAAAAGTTTGGTATGGACACCTCAAAGGAAGCTAACACACCCATGGGAACTTCATGCTATTTAGACAAGGATGAATCAGGTTTGGAAGTAAATCAAACTATGTATAGAGGTATGATAGGATCACTATTATACTTAGCTGCTAGTAGACACGATATTATGCATTACTGTATGTGTGTGTGCTAGATTTCGAGGCTTGTCCTAAAGAATCTCATTTAATTGCGGTAAAACATATTTTAAAATACTTAAAAGGAACTACTTGGATTTGGCTTGTGGTATCAGGTCGATGCTTGTATTAGTTTATTAGGATATTCGATGCTTGATTATGGTGGATGTAAAATTGATAGGAAAAGCACTAGTGGGACATGTCATTTGTTAGGTTCATCCTTAATATCATGGCATTCTAAGAAACAAGCATGTGTTGCTTTATCTACCACTGAAGTCTGAATATATTGCAGTTGGTAGTTGTTGTGCTCAAATTCTGTGGATGAAACAACAATTAGAGATTATAGCATATATTTAAATGACATTCCATTAATGTGGTGATAATCAAGTGCAATCAACTTAACTAAAAATCCAGGTAATGCGACTCTCAGGACTAAAGCATATTGAGATTAGACATCACTTTTTAAGAGATAATATCGAAAGGAAAGCTATAAGATAGAGTATGTAGATACTAACGTCGAATTAGCAGATCATATTTACTAAGCCTCTAACCAAGGATAGATTCTATGATCTTCGAAGAGACTTAGGGATACTAGAAATAGCTTAAATTCTCGCTTAATTTGAATGATTTTGGATGATTGTTATGATTAAATTCGTGATGCAGGATATTCATAGGTTATAATGTGTAAAAACCTTAAAACTTAATATAGCCTCCGGAATGATCGATTATTAGAAGTGATAATCGATTATTTTTCCTCAAACGTCCAAAACAGGGTATTCTCCTCTGGAATAATCGATATCTCGTGAAATAATCGATTAAATGCCTCTAATAATCGATTATTTCTTGAAATAATCGATTAAAGTTGTCCCAATGTAGAGATAATTGATGAATTTTCTTTTGTTATTGTCTTAATGTTGTAAAATATGATGTTTCTTTCATGCTATGATTGAGGGGAGCTTTCTCTAACTTATGCACATTTTGAGGGGAGCTCTTATGATTGATGTTGCAGAGTTCTTTTTGATTATAATCAAAATAGGGGAGAAAATTTTAAAGCCTATGATTCAATATTAAATGTTATCCGTGGTATGTTTAATGTGTTTTGTTAGTATGACAGATAAAACGAGGTTATTACAAGGGCTTTAAAAGATAATTTTGATCATCATCAAAAGGGGGAGATTGTTGAACATTCAAGGACTTGATGTTGCAAATAATGATCATGAAGAATGTTGATTTTGATGATGATCCAAGAGCTTAAAGACTTAGAGTATTGAAGATTGAAGATTGATGATTTCAGTATTGTAATAACTCTGTTTTAGTTTGATTGAGTCTGTAATTATAGAGTCTAAGATGGCCAGGGTACATAGTCTATAACTTAGAAGCTTCAAAATGCTCAAATTTATCATGCAGAGCTCTGGCTTTGTCGATTATATAGGTAAATAATCGATTAAAACAGTGAGAAAACCACTTTCAATACTAAGTCACTGTTTTAATCGATTAAAAAGCAAAATAATCGATTATTTAGCATCGTTCAGTATGAGATAATCGATTATTTCACCAAATAATCGATTAAACCAGAGAGGATTGGGTTCGACGTATTTGGCTCTGTTTTAATCGATTAAAACTCCATTTAATCGATTATTTCAGTCTGTTTCTGATTTTAAACATCAAACAAACCCTATTTTCGAAAACCCAATTACCAAGAACCCTAGTTTCGAAATCCCCAATTCCTAAACCCTAATTTCCCTACTTAAACTCTGCTTTGGCACTCAGAAAAACAAGAACAACTCTTTCCATACAAAAGTTAAGTGCTGTGAGTGCCAGAGAACTGTTTGTTGCAAGGAAAGGGGGCTTTTGGAACCTGGTGTGAGGCTAGAAGCGATAAGAATCACTAAGTGGAGTTCTTAGTGGATTGTGTGTTGTGCCGTCTCTGGGGAAAGCTGTTCTTCATCTCTTGTGGGTTTCAAGAGAGGTGTCATCTTTTACTTTATCTCTTCCATTGTAATTTGTATTGTAACAATTTGTTTATAGTGACAGCGTTAATCCTCTGTTTGAGTGATTAGCAACTGGACGTAGGGTCTTTTGATCTGAACCAGTATAAATCTCCTGTGTAAGATTTCTATATCTTCTCTATTTACATTTACACAGTTTTTAATCGGTAAAATTTGGGGAAAATTTTGAAAACCTAATTTTTATTAAGAAACCAATTCACCCCCCCTCTTGGTTTTTGTCCGACCACGCGAACATTCCGCTGCGCGATTCTAACATGTTTTACTGCAATTAGGTGAGATTCTTTTGGACAAGTCTGAAATCTAGCACACACACAGACAAAATGCATAATATCAGGTGTACTTGCAGTTAAGTATAACAGTGAGCCTATCATACCTCTATACATAGATTGATTAACTTCCAAACCTGATTCATCCTTATCTAAATAGCATGAAGTTCCCATGGGTGTGTTAGCTTCCTTTGAGGTGTCCATTCCAAACTTTTTAAGGATCTCTTTGCAGTATTTGGTTTGAGAGATGAAAATGTCATCTTTAAGTTGCTTGATTTGAAGTCCAAGGAAGAATGTCAATTCTCCCATCATAGACATTTCAAACTCTCCCTGCATTATCTTAACAAATTCTACACATAACGAATTATCAGTTGATCCAAAAATAATATCATCAACATATACCGGGACCAATAAGATATGTTCTTTTACTTTCTTTATAAACAATGTAGAATCAATTTTTCCTCTAGAAAAATCATTTGAAGTTAGGAAACTACTTAGCCTTTCATACCAAGACCTAGGAGCTTGTTTCAACCTATATAATGCTTTCTTTAATTTTAAAATATGATTAGGATAACTAAAATCTTCAAATCCAGGGGGTTGCTCCACATAAACTTCTTCTTTAATAAAACCATTCAAAAATGCACTTTTAACATCCATTTGATATAATTTAAATTTCATCAAAGATGCATAAGAAAGAAGTAGGCGTATAGCCTCTAACCTGGCAACAAGAGCATAAGTTTCATCATAGTCTATACCTTCCTCTTGACAATAGTCTTTGGCAACAAGTCTTGCTTTATTCTTTGTTATGTTTCCATCTTCATCAAGTTTATTTCTAAACACCCATTTGGTTCCAATAACTTGATGTGATTCTTCTCTTGGGATTAATTCCCAGACTTGATTCCTTTTAAATTGGTTAAGTTCTTCTTGCATGGCTATGCACCATTGGTCATCTTTAAGCCTTTCCTCAAAATTTTTGGGTTCTATCTGAGACGCAAAAGTTACAGACATACAGAAATTAGTCATATTTCTAGTTCTTACCCCTTTTGAGATGTCACCAATGATATTGTCCATTGAGAGTCCTCTAGGTGATTGTCATTCTTTTGCTAATTCAGGTGATTGAGAGGGCTCATTTTCTTCCAAATATAATTCATCAAGAGTTTCTCTTATATACTCATCATCACCTGCAAGTTCTTTATTTGACTCAAGAGGATTTCCCCCAAGGTCTACAATCTCATCAAAAGTAACATGAATAGATTCTTCAATATTTAAGGTTCTTCTATTAAATACCCTGTAAGTCTTGCTAGTTAATGAATAACCTAAGAAAATGCCCTCATGGGCTTTAGAGTCAAATTTTCCTAAGTTGTCCTTTCCATTATTTAACACAAAGCACTTACATCCAAAAATTTTCAAATGAGCAACATTAGGCTTTCTACCATTAAGCAATTCATAGGGAGTTGATTTTATAATTGACCTAATGAGCATTCTATTTAAAACATAACAAGAAGTACTAACCGCATCAGCCCAAAAATATTTTGGTACATTAGATTCATTTAACATTGTTCTAGAAACTTCCTCTAATGACCTATTTTTCCTTTCAACTACACCATTTTGTTGGGGAGTCCTAGGAGCAGAAAAGTTATGTAATATTCCATTTTCTTCACAATAACTTTCAAACTTTTCATTTTGAAACTCACCACCATGGTCACTTCTTAAAACTTTAATTCTCAAATCTTTCTCATTTTGAATTTGTTTTGCAAATTTTCTAAATACCTTAAAGGCTTCACTTTTCATAGTTAGGAAAAATGTCCAAGTATATCTAGAGTAATCATCAACAATCACAAGGCCATAATAATTTCCACCAAAGCTTTTTATCCTAGAAGGTCCAAATAAATCTAAATGTAATAATTCTAGGGGTTTTGAAGTGGAAATAACATTCTTTGATTTAAATGATGATTTTACTTGTTTACCTTTTCGACATGCATCACACAATCTATCTTTTTCAAATTTTAACTTAGGCAAACCAATAACTAAGTCTTTTGAAATCAATTTATTCAAATGATGCATATTTATATGAGCTGCTCTCTTATGCCATAACCAAGGGTTCTCTTCCTTAGCAACTAAACATGTTATGCTAGAATCATGTAAACAATCCAAATCAATCAAGTAAATGTTGTTATGCCTAATGCCTTTTAATTCTACATTTTCGGAATCTATCAAATGTATGGTGCAAAATTTACTTTCAAAAATTATCTTAAATCCTTTGTCACATAGTTGACTTATGCTAAGGAGATTATGCTTTAGTCCATCAACAAGAAGCACATCCTTAATCTCCAAAGTGTTTGCACCACCTATGTTTCCAATTCCAAGAATCTTCCCTTTGTTGTTGTCCACATAAGTTACATATCCTTGTTCCTTAGCTTTGAAACTCACAAATTTTGATTTATCTCCGGTCATATGCTTTGAGCATCCACTATCAAGATACCACATAGACTTCTTAGATTTGGAAGTTTCCTACAAAACAAGAACATAGTAAACTTAGGTCCCCATAACTTTTGGGTCCTTGGGGTTAGAGACAAATAAATTATTTAACAATAGGAACCCAAATATATTTACCTTTAGGAACACCAAAATGTTTAATTTTACATTTACTTGAAGTGTGACCTTGTTTCATGCAATAAAAACATGCTTTTGATGTAGCTTTAGAATAAGATGCATTACTTACAAAACATGCTCTAGTTCCTTTTTCTACCCATACTCTTTTATTTTTCCTTTTAGAATTTTTCAAAGGAACTTGTTGATTTACACTATTTTGAGCAAACATCATTTCATGCTTCTTAAGATCATCTATTTCCTTGTCGGCTTTGTCTAGCAAATAGTTAAGAATATCTATGTCATATTCATGCTCTTTACAAGTTGCACATGCTAAGTTCTTATCATTATCCTCATCTAAACATACAATTTTCGTTTCTAATAATTCCTTTTCTTCTAAACATGTGATTTTTGTTTTTAATGAGTCTATTTCCTTTTCGGATCTACTTAAACTCTTCTTCACAACTTTATAGTCATCTCTCAAGTTCTTAACGGCACTAAATAACTCATTATATGCATTTTTCAATTCATCATGGTTATTATCATCATCACTAGAAGATGAGTCGGAATCACTTACCTCAAAATCGGAAGATATGTTGTCATTTGCCATTAAGCAAATATTTGCTTCTACTTCCGAGTCACTTGATTCCGAACTTGAATCACTGTTGTCCCAAGCAATATAAGCTTTCTTCTTGAAGACCATTTTGCCTTTGTTTTTATCGTGTTTCTTGTTTGGGCATTCGGTCTTTACATGCCCTGCTTCTCCACAACCATAACATTTTATATTTACGGAAGTACTTTCTCTTACCTTTCCCTTACCTTTGAATGGATGTCTTCCTTTTGCTTTCATGAATTTGGTGAACTTCTTTATCATAAGACTCAACTCTTCTTCTTCGTTCTCCGAGTCTTCTTCTTCCTTTTTATTTTTACCTTTGGAAATTTTAGTTTTGAAGGCTAAGTTCTTCTTTTGATATTGTCCTTCTTCTTCATTTAGCTTTCCAAGCTCAAGCTCATGCTCTCTTAGCTTTCCAAATAGCGCCGCCATAGACATTGTGGCAAGGTTTTGTGACTCCGAGATGGCCGTCACCTTAGGTTACCATTTCCTATCCAAAGATTTTAAAATTTTAACATTTAATTCATCAACGTCAAAGATCTTACCTAATCCGGTGAGATGGTTCACAATATGAGTGAAACGCTTTTGTACGTCAAATATCGTTTCGCCTTGTTGCATCCGGAACATCTCGTATTCTTGGATTAAGGAGTTTTTACGTGCTCTCTTAACATCGTCAGTACCTTCGTGGGTCACTCTTAGCATTTCCCACATCTCCTGAGCACTTTTACAAACAGAAATCCTGTAAAACTCGTCAAGGGTTAAAACAGATGAAATTATATTTATAGCCCTAACGTCAAATTGAGCTTTTCTATTTTCTTCTGTTGTCCATCTAGAAAAAGGTTTGGGAACGTCAACACCGTTCTCAGTAACTTTAGGAACAAATGACCATTTAAAATAGCGTCCCAAACGCCTCTATCAACAGACTCTAAAAATATTTGCATTCTTACTTTCCAGAAAGGATAATTTTGACCCGCAAAAAGTGGGGGTCTGTTGATAGACGCACCTTCGGCAAAATTTTGATTTTGTCCGGCCATTTTCAAAAAGTTTGAATGACTATCAAAGCAAGCTCTGATACCACTTGTTAGAATCGCGCAGCAGAATGTTTGCGTGGTCGGACAAAAACCAAGAGGGGGGTGTAAATTGGTTTCTTAACAAAAATTAGGTTTTCAAAATTTTCCCCAAATTTTACCGATTAAAAACTGTGTAAATGTAAATAGAGTAGAGATAGAATCTTACACAGGAGATTTATACTGGTTCAGATCAAAAGACCCTACGTCCAGTTGCTAATCACTCAAATAGAGGATTAACGTTGTCACTATAATCAAAGTTGTTACAGACAAATTACAATGGAAAAGATAAAGTAAAGAAAACACCTCTCTTGAAATCCACAAGAGATGAAGAACAGCTTTCCCCAGAGACAGCACAACACACAATCTACTAAGAACTCCACTTAGTGATTCTTATCGCTTCTAGCCCACACCAGGTTCCAAAAGCCTCTTTTTCTTGCAACAAACTGTTCTCTGGAACTCACAACACTTAACTTTTGTATGAAAAAGGTTGTTCTTATTTTCTAAGTGCCATAGAGAAGCGTAAGTAAAGAAATTAGGGTTTAGGAATTGGGATTTTCGAAACTAGGGTTCTTGGAAATAGGGTTTTCGAAAATAGGGTTGATTTGAAGTTAAAAATCAAAATCTGACTGAAATAATCGATTAAATGAAGTGTTAATCGATTATTACATAGCCAAAATCAACAAAACCCCAAAACTCTTTGTTTTAATCAATTAAAAGACCTGTTAATCGATTAACAGGGGTGTTAATCGATTAAACCAGTGAGCAGATACAGAAAATGGTTTTTCTCACTATTTTAATCGATTATTTCACCAATTAATCGATTAGAGCCGAGCCACTTTGATAAATTTGAGCTTTTTGAAGCTTCTAAGGTGCAAACTATGTACCGGATATCTCAAGCTCTAAAATTACAGACCCAATCTAAACAAAACAGAGTTATTACACTACAAAACAAGTCTTCAACTCTCTAAGTCTTGGGTTCTTGAATCATCATCAAAATCAACAAGCTTCATGTCCATCAAGTTCAACATCAAGTCCTTGAATGTTTCAACATTTTGAACGTCAAATATCGTTTCGTCTTGTTGCATTCGGAACATCTCGTATTCTTGGATTAGGGAATTTTTCCGTGCTCTCTTAACGTTGTCGGTACCTTTGTGGGTCACTCTTAGCATTTCCCACATTTCTTGAGCACTTTTACAAACAGAGATCTTGTAAAACTCATCAAGGGTTAAAACAGATGAAATAATATTTCTAGCCCTAAAGTCAAATTGAGTTTTTCTATTTTCCTCTGTTGTCCATCTAGAAAATGGTTTAGGAACATATAGTCCGTTCTCAGTAACTTTAGGAATATAGAGACCGTTTAAAATAGCATCCCAAACGCCTCTATCAACAGACTCTAAAAAGATTTGCATTCTCACTTTCCATAAAGGATAATTTTGACCCGCAAAAAGTGGGGGTCTGTTGATAGACGCACCTTCGGCAAAAGTTTGATTTTGTCCGACCATTTTCGAAAAATTTGAATGACTATCAAAGTCAGCTCTGATACCACTTGTTGGAATCGCGCAGCGAAATGTTTGCGTGAACGGACAAAAACCAAGAGGGGGGTGAATTGGTTTCTTAACAAAAATTAGGTTTTAAAACTTTTCCCCAAATTTTACTGATTAAAATGCTGTGTAAATGTAAATAGGATAATGATAGAGTCTTACACAGAAGATTTATACTGGTTCGGATCAAAAGACCCTACGTCCAGTTGCTAATCACTCAAACAGAGGATTAACGTTGTCATTATAATCAAAGCTATTACAAACAGATAACAATGGAAAAAGATAAAGTAACGAAAACACCTCTCTTAAATCCACAAGAGATGAAGAACAACTTTCCCTAGAGACGGCACAACACACAATCCACTAAGAACTCCACTTAGCGATTCTTATCGCTTCTAGCCCACACCAGGTTCCAAAAGCCCCTTTTTCCTCCAACAAATAGTTCTCTGGAAATCACATCTCTTAACTTTTGTTTGAAAAAGGTTGTTCAATTTTTTGAGAGTCATAAAGAACCTTAAGTAGATGAATTAGGGTTTAGGAATTGGGGATTTTCGAAACTTGGTGTATTGGGAATAGGGTTTTCGAAAATAGGCTTAATTTGAAGTTCAAAATCCAAATCTGAGTGAAATAATCGATTAAATGAAGTGTTAATCGATTATTACAGAGCCAAAATCAACAGAACCTCAAAACACACTGGTTTAATCGATTATTTGCCCTGTTAATCGATTAACAGGCCTGTTAATCGATTATCACAGTGAGCTAATACAGAAAATGGTTTTTCTCACTGTAATAATCGATTATCTGGTGATTTAATCGATTAAACCTGAGCCTTTTTGATAAATATGAGTTTTTGAAGCTTCTAAAGAGTAGACTATGTACCGACTATCTTAGACTCTAATATTACAGACTCAAACTCATCAAAACAAAGTTATTACACAATAATAAAAGTCTTCAACTCTCTAAGTTCTTTGTTCTTGAATCATCATCAAAATCAACAAGCTTCATGTCCATGTAAGTTCAACATCAAGTCCTTGTATGTTCAACAGCATTTGGCGCTCCCGATGCCCAAATATGACCCAGAAATTGTGAGGGAGTTTTATGTCAACGCTTGCTTAGTAGAAGGAGAGTCATTCAGGGCGTGTTCCAAGGTCAGAGGTAGATGGGTTCCATACAATAGGAACGCCATTAATGATTTGCTAGGGAATCCACTGTTTATGGAGGAAGGCCATATCTGTGATTTCCAGGTCATCAGGAATAGCAGGCGTCTTACTGAGATGCATTTTAAGGATGATGACACTGCAAGAGCTTATGCCTGCCTGGGAGGACTTATGAAGCAAATCATGCTGGGAAGTCTTTAAGGATTTTAAGGGCCAACATGACCACAATCACTCAAATCTGGACCTCCTTCCTGTTGGCTAATATTGTTCCCATAAAGCATAGCTCAGACCTGAACATGCCCAGATGCCAAATCATTAGGTGTATTTTGGATGGCACTGAGATCGATATCGCAACCATTATTTCTGAAGAAATTTATCAATTTGTAGTGTTGGAAAGCGGCCAACGAGCGGAGCAAGAAAAGACTCTTGGATTCCCTGCCCTGATAACAACCCTCTGTACAGCCCATGGTGTGGAAGTCAACCCAACAGTGAACATCCGCCCACCAATTAACAGAAGATTTATCGAGCGGCACTGTGTGAACCCTGTAGAAGGGGCACCACAGCCATTAGCACAGCAGCCGCCACAGCCAAGAGGAGCCCAACAGCCACCCCTACCACCCCAACAGCCAGACTTTCAAAGAATGATGCAATACATGGAGCATCTGACTTTGCAGTGGTCAGTGACCCATAGGGGTCAATGTAGTATTAATGAAAACTTTTATAACTTGTCTTTGCAAATTGCTCCAGGTATGCAGTGGACGTCGCCTCAGGAGTTTGACGCTTTGGTTTGATGGTCTGGGGACAGTCCATATTTTCCAAGAGGGGGTGAAGGTGCACAGGGAGCATAAGAGGAAGAAGAATTAGGAGAAGAAGAATCAGGAGAAGAAGAATCAGGAGAAGAAGGGTCTGAGGAAGGAAGTGAAGAAGAGGATTGAGAGGGAGGAAACTTATTTTTAAACTTTTATTTATTTTTATTTATTTTTATTTTTATTTTGGTATGTTTAATTGAAGTGAGTAATTTGATGGTTTTAAGTGTGTATTTGAATTAATTTGAAGTTGTTTTGTTTGAATATCTTGAATTCATAAGTAATGTGATGAATGATAAAATCTGTGTGATTAGATTGTTGTCCCATATAAATTGTTTAGAGTCATATATGAGATTATTGGTTATTGTCTAATTCAAATATGGAACTGAAGAAAACCATTTTGATTGTTCCAATAACAAGTGACTTTGGGATGTTGAATATGATAGTGAAAAGGAATTGATAAGGAGAATTAGGAATTAACTGAATTAGAGAAGCTAGCCAAAACCCATGTGAGTAGAGTATCAAAAACAGATAAATTGAGTGTCAACACTTTGTGATGATAACTGATATTGGTTTATTCTTTTATGTGATTACATGTTGGCAATACTTGAAAATGATAAAGGCATTTTTTTATTTGTAGTAGATATAAACCAGAGTGTAGACCCCTAATTTTTCCCGACCTCTTAATAAAGACCAGAAGACTTTCTATCTGAAGATGAAGCTTTGGTGGACATCTATCAGCATCAATCGACTTCCGTCTGAAGAAAGGAAAACTTCTCGGGAGTCCCAGAACACAAAATTTGGCCAAAACACTCGAGACAGCCATCCTAGAAGCTAGGACAGTCGTCCCAGACAGGCCAGACGGCCGTCCCACATACCAAACGGCCGTCTCACTCAAATTTAACACTTGGGACGGTCGTCCCAGATCCCAGACGGCCGTCCCAACCTCTGTAGACGGCGGTCCCTGTTTTCTGCACCCCAAACGGCCGTCCCGAGCTGCCAGGCTGAAAAAACTATAAATAGGAGCTCATTTGAGCGTTTTGACACACCTCACTCTTCTCTTCTCTCCCTCTTTCGAATAAACTCTCCGATTGCCTATAAGGTAACAATCGGTTAAGGAAGTTTCTTCCGGCATTCGATTCTTCTTAGAATTTTAGTAGAGTCGGTCCTGTATTCGGGAAGGAGAGTCCTTGTAGTGCGGGGGATTGCCAAAACGCATCCTCACAGTTGAAGAGTTATAATAAAAAGCTTGCTACGGAGGTTCTTTTCACTTCTCTTCTCTTTTATTTCTTTATTTACTGCTTTATGTATGCAATAGAAAATAGAATCATGTAGATAGCCATTTTTTAAATATTGTATAATAAAATAGGGTAATAGTGTAATTTCTCTTAATCTTTACTTTACGAATTAATCCGTCATAAGGAACCCGAAAGGAGCGTCGTGGGGGTGCTAACACCTTCCCTACGCGTAACTAACTCTCTTACCCAACTCTGGTTATAATGGTCAAGTTTGGTTATTCTTAAAATCAACGCATTTTTATCCTTTTCCAATGTTTATGGTCAAAACATTGGTGGCGACTCCATAAGAACCCTTTTGTGAAAACCTTGCTTTTATTAGAGGATAGTTCAGTTGTTGAGCACCTTGGGAGCAATGAACACATTTTTAAATAAATGCGAGTCTAAACCATCTTTTCGCGACCGCTCGCATAAACGTTCGAGATGTCCCTAGACGTCGGAACGGACGACGGCGACAAATGGCGACTCCACTGGGGAAGCTAGAGAGTTGATCCCATTTAGTGATGGATAAATTCAAACTAAGTAAATATTTGAAATTACGCCTTTACCCTCCTTTGTATGTTTTATTGTATGGCTTTAATAACTATTGTATGATTATTTTCTGCAAATTGTGTGAAATACAAATTGTACACAAAAACCCTTGCACACTACAGTCCCTCTATACCCGGGGGCAAGAGTGAATACCTATAGGGAGTGGGTACCAGATACGACTGGCTTGTTGGCACACGGGGCTATAATCGTTATCGAAAAACCACCAACTCAAGGTGATAACTCTCTTCTTTTGGTCCAAGGATGTCGACACGGAGTTCCGTGCATGACCCGAGGACTGAGAGATTGAGAGGTCCCTATAATGGGGGCACCTTGGGGACCTTTGGCCTTGGTGAGAACAGTTTAGAACCGCCTTAACCAAGCATGTTTCTGCAGGAAAACCCTACCTCGAAATTAGCATGGCTATGCTCGTGGATGAATGAATTGTGTGTGTATTCGTTTGTTGCATTTGTATTGATGCATTAGCATAGGGTAATCATACAACAGACAAAAAGTAAAAATTCTAAAAACCATAAAAGTGATAAGAATAAACCAACTTTATCTCGGACAGTCTTCATTTAAGCTAGCCTAGTTTCAGGTTATTTGTAAGCTAAGTAGTCACGTTGACCAACAGAAGAGATAAAGGGTTATAAAAAATAAAAAAACAATTTAAAGCATAAAAAATACCTCTTACAATAAAAAGATTCTTGACAAATTCGTATCATTCATGCAACATCATTTCATAAGAAAAAACCAAGAGAGAAAGAAAAGTATGCATAAACATCATTATGATAAAATCTCTCATACATAAACACATTCATTCTAGTATGCATTAGATATCTTTAGACAATAGCAAAAGAAACCCAAGTGCATTTATGACCTTCCTAGAAGAGATAAGTGCGTTAAGGTATGTTGGCAACCTTTGAAAAAAGGGAGCTATCACACAGAGGTGGGTGTGGTACTCCTTAAGCATAGGCTTTTAAGAAGATACCAAAGTTATTGTCTAAGACATATCAATCTCACACTAATCAATTGAAATAAAAAGCTATAATAAAAATCTTTAAAATCATTTAGAAAGTGGTTGGTCTTCTGCTCGTCCTCACTCGCGCTCAGAAAGCTAAAAAGATGGAGCAGTTAGAAGAGCAAAATCGAAAGCTCACCACTGAGCTTAATACGCTGAAAGAGCAAATGGCTCAAATGATGGAAATGATGCGTCAGCAAAGTCTCCACAAGGACGGTCCTCAGAGTGGACAAGCCTCTCACCAAGAAGAGGAAGAGGAACCTAACACTGAACACGCTCAATCTGATACAAGGGCAGTACATATTCATACTCCACAAATATCGAAACAACAAATTACTGCCCTTGAGGAAAGGTTGAGAGCCATGGAAGGGCATAACTTTGATGTTAAAGAGGCGGTTGGTATGTGCCTTGTTAAAAACATCTGATTCCCCAACAAATTCAAAACTCCAGATTTCCCAAAGTACATGGGAATAACTTGCCCCAAAAGCCATCTCACAATGTACTGCCGTAAGATGGTTGCATATGCTGACAATGAGAAACTTCTGATCCATTGCTTTCAGGAGAGCCTGGCTGAGTCAGCCTTAAACTGGTATATGCAATTGGAAGGAGGGCAAGTCCAAACCTGGAGACATCTGGTGGATGCTTTTCTTCATCGTTATAAATACAATATTGATTTGACCCTAGAGAGAGCAGATTTACAATTACTAAGCAAGAAAAATGACGAATCCTTTAAGGCATATGCCCAACGATGGAGGGAATTAGCAGCACAAGTAGAGCCTCCTCTATCCGACAAAGAAACCACATCCATGTTTATCAATTCTCTGACTGGTCCCTACTATGACAAGATGATAGGGAACACATCAACACTTTTTGCGGATGTGGTAATTATAGGAGAAAGAGTGGAGCAAGGTTTGAAAAGCGGAAGAATTGCACAACATACTTCCTCCGATTCCTCCACCCCAAATGTTAAAAAGAGCTTTGGAAAAAAGAAGGAGGGAACCGTAAATGCAATCAACTTTGCCACTCCTTCTTCCTCCTCGCAGCAGACCAAGTCACGCAGACCGGAAAGGAAATTCACTCCAATACTCACCACCTATGGAAGTCTGCTTTTAAAATTGTTGGATGCCAAACTCCTCGTGCACATCCCTCCCAAGAAAATAGAGCCACCATATCCAAAATGGTACAAGCCCAACGAAAAATGTAATTATCATTCGGACGCTCCGGGACATTCCGTAGACAACTGTGTGGCCTTAAAGCATAAGGTCTAGAATTTAATAGATGCAGGGTGGATTACCTTTGACGCATCTACTCCAAAAGTGGATGAGCGACCTCTATCTAAGCCCAAATAAAAGATGGGATAAGGAAGATCAGCAAATTAGGGCTCATCATTTTTGTCATTTCTAAAAAAATAATAAATATAAAAAATAATAATAATAAAAATAATAAAAGCTTCCGATGTATCTCTCGTGATCCTCGCCCATGATCACGAGATTTTTTACTAAAGTGGGCTTTGTAAATATTTCATTTTATCAATACAATAAGGCATTTTTCATAATATTCGTATTCTCTTTTATTCTTTTCTCTCTCACACACTTAATAAAAAAATCTAAAACAAAGCATAACCATACAGTCATGTTTGTGATTGAAAACTCTCTGGAAGATCCGAAAGCCGAAGGCGAATGGATTGAGTCAGACAGTGAGGAGGGGACCATTTTCCTAGACATGCAAAGACTGCTGAAAAAAGAAGCTCAATCAATACAGCCCCATCAGGAAAAAACTGAGGCCGTCAATTTGGGACAAGAAGATAATAAGAAAGAAGTAAATATTGGTACCCAAATTGACATTGATGTCAGGGAAAGGTTGATACAATTATTAAAAGAATATGTGGACGTGTTTGCATGGTCCTACCATGATATGCCTGGAATTGATAAAAGCATAGTGGAGCATAGATTACCACTAAAAGAGGGATTTCGGCCAGTTAAGCAGAAGCTCAGAAGAGTAAAGCCATAATGGTCCTTGAAAAATAAGGAAGAAGTAGAAAAACAGTTGGATGTCAATTTTCTGATCGTGTCAAAATACCCTGAATGGTTGGCAAACATCATGCCAGTTATAAAGAAGAATGGAAAAATCAGAGTATGCGTAGATTACAGGGACTTAAATCGTGCAAGTCCAAAAGATGATTTTCCCTTACCACATATTGACATGCTGGTAGATCACACCGCTACGAATACTCTCTATTCTTTCATGGATGGATATGCAAGGTATAACCAAATTAAATTGGTTGTTGAAGATAGAGAAAAAACTTCCTTCACTATGACGTGGGGTACATTCTGTTATAGAGTAATGCCTTTTGGACTCAAGAATGCAGGGGCTACTTATCAAAGGGCTATGGTAACATTATTTCACGATATGATCCACAAAGAAATCAAAGTATATGTGGATGATATGATCGCCAAGTCCAAAAATGAGATGGATCACCTCCAATACTTAAAGAAATTATTCAATCGTCTTCGGAAATACCAGATCAAGCTTAATCCGGCTAAATGTACGTTCGAAGTACGATCAGGTAAACTCCTTGGGTTTATTGTCAATAAAAAAGGAATTGAGGTAGACCCTGATAAAACAATGGCAATTGTGGAAATGCCCCCACCAAGAACAGAAAAAGAAGTCAGAGGGTTTTTGGGCCGAATAAATTATATCGCACGGTTCATTGCGCAATTAACAGACAAGTGTACACCCATTTTCAAGTTGTTGCGTAAAAACCAACCAAAAGTTTGGAATGATGAATGTCAACAAGCTTTTGAAAAGATCAAAATGTGCCTAACCAATCCCCCAGTGTTGGTACCACCTGTGGAAGGAAGACCCCTGATTCTTTACCTTTCAGTACTCGACGTCCATGGGATGTGTGCTCGGTCAACAAGATGATACGGGTAAGAAAGAACAAGCCATATATTACCTCAGTAAGAAATTTCTAAACTATGAGACCCGTTATACACCACTCGAAAAAACATGTTGTGCATTGGTATGGGCAACTCAGCGCCTTCGACAATATATGGTTAGACATACGACTTGGTTAATTTCCAAAATGGATCCAATCAAATACATGTTTGAAAAACCCGTCTTGACCGGAAGGATAGCTAGGTGGCAGGTACTCCTTTCAGAATTCGACATTGTTTATGTCACTCAGAAAGCTATCAAAGGTAGTCCTTTAGCAGATTACCTGGCACATGGGCCAACTGACAAATATCAATCCCACCAAGATGATTTTCCAGATGAGCACATAATGCACATCCAACATGAAGAACTTGAAAATAATAAGTGGATTATGTTTTTCGATGGAGCTTCAAACTTACTGGGACATGGGATCAGAGCTATTTTAATATCTCCCGAAAAGAAGTATATCCCGGTAACAGCCAAACTAAACTTTGATTGCACGAACAATATGACGGAATACGAAGCCTGTGCTCTAGGTATTCAAGCAGCCTTAGATCATGGGGTGACTAGACTCAAAGTATTCGGTGACTCATCCCTTATCATTTACCAAATCAAGGGTGAATGGGAAACTAGAAATTCCAAATTAATCCCTTATCTGGAACACATCTGTAAGATGACTTCAAAAATGGAAAATGTTAGTTTCGAGTACATCCCTCGGGAAGATAACCAAATTGCAGATGCACTTGCAACATTATCATCCATGTCCGCATTAGGACAAGAACATGAGATGCCCATCATCCAAGTCAAAAGGCACGACAAACAAGCCTTTTGTATGATGGTGGACAGTGAAAAAGATAAAATCTCTTGGTATCATGATATAAGGCGATACTTGACAAAGGACGAATATCCTGAGGGAATCAGTGACAATGATAAAAGGATCATTCGAAAAAGGGTCATAGGGTTTATGTTGATAGGAGAAACCCTTTATAAAAAGAATTTTGATTCTACTTTGTTAAGATGTGTCAATCTCGAAGAAGCCCAGACGCTGGTTAAAGAAATACACGAGGGAATCTTTGGGACTCATGCATCAGGGCATATCATGGCTAGAAAAATCCTCAGAGCAGGATATTTTTGGTCTACAATGGAAAAAGAT
The DNA here is from genome assembly GCA_963425845.1 of Sphenostylis stenocarpa. NCBI lineage: Eukaryota > Viridiplantae > Streptophyta > Magnoliopsida > Fabales > Fabaceae > Sphenostylis > Sphenostylis stenocarpa. Next base: position 8,068,158 of record OY731400.1, on the reverse strand, counting down.
TGTCATCAATATGCCAGAAAATGTCACAAGTGCCAGGTACATGCGGACAATGTACATGTTCCACCGGTACCTCTCAATGTTATGGCTATCCCTTGGCCATTTTCTATGTGGGGTATAGATGTTATCGGACCCATTGAGCCTAAGGCATCCAATGGCCATCGATTCATTTTGGTGGCTATCGATTACTTCACTAAGTGGGTAGAAGCTGCATCTTATGCACATGTGACTAAAAAGGTAGTGGTTACCTTTGTTAAGAAAAATATCATATGTCGATATGGCATCCCACATCGTCTTATTACTGATAATGGAACTAACCTGAATAATAAGATGATGGAGGAACTATGCCAAGATTTCAAAATTCAACACCATAATTCCTCTCCTTATCGGCCCAAAATGAATGGCGCAGTAGAAGCGGCCAATAAAAACATCAAAAAGATTGTTCAAAAGATGGTTAAGACCTATAAGGATTGGCATGAAATGTTGTCTTTTGCTCTTCATGGTTATCGAACGTCTGTACGGACCTCAACAGGAGTTACTCCATTCTCCCTTATATATAGTATGGAGGTCGTATTACCAATAGAGGTCGAAATACCTTCCTTGCGAATTATAATGGAAGCAAAATTAACAGAAGTCGAATGGGTTCAAAGTCGATACGATCAATTAAACCTTATCGATGAAAAGCGGCTGAATGTTATATGTCATGGACAAGCATATCAAAAGAAGATCAAAAGGGCTTATGATAAAAAGGTCCACCCTCATACTTATCAAGAAGGGGATCTAGTGATAAAAAAACTGCTTCCAGCCCAGAAGGATAAAATTGGAAAATGGGCAGCCAACTATGAAGGACCCTTTGTGGTCAAACGAGCTTTCTCAGGAGGGGCACTTATCCTCACTAATATGGACGGAGAGGAATTTTGACACCTGATCAATTCTGATGCGGTAAAGAAGTATTATGCTTGAAGACATTGCTCAAGACCCGTCAGGAATGAAAACCCGCAAAGGGCATCCCTGGGCAAAAGATAGGGTCCATATTCCTCGCTAGGATACATCCTAGGCAAAAAGTAGAGGAAAAAAAACAAACAAAAAAAAAATTTAAGAGCAATGGTTACCTCAGTCGAAAATCGAAAGGCGGATAAGGTAACATTCTTCCAGAAGCAAGCAGTCTGCATAGTCTTCACTCTGAGCTCAGGCATCTCAACTGAAGCAATTAGGAGAACCAGGGGGGCAGATATCATAGACATGACTGTTTAAGCCTATACAGTATAGCCAACCATGACCACCCATTCTTCTAAATATCCTTGAAATCCTTTTGTAAAGAAACAAACTTTTGCTCATTTATCAATAAGAATCCCTTTCATTTCCTTTCTCTTGACCAAATATTATGGAAATGCCTCTTTATTGATAAATCATATATATGCGCAAAGACCTTTAATTAAAGATCAAACATGCATCTAAAAAGAGGAAGCATAAAAAAATAAGAAAAGAATGAATGCCTGCTAGGATATTCTTAGGAAAAATTAGGGTAGCCTGCTAGATCGGAAATCCCAAAAGAACGGTCTAGGCAAAAGATAAGGCAAAATCCCCCTAAGATATTCTAGGCAAAACTAAGGCAGCCCGCTAGATTGAAAACTCGTAAAGGACGTTGTAGGCAAAAGATAAGGCTAAAACCAAAAGATGAATAAAAGAGGAGTCCATCATCATGGTCATAAAGAAGGAGCCCATCGGCGTATTCATAAGAAGCACACGGGAGAAGGCCAGTCACTTTCTAAATGCATCAAAAATAAATAAATAAATAAATAGATTGCATCTAGAACATCCACACACAAAGTAGTTGCACAATACGATTTTATCAAAATCAAGAAAAAATAATTTTCTTTAAATAAGAATAATAAACATGCATATAAGGAGGATAGTCTCCATACTTGTGATTGAAAATAGGAGGCGCCAGAACCCAGTCTCCAAATAAAAAATTCCCTTGAGAAAGAGAAGGCGAAATAAAACCACTCCAGCAGAATAAAGAGCTTCAAGAATACCAAAGCTCCAACCATTCTCTTTCAACCCCGATAAAAAGAGGGTACATCGGAAAAAAGGCCAACGGAAAGGCTCGATGATCCCCAAGCGGATCCTTGCCTACTCCAGAGGCAAAACAAAAAGATTACCTCACCACTCAACTTCATCACCACATGAGTCATCGAGCATATTCATCCAGAATCCCCGCTACTTCAAAAGAAGAATAAAAATCAACTAAAGAAGATATGAAGTCAAAATCTCCATATCCCCTGGGGTTCAACAAAAAAGAAAGAAAAGAAAAACTTTTCATTCCCCAATAGAAGCCACAACAGAAGAAGGCAAAATAATCAGAAAAACCAGTCCCCAACGGAATAAGAGCATAGGCAGAGCCAGCTCAAAATAACAGCATCCAACGAGGAGTCAAAAACTCCATTCCTCCCTAGGGGGCAAATCAAAAATAGATCTCCAAGAAAGCAATCAATTCCCCGGTGAATCATCAACAAGAAAAATTACCCCAAGTGAGCCTACGACAAAGGCAAACTACAAATTCATATCCTCAGGGAGTTAATTGCCTATAACGCCCAATATGGAAATCCCCAATGGAATGCATAAGCAAGATCTAGCAAACACAAAGTGTTCACTACCAACGAAGCATATGCCTTCTCAGAGGCATTATCAAGAGCAAATATCCCCAAGTAGAACATCTGCCTAATCAAGAGGCACAATCAACAAAAATCAAAATATCCCCAATGGATTCCTGCCCAAATAGGAGGCAACCAACAAATAATCCCCGACAAACAACACGTTGGATGGCTAAAAAAGCCAAAAACAAAAAAAAACACCGGCAAAACCAGATGGCTAAACAGAAAAGCCAAGAAAAAGAATTCCCAGTAAAACTGGATGACTAAAGACAGAAAATTCAAAAACAAAATCAATCAATTTCCATGAAAATAGGCGCATGATCAGAAACAGTAAGCCGCCAATATATCTCGTACCGGGTGAGGGTAAGTACTCATCAGAATCTAGCAAAATGCAGATTCATACCAGGTGGGGGTAGGTACCCACAAGAGCCTTGTAGAACGATGTTCGTACCAGGTACGGGTAGGTACTCATCAGAATCTAGCAAAATGCATATTCATACCAGGTGGGGGTAGGTACCCACAAGAGCCTTGTAGAACGAGGTATGTACCAGGTGAGGGTAGGTACTCATCAGAATCTAGCAAAATGCGAATTCATACCAGGTGGGGGTAGGTACCCACAAGAGCCTTACAGAACGAGGTTCGTAACGGGTGAGGGTAGGTACTCATCAGAATCTAGCAAAATGCAGATTCATACCAGGTGGGGGTAGGTACCCACAAGAGCCTTGTAAAATGAGGTTCGTACCAGGTGAGGGTAGGTACTCATCAGAATCTAGCAAAATGCAGATTCATACCAGGTGGGGGTAGGTACCCACAAGAGCCTTGTAGAACGAGGTTCGTACCAGGTGAGGGTAGGTACTCATCAGAATCTAGCAAAATGCAGATTCATACCAGGTGGGGGTAGGTACCCACAAGAGCCTTGTAGAACGAGGTTCGTACCAGGTGAGGGTAGGTACTCATCAGAATCTAGCAAAATGCAGATTCATACCAGGTGGGGGTAGGTACCCACAAGAGCCTTATAGAACGAGGTTCGTACCAGGTGAGGGTATGTACTTATCAGAATCTAGCAAAATACAGATTCATACCAGGTGGGGGTAGGTACCCACAAGAGTCTTGTAGAATGAGGTTCGTACCAGGTGAGGGTAGGTACTCATCAGAATCTAGCAAAATGCAGATTCATACCAGGTGGGGGTAGGTACCCACAAGAACCTTGTAGAACGAGGTTCGTACCAGGTGAAGGTAGGTACTCATCAGAATCTAGCAAAATGCAGATTCATACCAGGTGGGGGTAAGTACCCACAAGAGCCTTGCAGAACGGGGTTCGTACCGGGTGAGGGTAGGTACTCATCAAAATCTAGCAAAAGCAGATTCATACCAGGTGAGGGTGGGTACCCACAAGAGTTTAGCAAAATGCGGACTCGTACCTGGTGAGGGTAAGTACTCACCAGAGCCTTATAGAAGAAAGGTTCAAACTAGATAGGGGTTGGTACCTATCAAAAATATTTATCATCCGGAGGATCAGCAAACTTCAGCAAAGGAGCATTCGAAGGATGACCGGGCAAAAAGGGTTAACTCTTTCACCTACCAACTAACTTTGTGGGCACATTAGGCCAACAATTAGTTAGGCAGGTGAAGGGGGGGCAGCTGTAGACCCCTAATTTTGCCCGGCCTCTTAATAAAGATCAGAAGACTTTCTATCTGAAGATGAAGCTTCGGTGGACGTCTATCGGCATCAATCGGCTTCCTTCTGAAGAAAGAAAAGCTTCCCTGGAGTCCTAGAACACAAAATTTGGCCAAAACACTCGAGACATCCGTCCCAGAAGCCAGGACAGCCGTCCCATACAGGCCAGACGACCGTCCCACATACCAGACGACCGTCTCACTCAAATTTAATACTTGGGGCGGCCGTCCCAGATCCCAGACGATCGTCCCAACCTCTGCAGATGGCGGTCCCTATTTTCTGCACCCCAGACGGCCTCTTTCGAATGAACTCTCTGATTGCCTATAAGGTAACAATCGGTTAAGGAAGTTTATTCCGGCATTCGATTCTTCTTAAAATTTTAGTAGAGTCAGTCCTGTATTCGGGAAGGAGAGTCCTTGTAGTGCGGGGGATTACCAAAACCCATCCTCACAGTTGAAGAGTTATAATAAAAAGCTTGTTACGGAGGTTCTTTTCACTTCTTTTCTCTTTTATTGCTTTATTTACTGCTTTATTTATGCAATAGAAAATAGAATCATGTAGATAGCCACTTTTTTAAATATTGTATAATAAAATAGGGTAATAGCGTAATTTCTCTTAATCTTTACTTTACGAATTAATCCGTCATAGGGAACCCAAAAGGGGCGTCGTGGGGGTGCTAACACCTTCCCCACACGTAACTAACTCCCTTACCCAACTCTGGTTATAATGGCCAAGTTTGGTTTTTCTTAAAATCAACGCATTTTTATCCTTTTCCAATGTTTATGGTCAAAACATTGGTGGCGACTCCATAAGAACCCTTTTGCGAAAACCTTGCTTTTATTAGAGGATAGTTCAGTTGTTGAGCACCTCGGGAGCAATGAACACATTTTTAAATAAACGCGAGTCTAAACCATCTTTTCGCGACCGCTCGCATAAACGTTCGAGATGTCCCTAGACGTCGGAACGGACGGCGGCGACATAGAGCCAAATAGCCAACCCTGCATTAATTTTAGGACATCCATTTGAACCCCTTCTGAGCCAAAAATAATATTATTTCTTAAACAGAACCCTTAAGCCTAAACATTATTTATCTATCTTCCAATATTTGAGAAAGGAAATGAGTATGAATGTTATTATTTTTCCTATTGTTGGGTATTGCTATCCTACGGGTATTATTGGGGTGTTATTGTTAAAAAAAAAAGTGTAAAGAAAAAGGAAAAGCAAAGCTTACAAATTGGCAAAGCCAAAAAGAATACATGCAAAAGCATAAGAAAAAAAATATAGAAAAGTAGTTCAAGGGGGGAATAATAACTTGTGAGATCATTAACTCACTATCATTGTGTTAGGGACAAAAGCATGAAGTTTGAAACCTGACTTGAGGAATTGTTAATCAAGAGTCATACATATGAGTTAAATTTCTCAAATACTTTTGTATATCCCAGAAAAACCAATGATTCTTTCTTAGTGCAGCCCCATTATAAGCCTCAAAAGACCTTTTGATTTAAGTCTTGCTTAACAAATGTTGATTACTTGAAGATGATTATCAATATTGGATTATCTAAATGAAGTGATTGAATGAGATAAACACTTACCTGTGATAATTAGAGATGAGTATATATAACTCTATTTGAGAGATCATGCTTCTCTGAGGATAGTTGAGGACTAATTATTCTTTTTTGGTTTCTGTAACTTGAATGCTTATATGTTCTATTTTCATTTGGAATTGTGAGCATCACCTTTGAAAATTTTTATGTTGTGGTTTTGGAAAAGAAATTGATAATAGGCGATGGTTTTGTTTTAGAAAAACTACTTTGCTTGGGACAAACAAGATTCTAGATTGGGGGGAGTTGTTAAGTGGTAAAAAGTTGATATAATTATACCTTGAATTTTTATGAAACCACTTAACTATTGCTAATTCTAATCTATTTTTCTTCCAATATAGGAGGAATTCAAGAATACCTTGATACAAGAGTAAGGAGCATGATTGGTAGCAGAATTGGAGTAAAACTGGAAGAAGGAAGAAGATTTTCAACATGGAAGTCGCTCAAGCATGATGGATTCTCGCTTGAGCGAATGTTAGTTATTCTTCTCTGGAATTCACTTGCTCAAGCGAGCCAAGATTCGCTCAAGCGAGCCAAGATTCGCTCAAGCGAGCCAAGATTCGCTCAAGCGAATATCAATTATTCTTCTCTGGAAGTCAGTCGCTCAAGCACAGAAAAATTCGCTTGAGCAAATGTTAGTTATTCTTCTCTGGAGTTCATTCGCTCAAGCGAGCATTTTGTCGCTTTAGTGAAAACAGACAACTTTCGCTTGAGCAAAAGTTCTCGCTCGAGCAAAAGACGCGAAGCCCAAAAGGCCAAATTTTTCCAATAAAAAGAGAAGATGTGTTTTGAGAAAAGCAAGCGGTTTTGGAGGAGAAGAGGCGCGACTACTGCTAGGGTTTCGTCCAATCTTCATCAATTCTTCACTTCTTCCACAATTTGAGCATTGTAATGGCCAACATGAGTGGCTAACTTCATTCTCTTAGGATTCGGTGCACTTCCTTATAACTCTTTTGTATCATGGTGATATTTTAAGATATTAATCTATGCTTTGATGTTGTTATTCTTATCCTTTATGCTTTGGAATGATTTATCTTGATTGTTTGAGGTATGATTGGAAAATATATCTTGAACCCTAGATCACGGTAAGAATATTTGTTACATTAATTGCCAGGAATGGAATGAATGTATCAATTGCTTAACACCCTAAACCTAATGCTGAAAAATCTCTTAATTGTGTGAGGAATCAACATTTATTAGGTTTTCTTATGAATTTAATACGTGAGGAATCAACATGGGATGAATTGAGTAGGTGGCATCAACATTGTTAGATTAATTGATGTTCTTAATTGACATAACCAATACAAAAGAGGGATAAGGAAGGAAAGCAATCTTAAGTATCTTTAATTGATATTTTCTCTACAATTTATAGTTCTTTGTTATTTAATTTCAATTCAACTCTTATTTGAAAAACTCAATCTGTTTTAATCCACTTAGTAAACATATAATTGGAAATTTCCATTGAAATTGTTCCTCGTGGGATCGACTTTTATTTTATCGAAATACTATTGCGATTGATAATTTTGGTACGGTTGCCAATAATTCAACAAATACACTACAAGAAAATTGTTAATTACTGACACAATTTTTCCGACAGATTGAAATTGGTCAGAAAATAAGTTTTACTGATGGACTATAACCATAGATATTTGTTATGGAAGAAATTTGTATTACCGACGGATTTATCTGTCAGAAATGTTCACCGATGAGCCACATAGTCCCAACTAACTCAGCCCCCACATCTCAATTTTAGTTTCACGGTTCCTCAGTCTCGCAACCTAGTGCCTCACCCAACTAGAACCACCTCTCGCCAATCACCTGCCACCCCCAAAACCCTATAACAACTATTGCACCAACGACAACACCCTCTCCCTCACCCCCTCTCTTTTTTTACCCCACGTCCTAAGGTTGAGGATACGTTAGTCGAATTCTTAAATAGGAAGAAAGAGAAGGATAAAAATGTTGCTCTTTGTTCAAGGTGCAATGTTGTTTTTGATAGATCTACTACAAAGACATTTGAGCTCGAAAGGAAGAAGAAGGTGGTGAAAAACACAAAGACCAAACTTTGATTATAATGATCAGGAGACTCACATGACAACAAGTAGTAACTATGAACAATTTCAAACACTTTTGTGCCTTATGCAAATATAGTCTTTTAAATATCTTTTTGAGCTAATATATGAAATATCTATTATAAAAGTTGATTTCATATAATATTGAGTTAGATACTGGGTATAATCAAAATATTATTTAAATAAAAAATTTATTATTTAGTAGTTTAAAAAAATCATAAATTAAAATAAGTGATTTCTATCGAATCCTTTTTGCGATAAACAATAGTAAAATAACTTCAAGAATTTTGACCTTTACAAATTTTAGATTTAATATAAAAAGAATAATTTCTAGCAGTTCAGAGTTTTTGATTATGAATCAATTAAATATTAAGCGTTAGTTTTTATAAATTAGCACCATTTTTTTAATGTTACACTATCATGAAAAAAAACATTTAATAACGTTTATATTATATTTTTATGAGTTATTTTTTCTTAAGTTATTTTTCGTATATCACTGTACGTAATACAAAGACCTCCATTGTTTGTCATCACAAATAATTTTTTAAAAATTCTTTTTTTAAATAATTTTTATTTAAAAAAATCATAATATAATTAAGTACCATTCGTATTATATTAAAGAATAATATAAAATAATAGTATATCATATTTACATAAAAACCACTTTTTACATTATATTTTATTATAATAAAATAAGTTTTTTTATATAATTTCATATATATATATATATATATATATATATATAACTAAATAAAATATAAAAAATATATTATCAAAAGATTTAAATATGAACTTTTGTAAAATAACAAGAAAAATAATTTTAATATTTGGTGTGAATCCTCCGCAAAAATAATAATAATAATAATAATAATAATAATAATAAATTCATTACACGAATTATTAATGAAATTTGACATTTATTAGTAGAAAATTCAAATATGTGAAATGTTACTACTCCTATTTATTTCGTGTATTTAATATCAACATTTTTTATTTATTTCGTGTATTTAATATTAACATTTTTTATTTGTTCGCTTATTTACATGGGTGAAGTATTTATATTTAATAAAATTAAAAGAAATATATAAATACGTGTAATATAAAAAGAATAAATATTATTTTCTGATAAATCATTGAAGAAAATTATTCTTTATAATTTTTTATTTGGATAAAATTTAAGACATAAAAGTATAATTATATATTTATAATATTTATGAATTTTTAATATACTTATCGTGAAACAGAAAGAGTGTTTTTTTGTGTCCATCAAATTGTTCAGGGAACGTGAAGTGCTTCTAACACCTTAAGGAGTGTTAGAATTTATTTAAAAATAAATATAAATATTTTATTATTAACTCTATTTATGAATTGTTTGAATTTTTTAAAAATATTTAAATAATTTTGATTAATTTTTAAATAGTTTATGTATAAATTTAGAATAAAATATTTATTTTTATTTATAAATAATTCTCCTGACAATGTCATAATTTTTATGTACGAAAACGAAAGAAAAAAGAAGAAGATATTATTACCACGATGACATAGATTCACGAGTTCAACAACTTGGAAGTTGGAATCATCGATATGCCAAAGCACACTCCGCGTCTTTTCAATCATCGCTTTGTGTGCACGTTAACGTATTCTCAAAATAGGATTAGTTCCATCATAGGTTATGTACGAAAAATAGGTCATAAAAAATTTATTATTTAAATTAAATTAAATTTATTTTAATCCATTTTAATAACCAGTAATATATATATATATATATATATATATATATATAAAGAGTGGATACATGCATCTTGATTTTATTAAAATTTTAAGTATTTAAAAATTTTATATTTTGTTCCGTTAATCTTAATCTTATATATTTATTTAAACTCGTAGATCATTGTTTTGTGATAGATAGATCCGAGTGTAATTGAAAGTGTATAAATATATTAATTGATTTGAAAAATAAATTGTCCCAACATAAGGTCTTAGATCTGTCACTATATATAAATTTAGGTTAAGCTAACTCATAAACTTATGAATAAATCTATTTTTATACTTATTTTAAAAATAAATATCATAATAAATTTTTACCAATCATTTATTTTAATATCTAATAATTAATATTAATTATTATTTTAAATTAATAAATTATTAAAAATAAATAATTATAATAAATAATAAGTTTTTAATTCTTATTTTAAGATTGAATGAATGTCTTATTTTATAATTTATATATTAAATCATTTTATTTTAATAAAAATTAATTTCATTAATAAATTTAAATTTTCAAAATATATTTTTATTTTTATTTTTTATTTTTTATAATGTATGGATATGTTAATATTTTTTTTTAAATTCAATTTGGCAAATATAAGTTCAAATTAGACTAAAATTTTTTATCTACTTTAAAATATAGGTCAGACTAATTTTTTACTTGGCCTACAACGTTTCAACTGAGCTAGGTACCCATGTTAACTAAGTTAACCTTATCTAGATGACATTTACTATAACATTTTTTCATGTATTTTTTATCTTTCTAAACTATGATTTTTTTATTAATTTAATATAATAAAATATAATTTAAATTTATTAATACTTTAATAAAAATAATATATATATATATATATATATATATTTTGTTAAATATAACTTATGCTCACATTATTATTTTTTTAATATGTATATTTATTTTATAGGTAAAGAGATAACCTTATGCACTTAATTCATATTAATAATTTAGTTTATGTTTATCTTATTTTAATATGGTATTCGAGTTAGGTTTAATTCATTCTCCTTCAATAATCAATATTGTCATTGTTGCAGTTGTTTGCACCAGCAACACCACTATGGGGTTCGTCTCAACTAGGTGACCACCACATCTCAAGAATCACGACGATCAAAGCTTCGACACACCAACCCACGTCGTTACAACCACTTTGCATCGTGCGTGGCGAAACATCCGATGTCATTTCCAATGCCAATCAACATTGTCAGACTTGTCTCTCTTTCGATTTGTAACTTTCATTGTTACCGGGGGCTTGTTGGAATTTTTTTTAATATTTTTTGGGATTGTTTCTCTTTCCTAATAATTAGTTTCTCTTTACAATTATTTACGACATCTTCTACTACAACTACCTCTGGTTCTTTAGAAGAACATGCGATCTTCGATGAATTTCTTACATGATATAAGGATCATTAAAACTCTAGTTCTATTATTTATGTTGCACATAGGTACATCATTTGTTGACCTCAGCCACTTCAACTCTCTTAACCCTTAGGTTCTAGACTCAGGTGTTATAGATCACATCACTAGTAATAAATCCTTATTTTCTTTTTTATCTACCTCAAGTTTCTTTACCTTGCCCAATGGTTCTAGGGCCACATCACATAGTGTTAGTATTGTTCATCCTTCTCTTTCTCTATCTATTGATGATGTTAGTGGCAGATCTTAACCATTGATCTTGAGGGAGCCAAATAATATATTATCAATAAATAATAAATAAATATAAAAAGATAAAAGAATATGAAAGGATAAGAGATCACATTTGTATATATAAAAGCATGTATATTTAAGAATCATTAATTTCGGGAAGACAAAAATCATAAATGTTAATGTAAGTTACAAAACTTTGAAAGGAGGGTTGAGCATGATCCTCCTCGTCTCCTAAAAAAATCAGCCACTGAATGATGTCCTTTATGTCCCTAAGTCTTCATTTAATTTATTATCTATTAGTTATCTCACTCATTTCCTTGATTGTATTATCTCCTTTGCCAAAGATTTTATTTGTTTACAAGATCAGAGTTTGGGACGAATGACTGTCACATGATGTAAGTCTCATGATCTTTATCATTTGCGGACGTCTACACATGTTGATTCGGTCATAGATTCTCCCTCTCTCATTCATGCTTAGTTTGGTCATCCTAGTATTTCCAAGATGCAGGTACTTGTTTCAAAGTTATATAAGTTACCAAGTTTGTCGTATGAGTCATGCCAATTAGAAAACACAATCATAGTTCTTTCCCTAAAAGTGCCTCGCAATGTGCTTATCTCCTTTTGCCTTAATTCATTATGATATTTGGGGACCAATTCGTGTTAACTCAAGTTTAGGATTTCAATATTTTGTTATTTTAATTTATGATTATTCAATATGTACTTGATTATTTTAATAAAAGATCATTCTGAGTTATTTTCTATATTTGAATCCTTTTACAATGAAATTGAAAATTAATTTAGAATTTTTATTCGAACCTTGCACAAAAATAATATCCATGAGTATCTTTCTTGTTCTTTTCAAAATGTTATAACTTCTCATGACATTCTTTGACAAACCTCATGTGCATATACACCTCAACAAAATGGGGTGACAGAGTTCAAAAATAAACATTTTGTTGAAATAACTCCCACAATTTTAATCCATGATAAGGCTCCACAATATTTTTGGAGTGATGTTATCCTTAGTGCATGTTATCTCATTAATCATATGGAATATTCAGTCTTAGATAACAAAATTCCTTATTCTATTTTATTTCCTCATGAACCTTTTCATCTATTACCACTTAGAGCCTTTGGTTCCACATCTTTGGTTCCACATCTTTGGTTTACAACCATGTTCCTAATCTTGATAAATTATGCACTAGGTTGCACAAATGTGTCTTTTTAGGGTTCATCAGATCATAAAAGGGGTATAAATGTTTATCTAATTCTCTTAACCATTATTTCATTTCAGCTAATGTCACCTTCATTAAGTTTTTCATCTACTCTAAGTCTAATCTTCCTCCATTATGTCTTCATCCTGTCAAATCACTATTCTTATTGTTTGTGATCCTCCAATTGTGTCTAGTGTACCAACTATCCCTCATCTCAACCACCTCTTCAAGTGTGTAATTGTCATCAAAATTATCATCGTCCACTGGATGACTCTCTTATCGTGTCAAACCGTTCCATCTCCTCCGACTCTGATAATTGATTTTGATATTTCCATTGTCCTCCGTAACGGTATACGCTATACCCATAATCCCTCTCCATTGAGTTATCACATGTTATCATCATCACTTTATACTTGGTTGTCTTCTATTTCTTCTGTGTCAATTCCAAAATTTGTAGCTAAAGCCTTAGCTCATCCTTGTTCACGTTAGACCATGCTTGGTGAAATAAGTGATCTTCAGAATAGTAGTACTTGGAAATTCATTCCTTTACCCTCTGGGAATCTATTGTTGGCTGTGGGTGAATTTTTTCTATCAAAGTTGGTTCTTATGATACAATTGATAGTCTCAAAAACTCATCTAATGGCCAAAATTTATACACATATTTTTTAGTTGAACTATGATGACACTTTTTCTCTAGTTGCAAAGATAGCCTATGTTCTCTTATTCATAGCTATGGTTGTTATTCAACATTGGTCTCTTCATCCAACTAGATATATAAGATGCTTTAAAGGTAATTTGCAGGAAGAAATCTATATGGAGCAACCTCCAAGTTTTATTGCTTAGGGGAGTCTTTTAGATTGGTAATATCTCTGCAAATCTTTATATAGTCTCAAACAGTCTCGTTGAACTTGGTTTAACAAATTTAACACTATTATTCTACAATTTTATGTGACTCGTAGTCAGGTAGATCATTTAATATTTCACCGTCACTCAAATGTCGAATACATTATCTAATAGTATATGTTGATGATATTGCACTTACAGGAAGTGATTACCAAGACATTTCATAAGTGAAACAACACCTTTGTCGCCACTTTTCAATCAAAGGTCATGGCAAACTCAGGTGTTTTTTGGGGATTGAGGTAGCACAATACCTAACAATAGAATTGTTATTTCTCAAATGAAACATGCATTAGATATTTTGCAAGAATCTAGGTTAATGAATTCAAAGCCTGCAGACACCCCCATGGACCCTAATGCCAATCATCTACCTAATTAGGGGGAGTCACTCTTAGATCCTAAGAAACATAGAAAATTAGTTGGAAAGTTGAATTATCTTACAACTACTCATCCAGACATTTCTTTTTTAGTCATTATAGTGAGTCAGTTTGTTAATTCTCCATGTGTAAATCATTGGAATGTTATCATACGTACATTGAAGTATATTAAAAATTCTCTCAGGAAAGAAATTGTTATATGGATACAATAATCACATCAAGGTTGTATGTTATTCAGATGCTTATTGGGCAAACTCTCCATTTGATAGGAGACCCTCTCCTGGATATGGTGTATTCATTGGGGACAACTTGATCTCTTGGACGAGGAAAAAATAAAATGTTATAACAAGATCTAGTGTGAAACCATAATATAGAGTTATGACCTTAGTTACTTATTAGTTCATTTGGCTTAAACAATTACTTATAGAGTTGTAATTTGGAAAGTTCAGTCAAATGACATTTTTATATGACAATTAAGTTGTTCTTCGTATTAGCTCAAATCTTGTCTTTCATTAAAGAACTAAATATATTGATATTGATTGTTATTTTATTCAAAAAAAATATTATATATGGAGAAATCAAGACTTAGTTTGATAACTCTAATGATGAACTAGCATATGTATTTACCAAATCATTATGAGGACTTATAATTGATTATATTTGTAATAAGGTTGGAGGATAGGATTTATATGCACCAACTTGACACAAAATGTTAAATGTCATAGACTTAGGCCCCGCATCCTTTATTTATTTCCTTATTCTTTATATTTATCTTATATAAGGAAATAATCCTATATGTGCATTAGGGATTCAATATATGTTTCTCATATCTTAATATTAAATGTAACTCTTATATCATTTAATGTATATATATATATATATATATATATATATATATAACATGAACTTAATCCAAAAATAATTGTAAAATATATTATTTTTTATTATTTATAAATACTAAAAATAAAAATAATGCATACTAAAAGGAGTATAATAAAAAAAGTAACATATTTATAAAACATGTTTAAGTGTTATATGAAAATTGATTAATAATCGCTAGAGGTAGGTATATTTGTGTTGGCTCTAATAATTCGTTTAAAAAATTATAAAACAATCATTTTTAATATTAATATATATTTTTAACTTATTCAATTACGGTACTTGTTTATGATTATCGAAAAATAACAATAGTCAACAAAATATAATTTTTCTTCTACTTAAAAAAAAAATTGTTTGCAAATATCATTCTTTATTAATGTCCCTTTTTAATTATTAGAAGAAATATCAAAATGGTTCATCTACCAACTTCAAAATTTCATAAAATAGGTTCAACTACACCTAATAACTTACTGAACTGTACAAATTCCTTATGAGTGAAAATAATAACTTTTAAAAATAAAGTGACCTTTGTTATCAAAACTCTAGAATGTTTTTTAATTCCGAAACTGCATAATAGAAAATCTCTTAAATAAATTTTTAGTCTATATCCCTTGAAGTTGCATAATAAACTTATTTATAGAGACACAAGCTAACAAAATCCTAATCATGTGTCTTTAAGATAAACTAATGATATATTTAAATAACTGATTTTAAGATAATTTAAAGATAAAATATCATAACCAACTAAATAAATTGTATATTTGTATTTGTCCATGATTGTGCACTTTTCATTCTTGATTATATTGTTTATTTTCGGAGGTCATAACATTACCTTTGTCATGAAAAAGGACCTTGTCCTGAAGGGCTTTTAGGACAAACTTGGTATAGAGGTTGACTAAAAGATTCCATGACTCCCAAGTAGCGTCTTCGCATGACTTATTAGCCCACTCGACCAAAACTTGATATTGATTTCCCTCTCGAGTTGAGATATTAGGTTTAGAAATGATGGCATGTGGTGTAGGTAACTGATGTGTCCGCAGTTCATCGCATGATGGAAGCAAGAGGATATTTATAAGGCCTAACCTATACTGGTTTGGAATTTGCATGCAAAGGAATATGATGCAAAAATATTCTGGGAAGGTGGTAAACCCTTAGATTCCTAAAAAGTCATAGCATATTCGGTCAACAAGTCTGTCGACAAGGTAGAAGTTGATGGATCTGTTTAGCATATTTACATTGTGCACAAGGAGGATATATCATCGTGAAGGAGCATATGGTTAAGGTGACGATTTTTTAGTGGATTGGGGCTTAACAAATGCTCAAGTTGCATAATGATAAAACCCATTGATAACAAAATTTCATTGTTAATCGGTGGTGGAGATCAATTGAAAAAGAAATGTCTTGCATTAATATCGGAACATCATAGCAACAAGAGTTACACCATATAATGTCGCTGCCCACAAAAACTTTAAAGGGTTCAATACCCATTCTGCAAACCTTTAATTGACGAGCAATCACAACCTTTATAAAATTGAATGAACTACCACTATCCACCAATATGTTAAGGGTATATCTTTGGAAAGTACCTTTCAATTATAGCATGTAAGGAATATATTTTTCGGATATGACATTAAAACTAATTTTTGGATTCACCGATCCATGGATGGTTATTTCGTCGGGTGACTCATCATCCAATAAACCGTGACAGACATCTTCCAAATCAGTGCTACCAGGATATTACATTTGGCCTAGCAAGCATGCGATGGATTGTATTTTTCATTGCAATAATAACAAAGTCTCAAATTGCATCGTTCACACAACTCTACAACAGTAAAATGTTTATATGGAGGTTTGCTCGTTGTCTACGAGAGGTTGTGGGACAGCCATGGAGGACTCATCGCGGCTCTTAATGGAAAAGTAAGCATTCGAACTAGTTATCTGATTGTCATGGTGTAGAGCGGGTTGTGCGACAAGGTTGCCATGGTTTGAAAGGGTGTGAAATGTATTGGATCGTGTAGAAATAGGAGAAAAAATTGATAATTGTTTCAATAATTATTGTAGAGTAAAGTAATTTTGTTCATGAAGAAAGGCAATGATAAGAGGGTGGTTTGGTCAGTCATAATTAGCACTTTAAATAATCATTAACCATAAAAAAACTAATTAGTCATTGTTTTGTTAACTAGTTGATCCTTGTGGAGAGAGCCTCAAATTGGGTTTGGTATTTTTTTATCTTGCCTTGTTGTTTCAATTCCTTGAGTGCTTCTTGCGGATTGATATATTGATTGTTGCCAAAGTGTTTGTATATGCCTAAAAAAAAATTGTCAATCGTAAGTTTAATGGTTATGAATCACGTAATTGTACCAAGTGTAGGCCGATCCCATCATACGAAAACTCACAACTTTGATACTTTGTTTTAAGAGAATTTTTGTAATACCAAAATACTTCTCTAAACAAAAAATCCAATCATCCACCTCGATCTTGTCAAACTAAGGGAGATCAATTCTACAATCTTTGATGTAGATACATGCATTTGAAGAACATGACGAAATGTGCAAAATCAAATGTGTAAATTCGGCGTCATGGTCATCCGTATTTGATTTATTTTAGTACGATAGAGACATGAATTGATTCATTTGAATTTCTACGCGTTCGAAACTGAAATTTTGTGCTTCCATATGAGACAACTCACTCTAATTTTACTAAGTCTTGTTCTGTCAACCATGAAATGAGCCTATGAAAGCACAATGTTCAAGCTTTATTCCAGCCAAGCTCCGAAACTCCACGGAAACATCTCTTAAATTAATTCCAAGTCTATATCCTTGAAAGTTACATAATGAGTTTATTTACAGAGGCAAAATCTAACAAAATCTTTATATTTTAAGATAAATTATGATATATTTAAATAACTTAAGATAATTTAAAGATAAATATTATAACAACGGTTCATAATAATGATTTTTTTATCCTTAATTCTGTTACTTTATTTTGGGTGATAATAAATATAACCTTAAAGTGTGTTACTTTTCCTGTCTTACAAAGATGAGACAACTAATTGACCATGAAAAATTTAACTAACCGTATACAATTTTTTAAGAGCACTAATATCTTTACAATCCTATTTCTATCATAAAACTAGTAAATATACATCTTTTTAATATACAACTCTTCTAAAGCAATCATTCATCCACGTCATGGAATAGATTTTTTTATTTCGTAAACAATTTTTTATTTTAAACTCTAAAAACGTATCACTTCTTTTTTTCACAATCATGTAACACTTATAATAATCCAAATATAAAGTCGACAATTTTGTTTTCCTATAATATATAATATGATGATGTAATTTTGTAATATCATTAGTTAAAAAAAAGAATTATAAACAATAAAAGGAAATAAATAAAAATAAAATAGAAAATAAAACCAAATTACTTTTGAGACTAAAAGTTCAATTAATTAGGGATCTTGTATATACTCTTTGAATCTCCGTTGCAGCTAATAATAAACATATTCTCAAATAATTATTGGTCCGTAAAATCTTCAGTGTTTTACACAAAATTATAATTTTTAAACTTAACTATAATTTTTTGTTATATAAAATAAGAGAAGTCATATTTAAAGTAATGATTTTTATTGTTTAAAAACTGTATATTCAAATTACGAGTTTAACTAATTTTTAATTAAAATTATTATATTTTAAAATAATATTTCAATACTTTTAAAAAACTAAAAGTTATAATCTTAAAAAAAATTACTTAAAATTAATAAAATAAATTCATACTTTAAACAACAACTTATTCATGTCTATAATTTATTTTAAATCTTTCCTTTTTTTTAATTTTCTCTAAAACGTAAAAATATCTTGAAACAGGTATCCCATTGATTATTTTTTTCATATATATATATATATATATATATATATATATATATATATATATATATATATATTATTGAAGATTTTATCACGTGTAATGCGTTGTTTAACATCATATTATTGAAAAACGTATGGTCCTATGACTCAAATATAACATCATGGTCATGGTGTGGATAGTGTAAAATATGCATAAATTTTTTGGAGCAAAAATGTGAAGAAAATGTAGATAATGAATGGTCTTATTTAAAATAATTATATATAAGTTTTTCTTAAAAGGATAATATGACTTTAGAACTTTAATCTTAACCATTCAATTAGAGAAACAAATTCGTTGTATTTGAAAAAAATATTTAATTTCTTAAATATCAAATATGTCCAAACATTAACTAACGAAAATGTTGACTAATTTGTGGCGAAAGAGGACATAGTATTCCCATCTGTTAACAACTTTATGAGTGCACACTCATATCTCATGGACCCCTCATTTATGACCCTAAAACCATGGATAGCAAGAAAAATTATCAAATTAATCATAACCAAAATGCTAATCATACTTCCCTTCACTTTCTAGCCATGTTTTATTGATGAAATATTTCTCAATTTTGCTTTTTTTTTCATCATAACAAAATTAACACTACTGAGTTGCCAAAATTAACAAAGGCGGGTTGTGTATAAGTTATTAAAATATATAAATAATATATTATTTATTAATTAATCATGAATTATATCACCTATACTAATTCAATTCAAACATACGAGTGTCTCTACAAATACACCTTCGCCAAACTTTCACTGAAAAATACAAAATCAAACTAGCATAAAAAATATTTAAACTTAGAGGAGGACACTACTCATAATAATAAGAAAATAAAAATACTCGATTTTATAAAGGTTATTCACTGTTTATAAGAACATATATAATTTCAACATAACCAGTAGTTATGAGTTCAGTTCTTTTATTAAAAAATATATATAAAATATTATTTATTATTATCATTATATCTTCCCCATAAGTTAGATACGCCGCAAAACAGGGTCCACATAAATGGGAATAATATAAGCCAGTTCTTTTTGGTGAAAAAGAAGGTAAACGTTCCTGCGATATGCCGTGGGAATGGTCATTTATATAAGTTTAAATGTAAAATTATGCAACATTGATTCATGTTTAGAACCACATCTGAAAATTGTGAGTTGCAAATGATCATGTATACATCGTCCAATCTTTATGAGCATAATAAAGCGAACATGAATGCGCAATAAAGGATGGAACAACCTTTTGGGCACCTTCTAGTCCTCTCCTCTAATGAAAGTTCACAAATTCGACCAACATCGAAGTAACTACCAATTTGAACAAGGGAGAATTTCCCACCCTGAAGTTGTAGTATTTACCTCATCAACTAGATGTTAATGAATTTAGCTTCTTTTCATACAATTTGGCACGTCTGAGAGCATCTAAGGCTTCGGCTTGTTTCCCAGAACGTTTCAAATTAAGAGCCTTGACTTTTTCTTCTTTGATTTTTTGTTCTAGCTGAGTTCTATCTTGGTTAGAGTTTTCAACATTAGCATTGGATTTCACATTCTCTTGTCTTTCCGGGGCTTTTGACACAACACCTACATCATCAAGTCCAACAGCTTTCAGAGCAGACAAGAGCTGAGGATCAAGAAAATCCTCAACAGTCACATCATCTGCACCATCTAACTTATTGGACTCTTGAGCTGTCAACTCCTCCAACTGGGTTTCAATTGCCTTTGCCCGTTCAAACTCAGCTTCTGCTTCCTCGGTCCGTCCTTCCCTCCGTAGCTTTAGGGCCTGTCGTTTATGCCCCAGAGACTCTTGCTGCAATTTGAATCGATCACGACTACTGATTGGTTTTGCACTAACATTTGCCGGTTCCTGTTTCTTTTGTACAACATTTGATGCATGGGAAACATTGCTCACAGAGGCAGTTTCTGGCAGCATACTTCCATCCTCCAATCCCTTCTCTAACAGCTTGGCCTGCCAGAGTTCTTCCTTAGCTTCTGATAGTTTTCCTTCCCTTTTCAAAGAAACTGCCTTCCTTTTATGAGCCAATATTTCCTGACGCAAGGTAAGGTGGTGCTGAGAAGCATAATCTTGAACAGCATTTGACTTGTTTATGTTTGGCTTTTCAATTACATCAGTGACTTCTCCTTTTTGAGTTGTAACACTGGTTTGGTATCCTTGATATTGGCTGAAATTCTCTGTAGAGTCCAAATGAACAGCAGGACCAGCTTGAGATGAATTAGCTGAACCAAGTTTATAGTCCTTATGTTTTTCAGTCAATATTTCAGAACTGTTACCACCGTCACCAGTAAGTAAATCTACCATATCCATAGAGTGGCCAGCTGAGGAGACATAACCAATGGTTTTGTCCGCTTTCATTTTTTTTGAAAGTTTTTCACTTGAAGTACTCTCCTCAGCAGATAATGGATGCTTACCATCTGCAAAGTTAGAGGTTGCAGGAATTAAATTATTCGACTTCTTTAAGATGGGAATATTTGTCTCATTGTTGATTCTTTCTAAACCAAGTGTTGATTCAGAACTTTTCTTATTTGGCCAAACCACAGATGAGGCTGAAGCATTATCAACTTCAGTAGCAACTCCCAAATTTCCATGCCTTTCCTGGAAGTCGGATGAGTCAGACAGAACAGGTGCTTCATCCTTGCAAACACTAACTGACAAATTCTTGTTTTTGTTCCCCAAATCTTCTAGTTGGGCTTCTAATGTTTTGGCCTGCCTTAAAATTTCATCAGCCTCTTCTATCTCTCCCTTGCGCCTAAATGCAAGTGCCTTCCTTTTCAAAACTAAAAGTTCTCTTTGAATCTCTCCCTTATTTCTTGAAGCTGTAACAGGAATGCCTGAAGACGAATCATGCGCAGATAGATCCACATTATGTGTAGACCTACCAGTAGATTCCTTAACTGGCTCTGGTTTTATGGTCACAGGTTCAGATTCATCATCCTTCCACCCTAGATTAGTAAGCATTGAGTTCAATGTTGGGTCATGCATATCCTCTTCTGAAACAACCACATCCCTTTCTTCATCAACTGGAGGATTGAAAAGTCCGCCTTTGATCACAGTAGCCACAACCTGTGCTTTATTCTTTGCAGCTTCCATCTCTTCCATCTGGGCTTCTAATGCTTTGGCCCTATTAAGAACTTCCTCTGCATCCTCAGCTTTTCCCTCACGCCTGAAAGCAAGGGCCTTTCTCTTTAAACCCAAGAGTTCCCTCTGAATTTCAACTTTACTTCTTGAAGCTTGAACCAAGATATTTGCAGAATGCTTACTTAGCGAAGTATCATTATTGACAGGAACAAAATGATTATCATCTTTCTTTGAAGGCTTGTTTGGAGAGTTAGAAAGTTCTTTATTGTCATCATTCCAACCCAAATCCCTAAGGAGTGAAAGATATGTAGGATCAGACATATCTTGATCTGTCACATCATCTTCACCTCCTTCCTCAATTGGCAGATTTCTACTAAAATCAGCATGCTTATGCACTGTATGTGAAACATTACCAGCAGTATTCGTCTGTGATGTTTTGAGGTTTGATGCCTTATCCATCTCCATCAGTTGTCGTTCAAGTGCTGCACCCTTCTGCGTTTCTTCTTCTGCTTCATTAATTTTGCCTTCCCTTCTCAATGCAAGAGCCTTCTTTTTCACACTCAAAAGCTCTCTTTGAATCATCAATCTGCTTTTTGGTGCCACTGTGGAAGAAACATTAATAGTAACACTTGTATTTTTCTCATCCAGTTGAATGGAGTCTGATCCATTACCAGCAATTTCTGAACGCACACTTTTCCTTAGAGATGTTGATTTTTGTGACATATTATTATAGTCTTCAGGTCCAGAGCTGTTAAGGTCCCTTTCTAATAACTTAGCCTTTTTCAGGAATGTCATTGCTTCTTCAGCATTACCTGCTCGCTTTTGATTAAGAGCCTCTCTTTTAAGAGACTGAATTTCTTTAAGCAATTCTTCTTTGTCAAAAGTTTGTGACTTGGAAGAAGACGTATTTTCAGGTTCAGTCCAACCTAATGATTCCAAAGCGCCAGCTATTTCAGGGTCAATCATATCTTCATCGGTCACTTCAAAATTACCATCAAGGTTATCAGATATGGCCAAAAGGTGTTCAAAATCAAAATCTTGTCCATGATCATGTAGATTTGGTAATTCTTTATCATCCCCCATTGCACGAATTAATGCGGATAGCTCATCATCAGAATCTTCAGCTCCTGCAAGGAGCTCCTGTTCTTCAAGTTCCTTTTCTAAAATTTTTGCTCTTTTTAATTCCTCTTTGGCCTCTGCAAGTTTACCCTCGCGTTTCAGCAGTAGAGCATTTTTTTTCAGAGCAACAACTGGGGACTTGTCAATCTTGCTAACCTTTTGTTCACCAGTTTTTGTATAGATTTCTCCAATTATTGATGAGAGTTCACCCTCCAAACTCAAGTTTGATGACTTTTTGTCTTCATTATGTAGATCCATATCAGACCAACCCAGTTCTCTAAGTTCAGAAGAAAGATCATCCTTTTCTCTGCCAACATGAGAATGTGACTTTGTTTTTCTGTCCGACTCTACAGGATTTCCTTTGTTATGTAAGTCAGACAAGTTTCCAGAAGGCAAACTCTTCTTCCGAGTCTTCCTTAAATGAATTTCCAAAGCATCGGCCTGCCTCTCAAGCTCCTTCCCTCTCTTAAAAGCTCTCATCGCCTCTCCAGATTTCCCCTCACCTTTAAGAATTCTATGCTGCTTTTTTTCTTCCAAAGCTTGCTTACGTAACTCATCAGGAGTGGTGGATTCCAAATCAATACCCAAAAGATTATGCTTATCATTTGAGACAATGTTTGGTATCTGTCCATCATAATTGGAAGTACTTGAAGAAGATGCAACTCCGACTACTTTTTGTCTGCTAGCAACTTTGTCGCTGGTTTGACCAAGAATCTGGTTCAAAACTTCATCTTCATCATTAGGTGCTGATTTCAAGCTCCCTGGATAAATTGAAATGTATATTCAAAAGTATGGAACTGTGTAGTGATAATTAACGTAAAATAAAGGAGGTTTACTTTAATGTAACATAGCATAGCTTGAAAGCCATATGAGGAAAAACAAATATAATACCTCTCCCAGGTCTACGTCCATGTCGCAACTCTAACCGTGCTGCCTCTTCTAGCTTCTTACAAGGTTCACAAATACGCACAGGTGAATCACCTTGTCCACGTAAAACCATTCTTTGTTGAGTACAACTGCCGCAAAAGATCCCCCCACACCTCCTACAGTGATGCTGAACCATAAAAGAAAATTGCAAAAATATAAATAAATAAATTTTGGACGAAAAATTCAGTTTGAGGTCGACCAGATTCATAAGCAAACATGGAAGATCATCATATGTTTCGCATAAAATGATGAAATGAAATCGACTAGCATTTTATTCATTTATTTTAAACAAGGATTCCATGAAACTTCGAACTACAGTCTTTTGAAAGGATTAAACTGGGGAAGCTTCAAACACGGTATGTTATTCTCTCTTAGGCAAGTTATCCTCTCTCAGACATGCTGGATTTTAATCAAGTTTCATAAATGAATACAGAAAATCAAAACGAAATTAACAATTTGCACAATTCAAGCATAAACACACACAAAATCCACATAGTGAAGCCAAATAACAACTAGCATAACGAAAAACGACATCAGCCACAAAGTTATAATCATTCATGAATAATAAACGAGCGAAAATTTAACGACTTTAAGATTCCCTGAAATACCCACATAAAATCCAACATTCTAAAGTGAATATAAATCATGGGTTTTCTCGCTAATTGCAAAAGGTTTATGCATTTACCCTCCAGCAAACCCGTTCGCCCCCTCCCCCCGCACCCCTAAAAAAAGAAGAAAAATCGAAAATGAAAAATGATAATCGAAATTAACCTTGCGATTGATGAAGGAGAACTGAGAGGAACATCCCTGGCAGTGTGAGGCGTCGACCACCCAATTATTCCCTCGCAGAGAAGGCTTTGGTGGCAACCCGATCTTCTCCAACATGTTGCTCCTCTTGCAGTCTTCTTAAGATCGAATTGCTCCGAAATGAAAAAAGAAAGGTAAAATTGAAAATCGTGTTTTGTCACAGTGAGACACTTACGATGAAAAAGTAGAGAAGAAAAGCGACGATGGATTGCAGAACGAGTTCAAGCCAAGTTGCTCCAATTGTGTCAATGTTAAAAAGTTCGTCGTCGTCGCAACTGCTTGCCTTTTCCTTTCTCTTAATTATGAAGAGTTAAAACACATTTGATGGA
This sequence comes from Sphenostylis stenocarpa, assembly GCA_963425845.1. Taxonomy (NCBI): domain Eukaryota; kingdom Viridiplantae; phylum Streptophyta; class Magnoliopsida; order Fabales; family Fabaceae; genus Sphenostylis; species Sphenostylis stenocarpa. The sequence continues at coordinate 8,043,182 of OY731400.1, read as the reverse complement.
TCAATTCAAAATGTTCACACGTGTTATTTTCACACCTCCTTTTTTTCTATTTACATACTATAGCCCTTTTTATTTTAAATCCCTTGAGGGAAATTTCGGTTCATACAAATATGTTTTGTTGGTATTTAAGATATTTTTATTTCTATAAAAAATTAAATTTTTATTATTTGTCAATTTTTAAATAAAATACTAACTAATTAGTTCATTTTAACACTTAAATTTGTTTGATTGAAATGATACTCTTAGAACATAAAAAAAAATATATATATATATATAAAGTAATAAACTGAAATATTATAAAATAAGTAAATATATACACATACATGCATATTAAGTTAATATAAAGTACAAAATAATAAAGAGTGAAAGAAGATCTTGATTTATACTATCAAATAATGTTACAAAAAAGATAAACAAATAAATGCAAAGAAGGTTTGATACCATGTTCAATATATATATGGATGGAGAAATATAATACTTATCAAACAATCATAAGAGAAAAAACTCTACATCACAATCTCTATAGTGTTGCACAGGTATTTTTTTTATTGTAGAGAAAATTCCTTTATTATAGATTGATGAATGAATGACTTCAAAGCTTGAAGATAAAAGATTTAAAGTTTTCCATTAACGGTTATAACATTTTGATTGTGTTAATCGTGTGTTTATAGTTGTAATTTGGTGTAAATAATTATATATCCTTTGATTTTACCAAGTTTGAGTATTGGAACCATTCAAAACTAGCTTTGGAGAATATCAAGTGGATTTTCTATGTTTTAATAGAACAAAAGTTTAATCCATTGAACTCTGCTTCAAATGCTAAAAAATGGAAGAACAAAATCTTAATAGTTAAAGTTCTAATCAATTACAAAAATTAAAATCATTTCATACTTCTCATCTATTCACATTTTTTTTAATTTTAATCTATTTAAATCCTTTTCAACCATAAATTTTCGAATTTATTTTTCAATCAATTAAAATGAGAACATTTTCAGAATTCTTTAAACACTCTGGATGATGTTGTAAATGAAATTTCTTGATTTCAAGTACTACATCAAAGCTTTGAAAATCATTCAAAAATAAGATTTTATTTCTATTTTTGAATATTTGAGTTTGTAATTTTCTCAACTAAGATTCTGATACCTACAAAAGGGGTTCATAAATGGTGGTAAAAGATGTTATGGGATGAAAGATCAATGCATTCTAATGTGTTTTATCATATACCTTGATGGTGGTACAAATGATTAAGAGGTAAGGGAAATAGGAAATACAGTGAAATATTCATTTGTCTTATATTTGTGCTTATAAAATCATTAATTTTTTCAAAATAAAAAATATCTAAAAGTCTATCATATTTTGATTATATTTGTTTGATGTGACAAATCATAAAACTTTAATTATACAACACAACATATAGATAACACATGTTCAAAAAACCAACCTCATTCTAATGTAACACTCTTTACTTATATGTTTATTATTGCAGGATATATTTGTTAAACTTACTTGAGTTTAATATTTAAATATATATATATATATATATATATATATATATATATAAGAGTTTAATACTTTCAATAATAAAAAATCATTCCAACTATTTTTAAAATAATTTATAAAAAAATAGAATATATAATACATACACTTTTAACTCTATTAATTCATCACAGAAAAACTCAAGTAGTCTTGTGATTTGTTAACTAATTACTGAACAAGAAAAATGACTATTGTTTTAGCTTAAAATATTTGTAATTAAAGTTTACACGGAATAGAAAATAATCTATAGTTTTACTAATTATTATGAAATTTAATAAAACATTTAAAATTACATTAATGAAAGATTAAAAATTTAAATGATATTTATAAGCAAGCTATTTATTTTTCTAAATTTCCTAAATAAAAAAATAATTGTATTTTTATAACTGTTCATGAATAAATTTAAACATAAAAAGTTAGTTAAGAAAATTTATTAATGATATAAATAATATATTTTATCATACTAATATCTTTCTCTCTTAACAGGTATAGTATAGTTTTACCATAAGTCTGATATATAAATGAAATTCAATGTTTATTTTTTATTGGTGTAAAAAAATATTCAGTTATTAATGTTTATTTTTTGTGTGTAGAAATAAACAAAATAAAAAATTTATATAATTATATCAATAAAATTCTTTTTCTGTTTATATTTATATGAATTATTTTAAAAATTATAGTAATAAGATTTCTTTTATTAATTGAAAATATAAACGTTTATATTTATGAATAAATTTTAAATTCATTTAAAATATACATAAGATTTTAGTTTAAGTGAAACTGAGTTTAATATTTGTTAACGAAATTGAATTCAAATTCGTAAACAGAAAAATACCACGAATAGTTATTGTAGGACACATAATAACATTTCAAACGTTAGTTTAATCATTTAAAACGGTTAATGTAATCTAATTTAATCACATGAAACTGTCATTTTCGTCTGAATCATATGAATCCATTGTCCAACGGATCAAACCAGCCAGATCATCGTGTGCAGCAATGGTTTTTGTATTTCATTTTTGGTGATATGATGAATAAATGAACCATAAACAGAGGCTGAAACTCCCAACATTACGAGTACTTCAATTATTCAATTGATTTACTGATAAAAATAAGTGCTTAAAATACATGATGAAACAAAAACGAACAATTTTATGGTGTTAATCATGCTACAATGTCTTCATTAGGCAACAGCCCTTTCACCTTCTCCACCACAAAGACAGGAAAAAAAAAGTTTTTTGGCGGCAAATGATACGGGGCAATAAATAAAAACAAAGATAAAATATGGTGATTGTAAATGGGTATTGTCATAACTAGTGCTACGTAACTGGCAATTGTTTTAATAATTTTCTCACTCACTCGTGTTTGTTGTGAATGGGGAGAAAATAGTGAAAAGTACAGCCACTCCATCAAGTGCTCTGCAATTCCACTCAATTATCCACCAATGATTTAATAGCCATTGATCTGAGGCCTTGATGTAGGACCAACAAGCCGTGAAAAAGGCACTTGAGTCCTGTTGCTACCAGTGTTCAGCCCCCTTTGACCTGAAAACTTATCATTTACTTTTGGATCTGATACAGATCTTGAGAATGCTTGTGCAAGTTCAACGGCCGAAGCTGCTCTACCGTACCGTATGCCAGTAGCACCTGGAGATGCTTTTGGCTGCTGCTCCACAGGCTTCCGCCATGTCTCAGGTGAAGGTTGCCTCTCAGAAGCCTGTGGCCTATCAGTCTCCCTCACCGTTCTCCGGGTATCACCCCGCCAATTTCTCCTCTGTGCATGAACCCTTTCACCATCTACCCTTTGCTCCTTCCTTTCAGCTTTTCTGCCTGTCCTTTGATCGAGAGGAGCTTCCTCAGCCTTTTCAGTGTATCGGGTCTGGCTTGAATGTTCAGGATGATGTTTCTCTGCCCTCAAAATATTGTTTTCAACCCTTCACATAACAAGATTATTGGCAATGGGATCATCGTTGAGTCAAATGGTATAGCATACAGACATACAAAACAAGTCCTTACCTATTTGAATGCTCGACCACATCATAATTGTTGATTGACACATCATCAATCCCTCGCTCCTTCAACACCTGTGGAAAAGATTGGCAACATTATCAAATGAAAACAAGAAGCCAAGCATGGAGAAGAGGAAAGAAAGTAATGTCACATGCAGCAGTTGGTATTCCAAGATACATTATTTATAGGTAAAGAAAAATAATCCACCCAAATTGGGTGGGGGTGATTTAACAGGATAAAAACACAACAATAATAAATTCTAATGCCATTTAGGATAGTATATGAAGAAAATACATACTAGTTCTCGTGGGCGAGCTCCACCAAATAAAGCATTCCTGAAACGCATGCATTGGTCATTCCATTATTAAACATGATGCAACAAAAAATTAACCAAATAAACTTGCTGAATGTAGCCCTATTATGTATTGAGCAAAGACAAAAGAAGAAGTTAAGACATTATAAAATTTTGAGAATCCCAATCCAAGATATAATATTTTGTTTAAGTAGGTCATGATAGAGATGTGGCTGTATTCGATATATGTATAATGCTTGGTTACACTTACACTCCTAAAATACTCCTAAAATACAAGAGTTACATACACTAGTTGAAGAAAACCAAAATAAGTCATACATTCTCTAATGAGACGAAGCAAACATAAAGCTTTCCTTATATGACAAGAATAAAAGCAAATATAAAACAACTAATTTCGGAATTAAAATCAAACATAAGAATCTATAATGGCACTATTTAGAAGTTTTTTATTTATGTGGTATCGTTACTGCTAAATATAATTCCAAAAGGCTGGATGAACATGAAATTTGAATTTAAGAGCCAGATTCCAATTTCAAGCCCTACGCCTAATCTGCATGAATTGCTCCAAAATCGTAATATGTAACCCTTAATATATTTGAATGAGTAAAAGAATACACACACACATAGAACTTGCAAACTATAATATAATATATTTCCAAATGTAGGATGAGTAAATGTAATTCCATGGTTTCTTCGATTTTGTTTAATATTAAATGTTTAGGGTGGAGAGAGGAAGATAGACAGAAATAGAGGAAATTGGATGAGGATCATAAAATGCACATAATCCCCATTTTAGTTATCTTCATTGAAAATTTAAAACCGACTAAGAAAGTATAGGCATAGCATGTTCTTTCTTGTGTTTTCTTTTTTGGTGTATGTGCATGTGTGGTAATTGCTGGAATCACATCTTCCTCCTTTCTTCATTATCATGCTAAATACAAAATATTGGAGTTCTAGACATGATGTAGAGGAGAATCACTTTTGTCACAGAGAACATGAGCATTCTTTACTCTGATGAAGACAATCTAAATTCCTAAACTACTCGTAATAGGTGGGCTGTATTTAGTTTTGGAGTTTACCTGATAAATGAACCACCTTGGAAAACCCAATATGTATGTTCTTTTCAAATTTAGTTAGGTCAAAACAAAATAACATTCCCACTTCATGTGCATATTTGGAGTATTACTACTGTATTGGTTTAAGACTATAAGTGATGAGCAGCCACTCTTATAATCTACAAGTTCAAGCAGCTACTATAGAAGTAGTTTGATATGCCAATAGTTCACTATAGTTTGAACCAACTGGCAATGTTTCATTTTCACAGACAACACAAATACCATATAATAGATATATGCAGAAGTTAAAAATGATCACACTGACAACCTCACACAACTGACCTGTCTCTTTCACTGTTACCATCCAACTGTTCAACTGGATGAGATCGAGGCTTCAAATTCAGCTTTGGGCGCTGTCCTGCCTCCTTACCACTGTCGGACCCAGCTGATACAGGCTTCACGAAATTGGCATGGCCATGTGCCTGATAAGCGGTTTCAACATGACCAGAATCATTAACCTGACGATTAACCTACCATGAAGCAAAGAAGAGAATTCATAAAACAGATATAAGAATATATAGAAGCTAATCAACCAATCCTTCTGAAAAAATTGAGATAAAAAAACTCCTGTGGGAGGGAAACTTGCAAGCTGAACTTGTGAATACCTGTTCATATTCCATAACAGCATGTTCTGAACTATCCAGTGGCTTTAACCTTGGTAGCAACTTCAGTTTAGGTCGCTCAGTTGGTTCAGAAGGCATAGGGTGCTGCATATCAGACCCAACAATTTTGCCATCATTTCGAGCCAGCTGAACCCCATCAGAGTGATAAGGTGCACTTGTAGGTCGTACATCTGAATACCTGGAAACCCCAGACCTTTCATAATTTAGTAACTCATTCCTACCACCTTGCATCTGATTATCAATGCCTAAGCTCCTTTCGGCATGCATTGCCAGCATAGCATCATAATACTCCTTCTCACCAACTGCATCCATTCTATTATAGGCACCAACGCCATTAACACGTGGTCTATTCTCCACTTCAGGAGATCTAACAATCTCAGCATCAGTCTGATAATGTACAGCCTTTGACTGCCATCTACCAGAAGACACCTTCTCAAGAGCACTCGCATGAGCCAACTTGGAGGCAGCACTAGCACTAGACCATGACGGTTGCTCCGGCTCAACAGCACTTGCCACTTCTTTTCTCATTGACCACGCATTCGGATAACCACCACCACCACCTGCAGTTCCCTGCTCCTTACTACCTCCTAAACTCTGAGGATTCATCCCCACGTGCACAGCATCGGTAAGCCTTGCCGAGTATGAATGACCCATCCTAACATGACTTTGAGACACTGGAGCCACTTGCCTGCCCAATGAACTCCCTCCCAGTCCATATTCCGGCCTCACCTCCACACGAGCAGGCGGACCGCCACGAATGCTCTCATCACTGATTGTCCTCCGTGGCACCGAAACACCATCCAGGGGCTTCCTCTCATCCTCATCAAAATTCCTGCCAATTGGAGCAGTGTGTGACAAAAACGGGCTTTTATCATCGTAATGCCTAGTCGCTGGTGATGTGTGCGGCCGAGACCAATGATCCGACCGCCCCATCGGTGTCCCCCAGGCCGCAGGCCGATCAAAACCAGAACGATCTGAAGCCCTCACAGTCCTGCAAAAGACCAAAAAACCCCAAAAAAAAGGTAAAGCATCGCACAAACAGATCCATCATGAAGAAATCTTAGCAAAACCAACTAAAACAGAAATCATGAACAATTTAAATTCACAGATCTAATTCCTCTCCCAAACACCTTTTTTTTTGTTTTTTCTTTTCACAACCACAACATAAACAGGGCTATCCATTTGCCAATATTCAAAGACAAATCAAACAACACAAAAATATCAAAAACTAGAAATCATGGATTGAAAACAAGGCAAAAAGCGATGAAAGGGTGGTGCTTACACGCCGGGAGCAGAAGGTAGAGCTAGATCAGAGGGTATAGAACCTCCATGGAAGTCCTTGAGCGTCATGGTGTTGCCGCTAACTTTCTTCTTCGACATTCTCTCCCTTTCTCCCTCACAAAAAAAAAAAAAAAATTCAAAAAAATAGTGAAGAGAATCTCAATCCCAAATCCTAAAATTCAGGCTAGTGGTTGCAGTTGGAAGCGAGGAGAGAGAAAGGAGAATAGCAAGGAGGGAACCCCACGAGTGGGAATGGAGAAACAGAGAAGAAAGAAAACAGGAACAGGACTACGATTGGTATTGGGTTTGGGATGCGAAACCAAAAGTGAAGAAGATGGGCGAAGAGTGTTGTGAGAATGATTGTAATGTGCAATTTTATTTATTTATTTATTTATTTATTTTTGTTCTTTCTGAAAAATACAGTCTTGATCTTCTTATCTGTTTTAAAAATTATAATCCATAATGATTATCTTCTATTGCAAATTATAGAAATTTAGTTTTTAAAGTTTTAAAATGAGTGATTTCATTAAATTAAAATAATAATAATAATGTATAAGCTTACACAAAACACACCTCAATTAACGTCAAATTAAGATTATTTATTTTAAGGTAATTAAAATAATTTTAGCATTACCTTCACCTAATTATATAATTTATTTTATTTCTACTAAAAAAAGTCAGAGAACAAAGATTTTTTTTTTAATGACAATAATTATCACACCGGAACTAACAACACTCTTATCTCATTTTTAAGATTTTGGATAATATAATTATATTATTATTATTATTATTAAATATCTATTAACATTATGGATAATTAATAGTTATGAAAAAAATTCAGTCATTTATATGGCACTATGTTAATATGTAGGATAGTTTTTGTGTAGTACGTGAACGTGGATACTAAATTTTGTGACGAATAAACGAATATATTTTATATAAAAATTTATTAACAAGGGTACTTTTGGGTGAATACTTTAATATCAATATTTTCAGAAGAATTTTTTAAAAAAACAACTTTTTCACAATAAATTAGTTTGTAGAGTTTTTTTTATATATTTTTTATTTGTGTATAAATTATTTTTTTAGATAATAGAGATTTTTCTTTTATTTCTTATGTTTCTTTTTTATCTTATTGTTTAATTTCATTATAGATTAATATGATGAATTATCAATTTTTATAGTATTATTTAAAAGTTGCAACTATAGTTATTTTTATAGCTTTTCAAATGTTGTAAATGTTAAAATGTACAGCTCCAATAACTATATAGTATCATTTTTTAATAAATTTTATTAAATGTCTAATCATCATCTTTTGTTACACATGGATAATAATGTAGTGCTAATTTTTGACATGTAACAACTGAAAAAAAAAAAAAAGGTTGGGGACAAAATTATATACTTCTCTCAGTTATAAATCTTTTAAAAGATAAATATCAATATAAACACAAATAAATAAATTTATATAGAGAAATAAACAAATAAATATGAAAAAATTATATAAAAAATCAATATAAATATATTAATATCATTTCATTAACATAGTATTAATTATAACTACTAGATTAGTAACAATCTTCTCAATACCACTATTTTTATAAGTATATTTATATTATAGAAGTATGTTCATAGATACTAATTCATTAGATATATTTGTTTATAGTTATTTTATTAAAATTTTAAAATAATATTAATCGTATAAAATTAGTAATAATATTATATATTAATACCAATAAATATAATATATATATATATATATATTTCATTATATCTATATATTACTTTTTAATTATATGTTATGCATTTTTTGGGATGTTATTCATACTTATTAGTCCAATGATTAAATATTTTCTAAAAATAAGTATAATATCGTTTCTCCAAATTTAATTTGATGTTTTTTAGAATATGAACATTGGTAAAAAATAATAGAAGAATGAGTATAAAATAACTTTCAATCGTAAAACATTTAAATTTAAATAATTGATTCATATTTATTATACTATATCAGACAAAAAATACAATATATTAATTCAAAATTACTATATACCATCAAAGGGAAGTTTTCAAGAGTATAAACAAATACTAGCATATATTTTACTCTTATTAAAAAATTTTAATTAGTAAATTTTAATTTTAGAAATATATAAATAATATTAGGATCACTAAAAAAAATCTTAAAATAATTATATGTTTAATCTTGCTAAAGATGGCTCTGTTATATGTTAGTCCTTATAGAAATATTTATTAATTTTAAATTTTTTACATTTTTAATCATTATTTTTTTAATCTTTATTACTAATTATATGATGAGAATAACACAGAAAATATAAAATATTGATCAATATAATTAAACTAGCAAACAATTATTCGAAATAAAATAATCATATATTTTAGAGGTGCAATTAAATTAGTATATTTATTTAATATAAATATATATAGTTTTAATTTTTTTGCAATAATTTAGTTTTAACATTGTATTATAATTTATTTATAACTATATATATATATATATATATATATTAACTAAAATATTGAATATTATAAAAATAATTTTAATCTACTATAAATAGGGATTTTATTTCTAAAGAAAAATAAAATAAAATAATATTTTTAGACTTATCAATTTATATATATATATATATATATATATATATATATATAAACTTCAATTATGATCACTTCTTGTCATGTGTAAAAAAGGTTATATTTATCAATATCTATTATATATTATAAAAATTTATTTGAAAAAACAATGGTTGAGAAAAATATGTGAAATTTAGTAGATTGAGTTTGTTTTCCGACACACATTATTGACTTATATGTTTTCTACAGTTTGAAAGATGTCGATTTCTCAATTATAGTCTCCAGTTAAATTTTATTTGTGATTAGTCCTAAATTTAAAAGAAAAAAATAAAACAGTGTAACTCATCCCTCACTTGGGACAAAAAGCACTTAGTTTTATAACTGTTAAAGACTAGAAATGAATAAAATTAAGAGGTATTAATTTCAAATATTTGGTTACAATAATATATTAATGGAAATTTATAAAGATAAATTTTAACCAAACAAAATGACTTTTCTTGTGTGATCTTTTTAGGAGTTAGGGGTCTTGAAGCAAAAATTTTATATAACTTTGATCATTATTAAATATATTTATAATTTTGATTTTTAAAAATTTTTTAAATTTTTTATATTTATTTATTATTTTTTAATAATATAAAAGTTAACTTGGAAGAAGATTTGTCTCTAAACTTGTCCTCTTATATAACTCCCAATATAATGACTTGCCAAAGTTAAAAAAAATAAAATAATAATAATAATAATAATAATAATTATTATTATTATTATTATTATATTGAGTTGAAAGTAAATTAAAACAACTTGGTAATTAATTTCAATTGAACCTTGTGAGTGTATAAAAAGAAGATGAATAATTGACAGATAACATAATAAAGGGAAAGAACTATCGTACCCGGAAATATAGATTTGAAATTTCATTTAGTATATCCCTGAACCAATCTCTCTTTTTCTATCCACCCCCAAAATCAAAATGGCTACTATATGATGCTAATGGCATTGAGGAGGCATGGATAAAAGACTTTGGAGAACTGATACAGAAACCGACTAATCAAAATTAGGGAAAGATTAATTGTTTCCAAACACATTAACTATGGAAAAGACAACCTCTAGCAGAGCATATATCATTGCTAGTTCAGGAAGCCGAATGTCATCATGACAGATGCCTGTGCCAATGCCTCCAACCTCTGCATCAATCAACTCACCATTTTGATTTGTTTACTCAAACATAGAAATTTTTATTGCAAGAAAAAATAAACTGGTAAAGCAAAATAATATTAAATTTCTCGTGTCACACGGTAGTAAAACAACATTCTATTCTATGCATAAAGATTGAATGGGAAGCCTTAAGAAGGTGCTTTCTTCTGTCTTCAGTATCGTTTGGTTAAAACTACACCACAAACATAACTAGTTAAAATCATACATACACTTATATACATGCGACACGAGAAGCCAGAAATTTATAAAAACATTTAGTCTGAACAACTGATAAATTAATAAATATCCCTCATAGACATATATTTTATAAATATGTAAGGTAAAGTAGCATGTAAGTTCAAGATGAGCCATGGACGAGTATAAGAAACCAAACATTTTAGAGGTTTATCCATGTCAGAGACCCCAGAACGTTAGAAGTTGATGAAGCGGCTCATGATTGGAGAATGGCGTGGATAGAGAGGTGGCAGAGATGGGAGGGAGAGAGAGGAGAATTAAAAAGAGGGGGAAGAAGGGGTTGGAAGAGGTGGATTGGTGGAGAGTGAAAGATTTTAAGTTAAGCAGTCACGATGATTACAAGTGTTTCCGTTGGTGGATTTTGAATAGTTCATCAGAACCCACTTCAAAACTCGCAACGGTAATTAACTGCCTCTCGTGCCTCTTACCTCCTTATATAATCCCCATGCAATCGGATATTTCTTTTCACAGTTTTTATCGTTATTTCCTGTTACCGACAAATTGTGTCTGTTCCGGTAGCGGCGCTGTCTCTTTGGCGCCGCTACTACACAACACATATCCATTTCCCCACCGAAGCAACAAAGTTGATTACTGTGTCTCCAATCCACCGTGATTAAACACATCATGGATAACAATCATCGTAATAACTATTCTGAGTATTATGATTTTGATAACTCATTTGACCCATTTCTCCATAACTTGATCGACCGGGACATCTCTATTTTCGACCTATCCAATGATGAATTCATTGCACTATCCCCGCAACAAAATACATTGCCCCAACACCAATATGCACTGCCACAACAACAACATGCACTTCCCCAACAACAAAATCCACTGCCCCAACTCTTACATGAACTGCCTCAAAACCAAAATGTTTATCCCTTTGGCGTTGAACATATCGATGTTCCCTTCCTGAATCCAACGTTCCAAGATCAATCCATGCATGGAAATTATAATTTCACCATTGGAGGAGGAGTTCCTCACATTGACGTGGAGGGTCCATCGAGGAGGAAGGGTGAACAACTAGTGGCTGAACATCCATTATTAAGGCATGGTATACTGAACGAGGAAGACGTGATAGCCCTTGATCATTGGCCCCCGTCACCAAAGTCATTCTCTTGCTCTTGCTGTCAAATTCTTAGACAAATAATTCACACAGATGGTAATTAAGTTTTGAGTACGCTATAGATAAATATAATTCATTTTTCCACCATAATTTTTTTTTTCTCGTTTTCATTTTCTTTAAATTATAAGTATACCGCAGGTTTGAAGTTTGAAAAGCTAGAGATTCATGGATCGCTCGGGGTGATTGGGCATGCAATAGTCCACATTCAGGATATGACACGGGGAGGAGGTGAACCTCCAAGTGAAATTTATCTAATGATTGAGTAAGTTCTAACTTCCAAGTCTTTGGTACTACTATTTATTTGTAATTCATTTCTCTGGTACGTGTTTAATTATCTTAATTTATGTTATAGTTTTAGTCTGCATTTATTAACCTTCAATTTTTTTTGGATATGATCAGTTTCAGCCGCAAAAGCATAGAACAAATAAGAAGTTTCCTAGTAGCGTACTGCAAGGATCAAACAAGATTAGGGCTCGTTGCTCTGGACGATCCGTTGTCTACGTATTATGATACCATCTGCACTGGACTGGATTGGGCTGAACATTATAATGACGGAGACGATGATTTGAGTCCACGTTAGTCTTCTTCTCTTGATTGATTGCACGTTTCACTTCAACCATTATTATGGCAATTTAATTCTCCAATCATATATCCTGAGCTTTGAATCTTTATTATTGTAGCAAATGGCATAGAACCTGAGTTTGACTCTGAGCCTGAGCCTGAGGCTGAGCCTGTGGCCGATAGTGGAGGGCCTTCAACTTCTAAGCCTAAACCTAAACGGAATATGGCAGTTCAGGTAATATTTTTTGTTTTGTAAGTTTTGCATTTGCATATATTGTACTTGTTTTAATACATGTTTTCTTCATCATGGCACAGAGGAAGAGAGTACCAAAGATGACAATGAATGATTTGTGCCACTTTTTCCATTTAACTATTAGGGATGCGGCGGATAAATTGGAAGTAAGCGACTCTGTGGTGAAGAAAATTAGTCGCTTGGGAGGCTTAAAAAGATGGCCCCAAAGAAAGGTTATGCGTTCATGCATGCAATCTCCTTTAATTTTGTTTTTGATTGTCAATGGATTTATCATCATCATTTTGTCTTGATATTCTCAGCTGCAAAGCCTTGTGAAGGACGTGAGAGTACTCAGAAGAGGATTGAATTCACCCTATCCAGCGACAAGGCGAAGAGTTCGACAGGAAATTCAAAGACTCCAACGAGAAATGGTTTCGGTTTGCGGTGGAGTTGTCCCAACCGGAATAGAAATGGTCGAATTCGAAGAAGAAGAAGAATGATGTGTTTAGTTGCTACAGAGAGGAGTTATTCTGCACGAATGGTTGGATTGTAACTTGTGGTGGTGACTGAGTTTTTGTGTTGATGTGTTATTCCTATATGATAATTAAATCATACTACGAGTTTAACTATTAATTATATTTTTTGTTAGTTTTATGTCTGTAATTATTCTAATAAATTAATTTTTATGATACACTTTTATCCTAGAGAACAGGTATAGAGCACGTTAATGCACACTACTGATTTAGTTGCAGTAAATGTGTTAGTTATTGAGTACTCATGTATAGAGAACTCAATAAAAACAACTAATTTTTCCATCAATAATATAATAATAATAATAATAATATTAATATTAACAATATTTTGGTTCAAATTAAAAATATATATTTAAACTTAATACTGAAAAAGGAACTACTTTTTAGACTAGTTAGTGTATTTCATATAAATATTTTTATTATTAATTAAGTTTATTATTAAACTAGAAAACCAAAGAATACAAATAAACCAAAGTATTTTTTTTTATTAATTAAGTTTATTATATATTATAAAATAATAAAGAGAAAACCACTAATTATTAATTTTCAATATAACTTTTTTTTTAACTGAATGGCTAGACAAGAAGGTACTATACTAAGATTAATTAATTAACAAAAGATAAAAAATAACTCAAAGTAAACCAAAGAATACAAATAAACATCATAAAATTATTAGAAATTGATAATCCAATTTATTTATATATTTTTACTTATTCCCTAACAATTTTAATGATGGTAACAAAAATAAAAACAAATTAATGATAATAAGACTATTTTTGTAATTAACACTGTATTATGTACCAAAGATATATTAAATTCAAATAAATAAGTATGAAAAGAAGGATGAATGTTACAATATTTTTTATTTAAATTGGATATTAAAAGAGTTTTTATAATTATTTAGAATAAAAAAATATTACATTTATTTTGATTTAAATAATTATAATTGAAATATTATTAATATTTTTATTTTATATATTTTGTATTAATACTTATATTATATTAAATGAAAACAAATGTATAATTTTTTAAGTTATGTTTTTTCTTCAATTTTCAAAACTTATAATGAATATCCTTACTAGAAAAAGCCCAAACCGCCTATTAAGATAAGACCCAAATAATAGTGATATGGGTCCCACATAAACGAAGACTTGTTTTTTTCTTCATTTATTCATTAATCTTTTAACTATAGAAAAAATAAATGTTAATAAATAGGAAAAATAAATGAATGAAAAATGTTGATAAATTGAAAATTTTAATAAATTTTACTTATTTTAGATATTTTTTACATATTATGATTTACTTTTAAGTAAAATATAACAATATTTTAAGTATTTAAAATAATAATATCATTAATTAAACTTTTGAATATTTTACTGGTTTATCTAGTCTTTACAATTTTGGTTTCTACTAAACGTTGTTTTAGAAGATAAGTAAAAACATGGAAGAAATATTCTTATAATTAAATAAATAGATTTTATATTTTAAAACTTTAAGCTTTTATTTTCATAGAATTTTTTTAAATCTTAGGAAGTGTTTTTAAAATAAAATAAGTGAAATTAATTAATTTATTTAAAATATACTTCAGATTTATTATTTATTAAAAGGAAAGTGGAAGTTTACTGAAAATAGGGTAATGAGTGGAGTTTTTACTTGTCTAGAAAAAGAAAAAAAAATGGAAATATGGACACTCACTTGGATCCAGATTTTCTTATTTCTTGGCATCATTTGTCCGTACACACCACAATTGATGCTGTCTTTCTCCACGCTTAAAACGTGCATTTCCCTCGTCATTGCACTATTTTCATTCTTCTCTTGCATGCATATCACAACAGCGCTCAACGTGTTGCTTCTTCTTCACTCCACTGTTACTACATTCAACTCGGAACGAATCCTGCTGAATGTCGTGCTAACTCTGTAGCAATACCACTTTTTTTGTCTCTGTCTTTCATTGACATGCTATGCTCTCTCCCCTCTGTAAGAAAACCCTCAATTTCTTATCATGAACTTTACATGTTGATCCATACTTGCATTAATTAGTATTAGAATTTCTTATTGTAAATTTTTATCAGGCCTTGAGATATGTAATTACATTTAATCACTTACTTTTGCCTTTGTTTTAATTCCTTCGTCTTCTCTTTCTCTCGCTCTTCTGAATAGTTGTTTTGTTTACTCTTATTGGATGAGTCACTTGTAAGACAATTCAATTTTTTAGGTTCTTTTGAGCTCAATTTGCTTATAGTAAGTGCCTGCCATTTGTTTCTTCTCATGCAAGGAGATTGTGATTCACAGATTGTTCATTTCACCAATGTGTGCTGATTGCTTAGGCTTTTAAATTTTAAGCAAGTTGAGTGCGATGGATGATGAGACCAGCAATTCAGTTACGGCAAGCTTGAGGTTTTTGAAATTATCCCTAAGGAAAGTCTTTTGCATTGTGGGGTTCTCTCTTTCATCTTCCTCTTTCCTACAGTAAATTCATCATTTGCAAAATCTTCTTTGTTTGAAAGATGTTGAGAAAAGGGGACATGGGAAGCACGATATGTTGATGCGATTTCAAGTGCAAGAGAATGTCTCTTTTGTGATTTCCTCCAGAGAAATAATGAATGTGTTAATCTACTGTCGTGATTGTGGTTTCCTTGCTATTTTTCATATAGTGAGAAATTGCTAACAAGTGCAGGCTTTTGGCTTATGCAAAAGCCTGCACTTCGATAGGGTAATCTGTTCTAAGCAATATCTGTTGATATAATCATATAAAGTTACGTAGATGTTGGTTTTCCCTTGTTATCTAATGACAGATATGCTAGTTGGCTGGCCCTTACTAGTTTTCGTTTTTGTGATTTTCAGGTTCAAGGGGAAGCCACTGAAGTACGAAGAATATATTCTCAGTTTAAATGAGATGAACAGACATACCTTGATTTTCCTAACAGGAATTTGTATAGGCTTTGTTGTTGGGACGGGTTTGTCAGTCTTCATGGTATTTTGCGTCATAAGGGGAATGAGGCGCACGAAGGTTGATAAGAGCATTTCTCACAGTTCAGTGACGATCATTCCTGTTAGTGTCAAAGGGTCCGATTCTAACTCAACATTATCAGAGGGCAAGGAATCACCCAGAACATCTGAGTGGAGTGACACGCCTTTATGGTTGGAAAATCTTAGGAGAAACAGTGCGGGGTCAGCATGTGGAATTCCCAAGTATTCTTACAAGTATAATAACTTTTATTGCATCGTTGTTTCCTGCTTTCGTTGATTGACAGTTACTGTAAATTAGTGTGCAGCTACTAGAATTTCTTAGCTTTTTAAACCCTAGTAATCATTATACTTATCGTTTGTGCAAAAATAATATATTTGTTTTTCTGCCTAAACTTCCGGTAGCAAATACGTCCAACAGTCGTGTGTGACAACCCAAAATGACGTAATATCTGGTAACCCAAAGTGAGGGGGAATAAAAATGTCGGATTAAGCGCTGGGTTGACTTGAATCATGGCTTTAAGTTGCAGCTATATTTTCATTGTAATCTTTAATATTGCAGAAAAATGTGGATAACTACAGTCTATATGCTCGCAATTGCTGTTGCATTGCAGTCTCAGTCCCTGAGACATTTGGCAGGAAGAGTTGAGGGATCTTCATTTAAATCCCAGAGAATGATAAAATTGCCTAGATATTATACACACTAAGAATGCAATGAAAGTTCTCTGGCACAGAAGACAGAAAATATAACCAGAAGTGAAAAAGGATTAGAATATGCAACCTGAATGATAAAGAAATATATAATTCAGCTTGGGATTGTGACAGAAAAGTACAATGGGGGGTTGAAACCAACTTCTTTTGAATACTTTTTTCTTGGATTGAATATATTGGTCTTGTATAATATAATTGTTAGTTGCTAAGTCGTGACTGAAGTTGAGAATCATTTCTCTATATTCCTTTTAGTAGTTGCTTTAGTGCTGTGTATTTTCTTATCTTATAAATACTTTTTTTATGTGACCTTGTGACACCTTTTCCAGAGATATGCAAAGGGCTACTTCTAATTTCACCACCATCATTGGCAACGGAGCCTTTGGTTCTGTTTATAAAGCACAGATGGCTACAGGTGAGACAGTTGCAGTTAAAGTCCTAGGTACTAATTCAAGACAAGGAGAGCAGGAATTTTTATCTGAGGTAAATGATATGCTAAGGCTTCTATTGATGTGTCTGTATCTGTAGTCTGTATAAATTGCCTTTTGCTATTGTATTGAATCAGGAACTCTCCCAACAGGAATTTCTGTAATTTGTATATTACTGATTCTTTACCTTAAGAGAAATGTATTGGTAAATAGAAAACTAAATGGTGTTTTTGTATTCTTTCTTTTCTTACTTAATGGAGTATCCTATTTTACTAACCTTTTACTTATTATTCGTATATTATATATACTGCAGAATACCACTTCAGCAAACTAATTGGTCCCTGGTATTTTACTTCAAGATGTGAGGGAAAATAATAAGTCTATGCAAACTACAATTTCTTAAGTTTTTGCAGTATGGATATTTACTTTTAACTTTCAACTAAAACATCTCTGGATAAATTTCAAAGCTATTACTTAGTATGTAATTATACTTTAATCTTCAATTTTTTCCCCTTTCAAATCTTCTGATTTTTAAGCTGATAAAAAACTCCAGATCACACACCCAGGCTGGCACCAGAATTGTGTCAATATGAGGTGTAATATCTACAAGACTACGATTTTTCGCACACAGTAATGCAATCCTATGTCACCTATGTTTTGTACTAGTTCTTCTACTTGAATTTACAAGAAGCTACTATCAAAATGTTCTTTACACATTATTTTCCAGAGATTTACAATTTGGCTGATAATTTTTTATTGTAACATTAAGACAGCTTAAGACTCTTTCCTTTCATATTAGCAGGTTTTATTACTCGGAAGATTACATCACAGAAACCTGGTTGATTTGGTGGGATATGTGGCAGAAAGAGGACGACATATGCTTCTTTACACTTACATGAGCAATGGCAGTCTTGCTTCCCATTTGTATGGTTAGAAAGATATCCACTTTTTCTTGTAATTTACACTAGTAGGAAAATTTGTTTGAATAGTGCCCGATGATGCAGTAGATATTCTCTGTGACTGGTGAGGTGACTTCATTATTTGTCCCTCAAAAAAAAAAGTTTGACCTGAATATTTTGTCTAAATTCAAGGAAGCATTTGTATTTTTATTGTTTGTGTCAATGATATATCAGTGAATTTATCTAACCAATAATTTGAAAATCGGAGTTGTTTTGACTTTTGTCTTTTGAAAAATAGAACAATTGATTATCCCTGACTCAACTTTGTATTACTTTATTGGGTTGTCTAATCCATGCTTATATGGTATGTTATGTTTACTGTTCATGATAAGGTTCTTTTATCACCTTATTATATAGCTTTAAACCACTGGGATTTTACTGACAAAATTATCACCACATATAGGAGGAGATGAAATTAATCTAGTTATATATTGGGCTGCTTTCCATCAACTTTGACACAGACTACTATTCGTTTTGCGAAAGATAATTCTAGGAAACAAATTTTCATATATTCGTCTAGAGCTTAGAAATTTTGTTACCTGTACTCTTCTTGGTCCCTATTTACTTACCCTTTGTTTTGCAGATTTCGGGAAAAATCATGAGCCATTGAGTTGGGATTTGAGGCTTGGCATAGCACTGGATGTTGCAAGGGGACTGGAATATCTACATTGTGGGGTATAGTATACTCAAATAATTCTAATTAAATTGGTAAACTACCCATGGAGAACATGGAACGGTATAAGTTTCCTTTTGGTTTCTTATTTTTCAAATCGAACTTGTCCCAGGCTTCTCCACCTGTTGTGCACCGTGACATCAAATCTTGCAACATACTGCTGGATCAGTCTATGAAGGCCAAGGTAGCTTTTGCACTTTTAGTTAGCCATGAAGATAAAGAGGGATATTGGTGATACTCTAAAACACTCATCGGAGCATTATTAATTTAGATGTTATTTTTCTTGTTATTTGTTCTTCCATTTATGCATTGCCTTTAAATTTTTCTTTTCTGTATTTATATTCATCAAAATGACATTGCCATAGTTTTCTTGATTCAGAGGAAGCTTTTCTGACAACGATGATACCTTATTTTTGTACAGAGGCTGCTGCAATTTTCCTTTTTCATCATATCCCTTCAATTCTTCTGTCCATATTGAAGCTTAAAACCTTTCTACTTTTATATACGTGTAGGTCACTGACTTTGGGCTTTCCAGACCAGAGATGATCAAACCTCGCACATCGAAGATCCGAGGAACTTTCGGCTATCTTGACCCTGAGTACTTGTCTACAAGAACCTTCACTAAGAAAAGTGATGTTTATAGCTTTGGTGTGCTACTGTTTGAGCTTATCACAGGCAGGAATCCGCAGCTAGGGCTCATGGAATATGTAAAACTAGTAAGAACAGCATCTGCTTGTAGTGAGTGATCTATGTGTATGCTTGTGCTGTGGTGCATGCCTGTATCTTGATACATTTGAAAATATACAAATAAATACTTAAGATTGACACATATCTTTATGGTTATCATTAGGCAGCCATGGAAGGTGAGGATAAGGTTGGATGGGAAGAAATTGTGGACGGACAATTAAATGGAAAATATGATGTGCATACTCTTAACGACATTGCTTCACTTGCTTTCAAATGTGTCAATGAAGTCTCCGAAAGACGACCCTCGATGTGTGAAAATTTTCAAGAATTATCTCAGCTTTCTAAGAGGCATAGTAAAATTAATGGCCCAACATCATCTGCTGCTGCATTAAAGGAAATGTGCATTGGAATCGACCAGACTGAAACTCAGGGCTTTTCATCAATTGAGCGCACAAACTTATTGGGGAGATTGCATAGCCGATGATCTTTATGAGTCAGCCAGTGCTTTTGGATGTGTAAATACGTGCCTTCTACTTTGTTTACTTAAACAATATAGCTTTTTACCATATGTAAGAAGCTCACACTAAATAATGATGAAATATTTCGGTATTGTATTATGACAAGGAATATACGAGTTTCTTTAATCTTTATATAATGACCTCATTCACCTTATAAATTCCTTCAAGGTTTGCCTTGCTTTCTTCACCCTTGCTTAACCAATGCATCATTTCCATGTGACTCATTGTCCAATGACCCTTCTCCCACTGTGACTTTCACCCTATAAACATCAACATTGTCCTCAATGTTGAATTAGGATAATCTTTGCAGATATCAATGATGTCCTTCCCAAGTAGCATGAGTGACATTTAAACCATTCCATTGTATCAAAACTTGACCAATACGTTGATCACATTTGGTGATAGTCCGAGAAATCAGAATTTTGAATGGTTGAACAAAAGGGCCGAACTCATTAGTGAGAATAGGAAGCGGCATTGCATATAAGGCGCTTGATGATCACCTTTGCATCTCTTTCATAATGACACATGGAAGACTATATGAATTTTAGCACAAGTAGGCAAAGTAACTTATACACACTATTGAACCAATCTTATGGATTATAGGAAATGGACTAAAATATAGGAGTCCTAGTTTTTTATTCTTTCACAGGGCCACACGAAATGCTGCGAGTACGGTTGTAATTTGACCAACACTAAGTCACCTACCTCGAATTCCTGTGAATGCACTTTTCATCCACATTTTTCGTCACCTTATTTTGAGTCTTAATCAAATGTGCTTTTAGTCGAGTAATAGTTAAGTCTCTTTGTTGCAACAGTTCTTGTAGGGAGAGTGGATCACTGTAATCCACTTGGTATTTGTCGATGGTTAGGGAATCTAAACCAGAACAACCTAAAGGGAGTCATGTCAATTGGAAAAAACTATTATACCAAAATTCTGTCCATGAAAGTAATTTATTTTGTTTTTTGGATTATCATGTGAAACACTTCAAATACATCTCTAAACATTTGTAGGGGTCTCCATTGTCCACCACTTGACAAGGGTGTGGTGGCACTCAATAACAATTCTTACCAAAACTTGCTTGTGAAGACTTTGTCTCGGTAGGATACAATTGATTTTGGAATTCCATACAATTTCATACTTCATGAAAGCTTTATAGCAACTTGCAAGTGTTGAGTGTGGCAAAGTGAACATATTTAGATATACAAGTTTTGGAATTATTTTAAAAATTATCCATTTTAAAAAAATAAAAGAGAATTACCCTTATTATAAATTAGCCAAACATGTGTTGACTTAATTGTATATTTTACTCTTATTTTTTATTTTTTTTACGAACTTTGCTACTGAACTTTAAATTTCACGAATTTTATTTATCCAATTTCTAAATTATATATTTGTTGTATTTCCAATTAATTGATTGTGAAATTTCTAAATTATATATTTGTTGTATTTTCAATTAATTGATTGTGAAATTATTAATGGTGTGACGCGACAAGTACGAGGTAGTTTTCATTTCCCTTTAAACTGAAAGTTACTCCGTACTTAACATGTGAAATCATTAGTAATTTGACAATCAATTAAGGGAAATAAAAATGATATTTTAACATGGGAAATCATACGCCATTTGACAATCTAAGGTTAAAATTACAATTAATTAAAAATTAGGGAGTACTTTGTAATTTATAAAGCTGATAGATGTAAATTAGAAATAGGTTGAAGGACAAAAATGAAAATTTGCAAACGAAAAAGTGAAAGTGATTTTGATGAGGAAACATTTTCCTCTTGGATTGAAACCCTCCATCAGAAAATACCTACCCTAACCCTCAATTGAAAAACAGAGGGATTGACCACCACAGAAGAACCAATGCAAGTTGCCGCAAGAACCACAGTAGAATAGATTGATTCTTTTTTTATAAACCAAAAGAAATTTATATATTAAAGTTTTAAGAAAGCAATTTTTTTTTAACTGATTGAAAACTAATTTCAATAATGGTTTTATTTTAGCTAATATTTGTAAGAGGATGATTGTAGCACTCTTTCTATCAATATCAATTGAATTTTCCTATTCATTTCGGTAGAGTTCATCAAATATTTAATAATTCTTGAACAAGAAGCAGAATGAAATCCAAACTTAATAAATTTCATCGAAGTGGGGGAATATCATAGTTTGTAATTTAACAAGGTGGTAATAAAGTAGTGGATTGACAGAGATTATTATTAGCAAACTGCTACTGCATGACAAGTGAAGAGTTTGAGTTTGGTAGAGCATTAGAATTTCCAAATTCAGTTCTTCAGAGCCCCTTTGCTCTTCAAGTACTCCACAGTCTGATCATAAATTTCTTCAATCCCATACTTGAAACTGAATCCTTCTTTCACAAGCTTTTCAGAAGAGATTATTAGCTTTGCCTTAGAGGGACAGTCATCGAATCTGCAAACATTAAATCTATGGTTAAGGAAAGGGATTCCTTGAATCAGAAAGAAAAGCATGGTTACAAGCTTACTCAGTCTGAACTTTATACTGAGGGTAACGTTTGCTAAGAAACTTTGCAAGCTCTGGAACACTAGTATTGTGAGCAGAGACAATGTATCGACCAGAAGCTGATTCTTTCTCAGCCACAAATATATGTGCTCGGCAAATATCCTCCACATGAGTGATGGATACTGAACCTGATAGAAACTGCATGCCTTTCAGGGCGTTTATGAGGAAATCATTGCCTGCATGGTACAAGAAAAATGGCATTGAATCATATATGGGTCATTCACTATGCTCCTATAAAAGTACATGTTATATAACAGGTCTTGAAAGTGCTTAAATTAAAGCAGTAGATTTGGCCTATTTGAACCTGTTATGAGAGACGTGGCCAGGCCAACACTTGATGGGATGTCTGGAGTGAGAGAAGGACCAGTTGTGAGAGTTGGTATCACAGTGATGAGATCAATGTGATTCTCTTCAGCAAATTTCCATGCAGCTTTCTCTGCCAGTGCTTTGGAGACAGGATAACCCTACATGTTTGGATGAACACTACTTCAGAGTCTATCCAGTGAGTAATAAGTAATCTTTTCCATCAAGTTATAGGTGTGTGTTTGGATTCAAGCTGGATTATCTCAAATCATATTAAAATAAAATTGACATGATTTCAGATAAATATTCACACGTTTAGTCCTATGTTAAAAAAATGATTCTGAATTGAAACAACTTTGACTTGACTTTTACTTGGATAGAGACTTTTATTTTGAGTTTTACTAAGTTGCTTTCAGAATAAAATCATCTAACCAAAAAAATAATAAAGCAAATGAATATCATTTCAAACTAATTTTGCAAAAGTTGATCAAGCTAGATGCTAAATAAGGTTTGACTTTTACCCAAGTGGGTGGTTTTGCAGTTTTCAAGAACTCAACATCAGTCCAGTTGCTTTCATCCATAACCAGACCAGTCTCCTTGAGTGGGTTTATGGTTACAGCAGCTGCTGAAGATGTTACGATGACTCGTTTCACGCCTTTTGCTCGTGCACATGCTTTCAACACATTCAACACGCCTGAGATTGCAGGCTTGATCATGTCATTCTGAATAGTAATTGCAAAAGAATGTCCTCATTAGTCTTTTTCTTCAACATGTTCATGTAAAAGCATTCAATATGATCGAAAAACTTATGATGCAGTTTCTAGTTCGGTGTGCAATCTACCTCAGGGTCTTCAGAAGCAAAGTTCACAGGTGTAGCAAGCTGAAAAACAAGTTCACAGCCTGCTATAGGGGCATCAAAATCCTTTTCACCTGCTAAATCTGCTCCAAATATGTTCAATTCGCCCAAACTTTTCAGTGCCAAAAGGTGAGATATTTTCTTAGTATTATCTGCACCGAAACACAAAGTCAAAAAATCTTATTCATAAGACCTTTGTTCTAAACCATACCTCGTAAGCCCAAGATAATGAAGAAAAAAATAAACAGTAATATGTTATAAAAAATATTTAGAATGAAGAAAAATGTCAACCATCCAAACATGACTCTTGTAAGACTTCAAAATTTTAATCTACCTTTTTCTTTTGGTTGATTAATGAAGAAATAGAGAAAAAGGTAACAAAAAAAATGAAAAGAAATATATTTATTATTAATAATTTTATTTATTATTTCAATATTAATTTTATTTATTTATTATAATAAAACAATAAAATAATAGCTAATTATATCATAATCATGGTTAATTAAAATAAAATATTCATCTTTATCTCCAACCATTATATAAAAATTTACTTATAAAATATTTATTATTATCTCTGTACCATTACATAAAAGATTCATTTTTTTATAATTATTTTATCTTTTGTTAAATCAAATAATTTAGTTATTTGAGAAAATGTAAATTATTAACCACATAACTAATACCCTTTTCTTTGTGTAATGTCTTAAAATGAAACTGATTAGAAGATTTATAATGCATAACATAATATTTGTTAAGATTTATTTTTATATAATCAAAATACATTACAAAATAAATTGTATATTTAATTAAATTATTATTTTTATGTAATAAATAAAATGGCATAAAATAATATATATTGTAGTTACAAATATTATTAATAATATAAATATAAACGTAAATTATTAAAATAATATAATACAATAAAAAGTCAGATACAATGTGATAATTAACCTCTGTAGCATTTGGTACAAAAAACTGTCACTTACGAGGGTTAAAAAATAGTTAAAGGGTGAAAGTGTGTATTTTGTAGGATTAAATATATAAAAAGAGAAATTGAAAAAGGTTAAAAGAGAGAGAGAGAGAGAGAGAAAAAGAAGAACCTGGGTCTCTAACAGTGGTATTGACAGCATAACCCTTCTCAAGCAATTGCTTGATCAAGATAGAGGCCATGAATCCACTCCCACCGATCACACATGCCTTCTTTCCATTTTTCTTCATACTCGCCATTACTTCAAAGGATCAATCAAACTTACTCTATCACACTTTTTTTAACCTTCCCTTGGGAGAGAACCTTCTTAAATACTAATAATATTTCGCCTACTTAACCTCTCGCACCGTTTCATCTCCGTGTGCTCCAAATTGAAGGTGAGCACGTGATGGTGTTTGGTGGTTGCTTGCCACCAAAAACTCCCCATCAACTGGTCTCTCTCTCTCTCTCTCATCCTTTTCTTCACAATTAACCATCTCAAACTTAATTATAAATCTCCACCTCATCTTCATTCTCTATCTACCCTTCAATGGAAATCTTAATAAACCATTTCTCTCATAAAATTTGTATTTAATTCTTATATTTTTAAATTCCTCAATTTCATTCTCAACAATACCAAAAAAAAAAAAAAAGAATATATCTTCATCCTTTTGCATATGATAAAGAGGGACAACCCATATAAAAATAATAATATAATATTAAATAATATAGACGTTTGTGTTGTCTACGAAACATTACTTTTATGATAAAATAAATCACTTGAGATTCCGGTAGAGTGTACATATGTAAATTCCATAGAGCACATTTATTTTCGTAAGTTTTGAAATGTAAAAGAAAAAAAATATGCGAAAAGGTATTATTATTATTTGCGTGTCGTCTAAAATTAAATATATTGTTTAGTTTTATTTATAACTTTAGCCTTTTATCATTAAATTCACCGATTTTTTTTTAGACAAATTTAATAAATTTCTCACCTTAATTATATATTTTTAATATTATTTAATCTAAATATTATTTTATACAAAAATTAAGTTTTTTGTGTGTGTAAAAATTAGTTGTTTATATAATCCAAAGAACTACGTATAATTTTAAAACATCATTTCAAATGTAAATTAATTAGTTATTAACAAAAAAATCTAAAATTAATTCATGCACTCAATTTTGTTTGAAAATTAAACAAAAGTTTCTAAAAGATTCGAATATATAAATTATTTCTAACTTATGTGATAATATTAGTTTATTTTAATTTATATTTTCATCTTTCTTTCACTTATTAGATATAAAGCATTTGCATGTATGAAACCGTATATAAATTTATATGGTTAACCATCTCTTATTTCAACTCCAGCTAATTTTTTTATTAAAGATATGTTGGATGAATATTTTTATAAAAAAATTTGGAGAAGAACCATAAAAATTAACCTTCTTATAAGTTAAATAATGTGCAGAAACTCTCGCATTCATTTAAGTTTTTATTTTTAATTTATGTTTAAATTGACTTTATTTCATTTTTTTTCTTTTTCCTTTAAAAAAAATCTTACGAAGAAACTCATTCAAACATATTCTAAATGGTTAGTAAGGTATATTTTTTCAACTAAAGCTGCTTTTTCTTTTAGAAAAAAATTATTTGCGACAAATTTTCTCGAGTATTTTCTATGCATTAGTTAGTATTTTCTTGTTTTTATAATTTTTGTTTGAATAATATATTCTAAATTATGTTTTTTTTGTTAACAAATAATATTGAAGATTAAGATATATTTATTTAGAAAAATAAAAAATTCATCAAAACAAATTTGTTATAAAAAAACTATCAAGTAGTAAGATATTGTATTAATACATTTTAACAAAATAATCACGTGAAATTTGTCAAAAGCCTTCATAAAACAATAATCCATCGATGTACTTTGAAATATTAACGAAATTTTTATGAGTTATAAGAAATCTTAGTTGAATATCAAAAGACGTATTTATATTATTTAAAAGCCTCACAATCATAAAAAAATTTTATAAAAAGAAAATAATTTTTAAAGTCATTTCAAATATTAATCCAATATATCCAAGTATTATTACTCTTGAGCCAAAAATTAATACTGTGACAGAAAGACTAAACTCATTGAAGTTTCACTAAAATCCAAAGGAATTAATCTCACTGATTAACCAAATAAAAAAAAAAAATACTAATACTAAGTGTTAAAGTAATGTATACAAAGTGACTAAAATTACTAAGTCATCGCAAATGAGGAAGAAAATTTTCTTCACTATTTCCAATTTGTTGACAATGATCCCTTGTTTGGTAAGATAGCATACCGCATATGCTACCACATAACAAGCAGAAAGTCTGCAAGAACATCAAATTTTAGTTCATCAGTACCCCCTTACTGCTCAAGTACTCGACACTCTGGTCAAAAATTTCTTCAATCCCATGCTTGAAACTGAACCCTTCTTTTACAAGCTTCTCTGAAGAGATGACAAACTTTGCCTTGGAGGGGATATCATCGAATCTGCAATTACAGAGTAATACTTAGCTTGAATAGAAGGTAAGACATGTTTCTACCATGAGATAAATGGAGACTACTTAACAGTACTATATCAAGGAATGAGAATGAAGAGCAATATCAAATAATTTTCAAGCCCATAAAATTCATATCCTTGGCATATCGCGTGTGGTGATAATCCACCAACAAAATTCTCCAAAGGATGATATTCCTTGGAAAAAATGCAAGACAAAGAAAGAGCCAAGAGGCAGCAAGTATATTTATTTCTGCAGATATTTCACACAGAATTTAAGGTTAGAAGCTTACTCAGTTGGAATTTGATATTGAGGGTATCTTTTGCTAAGAAACTTTGCAAGTTTAGGAATACTAGTATTGTGAGCACACACAATGTATCGGCCAGAAGCAGATTCTTTCTCTGCCACAAACATATGTGCTCGGCAGATATCCTCCACATGTGTGATAGATATTGAACCTGACAACAATTGCATACCTCTGAAAGCCTTAAAGAAAAAATCATTCCCTGCAAGATTTCAGCAAAATGCCAACAAAAACATTCGTGTCAATTGGTATGGTGCTTAGAAATGTGACAGGTGTAGAAGTGCTGAATTCATTGGATATGGAATTTTGTGAACCTGTAAAAAGGGACGTGGCCACCACAACACTTGTGGGGATGTCTAGAGTGAAAGATGGACCAATTGCGAGAGTAGGTATCACAGTAATGAGATCAATGCCATTTTCTTCTGCAAATTTCCATGCAGCTTTCTCTGCCAGTGTTTTGGAGGCAGGATATTCCTACACAATTTCACATTACTCAGCAATCATTATATCACCAAAATCTATCAAGTTTTGAAAATGGTTTCCAAACCAAGTGTTTTGAAACAAAAAGCAAAACAACACAAACAGTTGAAAACTGTTTTGGCATTCTCTTTTCGTCAAGTGTTTTCTTCATCTACTCAAGAGACAAATTTCTAGAAAAAAAGAAGTGAGGAGCAGACAAACAAACATTTTAACAAGTGCTTGGGGAGAAAATATTTTACAAAACAAAAATGGTCTTTAAAAATAGTAAACAAACAAGGTACTGATCTATTTCAATAAGGAATAGCACAAACCCATGTTAAGTGATTAAGGTTTGGTTATTTACCCAACCATGTGGCTTTGCAGTCCTCAAGTACTCAACATCAGTCCAGTTGCTTTCATCAATGATTAAATCTGTCCCGTTGAGCTGGTTAATAGTTACAGCAGCTGTTGAAGATGTTAAGATGACTCGTTTGACATCTTTTGCTCTAGCGCATGCTTTCAACACATTCAATACGCCTGCTATTGCTGGCTTGATCATGTCATTCTGAATAATAGTTTGCAGAAGCATTTTTGGATTAAATTCTTCATCAACTCAGACATATAATTTAGTGAAAACAATTATAATGCAAAATCAGGGTTGAATCTACCTCACGATCTTCAGAAGCAAAGTTGACAGGTGTAGCCAGTTGGAATACAAGTTCACAACCAGATATAGGGGCATCAAAATCTTCTTCAACTGATAAGTCTGCTCCATATATGTGCAGTTTTCCTAAACTTTGCAGTTCCACAAGGTGAGATATTTTATTGGGATTACCTGCAGAATATGCATGAAAATTTTGTTCACATATCTAATCTCAACTCTTAAAAAAAATGATTTCTATAATACCATAAATTTCTTCGCCAATAATGTTTTTGAATATTCTACATTTCTAAACAAAAATTCAGCTACGTTACAATGATGAAAGTTAACCATTTGAATATTCTATTATGCTCAACTTAAAATTTTAAAGTGAACAGTAACTGCGACTTGCTACCTATATGAACATATCTGTGGATTGAAACAAACCATTTTTTTATGTTACATGATCATCTATAACAATTAATAGAACAATTCTCTTTGGTAATTTTTTTGTTGGTGTACATATATTCAAAAAAATTATAATAACAATATAAATAACAACAGTTAGTATAAAAAAGAGATAAAAAGATGAACCTGGATCTCTAACAGTTGTATTCACAGCATAACCCTTCTCAAGCAATTGATTTATCAAAACAGAGGCAATAAATCCACTCCCACCAATCACACATGCCTTCTTTCCCATTGTCATCTTTACACTCCCACTCCAAATAACAGCAATTATAATTGCAAGTAAAGAGAGGATTTTGATTTTTTTTCTCAAATATAAAATTTGTACTTGCAAATCAGGTATATATAGGATTTATGAGATAAAATAAGATATCTGTAAGTTGAAATATATCAATAATTTCAATTTATGTAAAACTAAATTAGAAATATTTAGAGCATGAGATATCAAAAATATAAATTTAAGTAAATTAAAAAATAACATATCTAAAATTTACAAAAAAAAAATCAAAATGGTGTAATTTACACATATATAACTTTTAACTTAATTATTTTACTATAATTCTTTTCTGTGAAAAAAAATTTAAGTTTATTTTGCGTAAGTAAATATTTAATTACAAAACAAAAATTAAATATCTTTTCATATAAAATAAGTATCTAATCCCAACAAAAAGGTATGTGTATCTGGTTGAATTTAAATTTTTTAGGAAAGCAATTAGGATTACGTAACCAGAATGAATTTTTTACCAAAAAGAAAATGTCCACTACACACTTAAGTGTATTTGAAATTAGTATTTTTTTTTCGTATATATAATAAAATATTTTTCATCAGAAATTAGTATCTAGAATAAGCAAGATATAAGCGTATTTGAAATTGAACAAATTTTAAAAAAGGAAAAAAAAAATAGTTTTCTTCATTGGAAAAAGTCTTTTACTATTTATTTTAATAAAGCTTCATATTGTTATGGTTAATTAATATATTTTGAATTACATAAAAAATATTTTTTATATAAAATATATGTCTAAACTTAACAAAATGTTTGTGGAAGGTTATTGAATATTTTTTTGTATGTGAAAGTAAATATGAAAATGTATTCTTAGGATAAAAAAGTTTTACCAAAATTTTTCTAATATAGATTTATGTTTCTTTTAGCGAATTAGTATTTTTATTTACATAACCAACAAACAAAATTTTCCATATAATCTTAGTTTCTAAAATAAACAGATTTAGATTCAATTAACAAGATAGAAAATTGCATGATTTTTTTTTTCTAAAAATTAAATTACTTAAAACGAACTTTTATTCTATTATAATTTTAAAGTTGTTATTGTTATAATAGTTTGAATACCAATTTTTTTTCTCGCTATCTTTGAATGTATTTAACAAAAATTTAATCTTCACCTAAGTAATAAATTTATGGTGTGAGTGTCTTGGTGTCATAGTTAATTAAAAATATTTGTATAT
Organism: Sphenostylis stenocarpa; assembly: GCA_963425845.1. NCBI lineage: Eukaryota > Viridiplantae > Streptophyta > Magnoliopsida > Fabales > Fabaceae > Sphenostylis > Sphenostylis stenocarpa. The sequence continues at coordinate 8,012,355 of OY731400.1, read as the reverse complement.
ATGTGTTACAAGTCAAATTATTATTGGTAGTTGGTATAAGATTTTATATATATATATATATATATATATATATATATATATATATATATATATATATATATATATCATTTAGTCTCTGTTTGCTTCTTATTTTGTCCCATTCAGTGAGAACAGACCCACAACTCACCTCATTACCCTTTATTATTTCTTTATATAACAAATACATATTATTTAACCTAATTTTATTTTTATTCTTAATTTTCCATAATATTAACATAATATTTATTTAAATTTTAATTAAAAAATAATAAATTATTTATTGTCAGATTAGATAGCTGACAGAAATGTTTTTTTTTATATTTATTTTATCTATATTTTTTATTTATTTAATAAAATCATATTATGAAAATTTTATAAAAATTTAACACGTGGAAGATATTAGAAAAATAAATATTTTTCATAAATATATATTTTATAAATATATTTTTTAAATCGAGTATGAATTCGTTTTTTAATATCTGATTACATTTTTTATTTTCTTTTAAATTGGTATGAGAGAAAAAATATACATTCAATTAATTTAATCTTTTTCTTCTATCAAATCTACTAAATAATTATATTTTTTTACACATTTTTTTTATCTTATTTTTCTCAATTCAAATAATTTTTTTTCTATCCTTTTTCTCATATTTTTCACTATTTTTCTCTTCTCTTCACTCAAAAATAGTTCTCACTGTACATAATAGTATAATTACAATTATTTTAAAATTTTTAAGGTATACTCCCTCTTTTTCAAAATATATGACGTTTAAACGTGGCATTAATTATTTTTTTATCAATATACATTTTAATAAAAAGTAATTATTTTTATAATAATTTTTTCTTATAATATCCTAAAGATTTATTATTAAAAAGGTGAATTAGAATTTGTTTTATAAAATTTTATTTTTTATTTCTTCAACTAACTTTACCCTAATTTATAAATTTTGCTTCATTCTAAAAAATAACATTTATGATAAAAACGCTGAATCTATTATGTAATCAAGCTCTGTAGAAAAGGTTAAAGATTTTATAAAAAGAATTTATGACTTATTTAATAATACACGTTTACAAAAAGACTACATGAACGAAATTGAAGAATCTTTCAAAACTAATTGAGAGGTTGGTTTTTATGAGATATTTCATGAAAAACAAGTGATTTTGACTTAAATATAAAAGTTAATCGTGGATTTAATTTGAATAAGTTTTCAAAAGATGAAGATAAGGATGAAGGAGTAATTTTTCGGACAAGAAATTTCCTATCAATGGTTAGAAAGATATTTAAAATTTATTTTCAAAAGTTTTATGAAAAAATTTGTATTTTAATTTTAAGTGAATTTTGATATTAAAATTTTTGTTGAGATACAAATATTTTCTCATAATTTTCAAATCAAAATTGTTTATGAAAATCTTTTTTTTTTAATCAAATGAAAAAACGGTTCATATTTTTACGTTTCTATTTTTTAAGAAAAAAATCGATATTTTATTATAAAGGAAGAAGATAAATTATTGTCAATAATTTTAATGGAAGAGGAAAATAAAATAAAAAAATATTATTAAAAGATATTAAAAATATTTTTATAAATTATGAAAGCAAATGTTTTGTAAATCAAAATCATTGATGTATCCCTTTGAAATAAATAATATTTTTTACACACTTATTATAAAAGATTTTGAAAAAATTACAGTACATCTAAATAAAACAAAAATTAATTTATATTTATTTACCATCTCAATAAAAACATTTTTTTTTATATATAAAGTCCCTTGGGTTAGGACATTAGTTTGTTTATAAGCATCAGTTGTTGGAATCCATTGGAACTTAACTAGATTTGCAACACAGACTTGATAACTGTGTTGTGGAACAAATAATTCAAACAAACCCAACAGATTCCACTTAAATCGATACACCTAACATTAATACTCGCAATCTTTGTAGTATACATCCATATACTATATAGACTATTGGTCTTGGTGGGTGTCCCTGCTGCATCACAAGTATACTGAAAAGCATTTACTGTGGAATGGGCAAATCTATCCATTTTTTCTGTATTTTTCACATGCCGAAAGACCAATGTTTATGAAAAATTCTTTAATTTCTCATCTTGTGCAGTGACTTTGTTCTTTTGAGTCAATTGTGGACAACTAGGTATTAGATCCAAATGCTTGGTGAGTGAAGGAGTGAATCTTCTACCTCTTTACTCCAAAAGCTTTAGCTTGCCTAAAATCTATAGCAGTATTTAAAAAGAACCATGAAGACAAAATCATTACAATTTTTTATTACTATTAGTATCAGCAACTCAATATGCAAAGCCATCTACAATTCCAAAATGTAATATTCAAAATGATGACCGCATAAAAAGGAAAATAAAATTCTCACTATCTGGGTTCTTCAACTTGATATGAACTTCTTTGATCTCTATGATCTCTAGTAACATCTTCATCGTAATCATGATCTTTGGCAATATCGGAAGGCACTAAATAACATTTATTAGCACCATTTTATTTTTATCATTCAGGCTCGTCCAAATGACCATAAAGTTCATTCCAGTAGTAAGAAGCTTCTTCTGGTGTCCGAAAAGTCCAAATGTGTGACTTTAACTTTAATTTCTCTTGAGTTTCCAGAACTTCCTGCACCAGGGAGTTATAATGTGTTACCCAAAGGAAAAGCCAGATAAGCTGTCATGGAAGAACATTTAAACCACGTAACTGCACAACAGCACATGGTAACACAGTGAATTAAAAAAATTACAACTAAATATTCTTTGCTCATTTCATGGTGCTGTGTTGTTCAACGTTCATTCAAGAGCAAAACGGGCATAAGTTAGAAAAGCAAAAGTAACAATGAAGAGAATAATTTTCTTTGATTGTTTGTAAGACAGAACTGGTAGAGGAGGTTCCTTAACCCTATTCTCACAGATGTTGTATAACATACAACCAAATTTGAAATATTCAACACTATGCTTAGCACTAATATTTGCACAGCACTGTTCTACATCATTTTCCAGCACAAATATAAGGAGGCTCTCCCTTTTTGTGTGCCAAAACAGTTGGAGACTTTCAGTTAAAAATCAATGGAACATTTTCAATAAAACCCCATATTGGTAAATGAAATTGTAATAAGCATTGATCACCTTAGTTTCTAAGGATTAAACTCGGGTTACGTCTCAATACTTTACAAAACTCATAATCTTTACTAACTACATTTTTACACTGTCCTAAAGAACTAAAGTGATATTCACAAAGTTGGGAAGTATTGTGGTCAGTAGCTTACAATCTCATGAACAAATGATGTGGTGGTTCAGTCATAACACTCTTGGACAGGACTACTATAGAATGATATGATATATGAACTGTGTTTGTTTCAAAATAACATTGAAATGCATTATATCTTAATCCCATATATTTAAGGGTAGGCATAACCTTACATTCTCATTCAAAGTAGTTTTTCTTCCTTTTTTCACTTCCATAACAGTAAACTAGGAGTTTAAATCCTCAAAACTCATCCACTCTCTTCAAAATACCATCAAGATCATATTCACAAGTGGACGAAAAAACATTAACCCAACATCTAAAAAATTTCTCAGAATATAAACACAATTGGTGAAATGAGGAAGTAGGGAGCAACCTGGACATGAGATGAGGATTTGGTCTTGAGCATTAAGCAATCAACCATTGCTTTCCATTGGCGGGAACAATTGTCAAGAACACCAACCCTGTAATACTGCTGCATTTGATGAACTGGGGCTGCAAACATTAAAGACACAAAATTTAGGGTTACTTGAATGACCCAATTGAAAAATACATGAGATTTAGGTTTTAGGGAAATAGGCATTATTACAGTAGCAGAACCAAAGCGCGTCGAAGCTAGCAGTACACGATACTTTGCGATTAGGGGTGGAGCTTGAACCTTCCTTCTTCTCCGTCGACGTCATTGCCCAAACAGAACTATTTCTCCAAAGGAAGCGATCCTCTCCTCTCTCTCTCCCCTTGCACCTATGTTTCCACCATTATTTAAAATAAAACCCTGGTTCTATAACTTTAAATATAAATGTATTAATTATAGTATATTTAAAATTTATAATAAACTATATTTTAAAATTATGATAAATTATTTATATTATGATACAATATTATTTTTAATAATTAAAAAAATTCTAAGAAATATGGAAGTTTTGTTTATTTTTAAATAAAGATAAAATTAAATAGTTTAAGAACATCAAAATTAATTTAATTAAATTTCATATTATAATTAAGAAAATATTTAAAAATAAATAAATAAATAATTTGTATATACAATTGGAACATGTTTACCTAACCAGAATAAATACTCTTCTTTGAATAAAAGTATGTTTAAAGTCATTATTAAACATTGTTTTCCTTGATTAATAATATATCTTATCCTAATTTTGTATACCAAAAGCTTAATTTTTTAACTTATGTTGCTTTCAAATGTAATACTATTATTATTATTTTTTATTTTATTTATGAATATAAAAATCTCAAAATGACATTTTTTATCTTTATTATTCTCATACTTAATTTTTCAATGACTTGTCTTTCTAATTATATTCTATATTTATAAATTTAATATTAAAGGTTTTTAAAACAGTTTATCAATAATTAAAACAATTCTGTATCAATAAAATACTATTTATTATATACCTAAATATATTTTATACATTCAGAAACATTTTTTTTATGAATTTTAACATATATATATATATATATATATATATAATATGAAGGTTTTAACATTGATAAATATTTAATTATATAATTGAATTTATAATAAATAATTTTTTTAAAATATATAAATTGTATTATAAATATTAGTCATGATAAATACATGTTTTGAATATATATATATATATATATATATATATATATATATATATATATATATATATATATATATATTTATTGCATTAAACTTTAGCAACTTCACCGCTGATTTTGTTTTTGAAGCTGAATACGGGAGAACACCACACTGTTTAATCAATATCAAAGATATTCCTGTGTGTCTAAATTGAAAGATATTATTTCAGTTTTTCTTCTTCTTTGCATAAACTAATATCACAATGTACATTGATTATTTTGAAACTAAATTTACTTAATTTTAATGTAAACAATATAGGTTAATTTTTTTTAGAAAATATCAATTAAAATATTATTATTATTATTATTATTATTATTATTATATACTAATGAAAATATAGACATATTTGAATACAATATTTTGTAATTTAAATATATTAAATTTGATTTTTTAATTTAAAATAGTTTAATTTTTTAAATAATTTATTTAGATAAAATAATTAAAATTTAATGAAATTTTATTTTGTTAGTTAGATAGAATATTTCAATTATTACCAAATATAATTATATTATAAATTAAGTCTAATTAATAAAAGTTGACTTCTTTTATACATATGAATAAGATTGAATCGATACGTTTCATAATAAATTATACTGACTCAAGTGAGATTGAAATATGCTAAATTAATAAAATTATGTTTAATTAAAAGAAGTTATATTGGATTAGGAAGATTAGATCAAGTAAGGCGAAGTTGGTAGGTTATGATGAGTTATATCATATTGGATAGAGTGGGATGAGTAGGAGTAAGAACAAATCACATCATGGTGAAGTCAAATTGGATCTAAATATAAGAAATATATCATATCAAGATGAATCACTTCAAACTAAGATGAATTAAAGTTTCATAAATTAAGTCAAATTTAATAAGAAATGATTGAATTAGATTAGGATAAATTAGGTTGGAGTGGAATAAACAATATAGATTAGATTAATATAAGATAAAATTTAAAATTATCTTATTTTAAATAATTAAAATATTCTCATCTAGATTTCAATTAATTTCTAAATTTTTTATCCAACAAATAAATTTTATTGTATATTTCAAATACTCTATTAAAATAAATTATTCTCAATAAATTATTAGACAATATAAGAATATTTGTTTATTTACCTTTTCTATATAATTAAATTTTTTATTTTTTTTCTTATATTATTTATTTCCTTTTATACATAATGATATATTTGATAGAACGGAATACTATATAAGTTATGAAACTGTATAAAAATAAAAATTATTTTTTTAAGAAATTTCACAAATATCAAAATAACTAA